>JACGWO010000007.1:35222105-36422105 GCA_034509735.1 Sesamum alatum | reverse complement strand
CAAACGCATTTGTTCAGCAGACTAGTGCAAGCAAAAGAAATATCAAGTGTGAGATGGAAAACAGAAGCTCGGCAAAGATTTCAAAGATGTAGCTTCATATTGGTGCTGAAACAACTCTAAAGAAGAGGTCCTTGTCTTCTTGAAAGGAACAATGTTAGACATTTCTTACATCAGTTTTCACAATGCAAGAAGATTTCAAGCAGATTCAACACTACAACGATTCAGTATGATGCGTTAAACTTGCAAATAACCATAAACCAGATATGGATTTGAAAGGATCAGTCGCATGACTAACATATTTTAGATGGAAAGAATATTAAGACTTACAGCTTTGAAGCCTTCTTGTGATGCATAGGCCTCCTCATATATGACATCTTTTGCACCTTTTAACATCTTTTGCAGTTGAGCACGAATTTTTCCTTCCTGCCACATTAGTATGTCAGAAATTTCATAGTGCTTGAATAAATAAAATGGTGAAGATGATATAAATAGGGATTGGCATACATCTTTTCTCTTAGTCCTCCCACGGAAGAAGAGAAGTGTGTGACGAGACTCATATGGATCTTTATCGTCTTCAGTAACATATGATTGTAACATGTGTACGTAGGGGGCAACAACATCTTTCAATAGTCTAGAAATGTTCATTATACGACCAAAATCAGAAACAATGAAAATGGATGCATTAACTTCATTTCGATACTGTCTGAAAGCATTTGGATGATGCAGGGGAATTACATGGTCCCGTCCGCCAGACCTTTTCCAATAATCCGATGCTCTTAAAATATTGACTATCTCGAGCTACAGTGAGAAGAAAAGGTTATCAGCTCTGTAGAATGAGAAGAAAGATTGACATAGAAAGCCATACAGACAAATAAATTACTCCTAATTTCATCTCTCAGTGAATGATCATACCAAAACAGATGGGAGAAAGGCAACAAGAAGTGCAGCTACTTGTGCTGAGCACTTACAACTTGGTTCGGAGCTATTTAAATGAGTCATCTCCCAGTTTTACAAATTCATTACACAAGATTCACCGAGCAGTTGATAAAGAAAGAAATAAAGCAATCAAAACTCATAAATTC
This sequence comes from Sesamum alatum, assembly GCA_034509735.1. NCBI lineage: Eukaryota > Viridiplantae > Streptophyta > Magnoliopsida > Lamiales > Pedaliaceae > Sesamum > Sesamum alatum. Next base: position 36,421,023 of record JACGWO010000007.1, on the reverse strand, counting down.
ATCCCGCAGAAACTGCAGTAAGGTGGCAACTAAGCTTAACCACACTAATTTTCCAGAAACTACAGAAATGTGGCAACTGAGCTTCTGACAAAACAATATTAATTTCGACTTACCAAATCAAATATCCAAACTTCCTGGAACCATACAGAACTAATTAAGATCCATAAATCAAAATGTAAATCAATGACCATGAAGGCAATATTCACCTACAACGACCTCCAGTATTCAAGTTACTTTTTCAGAGAAAGCAAACAGTTAACATATCGCTCGTCAATACAATTAATTCAAGAAAATCTTAACAATAGGTAGAAAAATAATCATAATTCCAGCGGGCAAACTAAGATAAAAGGCAATGGTATGCAGAAAAAAGAAAGAAGGAAACGCAACCTGCAATTTCTCATCAACCGTATTCGACTCCGTCATGTTGTGGACATAAACATTGAGACTAAAAGACGAGAAGAAGGGCACGAAAAACACTTCAGCTGAGTCCGGATCCGAAACCCGAACCGCCTCCCTAGTCAAACCGGACTCATCATTTCCCTCGTATAAAAGCGAGCCCATCATCCAGTACTCCACGCTGTGCTGCCTCCGGAGACCGTCATTCCACCTCCACGCCGGATAATTCGCCGCAGTTACCGAAGCGTTTTGAGGAAAAGAGGCGTCCAATAATCCGGCATTGAAACGCGGCGGCAAATCGTACATGTAGACGCGGAGAGGTGGCGAGGCCGTGCGGCATGCTGTAACGTTGTTGAGCTGGGGGAAGAAGGAGAGGATCTGGGATTTGTAGTCGACGGTTCCGGAAAGGAGTAATGAAAGAAAGACTAGCGGAATGCATACTGACAAGGCAATGAGAGTCCTTTTTACCGATTTCCGCATTTATTTCGATCTACTAGGTTGTCAGTGTGAGCAAGATTAAGAAGTGAGCTTCTTGGATGAAATTTTGGAAATAAAATCAAGGAAGAAAAGTTGGTGATCGAATAATTAGGGTTTTTGGATCTATCTCTATATATATAAAGATAGTTATGAATGGAAGAGGATGAATTGGGCATAGAGAAGATCTGATGCGTTTGTATAGCAGCATTCTTGGGATCATGAAACATTCTTTTGCTCAAGTCCAAGTTCAACACATGACTCACTTCACGTACCGAATTAATAGGAAATCCCATCTACACTCTACTCATTCTTAAAAGCGTGTTTCCTTTCTAAAAAAGAAAAGAAAATATTTTGTTTCCAATTCCCATCGTGTTCGAAAAATTCTCGTTCGAACTTGATTCGATCAAATTTGAATTAATCATATGGCAAATGAAATACATTTATCGCATGATTGATATACAATACAGAGAAAGTAACCAATCATATAACAAGTGTATCACACTTGCTTTATGATTGTTTGATTCGATCAAATTTCGTCCGGACAAGAAACTACTGGGCCAGAGCCCAATTACGTTCCGAACTCAATTTGCAGGTAATGGACTCAGCCCAATAATTGTCTCTCTTTTGATCACAGACAGATCATTCACTCAACAAGTATTATATGGGCTAATCTGTTTATTAGGCCCTGCAGCTGCTGTCTACCCCATAAATGAGAAAACACTTGAAAAGCATAATCATATTTAGGGTGATATGATTCTGATATTATTCTTTTCTTTTCCCTTGCTTTTTAAATTAAAAAAAAAGGTTAATTTCTTAGGAAAGAGCTCCTAAAGTTACAAGTCTTAAAAAGTTATTCTATTCCTTCCTCACCAATGTTGTTTTATAATGTGAGGTTGAAGCATGGAATTACTATGACTATGCAACCATCCATACTCATTATAAAAAAAAAAAATGATAGATAATAGTTAATTTTTTTAGCTTTGATATAATTATAAATTTCTTTTCGTTGTTTGAGAAATTACAATATCCCCATAACTTTAACGTTCATTTAACAACACAAGTCCATTGTGTTACGTTAGGTTTTCATCTAATTTTTTTGTTAAACTGTCCAAAATGCTCTTTTGTATTGTAAGTTATAATTTTATATTTCTTTAGAATTTTCTAAAATATTTTTATAAATTAATATTTTTTTTAACTAAAAATTTCAGCAAGGGTATAACACTTTTTATATCACCATATAGTGTTACACCATTATTTTTTATTTGAGGGGGTATTTGTAATTTTTCAAACAACAATGGGTATTTTTAATTATGTCAAATTTCAAGGGAGGTGGTCGTAATCTATACTAATATAAAAAGAAATGCATTTCTCACTCACAAATGACAGTTTATGACACTATGATACTATATATATATATATATATATATATTCTTCTTTACATTAACTTTGAACCGTGCATATTGCACGCAAGGATAGCATGTCACGACGGCTAGTTACCAAACCTTCTTTTTGTGTTTAATTAACTTAAAATTTTATGTATCAAGATAGTTTGTCATATCAATTTAATAAACTGTCAAAAATACCCTTCCTTTGAACCTCTTCCGAAGTCTCCCCTTTTCTCTCCGTTCGTCACACGTCTCCATCTCTCTCTCTCCCTAAATGCATCAAGCCCCCACATCTCTCTCTTCAATTTTAGTTATAAATATAGCAAAAGCTTCGATAGTGAGAAAATAATTGTTTGAATAGAAGAGTAGGATCTTATAAATGTAATTTTTTTCAATAATTTTTATTAAATTCTCATAAAATATTGTAAAAAGATATTATTTACACTAATAAGTCTACTTTTCAATTATATGTTTTCCTGAATAAAACAAACAAAGAAATTTGAAAGAAATTACTTATTTCGGTTCAATCTTATTAAATTTTGTTACATCCTTTTATGATTAAACCATTTTCTCTAACAAATATGTTTGGAATTATTATTAGGAAGCGCATAAGAAGATACGACAATCTTAATATCCAAGTAGTATAGAATCAATTAAAAAAAATCAAATTGTTCTTTTGAAAATATAGTCATGTATAATTTTGTTAACAATCTTTATATTCATATTTTTGTAAATATTTAGATTTGTATATCTCAAATCACACATTTACTTGGATAAAATATGCACACATATTTGATTTTATTTTAATTTCATTTCACTTGATGCTATGTATTAAAATTAATCAAATGCGTAATTTAAGTACAAAAATTAATGTATATAAATATTTTTATCGTAACTATTTATTTATGTGTTCACGCATGGCGCATGCGTGGACTGCTAGTTCATTTAAAGCTCAATTCATATACATACAAAACTCAAAATAAAATTTTAACAAATTAAAGTAAAGTGATTATATGAACGAATATACCTAATCACATCAAAAATTTGTCCATAAAATATATCTTCATAGTTTTCACAATACATACAAATAAGAATTTGTTCGCTTTTAATAAGTTATTATAGTATTTGATCTATGAAAAACTTTTCTACTTCAAAACGTTACTTAAATAATAACACAATAATATTTCAAATATACTCAGAATTTCTTTCAAAAAATTTATTTTGAATTTTGATCTGTCAATATACCATTTGACTATAAAAATACAACCAATTTGAAATCACACGCCATTAGCTTATTAGTATTCAATGCAGGATTAAATTAGAAGTGAAAAATCAAAGACGGAATCATAAAAACCTCAATTAGCTGCGATGACACGCACAGTAAACTAAAAGCACACTTGTCGTACAGTTTTTTTGTCAACTTTTTTCCTGCACAAGTTAGCAAAGATGGCACGGCAGTAAAATACCACTTTTTTCTCATTTCGAATTGAATTTTCCTTTATTTCATTATTTAGTTTCCCAAATATGTATTATACTTTGTTGGGGAAATATAAGTAGATTGTAAAATCCGGAAAAAAGAGAAAAAAAAAAAAAAGGAAAAATAGTTGTTGGAGAGTGTGGGCCGGTGGGCCCATGGATGGGTCCAGAAGTCTTCATAATAAAACTATATTTAAATGGAGAGAGAGAGAGAGAGAGAGAGAGAGAGAGAATTGTTGTTTGTCCCCCATAGGCAAAGTCGGAAGGCAGCAGATGAGTGACCCTGTGAGTGTGACTACTGACTAGAACCACCACCCAAGACAAGTTTCTCCTCTTAGACTTAGTATTATATATACATATATACAATCAGAAGCTCCTGAAATTGAACAAAAATGGCGTTGCTGAGGCTGAGCTCCGGCGATGTCAAAGGATTCAAAGTTCTTTTCACTCTCCTGATTCTATGCGGACTCATATCTTACCTCGTATACAACGTCATTCACATGAAGTTTGTCACGCCTCTCGGGGTTGACGCACCACTGGATCGATTCTCCGAAGCCAGAGCAATCGAGCATGTCCGTGTACTGGCGGAAGATATCGGCAATCGGCAGGTCAGCAGCCGACTCCTGTTTAATTTCTCGATTTTGGAGTGGTTGTATGCGTGCACCGTTGTTTTGCTTCTGTTTGATTTTCATTTTCTGTTGGATGATTGAGGTGTCCTGTGAAAGTGGTCATCCAGATAGAATAGCTTGCAGATTGTGGCGTGAAGTAACTCAATGCATTGATGATATTTCTTTGACTTTTTTATGGTTGTTATTTGGAGATTAAAATTCGCGTGTGTTTAATTTTATTGTGGTTCCTCTTCATAAATTTCCACTTCTTTTGTTAATAAATAACTCATGAAATACAGGAGGGGACTCCAGGTCTGAGAGAGGCAGCTGTTTACATTAAAACACAGTTAGAACTGATAAAAGAACGAGCTGGACCAAATGTCAGGTTGGTGTATTATAGATAGTCAAGGTTGTCACTTTATAGAATTTAATTTCCTTATTTTGGACTTTTTTTTCTTTTTTGCAGGATAGAGATAGAAGAAACCGTTGTTAATGGCTCCTTCAATATGATATTTTTAGGACACAGCATATCTCTAACTTATAGAAATCATACGAATATTCTTATGAGGTACTCTACATAATTTATTTATATTCTCTGTTAATTTATATTTTACTTGTTCAACCAGTTTTTCAAGATCAAGGTTATTTTACTAACAAAAGAGAATATTGAGTCAGCTCAGTATGATTTGAGGTTCCCATTATTGCATATGCCAAGGGGCTGTTAGGCAATTAACATGCAATTTTATGTTCTTTCATTTAGCTACTTACTAGAAAAATTGCTTCTTGAACTACTAATATAACTTGGATCCACTTGCAGGATTTCATCAGTTGATTCTCAAGACACTGACCCATCAGTTTTATTGAATGGTCATTTTGATACCCCACCAGGTTCTCCAGGAGCTGGTGATTGTGGATCATGCGTTGGTGCGTTATAACCTAATGATTCTAGTTTTTGAATAATATGCATAAGTTTGGACTTAATTTTGGTTATTCCTTCTTCATAGCATCATTGCTTGAGCTGGCAAGGCTTACTGTTGATTCTGGCTGGACTCCTCCCCGGCCAATAATATTCCTATTTAATGGAGCTGAAGAATTGTTTATGCTGGTGAGAATTCATAATTAACTTTTCTGCACTTTAACTTGTATGATGTCTTGCTGTATGACTATTATATCATTGCAAAATTACTGTTTCTTAATGCAACCTTATTTTCTAATTTTGCATTCATAAAAAGCATGCATAAAATTTATTAAATAACTGCTGACCTTTTTTACTATTGGAAAAACAAGAAAAGAAAGTTATCAAGTATGTCTCTACATGAGATGTCTCCTTGTGTTCAAGCTAATTGGTTTGAAATTTGAGACTCTTTCCATTTTTCGCCGCTAGTCTTTATTGGTTTCCATGAGTAGGTATATTTTTAATATCATAAATGCAGTAAACGCCTATTTGTTGAATCACTTGCTTTTGCATTCTCACAAATTTGTGGGATCGCGAAATCAAACTCATCAGAAAAGTATGAGATAAGGTTGTTCTTCAGATGACAATATTGAGTACCACAATTGAAAGCTAGTTTTCTTATGATATTTCAGGGTTCACATGGTTTCATGACGTCACATAGATGGCGTGATACAGTTGGAGCTTTTATTGATGTTGAGGCATCTGGGACGGGTGGCTTTGGTAAATTATTTGAACTAGCTGTGTATGGAATAGAAATGTCCTGAAGTACCATAAATGCAGAAATGTATGTCTACAGTGCATTCACTTTTTTCCTTTAATGTGCTGTAGACCCTTAATTGAAGAGGTAAAACCGTAGAAAATTGATTATGTGGTTAGGGAAGATAAACTATAGATAATGTCCAGTCACTACATTATTATGCTTCTCACTCCTTAACTTCTGTTTTCTCTTCTGGTTTTCCCTTTTCATCTCCCTGCTCCCCATCTTCTTTGAGTTCTGTTTTTTAAGAATTGATGTAATAATCACTTTCCTCTGAAAGGCACTGGAGTGGCATTATTACTTTGATTACTTAATGCTGGAAACATATTCCCAAGGAACGAGTGTGTTTGTTATACTTCAGCTGGCATTATGTGAGTAATGGTACAACTTTTGGATTAACAACTTATAAGAATATTGATGATAAAAAAACGATGATTTCGTGTGTCCAAAATGGGCTAGTGTTTTATCACTGGAATTAGGTCTCCCCGCTCCGCAGCTCCTTTTGTCTATTGGTAGAAATAAGAAATGTCTAATCCATGTTATCTAATATATTGAGGTGCATGTATATTATTCCTAAAATGACTGCATATGCACGAACGGTCTCTGTATATACATATATATTCTGTGATATCCTAAGGATACGCTTTCTTATTTTATTTTTCAGGATATACCCCGTTGCTATATTGCCAACTTAAATTATCGTCAAATCTGACTTCATGCAATTGAATTGTTTCATGAGCTTACTCTTTGTTGTGTTTCTTATATTTCTCAATCAACAGATTTAGTTTGCCAATCTGGACCTGGATCTTGGCCTGCATATATTTATGCTCAGTCAGCTGTGTATCCTATGGCAAATAGTGCAGCTCAGGTTTTGCTTTCTTCTCCATTTATCAATAAAGAGGCCTAGTTTTCCAAAACTGATCTAGTTTATGTTATTCTGGGGAAAAAAAAAAAGAAAGAAAAATAGGTAGCTTTTGAATTGTAAATGTTTACTGGTTGATATGATTCATCAATCCAGATAGAGGTATTAAGATAGCAACGCTGAAACACATATATTTTGGTTTATCTTTGTTGTATGTTGTTCTGTTAATATCGTTTGCAATGTATACTTGCTGATTGCTCATAACATACAGAAAATTGGTCCATTATTCCACTCTCTATTTCTTTTGTTCAGCTCTAAACTGTTTTAGTGGTTTCATTTTTATACATTGTAGTAAATCACTCTTTTTGATCCACTTTCAGGATTTTTTTGGTGCCGTTCCCGGTGATACAGATTACAGAATGTTTGCCAGAGATTATGGTGACATTCCTGGCTTGGATGTTATCTTCCTGCTTGGGGGTTATTATTACCATACCGCATCTGATACGGTGGAAAGACTATTGTATGCATCAACTGCTATTTTGGTACAGTTCACTGGATTTGTATTCTCAAGGTCGTATTTATTTTTAGTCCTAGCTTTAAATTGCATATAAATTCTGTCAAATCAGACCAGGAAGCATGCAAGCACGCGGGGACAATTTGCTTAGTTTAATCAAGGCTTTTGCCAATTCTTCTAAGTTATTAAATGCCCAAGAGCGAGGATCCTTTAGAGCTGCTGCCGGTGAATCTGAAGGCGAGAGTCCAATTTTCTTTGATTACTTATCACAGTACTTGGTATGCTGCAATCTTGGTCTTGGGATTTAGTTGGCTAATAGTTTCTATAAGTAAATGTGAATCCCTGTAAAAAGCAATACAATTAACATGCTACATGTTTGTCTTGACGTATAAATTCTTTTCAGGTTATTTACTCAAGAAGGCAAGCCATGATTTTGCATAGTGTTCCATTGGCCATCTTCCTCCTTATGCCACTTTTGTTGCGCTTGCCAACTGGAAGTTTAGTTTGTTCCTTCAGTGCCTACTTTGACTTTGTTAAAGGTAATGAGTATTGTTAAACTCAAGAACTATGTGATCGACAATCTGTCTCATGGTCCTCATAAATCTCTTTGTTTTACCCTTTATATTAATTACTATAATGCAGGATTATTGCACCACGCTAGCGGGGTTATACTCGCCATTATTTTTCCCGTAACTTTTGCTGTCTTGCGGTTACTATTCACAGGACATTCAATGAACTGGTATGCGTTCAGTCTCTTAATATTGCTTTTGTTTGATCGTAATGGATTTATCCTCGTGTTTTTCTGTTTTTGTGTCAAATAGTAGGAGTTTGTTCCAAAAGATTTCCATGTTTCTTTCATTCACTTACAGTTATCCTCTATTGTCCTTGCGGTAAGAGAGTCTCTTAACCTTGTCTTTTTATCTTGTTCATTGTAGGTTTGCTAATCCATATTTGGCCTTTGTAATGTTTTTGCCATGCTCACTGGCTGGTCTTCTGGTTCCAAGAGTTCTTTGGAAACAATTCCCTCTTTCCCAAGATGTTTCAGCTCTTGCATTATCACGGGAGGTGCATGCTTTTGCTTGAGTCCTATTTGATCTTGATACATGGATGTCGCTTCCCTTTAGATGTACTGATTTTGAACCTTAGTAAAGATGCTTCTTTGTTGTTTTATGCTGACCTGCCCTCTACATGTATCTATCCAGTCTTTCATTTATTCCTGTGAATATTAACCCTTCTTGCATGCGTTCATTTCTTTTTATGCAATCCATGAAAGAAGTTCCCAAGATCTAGCAAGTTTCCGAAGTAGTTTTAAAGCATCTATTTTGGTGCTGAGAAGATATCTCAATCTTCTGGTTTGATATATGTCTAACTGGAAAAGGAAAACATTAAAAAGTATCATATGTGTCTATGCCTGACAATAACTCAGCAGTTGGAACATGTCCTTAATGTTTACTGTCATTTTATTTTGGTCAAAATTTTCAAGACTGATTCACTGAATACGTATACATGTGATACATATTATGCAGGAATTGCTTGATGAAGCAAGATTCTGGGGTGCATTTGGGTTCTACTCCTTCTTGACTTTGGTTTGTGAAATTGTTTCTTTTCTTTATTTAATTTAATATGAATATGTATATGGTTATCGATACATACTTTTGTTTTTCCTCATAAAAACATTAGTTTCAAAGACGCAAGTTACTGACCGAACTTCTGAAAGCAGGCATATCTTGTATCTGGGCTGGGTGGAGGTTTTGTGACATTCCTTGCATCATTTTTTATGCTTCCATCATGGATCTCCTTCCGTCTATCAGTCAAGTTCTTTGGTCACCAATCTCTAAGGTGCCCATTTAAGTATCTCTTTGGTCATGTTCTAGTTTATTCTTTTCCTCTTCCTGTGCACATAATGTTACTTATGTAGGATAAACTTCTTCTGTCATAGTCACACGTTTTGATATATAGTTTGTTGGTTTTGTAATATTTTCGAGATGTTTTTGTCAGGTCAACAGCATGCTATGTGGTCCCTTTGGTACCTTGCTTAATCTACTCCATTTACTTTGGCGGATTTTTTGCTGTGTTCTTGATCGAGAAAATGGGCATGTCAGGCACTCATCCACCTCCCTATGGTCAGTTATACACCTTCTTACACCTCTATGATTGAAATTGTGAGAGGCTTGTAATATATTGCACTTGTTTTGATTTCTTAACTGTGGCCCTAGCCATGTCTCCTTATTATGCTTGCAGCATTCAGTGCAAGACACATTGTAAAGAAATAGATGAGCACAAGAATTGTGTGCTTGAGAGGATTTCCATGCAATATTGATATGGGAAACCTAAATGAGATGAATTTATATATTACTTCTTATATATCAGTTACTCTAACCTTTTCCCATTATTTATAAGTAAATTTCTTCAGTGAACTGTACTTTTAAGACCAGCAATGCACCATGTATTTCCATCAAATCCCCGGGATAAGTTTCCTTTAAGGAGCATTGATTTGCAACTGACATATTCTTCTGCACTTATTGTTTGCTATACTATCATTGTGGTTATACTGATCTCTACTACCTATTTTAGAAAATTAAAGTCGAACCCTTATTGCAGGCTGAGAAGTGATTATTATTTTACCCTCACAATGTAGCAACCATTTGCAGGTTTTTTTGTTGCTGATGTAATAGTTGCGGCTGTCCTTGGATTAGTGACAGGCTGGTGCGTTGGTCCTCTTTTACCTGTTGTTGGGAAATGGTTGGCAAAATCATCAATTATCCAATTTTTACTGCATGGTACCATTCTTGCTTTGGCTGTATCATCACAATTCTTTCCATACAGCAAAGATGCACCTAAAAGGGTTGTTCTTCAGCACTCTGTTCGGACTATAGGTACTATTGGATCAGACCCATGTTTGTTTTCAATGTTTTAAGCTTCTATGCCTACTTTTCTTGCTTGCATGAGTTGGACTCTAATGCTTTGAACAGCAGCATGAGAGTTTTACTTTTGTGTATAGCTGATCAGGATCATGTTGATTATCTCAAAAGCCTACTAATTTAGTTGGGACTTGAGATAAATTCACTTAGATATAGAAAACCACCTTCAGTAATTGTCACATCTGGATGAGTGCAACATACTGGTGGATTTTGAAGCATGTTCCTAATAGTTTATATAGTGTGCAAAATAGCAGTAATTTTGTGTTCAGAAGTGGCTCATTCTCGACTTTACTTTATAGTAAATTTAACCGTGCTCGATGTGAAATCAGAATTATAACCAGCTTTTTATTGTCCACTTGACAGATGCAAATCAAATACTGGATGTTAGCTTTGATTTTGCTGTAGTTGACTCCAATTCCCTGATGTTTGTTTTCAAACATGCACCTGAGGTGGTGAAGAAAGTGCATGGTAATCGAGAATTAAGTTTTGACACTGCTAATCAGTCAGATCCTGAAACATGGATGGTACTTCCTTAAACCCTCCATTTGTCTCTTGATGAAATGTGATTATCTTTGATGTAATATAAAAACAAGCATATTAATTGGTACTTCTGAGTTTCTGAAAGGATAATGTTAAAATCTGCTTATCAGAACAGAGTGGCTCCGCTCATATTGAACCAACAGTAAATGAGTTTGGTATTCAGCATTTAACTGCTTTGGGTGTTTATTGTTTTTAATTTTGCATCATCTGAACAAATAAACATGTTTGAGATGCAAAGGCACAATCGAAAAATCCTGGCTCCCATGGTACCACCACCTGTAGAGGGCAGGGATATAAGTTGCTTTACTTTCCAAAGCTGTTACTGTATGCATATCATTGATATTGAATATCAAACATGTGCTATACATATCCACTAGCTCACATTTACTCGCAATGCAGCTAGCTTCTCACTCAATGAACTTCGTTTGCAAAGTCACTTTCATGATTATAATGGAAAGGATGCATAAATTCAATTGTTTGTCGTTTTGCAGGGAATTTTTCCGATATCAGCTATGTTCTCAAGAACCTTGAAGTTTCCCACCAAAACTGAGGATATCTTGAAGCAATATAAATATTTCCCACATTTATCAACTGACAAATCACAAGCTAATTCTGTCGGGGGACCTCGGAGAGTCAACTTAGAATTTTCCTTGGGGTAAAATTTCTGAAATCATACACGGACAATGAATTGATACTGCTACATAGTGGAGTAAAGCTTTTACCTCCAATATATCAAGAGAGCTCATCCTTAATTTGCTTTACTGGCGGCGGCGGTGTTTTATTCCTAATCATATTCATTTGAGTTTTTGTTAGGACCTTGACCGCATTATAAGTCAGCACCAACTATTTTTACCAATGTGTTCCAAAAATTATTTTGTTTGACATTTGACTTTTCATATATCTTTGTCTCTCAGTTCTTCAAAGGAGGTGTGGGTTGCAGTCCTTAACATCACAGGTCCATTGTCAAATTGGTCATTTGCAAATAATAAGCTTCCAGGTGCTTTGAATTTCTTTGGCCCAACCCTGAGATCATTTCTATCTTGCATATGCTTAATGTTGTTAGAATCTTTGACAGCTCCTCTGAAAGTCGGGAATGGACCACTATCGTACATATGTAGATTGAGTGGTGCAAGCCATGAAAACTGGAAGTTCTGGTTGGAGGTAAACTTTCTAAATTTCTAGGCTTTTGCAATCAACTCTTTTGCCACTTCCTCAACATAATCACCATTATCCAAGTACATGTGACCATCATAGCTGTTATTGTAGTTGGATAATGTGCGGATGTTTGCATGTTACGACGTGATCCTATAATATCTCAGAATGCACACTTGCTTAAATAATATGCCAGAATCTGAATCTAGTTCCTACTAGTTCCATGAACCAGGCATGCTGCGGTGGACTTAGTTTCAAGTTCCATGGGCAAAATTTCTGCAATAGTCAGTTTCAATGTCCATGAACTAAGTTTTATTTTATGCTGTATGCCTGAATAGAGAAACGTTGGGCCTAAAGCATGATTATCATTGGACATTACTGTAAATTCATAGCTCAATGAATTTGGAGCATCCAGCTTTCTCTGATCCCACTAACCACTTTGATTTGAACTCTGCAGGCCAACAGTTCTGAACCTTTGAGGGTTGATGTTGCTGTAGTGGACCAACATTTAACAGAGTCAGCAAAGAAGTTGAAAGGCCTTTTTCCAAGTTGGATGGATGTCACTACCTTTACAAGTTTCTTGTCTTCCCATGTCTTCTAATTTGATATTCTCCCTTTTTCACTGTGTTTATCTGTGTACTCTGGAAACAATTTTGTGGACAAGTTTTGCTCAATGAGATTCTCATGCTTCAAGATTTCAAGTCTCAACTCTTAAGAGGATAATTGATATTGTTTTTCTTCGGCCTCATTTCGAAATGTACAACTACTACTTGATCATGAAACAGCCGCCTATTCTCTTGTACCAAAACTAAAAGCGGCCTATTCTCTCGATAATATTTCTTCCCATGATTTCCCTATCCTTATCAATTTTCCTTTTCTTCACTATTTTTGCTCGTAAAAGATTCCAATAACACTAAGATGATATGGGGCAGTTCACGTACTTGCCATACATATAGAAGAAAATTTGTAATTGGCTATGAATTAAAATTGTGGTATATATTTGTTACTAATCATGATTAAATAAAAATTCATACAAAAACTTTGATTTTTCACCGTGAAAATTATTTTTGCAATGATTATGAATTATAAGAGATATTTTTTGTTATGATAAATATTTTAGCCACATCATCAAAAATCACGACTCAATAATTATTACATGGTCATGATCGATGATTGTTTATCACAATTATTTATATTTAATCATGATGATTAGTCACAATCAAATGTCAAATTTCTTCTAGACTTCTCGTGCATAGTATTATGGGAAATAATGATGCCCGATGCCACATTTACTGAACTGATTGCCCAGAACTAAGAACTTAGATTTTGTAGATCAAAGCATTGAGCAGTTACTGCAGGCTGCAGCCCATTAATGGATAATGGGCAGCTGGGCCCATTTTCAGCAGTTGAACATCTAAACATTGGGCACAAAAGGATTGAAGGCAGCCGTTAGCATCGACGTTGGTGATTAGGGCCCATTATCCACCAGTCTAGATAGTAACTCTTCGTCCAAGCAATTAAGCCCAGCCCATTAATTTCCATGTGGGTCATTAGGGTTTCATATTTATAAAACCCGGCGAAAGCTTTGCAGCGTAGCTCTTCTGCCGAAAAGGAACCCACAGGGCGTAGCGTTTTCTCCCGAAGCAGCCGCGACAATGGTACCGTCCTACGTTCAGACGCATGAACACACACACACACACACACAAGTCTAATGAGTACTTGGAGTTATTGATTTGCGGTTGTAATTTATTTAAGATTTTTGATGTTTTCTCTGTTGATTTTTGCAGGTGAAGTACTCGAGGGAGCCCGACAACCCCACCAAATGTAGGTTCTCATTTTATTTACTTTTTTCTTCGGTTTCATTTGAATTTATGGGTTTTCTTCTTTTTCTGTTGTTTCTCTTGACTGATTTATACGTTCTTGCATTTTGTTCTAAGGAATGTAGTTGCTGATTACCTTTTGCTCTATGTTTGTTGCAGCCTGCAAGGCCAGGGGATCCGATCTCAGAGTTCATTTCAAGGTACGTTGCGCCTTATAGTCTGCTTGATATAGTTGCCCGTTAATCGTCCTAGATTTTATTTTCACTTCAAAATTTTTGCGCCCATTATTCTGCTTGAAATAATTATGAACGAACATGCATCCATTTGTTTCGGTTGGATTATTTTTTATTTGTTTAGAACCAATTTTGTTCTCAGCTAAATATTTCTGTTTCCGTTAGTTACATTTCGCAGGATTTACTTGCTACCTGAAGATGTTTTGTGTGTCACAGCATGACTGCAGGATTATATTAATTAACCTGATGAAAAAGCAGGGATCTGTTGCCTTTTGTGACGGGTCTCTCGTAAGCTTCAGGGATAAGAATTTGCAATGTTGTTGGGTGAACCACTTGAGTTTCTTCAATGATTGATGGTTCAGTAAACAATGCCACATTATTGCTGCTTTCAGTTGCTAATACTGAGATTTATATACTGGCTGGCGAAGTTGATTTAAATTCATATTCTTTTGATTTCAAATGACCTGTGTAAGGACTGGAAGTTACAACTTGAATTATTGTTTACTGCAACATGTGTGCTGCCTGGATACCTGGCTTAAAAACATTAACATGTTATTAATTGATTGCTGTACTCTAAATCTTTATAGATAATTTGATCGTACTGTCCTCAAAATTGAGCGTTTTCTTTGTCTCCTTGTGCCTTTTGGGCTTTTTGGAAATATCAAGATGGTTATAGGAATTAACCAAAGTCTGTTTTTGTGTTAATGGTACTCCAATTTCTCTGTTAGTTGATCATTGGCTATTCCTTCCTATCAATTTTGAAATATACTAATTGCCTTGATAACCTAATGACAAGATTCTCTTTTAATTCTTTTACTTGGTAGATCTTCCATACATTGAGCGTTTGTTGCATTTATCTCATTGCTTGAATGAGAACTTCCGTTTTTATGAGTGAGTGCTTGACACCTTAAAATCCAATGTTTTTGCAGAACACTAGGGAGACAGCACATGCCATCAGGAAGCTGCCTTTAGCCAAAGCCAAGAGGTATTTGGAGGATGTTCTTGCCCACAAGCAGGCAATACCATTCACTCGCTTCTGTGGAGGTGTTGGGCGAACTGCTCAGGCAAAGAACAGACATTCTAATGGACAGGGGCGCTGGCCTGTGAAATCTGCCAAGTTCATCCTGGATTTGCTCAAGAATGCTGAAAGTAACGCTGAGGTACCTTTTACTTGTGCTTTCTATTTGTTTATCTTATACATTTTCTTTTTTGTTTAGAATTTTAATAGTTATGACTTTTGGCAGGTGAAAGGTTTGGATGTAGATGCACTCTACATTTCTCACGTTCAAGTTAACCAGGCCCAGAAGCAAAAGGCGCCGAACATACCGTGCTCATGGAAGAATAAACCGTATGTTCCCATTGTGTTTACACTATTAACTCTCTGTTTAATAATTGGAACTTTTATATTAACATGAAGATATTCTTGTCAGCCTACATGTCATCACCCTGCCACATTGAGTTGATTCTATCTGAAAAGGAAGAACCCGTCAAGAAGGAGGTAAGCATAATGTTCTTTTTGAGTTGGTGAAAGATTTTCCTAGCGAGCAATGAAATATTCCAGAACCAGAATGGGTCTGTTTCCTGACTGGATTGCACTTTGTTATCTATTTGCAGCCTGAATCACAGTTGGCTACAAGCAAACCCAGGAAGGCTTGAGCTCTTGATGATTGTCGGATCATATAGTTGTCGGATGAGTTTTGAAATTGTCTTATGTGTTCTTCCATCTGGAATCCAAGTTATGTTATTTACATAATGATTTTTATATTAGAGGATTATGGGATTTATAATATGGATTGGCTGCTTTTGTTAAATGCTAAATGGTAGAATGCTTCTTGGACTTTTTAACTGTCCTTCCGTGTTGACGCTAAGCTACAATTTCTATCAACGGTCATGCGTTATGTGCAACAAAACTAAGGAGGGATTCCCCTGGTGATGATGTATGTGTTTGCAACACTACTGTAGGTGGAATTTTTTCGAACCATCCTAAGTCATCACAGTTTGTGCCACTGTAGCACCATTGCCTGTTTTTTTTTCCCTGGGGTTGTGTCTATGCAAATTTGCTGGGAGGAAAGTAATCATATTCAAGTATCCCAACTTTGGAGGGGCTTTGCTCTACGAGAATCTGGGAAAACATATAAAGTTTGAATAGTGGTGTGCGTATGGCGAGTTAAAAAGAGATGGCAAAGAAAGGGCATTCTTTGTTCTGTAAAAACAAAGGGACAAATAATGAAACGGGCAGACGCGGGACAAATCTTAGCCAACATGTATGGAAATGCAAGCCCATGTCTATTGGCAATCGAGTTTAGAGGCTTAAATCTTCAGCCCATCATCAACAAATTACATTTTTTTGTTTAAATCGCATGCAGCACTTGGTTGTTATAAATATTACTATATTTTGCATCGGAAAAGCAGTGAATAATTAATGGGTGGTTACGGTTAAGGTTACTTAAGCCTTTCGTTACGTAATTCTTTCACCTATCCAATGGCTGGAAACTCAGTTCGAGCAAACTGAAATAGAAACAAACGAAGCCTGTTTCTTTACTCAATTTCGTGTATTTTCGCGTTTTGGTGCGTGCATGTACGTCTGTGCTCTTTGATTTTATGTATGGACGAAGTTGTTTATTAAGCTTTTAACTGGCCTTGTT
Source organism: Sesamum alatum (assembly GCA_034509735.1). Classification (NCBI taxonomy): domain Eukaryota; kingdom Viridiplantae; phylum Streptophyta; class Magnoliopsida; order Lamiales; family Pedaliaceae; genus Sesamum; species Sesamum alatum. The sequence continues at coordinate 36,404,282 of JACGWO010000007.1, read as the reverse complement.
TAAAGTGCTGCAGATTACTGATGAAGATGAATTCTAGTATTCTCTGTGGTCGCCCTCCGATGGTTCTTAAGAGTCGTTTAATTGTATACGAGATGTTTGATATTAGAATCACGAATTCTATGACTGCAGCAAGGATCAGAATTCTTACGCCGGAATATTTTTCTTGGACGCAAACATTCCAGTCCAAAGCTCTCATTTAACGCATTAAACACAGCATACCAAAATTGAATATTTGGTGTCTTCTGGTACCATCCATTCTCTGTGATTAAGTCGTCAAATCATGGAGTTTCTATGCTAATTGCTTGTCAGTTATAAATTGCTGAAAAATTATTGCTTCAACTAAGTGTTAAAATTCATGCAGTCCATCACCTGCCCAATTGGTTGCACCCCAGTGCAGTGAGGCAGATAAACACCAATGCTACTGTTTTTCCTTATTGAAGAATCTCCTCAGCCTCAGGTGCTAACACATTAAGTAGTTTAGAGAGGTCCCTCCTTGCATATTTAGTCAAACAATGTATTCCTCATATACTCTTCAAGCAGAGGCAGCCTTTGCTTTTCGTCGTAAGTGTACATTAGAGGAACCATTCTTGCTATATTAAGAGAACACCTTTTGAAACTTGCGGCTGAAAAATGATTTAGTCGAAAGCGCTCTTGGTTAAGGTTTCTCCATTCATTTAATATCATGTCGACCACATGTTGTCGTGCTTGTTTCTCTGAGACGTTTGGCTCATCTTTCATGTAACATGTTATGTAAGAACCATCTTGACCATCTTGCTGTTCATCCTGTCCATTTATCATCAACAATCACAGTTAGCTTCTAATTAAGCCACTTTTATTCATGCAATTATAACATAACATGTCTGTATGAAGAAATTCAATGTGATAAATGTATTTATACCTTGGAACTCCCCAAGTCATCCCAAAGACGAAGAATAGTAGCAACAGAGGATATGAGGTCTGAGGTGTGATTCAAATTGATTTCAACATGATCACCTCCACTACTGTTCAATCCTCCAAGACCCAAAAGAAAGAACAAGTGGACTAACACAACATGCATGCCTGTGCTCACCTTCCCATTTTCCAAGTACTCTTTTGCTGTTGGCAACACACCTGAGGCAAACCATCTTGCTTCTACCAGGAACGCATCACACAAACTTGCCCACTTTAATAACACACAAGGTATTAGGAAATAATAATCTCAATGGATTATAAAACAGTATTACTGCACATTGCAATTATACCGTGGCTTTCGAGAGCATTTAATGGGTTATGTCCATGCTTTTTGTGAATGTTGTGGGCTATCTCATTAGTGGTGTCGACAAGGGCCTTATAGCTCATCCTCATGTACTCCGGAAACATCTCAATTGCAGTATCGTCCCATCTGCATGTATAATAATATAGTACTTCAATCCATAAACATAATATTCATGACTTCATTTATATAGAGAAGCAGATCAATGCCGCCTTCTCATTAACGTTACCTGTTTATGGCTTCTGTGAAGAGAGTGAGTTCGTCTATTGATCCATAGAGATCAAGATATCATCAATAAGGTAAAAAAAGCAATGGATTTGGTGACTCTATTCTCTGAAAAGGCAATCTGGGATCATTAATGGACGCCATCGACCATGTATACCACTTCACTGCTTGGTTTCTTGCATTTGGTAATTTCTCAGATAAACCCAAGTCTTTCCACCACCTAAATTAATATTAATTGACAGAGATAAGTTTAGTTAATCATCCATATAAATTTATTAGTTGAAAGAACAACTTTTAATTATTAAATACCCTTAGTTTTGGGAGAAAAATTAAACTATTTTGATGGAATTAAACCATTTTTTCCCTAGAATGTAATAATACCAGAACCAAGCAAAGTATGATGTTTAATATGAATTTCCATGAGCAAATTCTTACTTGGAAACTTGAAGAAGTTCCTCTTGGTGCAATGACTTTCCAATGAGAGAATCCATACTGACCAACTCTCTCAATGATTTCTCCCATACTTTGGACCCTTTGAGCAAATCTCCATGCAAGATACTTTTTGCACTACTCAGTCTTGCTATGCTTTTGTGTTGAGGGTGTCTCAATGTATTTCTAATTACTTCTTCACAACACAAATTTTCAGGCATATTTCCCGATAAGCAAGCACTCAGATGTAGCCTACTGAAATTGTCTGCTTCATCAATTATATCCTCTCCTTTGAAACTCAGTTGTGCAGCTTCATACAATGCCATCAATCCCCTAATATCTTGCTTCAGTGTATCTTTTGAACTTCCCATCCTTGCCTTGAAGTGATTGAACACATCTATATTATAGCATCAAACATTAACTAGTTTAGTCGAGTAATTAATTACAAAAGATGTCTTACTTGTGTATCATAATAACGGTCCCGTAGATATTACACTTGAAACACAAGTAGGTTGATGATTGACACGTACTCAATTTTTTTAACTTAAGGGTATGTGTCATTCATCACGGGTGGTGGGAAAAAAAAAAAAAAAAAAAAAAGAAAGAAATAAAGAAGAAGAAGACAGAGCAGAGGTCCCAGCCATCACCTGCAGAAACATAGTATCCATGCTGTCTCAACAATCGGAAAAAGAGTGAAACATCATGTAAATCATGAAGAAAACATGCACCCTTTCCCCTCAAGTTATAATATTGTTGTCCAAGAATCATTTCAATCTCCTCCTCAAAATAGTGATCGAGTCCTACTCTCTGAATATCGTCCACAAAAACCAAGCTATCTATCCCATTATTAATCTCCTCATCCTTCGAGTGTAATAAGAGTTGCCTAACCTCCTCCACTTTTTGCTTGTAATCTCTCCCCAATATTGTTTCCTGCAGCATGTTGGAGCAACACAATATTTTTCATAATATAACAATACTAACAGAGAAAAGTAATAGAAATACTCTAATATTTCTGAAAAGTAAAATCCTTTCATATACATAAAATGCTTAAGAACATTGTACTAAGAAATCCAAAGAAGAGAGCTACATCTTGGGAATGCTTATTGTAATTATTGTAACACGAAATATAAAAACGGCAAAGATATGAAAAAACACGCAACCGTGAAGGTGCATCTTCTGGGAGTTGCAGCAAGAATGTGGTCGGAGAAGATGATGTTCCATCTCTCATCACCTGTAGCTCTACACCCAACTCCAAGAGATTTGAGTTTTTTATTCGTTATTGCAAAGTTTCTGAGAATAATAGGAGAAAAACAAGGGTACCAAGGACAAGGTAACAAGGTGGTGTAGTTTGTCATCTTTGCACTTTGCTTGTAATATATTGACCCCATATATCCCAATTAGGCAACATATACTGTATATATATATATACACACACCAGGATTAAATGTATTTTTGGTTCCGTAAGCTAGATTATTTAATATTTTTGTTCTTTAACTTTCTAAAATAGCATTTAGTCCTGCACTTTTTTAATTTTCATAATTTTAGTCCTTTTGTTCCCAGACAACAGCGAGAAGAGTGAAATCCAGCCAAAAAAAGGACTGAAATCACGAAAATTAAAAAGATGTAGGACCAAAATGCTACTCTAGAAAATTAAAGGACAAAAATGCTGACAGAAATGAGTCAATAAGAACAAAGGTCCCAATTTTTAAATGTCATGTGAGAGACATATGTATTTTTCCGACAAGAAGGGTGAATTCTGGTGAAAAAAGACTAAAATAACGAAAATTATAAAGAAACATGATCAAATTGCTAATTGAGAAAGTTAAAAGACGAGACTCTAAATGACTTAAATTACGGAAAAAATAAAAATAAAAATTAGAGCTTATAGGATCACATGATGCAATATTAGTTTTCCATGATATTTATCTTAATAAGTACATATTTAGTAGCATTGAATATATACAGCGTGTGATACACCTTCAAATTATATATGACCTTACCAAAATATCGAGGGTTTCATATAAGTGGTACAATTATAAATGTGCGCAAATATTTAATAAGATCTCGTTTTGGACCACTACTGCAAGAAAATATGACATTGCATGGGGTTGACAAAATATCAAATAATAATTTTTTAAAATTATCATTAAAAATCTATATTAAAAAATGACTAATTTTTATATCGTCATTATATATTTATTAATTACTAATAGGAATTGTGTCTAAAGTTTTCACTATATATAAAAAGAGTGTATTCCTAATTTAATTTATATTTGGGGGCAAAATATTTTTTTTGATCCCGTAAGATTTGAGCATTATTTGTTTTGATACCACAACTTAGGTAGGTGGTTGTTTTAGTCCCATAAAACACGTTTTTTCAGTTTTTTTTGGTCCCAACACATGACATTTTGGGACCCAAAAACTGAAAAATATATTTTATGAGACTAAAAAACCACCTACTTTTGGGACAAAAAAAACTAAAAACCATATTTTATGGGATTAAAACTACCACCTACCTAAGTTGCACATGAATTTTTGGGACTAAAAAAATTGAAAAACATATTTTATGGGACTAAAACAGTCACCTACCTAAGTTATGATACCAAAATAAATAATAACCTAATTTTACGTGACCAAAAAAATATTTTAGCCTATATTTGGTGTTTCCCGCAAGTTAGGTACCATAATTTTAAACATCATCAATTTTAATCCCATACGTAGCCTAACCTGAAGTGTTGCAAACATCAATTGCGTTCATAGTTTTTAGATAAAAAAGAGTGTATTCCATTCATTTATATTTGGTGTTTCCCCAAGTTAGGTACCATAGTTTTAAGGGTAAATTATATTTACCTCTGAGGTTTGATATAATTACAAATATCCCACATTATTTGAAAAATTATAAATATTTCTCTAAGGTTTGTAATTTTTAACAAAAAGGCTGGAAATTGATCATTTTGCCCTTAAATTTTTTAATAAAATTGTAGAAAAATCACCCGAGGCAAATTGCATTATTCCTTCTGTGTAAAAAACTTAAGAAACCTCTCCCTACGCATTGTAGTCCAAAATTTTTAAGAATTAAATAAAAAATAATTTGGTGCATAAGGGCATTTTCGTCAGTTTACCCATAAAATGGATGTTAATGAGTTATTTGTTAGACGATTACAAACCTCAGGAGGATATTTGTAATTTCTCAAACAACGAGGGGATATTTATAATTATGCCAAAACTTATAAAAGTTAGATGTAATTTACCCAAGTTTTAAACACCATCAGTTTTAGTCCCATACTTAACCCACATGTTAGGCAAGTTTGATTACTCCACGAAAGAATATACGGAAAAGCTAGTGCAGTACATATGGCAATTAACTTCATTTGCATTGCAATTTCTACTTTAGATATTCAAATGGCTAAATATAGTAAAACCTCTGTATTAAGTTAAAAGTTATTAATCAATCGATAAATTAATAATTTATTAATTTAAAGAGATTTTTTTTTTTGATTTAATGAAATTTATATTATTTTTTATAATAAAACTTATACATTGTATTAACTAATTGAATGATATTTATGTACAATGTGACTAATTAAATATATTACATCCCCATAAATTTAACAAAGTTCATTGGAGAAGGGAAGTTCATGTATTGTAAGGAAATCAATCATTATATAAACAACATCAAACATTCATAATTAGTCAATTCAAATCAAAATCAACCAGTCATGACTTCACATCTAAAAGGTATCCAAAAATTAATCATGACAGATCATATACGTATCCAAAAATTTATCTTACTTTCTCATAATAGATATTTTATCTTATAGAAAGTATGTGGCAGACAGGGTGTAATACTCCTTCAAATTATATGTGACCGTATCGATATTTACAAAAAGGAATCATATATATATATCAATATCGAGAGTTCATATACATTGTACAAACATTAAATGTGCTCAAACAAATATGTTTAATAAAAGGTCGTTCTCGACGCCTTCAGCCATATGTTTAAGTTTGGCTAGCACAAATAAATAATAATTTATGTGGTACAAGATGTATATGGTACATTCTTTTAGTTTCATTTTATAGATATTTTCGGCATACTTATAGTCCATAACTTTATTTTTAAACTTATGCGACCTGCTAAGAAAACTATTTTAATCCAATTTTGTAATTCATATTTTTTATTTATTTATTTTTCTCTTCCTCCTTTATTTTTTTCTTTTTATTTTTCTTTTTTCCTTCCTTCCTCTTTCTCCTCAACCAGCGACCAGCTCCAGTACGTGCCCAGATAAGGGGGCGACGACCGATACCCTAAAAGCAACAAAGAGGGCCGTAATAAAGCTGCCACCCTAGAAGCAGTGGGCGTCAACCGTCCGCCTAAATTTTGTGGACAATGGCCTTGCCGGTGGCTGCCGACCCCCATTGCCCCCACCGCCCCCTCCTACACCCTGCATGTACATACATATATATATATATATATATATACCTATTTTTACTCCTATATATATAACAATCTTTTATAATTTTATTTTACTTGTACGTTTATGTATATTGAAGCCCTGTTTTGTTGTAGTGTAAAAGTTAAATGTTATTTTTTCTTGTCTAAAGAGCCGAATTTGATATAAATTTATCCACGTGAACAATCCTATTATCATCGGCGCTTGATATTTGCACAGTGAATAGATAGATATAAGCAAAAGAATGTGATTGAAATGTGTGGTTGTGGCTGTGGCACTTGTTAATTCATTCTGTAGGAAAATATAGCATATATGTGAAGTACATTAATACATATAGCACATAATCGGTTCCGGTGATTACCTCAATGCTATTGTATGTCAACACGCAGCGGAATTAACTTTGTGACACCTGGATCTTTGTGGCTCGTCTACAAGCTTCCTACGATCTCTTGGATCTGCAAGCACGCCGTACGAATCCACGTATCTCCTAGCACGTCCCTTTGTCGGCCTTGTCACGGTCGCCCTTCTCTCGCTCCACGTAGATCGCTACCAGAGCTATCCACTAGAGTTCACACGCCTTAAACCCCCGGAGACTTTTGGTGATACTCCAAGAGAAAATAGAGAGAGTATTTGGCGAGAGGCTTTGGGAGAGTGTACGTCGAATCGTAATTATTATTCCATAGAAGCACTCTATTTATAGGTGTGCACAAGAGGGGTCAAACCCTAATACAAACTGTAGGGGACTACAGACTCTTCACACAAGAGGAGTTCTCCCTAACCACAAGTTTGGGAGACATCAAACTCTTTAAATATGGATGCTATAATATCTCCCACTCATACATATTTGATATAGCCTCTCCAATCCAAAATTTCTCATCTCCCATCCCCTCTTTCATACAGGGAGTAAGGCGTGCGACCAAGCGAGAAAAGAGAAAAACATGAGGAGAGTTATATTAAGTCATCACCAATACTAACATAACTCATCAACTCCAAAAAAAACTCGCTATGTACCCCAAACCTCGTGGACACACTTGATCAAGCATCTAGATCCCTCAACAAATAGAGTATGCTTGACCCTCTCAGATATGCTTCGACGTTCATGACTAGTCAGACATATTCCGACTAAGTCGCCAAGGCTATGAACAATAGAACATAAGTGCTTCATCAACTTGGTTCTTCCTCGGCCTCTCACATCAATTAGTTTGGCCTTGACAACTTTCCTAGATATGCTCCGACAGAATGTATCACTCGTGGCCATTGGAAAGCATGCTAAAGTAGCATATCAAACTTACGCCTCATGACATGGTCCTGAGTCCCAAAGGGTACAAGGGATTGTATGGGCTCACACAGTGACGAAGCAGGGACCTTTTCAGTCACTCCCCATAGTAGGTCGTCTTAACGCACATGTAGTATGATCACATGCTATGATGGAGCTCCCACTTAACTTGGGCATGTCACAGCTCTTAACATCATATGAACCTAAGTCCAATCGCTATCCAAGCGCCTAACTTGCGCACTACCTGACAGTCACTCTCTTAATGCCCTCTAGTAGTTCGCATGTTCAGCTCGAAAATAGGCCTTTTATGAAGTTCGGACATATTTCATAATCGATCAAATATGTGATCTCATCTTAGCTTCTCTAGCCAAGGCGACTATTCATTATACATTGTCCTTCCCCACTTCTCAAGTGCGAAGGTGGTTATTCGCATGGCTCACTAGTGCGGAATGATTTTTCAAGTCTCATCCTGCTCGCTATCGCAGCGCTAGGGCGATTATCCGTGTGAGAGGGTCAATTAAGGCCTAGTGACATTTCATAATTTAGTACCAATCTTATGTTCTCACAAGCCATAAGAATCAAGTTCTACATGATCCTTTACCACTAACATGCCTTCATCAATACCGAGGCTTGGTAAAAGGGATGAGCGCTCATACCGCTCGTAGAACATGTTGGAGAACAATTGATTATGCGCATGTCTTAAATATCTGGCATCTGTATACTAGGTCCTCCAACAATAATTGGCGCCCATAAGTATACAGAGTTTCGCAATGTGCATTACATATGCATCATGACCAGATAGTTTAAAAACTAACGGCAGTACTATAGTTGTACACAAAGTCGTTTCTACAGTACCTAAATTGGTTATTTTTAAAAGCATGGTATGAAAGTTGCAATATAACCTAAAGTGCGGTACCAATAATGCAATTTTCTCTGCAATTATCTCAATTATAGTACTTACAGAAACATGATCTTCTTTGATTTCAATTGGAATTTAAGCTTGAAACATTATTTTATGTTTATATCACTAGAAAAAATTTGCTTTACCTACAGTTTTATTGGTTATTGACTAAAACCATGGTAAATAATTATTATTAGCTATGGTTAAATAAAAATTAAGGCAAAAACTTAGTTTATCGACCATAGAAACTGTTTTTGCCATGGCTATGAGACATAGCAAATGTCATAGCATGACAAATGTTTTAGCCACACGTGTAAAAACTATTTGCTCGTGCTATTTATTTTTCACCACATAAAATAGTCAAGGTTAAATGTTATATTTGTCTTAGTGTATGTTGATTATCATATTAATTTGTAGATTCTCAGTGATTAACTAGTCAAATCCATGTAATTTCTATGCTAGTTGCTGTGATCAATTATAAATTGTTGAAAATTGCTTCAACTAAGTGCCGAAATTCATGCAGCCCCTGATTTAAACATGTCTCATATGTTCAAATCAATGAAATGTAGAGGACAACATAAATTATTGTACTTGCACCTAAGCCCCATTGTACCTGCAAGCGCATCAAGCGGTTCTGGTTTATATGAAGTTTGAATTATTATTATGATAGTGTTTAACTTGATTCTTAATGATTGGCTGATAGATGGATTAGCAAGGGCAAGAACGTCCAGCTCGGATAAAGCTTAGTAAGGGGTTCAGGAGTGCATGCAGCCCAAGCGATAAGAACTCTCGACCCAGACCCCGAGCATGGCTTTTGGGAGGAATGGGCTGTACAAAGGCCCACAAGGCCATTGACGAATGCATAGTTTGTCACATAATTGTGGGAATAATGTCCTCTTATAAGTGTTACATACTCCTGACCATGTGGTGTTTTTGTACTTTCAGCATGGAAGGATTTAACGAGATGCAAAATGGAAACATTAAGCTAAAAAGTGAAGATAGAAGGCAGTTGAGGAAAAGGAGAAAATTGTGGCAGATTTGCAAATTATTAGGCGCACCCACGCTCTATGCAATGAGGAGTAGTACGCCTCATTTATGTTTTCGTAGATTTTCAAGGGAATTAGTACTCCCCATTGTAATGTTTCCTTTCAATAATTAATGGAGAAGGAAAGGAAACCCCAAAAAGCTCCCCACCCTTAGGTTGTTTAATTAAAAAGAAAAAGCAAACGGACAAATTAGCGAATGAAAGGCATGGACTATTTTTGTTGCTGAAGAAAAGAGGAATTACACACTAATTTTGGGGATTTCCCTTGTTTGGGTCTTGCTACGTTCAAGGGATTTAATTGATTAGGACATTTATGGTTATTAGGTATCTACCCTTCCTTAGTTTTCATGTTCATTAGGATATTAGTCATATAAATAGGTAGGTGATTCCTATGTCAAACATCTCCTATCTATCTCTTCTCTCTCCCGACTTTCATTCTGCGTTTTCTATGGAATTCTATTTTTCTTTTATGTGTTCTTCCATCAGTATATTAGGCTAATTTTTTTTTTTTTGGTTGAAGATATGTGAATGATTGATTCCTACACATTATGAGATCTAATTTATACTTCATACTTTCATTCAATTAGATATTTGTGTTGTTCTCTAAACTTTCACCACAAGTAATCTGATTTATGAACGATAGGGTCTATTATTCATTGTCAAGAATATTTGCCTAGCCAATTGCACTTGAAATCCGTAGTTGTTTGTTCAGTGCAATAACTAATAGTAACACACCATAATTCACTATATTGTAGTAGTCGATTATATTGTGGGGAATGCACAATCTAGCTAATAAATCCTCGTAGGAATTTTTTTGTTAGAATTAGGTTTTTCCTGTCCTTAATGCTATTAGTAGATTAAATCTTGAGGCAATGTTCCCAGGGTTGTTTACTGATTAGAGAATTAGCCAACAGACAATCTTTGGCTAACAAAAAGGCAATGAAATGTGAGATCGTTAGGTCGTACCAATGACCATAACCAATCTATCTGTTTGGAATTATTTTCATCTGTACATCAATGGTTGATAGTGAAATTGAGCATGAAACTGACTTTAACTAGAAAGCTTTTCTCATATATATTCATCTTTTGAATTTTATCCACTAGTTAACAAAACCCTCCTTATTTATTTTATTTTATTTAAAGAAACTGATTAGAACCAATCTCTGTGGATTCGACCCTACCCACTAATTTTACAAGTTTTCATTAGTACGAAATTATTTTTGTTGGATTCGACACCCATCACTCATTTGAGGGGATGACTCGGCACCCACCGGGGCGCTAGGTGTCCGCACCTGCAATTGGGAAAAGGCCATTCACCAACATGAAGGCATGGTAGCTACGTAGCCTACTACGAAGCCCAAGGATCTAGGACGCACTCCAACCACCCCTTAGGAATTCAGGGCACATCCCTCAACAGATACAATCTTTGAGATCTCCCCTTGGATTTAGTGGAGGCTTATCCAGGATAACCACCGGTCCGAGTCCCAAAGGGGCTATACATCTTCAAATGACAGGGGACTAAGGATATAAAAGAAAGCCTCTTCCCTCCAGTAAAAGGGTAATAAATTTTTTGCAGCTCACATATGCACGTAATACTCACTCTTTTACAGTCAATTGATGTTCTACTATTTTAAATCACTTTATTTTTTTTTGCAATTTCTATTTCCTAAACTGCTTACTTACTTGAGCGTTGGAGTGATAACGTATTTTTTGCAGGTTCCTATTTCAAGACTTAAAATTAGGCCCAAAGACTCCAGGTCGAACACATTCAGACAAGAAACTTTTTGCTCACATCAGTGACATCGTTTGTAGGAAACACAGAACTAAGACGTGATATCACTGGAAGCACCAAACAGTGGAATGGAGAAGCAAAAGGCTATGGCTTCTTAAGTAAGGGACACTCAGGCTTTGCAAGTGGGTATCAGGGGCTCCCCAAGCCCCTCTCAATTGTGGAGCAAGAGGCTCGTGGGGGCCCCCGATCCTGTGGACCCTGTTCGCAATAGCATTTCCCCGGTTACCTACTCAGCGATTATTGAAACCATGCAACAAATGTTTGCATCTGTAATGCATCGTAGCTGGCAGTCGCACCTCAGATACCTCTCGCACCCTCCTTGATTGTAGAGGCCCCATTGCCGCAAAAGGGGATGTTCCAAATCAACTACATCCAGGTCGCCCTCCCGAGGAGCGAAGACCACCCCCTTAGCCCACGAAGAGGTTCCAAATCAATGGATAGCCGACTTGGAGTGCTTGCAGAAAGGGCTTCAGGATGTGCAACATCAAGTCCAGGGAGTCTCGCTGGAGGAGAAAATAGGCATCCCTTTAAGCGAGGACGTATGGGTGATGAGCTTACTCACTACCAGACCCCAACCATAGCAAAATACGATGGAACCACAAACACCCAGGAACATTTGTCTTGATTCGGGAAGAGCCATAGCAGAATATGATGGAATCACAGACCCCCAAGAACATTTATCTCGATTTGATAAGACAATTCACTTACATCATTACACGGATGAGATCATATGCCGGGTGTTCGTCACCATATTTTCCCGAGCAGCCCAACAATGGTTCAACCAACTGCCCTCGGGTTCGATTAAGAGTTCCATCCCATGTTCTTACAACAATTTGCTAGTAGCAAGCGACACCAAAAGACGGCCTTAAGCATCTTCTCGATCCAAGTCTTTGAGGGACTACCTTCAGCACTTCAATATCACCGCTCTGGTTACTTCTTCAAATTCTTGGCCAAGAAACCCACCCCAAATATCGACAGCTTCTAGCACGGGCAAAAAAATACATCAACACAAAAGAGGTTCGGGCCTTTAAAAAAACAAGGCCAGGGGAGAGAGTCCTTGCGAAGGACGTGCATGATGAAATTCTTGGTAGCTGATGTTCCTTCAGCCTACAACGTAATTCTGGGGGGGGGGCACTCTTAAAACTTTCCAGGCAGTGGTATCCACCTTTCACATGAAAATAAAGGAGAAATCAAGGAGGAGTTAATACAATGCCAATGAAATATTGAAATATTGACGTGGACTCCCTAGGACCTGGAAGGTATAGACTGGATGTGACACAACACATCCTTTTAATGTAGACCCCTCTATGAAGCCCATCAAGCAGAAGAAAAGGCATTTTGGGCCACAAAAAGATAAAATCATACAAGCGAAAATTAAAAACTGTTGGCAGCCGGGCATATCAGAGAGATTCAATTCCCTGAGTGGCTTTTCAATGTAGTTTTGTTTGCAAACCAAGAGGTAAATGACGTATGTGCGTAGATTTTGGGATCTCAAAAAAACATGCATCATGGAGTTTACCCGCTCCCACGAATTGATCAATTGGTAGACTCCACCTTTGGGTACGAACTCTTAAGTATGATAGACGTCTCTCAAGGGTACCATTTTACATCACTTTATTCTTTACGCAATTTCTATTTTCTAAAGTGCTTACTGATTTAAGTGTTGGAGTGCTAACGTACTTTTTGCGCATTCCCATTTCAAAACTTATGAAAAATCAAGCCGAAAGACTCCAAGTGCAACACAATTCGGACGAGGAACTTTTTACCTGCATCAAATAGATTTGATATGTCTTTTACATTACTCAACTTCGTAGCTAGTCACAAAATTTTTAAGATGGCACTATACGCCTCTTAACATTTTGCTTTTCATAATCACAGACAGTTCAGTGTGATGATACGATCCTAATTGATAATATGCCAGGACAGGTTTGTATCATGCGTCTTTGTAAGACTGTCATATTTCATCGTGATGATCTCATTACTCTTTGCAATATTCAGCCACATGTGGAATTTGAAGCATAACATGGTATTAGGGGTCGGGGGGGGGGGGGGGGGGGGGGGGGGGGGGGGGGGGGGGGCGGGGCACTGCCCGATGAGCCACCCTATGCATTAATCAGTCCCTTAAAATGTTTGTAACAAAAATATTTTAATCTTACTGTTGAAATGCGATAATGATAGTTCTTATTGAAGAACCTCCTCAGGTGGTAACACATTAAGTAGTTTAGAGAGGTCCCTCCTTGCATATTTAATCAAACAATGCATTCCTCATATACTCTTGCAGAAGAGGTAGCCTTTGGTTTTCGTCGTAAGCGTACATGAGAGGAACCATTCTTGCGAGATTAAGAGAACACCTTTTGAAACATGCGGCTGAAAGATGATTTAGACGAAAGCACTCCTGGTTAAGATTTCTCCATTCATCTAATATCATGTTGACCACATGTTGTCGTGCTTGTTTCTCCGAGACGTTTGGCTCATCTTTCATGTAACATGTTATGTAAGAACCATCTTGACCATCTTGGTGCTCATCCTGTCCATTTATCATCACCAATGACAGTTAGCTTCTAAGCCACTTTAGAACATAGGTGAATGAAGAAATTCAATGTGATAAATGTATTTATATACCTTGGAACTCCCCAAGTCATCCCAAAGACGAAGAATAGTTGCAATAGAAGACATCAGTTTTGATGTGTGATTCAAGTTGATTTCATCATCACCTCCATTGGTAAATCCTCCAAGACCTAAGAGAAAGAACAAGTGGACTAGCACCACATGTGCTCCTGTACTCACCTTCCCATTTTCCAAGTACTCTTGTGCTGTTGGCAACTCACCTGAGGCAAACCATCTTGCTTCTACCAGGAACGCGTCGCACAAACTTGCCCACTGTAATAACACACAAGGTATTAGAAAATAATAATTTCAATGGATTATAGAACAGTATTACTGCACATTGCAATATATACCGTGGCTTTAAGAGCATTAATGGGGTTATGTCCATGCTTTTCGTGAATGTTGTGGGCTATCTCATTGGTGGTGTCGACAAGGGACTTATAGCTCATCCTCATGTACGCCGGCAACATCTCAATTGCAGTATCGTCCCATCTGCAAGTATAATCATATCGTATTTCAGTTACCATAAAGTCTATCATAAACATAGTTGATTTGTATAGAAACTGAATGTTGCCATCCTCGTTACGTACCTGTTTATAGCTTCTGTGAAGAGAGTGAGTTCATTTATTGTTCCATATAGATCAAAGATATCGTCTATAAGGTAAATAAAAGCGATGGGTTTGGTGAGCTCTATTCTTTGAAAGGACAATCTGGGATCATCAATGGAGGCCATCGACCATGTATACCACTTCACTGCTTGGTTTCTTGCATTCGGTAATTTCTCCGATAAACCTAAGTCTTTCCACCACCTAAAATATTAACAGGGATAAAGTTTTAGTTAATCATCTTAAGTTATTAGTTGAAAGACAACTTTAATCGAAGAAATTACACTTTTAGTGCTATATATAGGATAGTGGTTCAACACTTTTAGTCCTCTGTTCATAGAATTTTCAAAATATATAGTATCACGGGGAAATTGTAATTTTCATCCTGTAATTTAGGAGGGTTGGCAATTTTGGTCCCGCACGAATTGATTTTCACAATTTGATCATGTACCTTTGAAAATCTCCCATCTGGCTGGAAAACCCCAATTTTAAATGTTATGTGCCAGGCACATGCGTTTTTCCAGCAAAAAAGGACAGAAATTGCCAATTGTTCAAAGTTACAGGACTAAATTGCAAAAATTAATTCGTGCAAGAGCAAAATTGCCACCCTAAGTTACGGGATAAAAATTGCATTTTTATATTTTAAGACCCTTTGTTCAGCATTGCCCTCGGCATACTCTATTCTAGGGGTATGTTGATCTGCGAGGGTTGAAAATAGGTGAATATTTAGTAAAAAATAATTATTTTATAGTCTACTTATTCAGCACTACTATCGTCAAACCCCTTGCTGCGGGCATGTTAATTTGTGAAGTTTGAAAAATATTTTTTCAAGGCTCTAATTTTTTAATTAAAAGGCGTCATTAATTTATTTTCTTTATGAGTAAATAAAGTGAAATTATCAGCAAAAAATATGAGCTTTTTGTAGTTTATTTGTTCAGCACTTCCCTTAACACAGTCATGATGGGGGCATGTTGATCTACAGTGCTTGAAATTAAATTTTTATGGCTCTAATTTTTCGAATTATGGACTTAAATTATTCATTTATTTTCTCTCAAAAGTGTAAAAATAGGTGAATTTATAGTAAAAATAATAGTTTTATAGTTTATATTTTCAATACAACCTTCGTCAAATCTCATGCTGGGGACATGTTGATTTACGAGGCTTGAAAAATATTTTTTTAAGGCTTTAATTTTTCAATTGTAGATATTATTAATTGATTTTCTCTATGAGGAGTAAAAAAAATGGAACTTTCAGCAAACAGTATGAGTTTTTTAGGAAAAAATTGCAATTTTTCGTCCTGTAATTTAAGGGGAGTGGCAATTTCGGTCCTGTACGAATTGATTTTTGTAATTTAGTCCTGTAAAATTTTGGTCCTATCTGGCCGGAAAGCCCCAATTGTCAAGATTACCTGCCCAAGACATGCGCTTTTCCGGCAAAAAAAGACCCAAAATTGTCAAATTTTTAAAGTTATAAGACTAAATTGTGAAAATCAATTCGTACAGAACCAAATTGCCACCCCCTAAATTACAGGATGAAAATTGCAAATTTCCCTCAAAAGTTGGAAAAACTTTAATCCCATAATTTTGCCACTTTAACTGAATACTTGTTTTTCTTTTTTTTTTTTTAGTTTATTAATTACGAAGTGAGAAAAATATAATAATTTTGCATACTTTACCAAAACCAAACAAAGTATGATGTTTAATATGAATTTCCATGAGCAAATTCTTACTTGGAAACTTGAAGAAGTTCCTCTTGGTGCAATGATTTTGCAATGAGAGAATCCATACTGACCAACTCTCTCAATGATTTCTCCCATACTTTGGACCCTTTGAGCAAATCTCCATGCAAGATACTTTTTGCACTACTCAGTCTTGCTATGCTTTTGTGTTGAGGGTGTCTCAATGTTTTTCTAATTGCTTCTTGAGAACACGATTTTTCAGGCATATTTCCCAATAAGCAAGCACTCAGATGCAGCCTACTGAAATCGTCTGCTTCATCAATTATATCCTCTCCTTTGAAACTCAGCTGGGCAGCTTCGTACAATGCCATCAATCCTTTAATATCTTGCTTCAGTGTATCTTTGAACTTCCCATCCTTGCCCTTGAAATTATTGAACACATCTATATTTATAGCATGAAACATTAATATATTGGTATAGTTGAGTGATATTAATTCCAAATGATGTGTTACTTGTGTATCATAATAACGGTCGCGTAGATATTACACTTGGGACACAAGTAGGTAGATGTCTGACACGTACTAAATTTTTTACTGAAGGGGTATGCGTCATTCATCCGGTAATGGAAAAAAAAAAAAAAAAAAAAAAAAGAAGACGAAGACAGAACAGAGGTTCCCCAACCTGCAGAAACATAGTATCCTTGCTGTCTCGACAATCTGAAAAAGAGTGAAGCATCATGTAAATCATGACGAAAACATGCACCCTTTCCCCTCAAGTTATAATATTGTTGTCGAAGAATCATTTCAATCTCCTCATCAAAATAGTGATGGAATCCTACTCTCTGAATATCATCCACAAAAACCAAGCTATCTATCCCATTGTTAATCTCCTCATCCATTGATTGTAACAAGAGTTGCCTAACCTCCTCCACTTTTTGCTTGTAATCCCTTCCGAATATTGTTTCCTGCAGCAGTACATTTTTCATAATGTAAGATCACTAATTAATATATATGAGCTGCAGAGAAAAGTAATAAAATATTCTAATATTTTTAAAGTAAAATACTTTCATATATAATAAAATGCTTTAATACATTAGACTAAGAATTTAGTCAAAGGTTTTGGTATATATTGAAGAGAGCTAGCTGGTACAGTAATTTTAACACGAAATGAGTATAAACGCCGAAGGTATGAAAAAACACGCAACGGAGAAAGTGCATGCTCTCGGAGTTGCTGCAAGAATGTGGTCGGAGATGATGCTGTCCCCTCTCTCATCAGCTGTAGCTCTACACTCAACTTCAAGACATTTGATTTCTTGGTTCATTTTTGCAAAGTTTATGAGGGAGGATAGGAGAAAAACAAGGGTATAAAGAACGAGGTAACAAGGTGCAGCAGCTGTATCATTCCTTCTTATATATTCACCATATATATACACATATCCTAATTAGACAACGTGATGACGTATAGATATAGGACCAGATGATGCAATGCTTTTGGCGAAATTGCATTTTAGTCACATAGAGGTGAGGATTCAACATTCGTAAAGACTAAATGAGTTACACCTCTGTCCTGTGGGACCTTTTATCTTGTAAGAAGTATTTGGTATTGGATATATATATATATATATATATATTTATATATGGGTAATTTCACTTAAATCCTTTCTGAAAATATGAAATTATTCTTTATCTCAAAAAAGTGTCAAATTTACACTTACCCCTTCTAAAAATTCATTATTTAGACTTGACCCCCTTTTGTTAACATTTGGACGAAAAATGTTGAAATTAGCAAAAAAAATTACATAAATTTTTTTATTTTACCCCGCATTTTAACATTCGGGATGATTTCGCTTTTGGTACGGCAACTATACCTCTTTTTCAGTCTTGGTACCCCCAGTTCCCAATTCATCAGACATGGTACCTAAGTTTGTATTTTTCATCAACTTTACTACTCTCCGTTAGTTTGACCATCAAAACTAATGGTCTGCCCAATTTTGGAGGCAAAAATATAGGCAGGAGTTTGCCAATATAAGGGCATGTTTGGTTCTCTTTTTATTCACCACACAAGAGAGAGTTGAAAGAGTGGAATTGAGGAAAATTTAGCAAAAAATGAGTGGAATGAGGAGAAATATGTTTCCATCATTCTCAAATCCGAGTGCGGGTTCGTCTAATGAAAATATTTAAGTAGTAAAAATGTATCTTGAATGTGGAAACGAGCTACCATGGAAGACTTTTGGGACCAAAAAAAATTGGGAAAGAAGGTTTTGGACATGTCTTAATATAGGGTAAATTCGTTTTTTGTATTTGTTATTATTTACCATTAATTTTTTCTTTTAATTTTTGTTCACATAAAAGAGAATATTGTGGAGTGTTTAAATGCTTTGATAAAAAAAAAAAATGTGCCCAAGAGCGAAGTAAATTATTTGATTTGTTGAGAAAAGTCAACTATATTGAAGACGAAATAAATGAGTTCAAAGCCAAAGACGAAAGCTTGGAAGTTGAATTGAAGAAATGCAAAAGCATAAAAAAAAAAGTGCTGGAAAATGAAGTTAATACTTTGAGGAAGAAAAACAATGTCTTGCTATATGCATTTGTATTCTCGTGTGCTTTAAAAAAGAAGGGATAATTACATCCCTCCCCTAAAGTTTGGACCCCATGTAGTTTGAAAAACTACATATAGTACTCCTGATATTTGCATCCATCTAACAAAAAGATCATTCCATTAGTCAAAATTCATTGAATTTGTTGATACTAACAAAAAAAAGCTAAATTCATTTTGACCCCTTGTGATATTGGAAAACATCAAAAACCCCATATGAAAAATTAAATATAAAAAATCACCCCTATATTATGAACAATGAGTCACACTGCCCCCTGGTCAACCTGGATGTATTTTTTAGGGGCAATTACTGAAATGCCCATCCATATATATTAGGGATATTTATATATTTATATAAATTTTAATTAAAAATATACCTGATGCGTATCGGATTCCAGCAACACCACAAAATATCCAGGGATCTTCACAGGAGTCCAGAGATTGTAGGCGAGACTAACCTGTGGAGAGGGGTTAGCACTTCGATACTTAAGCCAGTAATGTTTGACTAAAATGAAATAAAGGGAAAACCTGAATAACGTGAGAAAAGTGGTAAAGTGGTATGTTGTAATGATAATTCGTGTTAAAATGTGTTGAAAATGAATGAACAATAGAGAAAAACCCGTGTGAGTGTGAGTGTCAAGAAAGTATAGATGTTACTTCTAAGTTGTAACTTGTCAGTTGAAGTTGTTCCAAATAACTACGTAGTGAGCCTTTTTGTAGATGGTGATGAACCCTATTTCGAAGAAATTATGTTGAGTGTCATATACCGTTGGAAACCTTGGGAAGTCAGCTTCTCAATCCAACAAACTGCACGAGAATCGGAGTTGAATTTGTGAAGATATAGTTATTTGAGCCAATCCTGTCATATCTGTCATGTTTTCCGAAAAAGCAGTTACCTGCTGAGAAAGATCCGGATTCTGGCCAATCTACTGGGAATTTGGATGGTTTTTTTAGTATGATATGGAGTTATGTGTTGGCTAGTTGTGTGACATGGCATTCGAGTTGTTTGATGACTAGGCTTACTGTATGAGCCTTTTGCATGGATCTGCCAAATTAGTGTTGAAAACTGGGCTGATGTGTGAGAATTCTTATTGTTTTGGACTTGATGGCCCCTGGTCGGCTAGGCTGTCTGGCCTGGAGGCCTACTACCAGCTCTTGGGTTGGCTAAGTGGATTTTTAGGGGGCATCATCACTCCCCATACTTCAGTAGTGCGAGACACGCTGTCGGACTGGTGGAGTAAGTAGTCCTGCAAAGGTTAGCACAAGAGCTGTATACCTGACTTCGCAAGCCGGAGATACCCTACTGTGTTGCTTCCTCAATGTTGTGCTGCGTACTCCCTGTTGTGCTGTTATGCGTGATAGCACGCAGATTCTTTCAAAAGATTTGAACTTATCTGCAAAGGAGATTGCAGAGTAATCATTGCGAAAGAGTAGGAAAAAAAAGGAAGGAGTTTTACCACGCATGTCAGTATACGCCTTCTGAGATTGGCGCGTGAACACCAAGCGAGGAGGAGAGTGGCCGACCCCAGCGTTGATGGGACTCTTTGTTTTCCAGGGTATAAAACCCTCTTTGGGAAGTTACTTTCCTCACCATCTCCAAGGTTCCCGAGTAAGTCTTCTTTTTTTTTGCGAAAAACTCTCTTCCTTCCCTTCGCAAGAAATTTTCTGAAATGAATTTTCGTCTTGAAGGTTCATGATTTCTAGGGCTTTTCTCATAATCCTCTGTTTTTTCCTGCTTGTCTTTAGGTACGCTTCCCTGCTCCCCTCTGTTTTCTGGTAGACATGTCTACAGGTAGTATAGATAGAGATATGATTGAGGATGTGTTGATCAATTTGATAGAACCTTCTAGGGATGAAGGTGATGACAATCCCACACCTTCTGACTCTGCCTCCTACCATGGAGGTGAGAGTGAGGATCAGGGAAACAGTAAGGATGAAGGGAACAGGAAGCGGACGGAGGACCTCCTGGTTGCGACCGGAGTTGACGCCTTCCATATCTATAGGTCTAGGTTGAAGGAGCAGGATCTTGTGGGGGTCTGAAACAAGTATGGGATACCTGGTGATCACGTGATCCAGGCCCTTGCTCCCGTGGCTCGCCCTAATTTCCCTCCTACTGGCTTTCTGTGCTTAACCCTTGCTCAGTTGGAGGCAAGCTTTTGATTTCCTATCCCCCATTTTTTCTGCGAGGTGGCCACTCTGTTTAATATTCCTCTAAACCAGCTGGTTCCCAAATCCTTTAGCTTGTTGTCTGCCTTTTACATTTTGGTAAGAAATCTAGAGGAGACCCCTTCTGCTACCTAATTCCACTCGTTTTTCATGCTTAAGAGATCGGGTCCAGGCCTGTTCTATTTTACCTCCAGAGGGGAAGCTCGGTTTTTGTCCACCGAGTCCTCAGTGAAGGAGTGGAAATGAGACTACTTCTGTATTTCTTCTCCTCAGCCCTGGTGGTTTCCTCAGGTGTGAGTTGTGAACCCCCCTGAGCAATTGAAATATTTTGCCCGCAATCGGCCTGTTGCCTTCCAGGCTTTGCTAGAATGCTTCTCCTTTTGATCCCCGCAAGATAGTACACCCTACTTCACCAGTTTGGCCTGAGCCCTAAGGTGGCAAGCATAGATCCTACTGCTAGTATATGCTTTTGCAGCATGTTTTGTTGCTTACCTGCTGCAAGGGAGCGATTAGAAAAATATTTACTAATATATTTGCTTGTGTTTACTTGCTGTGTGCAGGAAGGATGTTTCAAAAACTGCTGCAAGAAAAGGCGAAGGCGACCCCTAGTGCTGGCTCCTCTGTACGGCGAACCCTGATCAAGAGTCCCCCTTCCACCCCTGCAAGCTCAGCTTCCACTGGGGATCCCAAAGGCAAACGTCCTGCTGACCCCATCCCCACTCCCACCAAGAAGGCTAAAGGTCAGCTAGAACCTCTGGCCCCTCCTGCTCCTTGCCCTGCTACAGGAGCGGGAACTCCCCGCCCTGCTGAAGAGAGGACGACACGAAGAAAGCTTTCTCCCGACTAGACCCTGCAGGAAGACTACTCCCTACTGCTGGACGAGGGGGAGCCCAGCCGGGCTGGTGAATTTCTGAAGGGGGTCAGGCCACCCTAGGACAAAACGTATGCGGACAACTTGGCCCGAGCTCAGGCCCTCAGCCTATTTGCTACTCACCTTAGCAGGGTAAGTTCCTGTATTAAGTGAGTAGTGCATGGTGGAAATGAGGAAAGGACTATGTAACCTGATTGTTTTATTTTTGTCGTGCAGGCCTGTGTGTTGGGGCAGCTTGTTCAGCTAACTGGAGCAGGGAGGTCCCTTGTTTGAGGACTCCCTTAAGAGGGTGGAAGAGCTGGAGAAGGCTAACAGCAAGCTGCGGGAAGTCGTTCAAAAAAGGGATGAGGCTCGCCAGGAGGATGCCGCCAACCTGTGTCATCTGCGGGAGGAGCTCACTGCTCCGCACGTCCATTTGGAGCAAACGGTCCTGCAGGCCCAGAAAGAAAAGAATGAGCTGATCCGTCAATACCTCGAAATCGAGGAAGGTCGAGATATGCTGGAGGGTATTTGGCGGAGTTGCCTGGCTGAGTATACCACGACGACGACAATGACCCTTCCAGAACTGGAACCAGAGACTTCGGAGTTTCAGAGTCTGCTAGTGGATAAGGCTCTGAAGTACTACTATTATGGATTCCAGACCTGCACCCAACAATTTATTGCGGCTGGCTATTCTCCAACCAGTGTTGACACCTCCTTCCTGGACCAAAATGTAGGCTTGGCCACAGCCCCTGACCTGGATGATGATGGAACTGCTCCCGTGCCAAAGGTCCCTCCTACTGAGGACGACCCTATGTCTTTGGACCTCACTAGGCAAGTGGCAGAAGATGCAGCCCCCTTGACATCGAAGTCTCCTACTGCAGTTCGTGAAGGAAGTGTGCCTCCAGTTGGTAAATGAATATGTCCCCCGTAAGAGAAGAACATTTTTAATTTTTCTGCTGAATATTTGAGCCCTGTTGTGTGAGGTTTGCATGTGAGCCGGGTGTGAGCTTTGGATATTTTTGCTTTTTTTTTTTTTCTGGCATTTCGATGCTAAGAATTATACTTCTCCCCCTCATTGCTTTTATGAATGTTTTTTTGCTTTTCACCACAAGGTGTTTGCTTATTCTGAAAAAAAAAATGTGCTCACTGCAATGCTTCTGATTTCCTGCATGTTAGTATAGTAGTATGCTCAGAGCACAGTATTCAGTTTTCAAACCTTATGAAAAAAATGAGCTTCATTTGTACTGATTGTTGTAAGCAAAGGTTTGACATAGACCAATTTGTCAGAAAAAGATGTTTCACACAAGGAATACACGTACGTGCAAAAGTGATATAACCTGTTAGGAGGTTCTCAGCTTAAGCGGTAAAACCCCTGCTGCAACAAGGTAGCAGGCCTAAATGTTGGCCAATGGCCTTTTCATGTATAATCCCCCTGCTAATGGAGCAGATTTGTAGCACTCCCTACAGTGTTACGCTTCAATATTACTATTTTAATACATCCTCTATAATTAAACCCGTTTTACAAGACATTTATATTAAAACCAATAAATCGTGAAGTACAAATTCAAATAAAAATCTAATATCTCTGTAGTTATGTAGCTAAAGATTCAACCCAAGATATCATTGTTGTCCCACCTAATAAGATTGGCAACACGTCTTATGATCCAATTCAACTAGTCACTGTGACTTATATCCTGAAAAATATTGGCAAGGGATGAGCTACCTACTCAATAAGTATAGGTAATCGACTCATATATATATATATACACGCACATACACAATAAAATGAATCTCATGCAATTACAACAAATATAAGTAATAACATATACCAACAATCATATATCAATCTACACATAATACTCAACTTCATTCTTATTTTCTTTGGGCTCTACTTACCCAAGATGGAGTGCATCGCTCAATGGTCATTGCCGGCTACCACCATCTTAATCATAATATCTTCTTCTTCTTTTCCTCGGTACCACACAGCACACAACTCGTATGGTACCCCACCATCAATGATATCACACAGCACACAGCTCGTGTGATATCCCATCATCAATCATATCACACAGCACACAGCTCGTATGATATGTCACATCATCTCCACTGATCAATGACAACACATATCTCGTCATTAATCATATCATCATGAGCCATTGCAGTATGCTCCCCAGTTAGGTAAGCCATTTCTTTATCTCAATTCACAGTATTCCTATCAATAACTCCATCATTCAGTTTCGTTTGACAATCAGTATCCCAATAATAACTTCATCCTTTAAGACAATTTAACGATCACATATAGTATCACACTATCATTTATCTGACTCGTACCCCATAGCCATAGATAAGCACGTAATAACCATTTCATAGACCAAATAACATAACCCAGGTAGGTAACCAATAATCCACAATCAGGTATAACAAACAATGAGTACACACATAAATGTGTATATATATATATATAACTCCAATTAACTATATTTACCTCAAATTCAAAAGATCACGTTAATAGAAGGAGTTGTTCAATCCTCTACTTTATCTATTATTTTAAGATTTATGAAATTATATAAATTATATATATTGTGTTATATATATGTATATATATTAGAGTGGGTTGTGCAATGGGAGAGAGAAGGGGTAAATAGTCTAAAAAATGCATTTTCCAGGCCCAGCTTCGCAGTCACGCGTGTGTACCACCAACTCTGGCCTCGGGGGATGTTTTGAAAAAAAAATCGTATCACAGGAGGTGTAATTGATACCTTGTTTTTTACAGGGTTTTTTTTTTAATATTCCTAATATTACAGAGGGGGTCTTTGTATTTTTCCCAAAAAAACTTAATGAAAAATATCGATGTTTACCCTCAATTAACTTATTACTGACTTGATGCAGGCCAAAAAAAAAATTATGATTAAAGTACCGTTATAACGTTGAAGATATACCTCTTAACATGAATTAACGTGGGAAGATATATAGGTAATTTGGTTATAAAAAGGATTTGTTTAACCTACAATAAGTCAATCAATAATTAATAAATCAATTTTTTATTAATATTAACAAATTCAATAAATTTTGATCATAAATAAATCTATTTGATAGATAAAAATAAACTTCAAAAATATTAAATATAATTTTTTAAACTGTAAAAAATTAATGTATAATTATACCTGACTTCAAAAGAGGTGATGTAATTATTCCAAAAAGGAATTAGGGTAGAACATGAATCTTTCACGCCAAGGAACGATCCTGATTCACGGGCCCTTGATATTTGCAGAGCGAATAGATCTATAAGAAAAAGAATGTGAGTGAATGTGTGGCACTCGTTCAATGATTCCTTGCAAGTCATCAGAAGGAGTAGCATTATTGTATTGTAGGGTAATTGCAGTCTTTTCACGTATTGGAAGTGGGGAAGAGACAAGGAGCAGGACTCAGGCCTTTATGTCTAATCGGCCCGTGAGATCGTTTTCCTCATGTGATAATAAATCGTCACTGTCAATTGGTGGTACGAACATTACTATCTTCACACACTTTTCATATTAACGTTTATGATTTTTTTATTTTTTTATTTTTTGTCAAAGTTGTCGGCTGAGTTTATCATTGACCCTACCCCATTTATTATTTATAAAAAAATCAACGCTATATTTATTTATTTTTTGGTGTTGAAAAATCAAGTTTATTATTTATTATTAAATTATATTTCTTTTATATATATTTACAATTATATATATATATTATTTGCTAGAAAAATGAGCTACAATGAACTAAAAACACCCGGTTAAGGTGTTTCAAACCAAGTGCAAATATTGGGCATGTTTCCACCCATCTCCAAGACGGGTCAAAAATAAAAACAAAAATAATGCAAATTTCCTTTATAAAATGAAATCAGTAAAAGAAAAGCACTTGTTCCCTTTATAATAATTAGTAATTTGTGGCACACCTTGCGTGTATGCAACTTTTATATTACTATATAAAATAAAATATTTATAAAATCTTATTATTTAATAAAGTATATATAAAATAATAAATTAATATTAAATTTATTAAAAAATGGTGACAAATAAAATGAATGAAAATTTAAAAAAAAAACAAGAAATAACTATTAAAAGATAATGAACAAGTGGAAAATTAGATGAGAAAATTAAGACTCAAAAAAATAAGACTCAAAAAGGGAGAGACACCAAAAAGGTAATCTCCATTAATATACTTTCTTTAAATTGATTGACCGAACAAAATTGCCCCTTCTCATGCCATGAATAATATAGTTTTATGCATATAATTTATATATTAAATAAAATACAAAATGTAAAACTGATTTATAATAAATAGTACCATTTTTATAATCGAAATGACATGATTTACATTATTTGAAATTTCACAGTAGTACATATAAACAAAAAATAGCATTCAAATGTGTGGATGAAATTATTTTCTCAAAAATAAGATAATATTCGCTAGGCTGGTCGATTGCACCCTGCTGGAGAATGTAATGGACCCACCAGGCTTGGTTATGGTGTAAGTATTGCTTAGGTGACCCCCTAGACTTGTACATAGACACACAAAATATAATATGTGAAACATTTGCTTGAAAACTAGTGGTCATAGCATATTGTCTAGTATGCATAAAATAGAACATAAATATATAAACATATTTATATAACTATATAAAATTAATATGATATATAAAATAAGTATGATTTTGATTATAAATGTGTTTTTTTGAAATTAATATATAAATGAGCTAATTATTATGAATTCGATGAATGTATTTACAAAGAATATTGTGAAATTTAGCAGATAAATAGTACTATATAATGGGGGTTTAACGCAATTTACCTCCCTATGATACTATAAATGAGCAAATTACCTCCCTATAAAAAAAAAACAATTTATCTTCTTATGTTCTTTAAAATAAAACAATTTACTCCTATCTAGGGAGGTAAATTGTTGCATTTTAAAAAAGGGATAAATGCAATTTACCCCCATGTGATATAAGAAATGAGCAAAATCCCCCATGTGAAAAAATAATTAGCAAATTACCTCCCTGTGTTTTGAGGAATGAAGCAAATTACCCCCCTATCAAGAGAAAACACAGGGGGATAATTTGCTTCATTTTAAGATCACAGGGAATAATTTGCTAATTATTTTTTCACGGGGGGTTTTGCTCATTTTTTATATCACAGGGGGTTAAATTGCATTTATCCTGTTTAAAAAACACAGGGAGGTAAATTGTTATTTTATTTTTTATAGGGAGTAATTTGTACATTTGCAATATTACAGGAGAGTTGCTTGCATTTTTTTTATATAATGGAAAAGAAAGAAGACAAAACAAAAATATAAGAGAAGGGAAAAGAAAATGAATTTACTCATTTTTTTTATGTTTTTATTTTTTTGTATGAAGATAGTTTAATTCATACACATAATACACACCGAGATGGCTACCCCTCAAGAATTTGAAATATATCCATTGGTGATTGGTGGAAAAGCAACCAACAAAGCGAACTGTTTCGTGGAAGTATCAAAGAAGAAGAAAACAAAAATGTCTGGTCGAATATGGTGACCTTTGGCTTGCATTATTTCTTCTTCACATCACAATCAAGAATCGTGTCGATTTGTTTATGTCTCTTCATCACCACGATACTTTTATTTATCTTGACATCAATTATAGTTACATCTATACTTTTATTATTGAGGGAGAGCGTTATTTTGATGTCCTTACTAATTATGATCCGTTCTTTGTTTTTTTAATTTTTAACTAGCTGTCGTGTCACGTCGTTTTTGCGTGCATATAATAAATATTTTCTTATACTTTAAAATATATTATAAATAAGAGTCAAATATATAAACTAATACATCACATTAAGAAAAAAATGAAAGAAAGAAAAAACTAATTTACCAATTAATATAAAATTTGAAAAGTTAAATAAAGTAGTTATCATATCAGTTGAGGGTTATTTTTGACTTACAAAAGAGTGGTGCGCCGGTATTATTAACCGTCATTTGTAAGTAAAAAAAGAGTTTATTTTATATAATAGTATAGATATTATTTTATTAATTTACTTTAATTCTTTCCCTCGTTTCATAACTTCCAGGTTGTCCACTCTTCACAACTTCCACTAACATTAACTTCTTGTAACTTCCTTGTGTCTTTTAGTTTTAATATTTTTAATTTCTTTAAGTGAAATACAATTTGAAAAAAAATATATTAATTTTCAAAATTTTCATGTAATTATACACACTCATCTGAATGTGCCACAATTACTAATACATTAATTAAAGCCATATATATATATATATCAGATACATTGTAACACATAAATAAATAGTCAATTGAAATTGTCTAGCCTCCTTACGTCTAACTGAAAAAATTGTGTTATTAAAAAATTAATGTGAATCAAGATTTTCTATGGGAAGATCTCAATGATTGAGAATATTTTCACTAAGGAAGAGAACGAGGAAATAATACCAAACGTAGTTCGACCACTTATTTCATTTTGTGAATCACGTTGTAGGTTTTATTATGTGAGTCACAATGGTTGGGAGGAAAAATGAAAATACAGAAGAAGTGTAAGTAAAAGGGGATTTATAAAAAAAAGTTTAGCGTTTGGTTCGAGGAAAGAGGTGGAATAGAAGTAAAACTGGATATATATGAAATTCCTTCGAAGTTCAATTTTGTTTCCGTTCGAAATTAAGCGGAAAAGTGGAAGTATAAGGCCAAAGAGATAAAAAAAAATATATTTTATTTTTATTTAATCTATTGCCCATATATATATATATATATATATATATCTACTTCCCTCCAATTATTTTCTCCTTCCTGCTGATAATAGCGTACATATTCTTTATGAATTTGGATTTGGATTCTTTATTTAAGGGCGGTGTTAGTAATTTTTATTTTATTTAAATTGAATAGTTTAAAATAAATGAACAATATTCGTTTTGACAAATATTTTTATTAATAAGAAATATTAATGTTCTTATTTGATATATATTTTTATTAATAAGGTTTTTAAATCTTTGATATACTAAAATTATATTAGTATTATATTAACTTGCTTATTTTTTAATACAAAATGTAGAGAAAGGGAGAAATTGCATTTTACGTCCCTTAACTTACATTGTTTGTTATTTTGGTCCCATTAATTTTTGATGTAACAATTTTAGTCTCATAAGTCCACAATGTTGCAATTTTAGTCCCATTGACGAAATCCATTAAAATTTTAACAGAAGGAGCACGTGCCGTATAAGTCCCATCTAATGAAACATTGCAATTTTAGTCCCATTGGGATTCTAAATACTTGAGTTGCATATTAACTTAACGGAGCACGTGCCATGCACGTGCTCCTTCCGTTAAAATTTTAACGGATTTCGTCAATGGGACTAAAATTGCAACGTTTGTGGACTTATGGGATTAAAATTGCTACGTCAACAATTAATTAGACCAAAATCGCAAATGGTGTAAGTTGTGGGACGTAAAATGCAATTTTTCTGTAGAGAAAGGGTTTAAACAGTAAAATTACAAAAATCAGTCTTTTGTTTTCAATTTATTTTTTTCGTACCAAATAAGGGAAACTATTTGAGATTTACTCTCCTTCCAATTATTTGAGATTTATACTATTACATAACAATATAAATACGATTGCAACAATATTATTTCAGAAAACGTCGCGTTTCTCCCCATTGACGATTTCAATTAAACAATGTAGTCATTTTCGTCAAGAAGAGGAAGCCTTTGATTGTCATAGCAAGAGGGACCATTCTTCCAAGATTAAGAGAAGCCTCTTGAAACATGTGGCTCAAAAATGATTCACGTGAAAAACACTCCTACTCAATGTTTTAACATTCGTTTGTTATCTTATCATGTCCAAGTTCGAACACATAATGTTGGGGAAAAATGCAAAAAATTCCCCTGTGATATTTCAAATAAGCAAATTATCCTTTTATGAAAAAATAAATATTGGGGAAAAATGCAAAAAATTCCCCTGTGATATTTCAAATAAGCAAATTATCCTTTTATGAAAAAATAAATAGCAATATACCCCCTTGTATTTTTTAAAATGAAGCAATTTACCCCCTGTATTTTTCAAAACGAGCAATTTAACTCCCTGCCTAGGGGGTAAATTACATCATTTTTAAAAACTTAGGGGAGTAAATTACTATTAATAAAATAACTATTAACTATTCAAAAAAAATAAAATAATAAGTACAATTTCCATCAACAAATTCTTTGAAACTTGAAGTAGCTCCTCTTGTTCCAATGAGAGAATCCATATCGGCCAACTCTCTCAATGATTTCTCCCATACTCGATGCCATAAACCTTTTGCAGTACTCATTCTTGCTATGCTCTTGTAAAATTATTAAAAATTATACGCGCAAGTACTGCGTGCCATAATAATATTCTCATGTCATGTAACTAGCTAGGATGGTCTATAATAGAAATTAGTAAAATATTATAATTACTATATTTATATTATTATATAAAAGAAATTCTTTTTTTACTCACAATTGATGGTTAATGACACCACCACACTACTTTTTTATAATGTCAAAAATAACCCTCAACTGATATGATAACTAGCTACTTTATTCAACTTTCCAAACTTTAGATTAATTGATAAATTAGTTTTTTCTTTCTTTCCTTCTTTTTTTTTTTTAATGTGATGTGTTAGTTTTTATATTTTAATTTTATTTATAATATATTTTAAAACATAAAAATTTATTTAATATATACACACAAGAACAACGTGCCACAACAATTAGCTATACGAAATGTGCTCAGAGCTTTGTTACCTTTTTCATGTACCCTACTTTTGAGCTAATATCTTCACAAACGGTGCAATAGTTAATCAAAAGATGAGATGTGTTGGAGTAATTTTATTGGAGTAAAGTATATAAAGTAACACATCACATTAAAAATAAAAAAAAAAGGAAAGAAAGAAAACATTAATTTATCGATTAATATAAAATTTAGAAAGTTAAATAAGGTATTTATCATATCAGTTGAGGGTTATTTTTTGTATTACAAAAAAATGGTGCGACGGTGTCATTAACCACCATTTGAGAGTAAAAAAAGGGACTTTCTTTTATATAATAGGATAGATAGATACGATGAAAATTTCAACTAAAGGGACATCAATTTT
The DNA here is from genome assembly GCA_034509735.1 of Sesamum alatum. Classification (NCBI taxonomy): domain Eukaryota; kingdom Viridiplantae; phylum Streptophyta; class Magnoliopsida; order Lamiales; family Pedaliaceae; genus Sesamum; species Sesamum alatum. Next base: position 36,373,269 of record JACGWO010000007.1, on the reverse strand, counting down.
CTTTCTTTTGTTCAATATAAAAAGAGTTGAATATTTTGCAATTTAGTACATCAATTTTATCAATTCTCGCAAAATTGAAATCGGATGAGTGTTGATAATTTTGTCCAAAAAATTCTCAAACCATGAAAATTAGTAAATGGAAATGTCAAATTGATTTTTCACATGATTAAAATTACTAAAACTCCGCATATACAGTGAAAATCTTATACCTTTATATAATTGAATAACACCTTGTTGATGTCTTCAAGTTATTGGTATGTTAATTTTTATATTTTTAATACTTTTTTAATTTTTTTTCTCTCTTTTCAATTTCTATTTTTTCTCTTTCTTCTCAACTCCCACATTTATATCTTTTCTCTCATTTTCTTTAATTATTTTTCATTTTTTATATTTTTGGTATTTTATTAATCTAATTAATTTTTATTTAAAATTTTAATTTAATTGTGCACACATAATTGAGTGTGCCACATATACTCGTTTATATAGTTAAATAGCATTATTTTGGTGTCTTTTATTTTTTCAGTCTGCCATTTCTTAATTTCTTAATTTTTATTTTTTTTGTCCTCAATTTTTTGTTTCTCTTTCTTCTCAACTTCCCAATCTTATTTCAATAATTTCTCATAAATTTTTTTATTTTTTAATATTTTTTATTTATCTGATAAAAATATTTAAAAACAATAATTAATTTTAAAATTTTAAGATTAATTGTTTAGATATATCATATATCTGAGTGTGCCCGAGAATGGATGACGATGAGTTTATAGCGACCACTCGTATATATTGTCCAAAAGTGGCGTGGCCTTTTACCTAAATTTGTAACGATGCATGTTTTCAATGTGTTTTCGAAAAAGGAATCTCTATATTTTTCAGGAAGAGAAAAACAACTAAAAATAATCTTAGTACTGTGAAGTGTGAACAATAATATTTTTGAGTTGGACTTTCAGTGATTCTTTTTTAAGATGGAAGCAATATATATAGTACAATTACATTTTGGTAAGAACTCTATTCTAGAAAATATATATATATATATATATATATATTAGACTCGCATAATTGTTTGAATTTTCCCTATCATTATTCTCTATGTATATAAAGTCAATCATTTCTATATGGCAAAATCTCATTTTTGGGTTCACTAGATAGGGTTGTTATCATTTTTGGTCCCTCGCTTTACAGGGTCAACACTTTTGGTCCCAAAACTCTAAAATTCTGACATTAATGGTCCCATACCGTTAAACTTAACAGAAATGATACATATTGGAGCACGTGCCGTCAGTCAATGGTCGTTAACCAGACCCAAAAATGACCAAATTCTATTTTAGCCCCCTATATTTTCTAAAAAATGCTAAAACACCGTTGTATTTTAAAAATAAGCTAAAAATTCTCATTTTTTTTTAAAAAGCTCCTTTTTGAACTCATTTGACTAAAGTAACTCTCTTGATATTATAAATCACCATCCTTTATTTATTTTCTTTTTAGATTTTTTTTTGTGAGATCATTTGTATTTTTCTTCCTTCTAAAAACATAAATATTTTTTTCAAAATATATTTATTTAAATATCATAATACTATAAAAATATATAATTTTTTTTATTTCTTATAATTTATATTGAAAAATTAAATTAGCATCACACAAAAAAAATCAGCTTGAGTCCATACAATGACTTCTTCAACCTGCAAACCTTATTTTTGCTGGACGAACCAAGCTTCAGTCTTGGTAGCAATTCCATGTATACCTCCTTTTCTAGATTCCTGTTAAGAAATGCGTTCTTAACATCAAACTGATTTAGAGGCTATTCTCAATTTGTTGCTATGGAAATAAGAATGTGGATTCTATCTAACTTGGCCATCGGTGCAAATGTCTCTTGGTAATCCACTCCATATTTTTGCATATAATCCTTCGCAACTAGTCTTGCTTTATATCGTTCTATGCTCTCGCCAGGCTTGAGTTTTACAGTATACACCCTTACCTACATTCGATTGTTTTCTTTCCTTCGGGTATTGAAAAAGCTCCCATGTAGAGTTCCTTTGCAATGCTTCCATCTCTTTATTCATATCTTAACCCATTTTTATCACTCAAGGCTTCCAGCACATTACTAAGAATTAGAAATACTAGATAATTGATCAACAATAAGTGCATACGACTCGAACAATCTTTTAGTAGAAACATAATGATTAATGGGGTATTTGACATTTGCTTTTAGATTAGGTTCATATTGTTTCTTGGGCACCGCTTTGTTTTCTATGTGGATACCTGGGTGTTGGATTTTCAAGAGGAACAAGAGACTCATTAGTAGAATTATCGAGTATTGGACTTGAGATTACCTAGGGGTTGTTGTTTTGGATATTCTAGATCAACTATTCGGTTAATGGTGTTAAAATAGGTAAATTTGTATCTCTAAGTTGTTCTTCATGACCGTCATTGTTGTCAACTTTGGAAAATTCTAAGCACTCATCTACATTATCTTGATCGTTATCTTTGTCGAGTTACAAGAAATGAACTTCATCCAATTCTAAGCACCCATCGACATGCCTATTATGCTTGGTAATATATTTCCTTCACTAGTACTCTCCCCCTGAAGGGAACATGTTGAAATTCTCCCTAGAACACGATGGCTTTTTGCCAGTTCCCAAGTATGACAATAAAATTCTGAATTACTCAAGTTCGAGAAAAAATGTGGCTGCAATTTTCTGAGATATCCAAATGAAAGATGACCTAAACGTCGATGCCATAACCAGATTTTTGCTCGAGCGTTTTCTTCACTATTAGTTTGATATACATGACTGAGTTCATTTCCTCCATTCTCTATCAATTTCATGTAATACAATTTGCCTCGTTTAACACCATAACCAAGAGTCTTCCGAGTCAGAATATCCTGAAAAATGCATAATGAGGGCCAAAAGGTTACAGTACAATTAATAGATGATTCTGTCCAACTGACAAGAGATTATGTTCAATGGATGGCACAACTAAGATCGAATTCCATGTAATGGTATCATACAAGTTGCCAGATCTTAACTCAATAATAGAGCGCATACTACCATCAGTCATGGAAATAATAGATTGAGGGGATAGACTAATCGACGACAATTGGCTAAAGTCTCTAATCATATGATCGGATGCACCTGTATCAATAATCCAGATATTATTCTTACAATTTGTAGAAAAAAATATTTGCTTTACCTACAATACCCGAGTGAGCAATATTTGCTAGGGGTGTTGATTTTTCCTACACTGCACTCAACTATGTTCATGGTTGCCACAATAGCCTTCCCGACCATCTTCTTTCGTGGTTTTATGAAAAATCCCACCAATCTGGACAACTAATGATTTCGTAACAGCGTTGTTTTGTGTGGCCCGAGTCTCCACAATTTTCATACACAAATTTGTTAAACTTCCCAGTGGATTGATTTTTCTGATTCTTTCCCGAGCCAGACGATCCTTGTTGAGTTTGATTAGCCAACATTACTGAGGATTCAGAGACTGGGCCGTGGTCCTCCCATTGTCTATCTTAGTTGATACTTTCTCCTTACATATGCATATGTGCTTTCCAAGTCAAGTTTTGGATCTTTCGGTAAGATTTCTCCCCAAACTTGATCAAATTCAGAGTCAAGTCCACTTAGAAATATATGAACTCGAAGCCTAGCCATTGTTGAACGTAACTGGACTACGCCTTCAACAGTTCCTTCTTCAGAGGTTGTCCTGTGATCAATTTTATGAAAAATAGCCACAAGTTCACACTACAAAAAAATGCGGAAATTGAAACAGGTACAGTCGACCGTTCCAATGACCGTTCCAAATAGGAACGGTAAGTGGAACTGTTGTCGAACAGAAAACCGTTGATGACGTCACTTTCGAGTTAATTGTAGTACAAACGAATAGGAACGACACGACTGTTCCTATATATGTGCCAACATATGTGTGCCAATATGTAAATCTATTACCGTTCTTAAAAAGGACCGAATATATTTTGGTATTCCATTTGGAATACATGTGTGAAAGTTGGAAGGGCTTCTCCACCTAGAACGCTGACCGTTCCTTTATGTGTTCCAAATCGCAGTTTTATTTGGACCGGTTGCTTGACTGTTCCAATATGTAGTGTTATATGAGACCCTTTTGCGCCATGAGCAAAAATATAATGCAATGACCGTTCCTAATTGTGGGTATATAGGAAATGCAATATTGATACAATTACCGTTCCCAATTGTGCTCCAATTAGGAATGATAGTATTTTGTGTGCCTCACACCGTTCCTAATATGCCCTAACGGCTATATTACAACAGTAAGATTACCGTTTCTATACCCGTGCCTGAGACTGTTCCTAAAGCTGGAACAACAACTATATTTCAATGGCTAGTTTTGTGTTCCAAATAATATTCCAATGCCGTTCCAATGTTTTCTATATATATGTCCCCCTTCTTTCTCATTGTTCTTATAATTACTCTCCAACTCATTTTGTTGTAACTCTCTCTGTTGATTCTTTATACAGAAAATCGAACATATCAATTTCTTGCGCGAATTTTGCATTGATATTGATAGGTGTTTTGCTCAGGTAAGTATGCAAATTTCTGTAATTGTTAGTTTTATATATATATATATATAATATTCTCATCATTTAATTACATACTATTGTGAATTATACGTAGGACCAATCATGTTAAGACAGTTGAGAAAATGAATGTATGATCGAGACGTTCTGGGTGTGACGCCGGAGTTTGAGAAAGGTGTTACAACATTTTTAGAATGGGCCTAGTCTTAGCGTGCATATATGGACGGGGACAAGATTAAGTGTCCCTGCCGACAGTGCAAAAACGAACGGTTCACAACACCAGACGAGGTAAATTTTGATTTGTGTATAAAAGGATTTATGCCAGAGTATTATAATTGGACTTCGCATGGTGAGGAGGGGGTGCAGGAATACTTTGAAGCATTGACAGCGCCCCCTGTGCAGCAACAACAAACGCCACCCGTTCAGGAGGAGGGTAGTTTGCATTGGGGTGATGCAGCTCAGATGGATTGGGCGCAGAGGATGGTATTCGATGCCGCCGGGCCGTCTTTCTGGTCTTCATACAACCAGGAGGGGTCGGTTGATGATGGTACTCAGTATTGTTCATCTGATGTGGGTCCTAGTTCATATTACGATTCAGGGCCCTATGATTATGTGTCTGGCTTGTCAGACTGTTTTTTTTATTTAGTTCATGTTGCGGACCAACCGTTGTGGAACGGTTGCACCACCACTCAGTTGGCGTCAATTGCCTCTTTGGTGAATATCAAGGCCAGTGAAGCAGATGGAGTTATTATCCAGATGCTACAAGAAGAAGGCCGACGGCGGCTGGAGCTGGTCGAGGACAGCGGAGGTGGCAGTAAGTTGTAGATTAAATATTCTAATTTATTTTGTTTTAATGTTTGAAAATATTCTAATTTATTCTAACTATTTTGCAGGAGACGTTCCAGAAGTTGCTGGAGGATCACCAGTCTCAGGCCACGACCAATCCTGGGGATGGTCCAGCCGAATCAGATGGCTCGGTGGCATAGACCTAGCAGGAAATGTGGCTAGTTGCGGTCGGGGGCAAGAACAAGGACCGAGTATTCTTGGTTCTAAGGCCCACGGTCTCAGCCAGACCGTCACCTTGCCATCACCACCGCCAGCGGCTTCGTCACACCTGGAGGGTCGGATGGTCCACCTCGAGGAAATGATGATGGACATGATGGGCATGATGAAGGCCCTGCAGACCAGTCACTCTGACGCCGGCCCGTCACGGTCTCCTAGAGACCACCCCCTCCCTTCAGACATTGACGAGATGAACGAGGACGAGGACGAGGACGAGGACGAGGAGTAGATTTAGGACTTTTTTTTTTGTAATTAAATTGGATAATATTCTTATTTAATATAATTTTATTTTTAAATTATGCATTTTTTCATATTTAAATAATAATATAAAACCAAATTAAAAAATATTATTAATAATTTAATATATATTTTAATGATAATAATTATTACTATAAAAAAATTAATAATTTATTATTTAGGAATGGTACCTTCGACGGTTATGGAGCGCTTACGAACCGTTCTAATGTGTGACTATTTAAAAGAAGTGACCGTTCCTATTACCGGGTAAACAACCATTCCAAATTTATACGACAACCGTTCCTAAAAGCGGGTAAAAATGAATTCCAAATTATGGAGAGATCGTTCCGACATGTATTTCAAATTCAATGCTTTCGTGGTTAGGTTTTCATTCTAAATACAATACCAAAAAATAGTCCAATATCATCGTATTCCAAATTAGGAGTACAAAATCCGTTCCCAAGGACCGTGTCAAAAATGTATTCCAATGACCATTCCTAACTTATATACCCCACCGTTCCAAGACGTATTCCAGAAATAGTGCTAAAATGTATCTGCAACTTATGCTGACAATTCCAAAATGTGTTCTAATTACCGTTCCTAATTGTGCGATTTACTTTTGATACGACCTTCTAAAAATTTATAAGGTGTTCCAAATGCAAAAATTACAAATTCATATATACAAAGGTAATTAGGAACGGTAAAATGATTGTATGCCAACAACTGTTCCTAAAGTGGAACGGTCGCCCTGCTCCCGTTCCTAATTATTAGGAATGCCTCTTATTGTAATGGATAGCCTCCCGTTCTTGAACCTTTCCTAATACCAGTTCAAAAATTACCACATTTTTTTTTAGTGTTATTATAGTATGTTGATAATGGTCTACCATTTTCTTGTGGTAAAAAAAAGATTTTCGATTTAATTCAAAGAGACGGGTTTCATCAGATCCATCATAGAAAGTTTTTGACACGGCCTCCCAAATTTCTTTGGCTGTAGGAAAACGAATAAATCATTGTATAAACGTCACACTCAATGATTCAATAAGCCAACTCTTCCCTTTTCGATTTTAAGTAATCCATGTTCCAAAATTTGGGTCTTCAGGTATAGGTTTTTTCGTTACTCCAGTGAGATACCCCGTCTTATTGCATGCTCCGATTCGCATCTCTATAAGTTGAGACCATAGTGGGTAACTGGTTTCATCAAGTATAATACTTGGAGGAAAGGCCTAGTTGTCTTGTTGGATGATAATTGATTGGGTTTGAGGGTTATTTGTTGTTGTTGGAAGAAAAGAGTTCATTTGGATTTTGAATATAGGCTTCAGAGGTAAAAGGAAATCAATTCAAGGCTTGAGTTTATTTTTCAAGAGGCAAAGATATTCAATGCAAAGCTTAGTATAAATTCAGCCCTGCTCCGGTACCATGTGAATAATAATATTTCTGAGGATATCATTCTTTTCTAAGATGGAAGCAATATATATATATAGTACAATTACATTTTGGTAAGAATTTTATTTTAGGAAATAATGTATTAGACTCCTATAATTGTTCAAATTTTCGCTAACAATATTCTCTATATTTACAGTCAATCATTTGTATATATACTATATACACGTGTCCACAAGTACTGTCATTTTATACTGCTAAAACTTTGTCCACTCATTTTTCAAATTGATTTATGAGCTTTCTCTGCGAATTACTATAGTTTTATTTTTCCTGATTTCATTTTCTTTAATAAAATAGCCCAAAAACCTTGTTTATTTTAAGACTTTTGCATATTAACCCCTTTCCAGTGAGAAATCAACGGGGGTGAATTTCACTCGCTCTAAAACATCATTTAACCCCTCTAAATATTATTAAATAAAACTTTGTAATTTACAAATTAATATATTATTTATAAATTTCTGAATGGTTATTATCCATATTACATGGATATGGGTCAACCCAAGCCCACTCTATTTTTCATTCCCTCTTTCTTCTTTCTCAGTACTGAACCATTCATCTTAAGTTAAGAATTAAGATTCAACAAAATTGAAATAGTTGATCAAATCCTAGGGTTGTGATGCATTTAATATAGATATAACGGTTGTAGTAATAGACATAATCTTGATTAAATAAGGGTATAACGGACATTTCATTGAAAATATTGACGGCATTAAGATTAAACAGATTTGACCAATGATCTCTTGGCCTAGTGATTAAGGTTGAGGTCCCTTGACTTTAGAAGTTATGGGTTCGAAACCCACCAATGCGTGAAACGATAATCTACTGTATAGTAGGATTGTGTATACTGTAATAATAAGGGGTTGTTTAGATTTAACTTATTTTATATTGTTGATCAAGTTATGATTGTTGTAATAGTCGACATGACGGATTGTATTTGATTTAGTTCAATTAATAATATTCATCACTTTCACTTTAAAAAGATTAAACAGATTTGACATGTGTGAATTATTTTAAAAATCACAAGGGGTTTTACGTCTATAAAATTGACATAGGGGCTATTATGCAAGTTTTTACAAATCACGTGTGAGATTTTATACAATTTATTAATTTCTCTAACAGCTCGTTTGCCCTTGTAATTAAGTAAAACAAATCTGTGATTAATTTGAATCAAACGCAGTATTCTCGTTTCATTTGATTCGCTTTAATATAATTACGTTTGAGATTAAATTTTATCGTAACAACTGCATTTTGATGAAGTTAAAATTTATAGTTTTAAATATCGCTGTAAGTAATTTTTATCTAATTATCCATTATGTATATTGAATAATATCTTTTTAATTCTTTCATTAACATTAAGAATGAAACTAATTTTAAAATTTAAGTACAATGCATTTTTCTTATCATTTATAAAATTATGAATCTGAATACCATTATTATAATATTCTTATAAAAATTTAAATATTTTACACTCAGTTATTTTAGAATTAAGGTTATAGCTTTCGGGATGTGATTTGAATCTGGTCGTAGATTTGGATCTCCACTTGCAAAAGGGGAGAATCTTGAATGGGATTTACTCATGAATTTTGCTAGATTTCTCTCTTAAGATGGCTTCGTGTATTTTTCTTCGAGGAGTTCTTCTATAGATGCCACTTCGTATAATAAGGAAAACCGGCTGTAAAAGGGACAGCATCGTATCTCTTATATCTACTCGTATCCCTTATATTTTTGTAGGTGTTTATAGTATTTTTAATTTTCGATCTATTTAATATTTTTTTCACACATCAATTTGAGTGGTCTGAAAGTAGTCTCCCAAAATGTCACTCTACATCCATAAGTCCCCAAAATATTACACAACAACATTCCTATCGTATAACAGCAGAAATACAATTGCAATAATATATGTTACAAAACATTGTTTTAACTGTCCACATTGGACGAAAATTACTGAGGTGGTAAAAGTACGTACATGCATGAGAAGGGTTCCTCAGTATGTATACATATCTAATTGAACAAAGTAGTCTTGACATATTCTTCAAGCAGAGGAAGCCTTTGGTTGTCATCATAAGCGTAGGTGAGAGCAACCATTCTTGCAAGATTAAGAGAAGCCCTCTTGAAACAAGTGGCTGAAGAATAATGTTTCAGACGAAAACACTCCTCGTTAACGTTTTTCCACTCGTTGGATATCATGGCAAACACATGTTGTCGTACTTCCTTCACTGACAACTTTGCCTCTTCTTTCATGTAACACTTTATGTACGAGCCGTCTCGACCATCTTGGTGTTCGTCCTGTCAATTCATCATTCACCAACACAAATTACTACCCTTTTACGCCCCACAACTCATTGATGGGTAAATTATATATTTACTCCCATAAATCGGCATATTTCTAATTTTCGTTTCATATTGCAGATGATTGGCACATTGTATTCATATGTGTATTTTTTTTTTTAATTTTAGGACACAAGCGAGGAAATCGTTAAATTGCTAACGACCGGTGTTTTTCCCTTTAGGTGTGTGCAAATTTAGAGAAAAAAATTGGTGGAAAAGACTTATTTCTTCTTCTTTCTCATATAAATAGTTTTTGTTTTTTTTTGCTCTTCCATTTAATAGGAAAAAAGTGTAAACATAACTGCAAATGGAGAATTTTTTTTAAAAATGTTATATACGATCTTATGTTAATAATGCCTAGATTTCTTCCATGAAAATAAAAAATTTAAACTGAACAATTTGGAACCAAATTCAAAATTATCAGAAATATACATTGTATTAAGGATGTTTGATCACCATCACAAAATTTTGGAACCAAATGTACTACATTCAATATTACATAACAATGCTCAGTTTTGACCAACATTTTACAGCAAAATTTAAATTGGTTTCATTTTGGAAATCGATTTTGTTGTTTATATTTTGGTGCAAAATGTTGATCAAAATGTTGAAAATTGATTTAAATTTTGTTGTAAAATGTTGGTCAAAATTGGGGATTATTATGTAATCTTGGATGCAGTACATCTAGTTTCAGTATTTTGTAATTCTTGATCAGACATCCTTAATGTAGTGTATATTTATGATATTTCTGAATTTGGTTCCAAATTATTACAGTTTATATTTTTTATTTTCATGGAAGAAATTTATGCATTATTAACATAATATCGTGTATGAGGGAAAATAGCATTTTTGGTCCCATAACTTAGGGCCTTTTCACTTTTGGTACCATCCGTTATGGGATTAGCACTTTTGGTTCCGTAACTTACAAAAATTAGCAGTTTTCGTCCTCTCCCGTTTTTCCGTTAGTTTTTTTAACGGAAATGGCCATTTGGCCGTTAAACTTTTCAAAGTGAAGGAAAATTTGGCGTTCTTTGTGCTTGGTATCATTTTTGACGGGGATATAACTACTATTGAGAGCTAAAATAAAAAATTGAAGGAAATTAGAGCAAATAAAGGTGATTTCTATCCTCTCTCACAAAATACAATCTTTTCTTCTTTAATTTTATTTGTGTTGCAATTTGTTATTTTCTACGAACTCTATAATTTACATAATTTATATAATTTATTCTAATATTTACAGAGTCCGTAGAAAATGATAAATTGCAACACAAATAAAAATAAAACAAAAATTGTTTTTTGTGAGAGATGATAGAAATTACCTTTATTTGCTCTAATTTCCTTCATTTTTTTATTTTAGCTCTCAATAGTAGTTATATTCCCGCAAAAATGATACCAAACACAAAGGGCGCCAAATTTTCCTTCAATTTGAAAAAAATTTAACGGCCAAATGGCCATTTCCGTTAAAAAACTAACGGAAAAATGGGGGAGGACGAAAACTGCTAATTTTTGTAAGTTACGGGATCAAAAGTGCTAATCCCGTAACGGATGGTACTGTAGACAAATTATTTTTGCGCCCAATCAAATGACGACAAGTGGAAAATATATATTATTTATCAATTATATCTACTTTTTCTATTTATATTTTGGAATTTACTAAATTAATTCTAAATATAAATAGTTAAATTAATTGATATTTTAATATATATTTCGTCATCAAATCAACGGTCGACATGTGTCAAATTGAGGTGTTCCGGCCAATCAAATCAAAGACAAATATTTCTCATATTATCTCTTTAAAAAAATACAAAAATTAAAGAGATAATATTGAAATTGACCAATCATGTCTTCCCAAATATTTAATGTATTTATCTCTTTAAATTAAAATAAAAAGATAATACAAAATAAGTGTTCAAGTTCACCACAACTCTACCTCTTTGACAGTTATATAAAGGGGTCATGGGAACTCATTCAAAACACACATACACATACAATTGAAGATACAAGCAAGAGAACATTCAAGAAGTCCTGACATCCTCTCAAGCGCAAATCAAGGAAGATCCACGGCGTTCTAGGCAAGATTCAAGGCGTTCATCGCAGAAATCATCCAAAGTCAGTGTTTAATTCGACAAGAATTCCGCAGACCGGCGAATTAACGTTATGATGATAGAAGTCCACCTTGGCGGAAGAACAAAGTCTCAAATCCACAAAAAAATATCCCAAGTTCAAGTCAAATATCTCCAAGTTTATAGCGTTTGATCCAGGAACAAGTCAACAACCCTCGAATTAACGTTATTCAAAGTCAAAGTCAACGTCAAAGGAGATCAAACGTCGAGTTTCACCTCTAAAGTTGCCAAAGTTAAAGATCAAGTTCTTGAAGAGAAGAATCAGAGGTTTTCAAGTAGAGATTTCGCACCCCACAAATATTCAATTCAATCCAAAGAATTTATTTGTAATATTTTCTTGTTTCGTTAATTCAGAAGCACGAAATTTGTTTACAAATTTTGGCACGCCCAGTGGGACTACTCTACCTCTCATCTCTTCCCTTCAACAAAGTCTGAAGTATTTCAATGGACGCTCAAGGAAAAGCCATGAAGACGGTGAATTCCAAACTCGCCACATCAAAGTCTTCGAGTTCAAGCAGCAAAAGTCTCGGTGTTACTACGAGGAGCATGTCGAAGAAACTTAAGGAATCTTCCCAGGTGACTCCTCCAATTAAATCCGCTCAGAAGACATATTTGTGCCTAACCACGCAATCGAAGATGACGAAGACAAATCTCCTCCGTCCTCTCCTCGCTCTGAGTCCAGCTATTCCTTCGCAACGAATGTGGCCCCAGTTATGGTGACGAATGCCACAACCTTAGAAGAGCAAATTGCAAATCTGACAAGAGCTATCGAGGGACTCGCTAAGCATGTCCAAGAGCAAGATGCCCAAATCGCTAGGTTAATCAACAAGCCAGACAATGTTGAGACAAGCCATATTCGAGGAAAACAAGTCGAGGCTCATGAAGAAAGTAGAAATATCCACAAAGGAAAATTACACCGAGAAAGATGAACCTGCAAAAAGGCTTCAAGTCTCGTCCAATGGATTGATCCCTGTGGACCAATTGAAAGGATTCATCGAAGGGACCATTAGGAGCAAGATTGAGGGAAGCTCAAGGTCATCATTTACCTACTCCAAGCCCTACACTCCAAGAATTGACAGCTTAAAGATGCCAATGGGCTACCAACCGCCGAAGTTTCAACAATTTGACGGCAAAGGCAATCCTAAGCAGCACGTCGCTCACTTCGTCGAAACGTGCAACAATGCCGGAACATATGGCGATCATCTAGTCAAACAGTTCGTTCGATCACTGAAAGGCAACGCATTTGATTGGTATACTGATTTGGAAGCCGGTTCAATTGATGGATGGGACCAACTAGAGCAAGAATTCTTGAATCGCTTCTATAGCACTCGGCGCACTGTCAGCATGATTGAGCTTACGAATTCCCGCCAATGGAAGGATGAGCCAGTCATCGATTATATCAATAGGTGGAGGAATCTGAGCCTCAACTGCAAAGACCGATTATCTGAAGCTTCCGCCATTGAGATGTGTATTCAAGGGATGCATTGGGGTCTTCGGTATATTCTTCAGGGAATCCTACCTAGATCATTCGAAGATTTGGCCACTCGAGCACATGACATGGAGTTAAGTATGGCAGCAAGTGGAGTAGAAGGACCACCTGTCCAAGAGCCCCGCAGAACCAAGGAAAGGCAAGAAATCAAGAAAGGGGGCAAACCCTTTTCAAAACCTCCAAGCAAGGAATCGATGGCAGTGAATGTAGCGCCACTCAAACTTAGGAGCGCAGCAAAAGACAACATTACCCCGAAGCAAAATGCTCCTTACGAGAGACCACAAAGAAAATTAACCTTGAAGGAAATGCAAGCAAAGCAATATCCTTTTCTTGATTCCGATGTTCCCGGCATATTCGATGACTTGTTGGAGGCCAATCTCATCGAACTACCTGAAGCGAAACGACCTGAAGAAGCTGAACAAACAGATGACCCAAAATATTGCAAATACCACCGTTTAGTCGGGCATTCGATACAAGATTGCTTCGTGTTCAAAGACAAGGTTATGCAATTAGCTCGCCAAGGCAAGATCTCTCTTGAGGAAGATACCGCCACAGCAAACACGACCTCGTTCAAATGTGGGTCTTTTGATAGTGAAGCCTCCCACAATACCACACACGAGAACGCTACTGCAATCAAAGAGGACACTCTGTCTGAAAAAGAAGATTTCTCTGATAGTGACGAATGCATGTCCACCATTACCTTCACCGACGAAGATTTGCTTCTTGGGTCAAAGCCTCATAACCGCCCCTTGTTCGTCGCTGGATATGCACGTGAACAAAAGGTGAATAGAATATTGATTGATGGAGGCTCTGCAGTCAATATCTTACCCCTACGAACCTTGAGAGACTTGGGGGTCCCGATGGACGAACTTGCAAACAGCCGCCTCATGATTCAAGGCTTCAATCAAGGAGGACAAAGGGCTGTCGGCATTATCAGGATAGAATTGTTGATGGACGATATGGCGTCAACCGCGCTATTCCATGTTATAGACGCCAAGACTTCTTACAACATGCTTCTTGGCCGCCCCTGGTTGCATGAAAATTCTGTGGTCCCCTCAACATGGCATCAATGTTTCAAATACTGCCGCAATGGTATAGTGAAAAGGGTACTCGGTGATACCAAGCCTTTTACCGAAGCTGAGTCGCACTTCGCCGACGCCAAGTACTACGTTGAAACTGCCAAAAGAGGAAAAGAGGTTTCATCCTCTGAGAAACCAAGGTCACATGACGATGGAAGCATGAGGAGAAATAAGCAGCCCGTTGTCGAGGCCGGATTTTCAAAGAGTCTGACTTTACCATTGACTCAAGTCAACGCGAAGCAACCGTCGAAACCGCCACTCGAAGGATTTGTGTCCTCAACCCAAAAGGAAGAAGAGGGACATGGAACGTTGGCCATAGACGGAGAAGGGTATGATCCTAAAGCCTTCAAATTGCTTTGTTAAAGCCGGGTATAATCCACAAGAAAGGTTAGCCCTTGGAAAACTTCCTCCCGAAGCCACTGGCAAGAAGCTCCATGGACTCAACACCACCCAAGTAATGTTAAAAGAAAAAGGGCACGCAGTCCCAGATTCGCGTGTGGGTCTTGGCTTTATCCCTCCTAAGCCTATCCGCATAACCATAAAAAGGGCCAGCAGTAACCATGTCAGTGAAAGCCTCTCTTCAACAGAAGATAATCAAAGGAAAGAAAATCCACGGGAGTCTGTCTTCAATAGACTCGGCCCACGTAAAAGACTGGTGCACAGAAGGACGACAATCAATCTGTCTTTGATAGACTTGGTCCACAGAAAAGAACGATGAACCAAAAGAGAGCCATGTCCAAGGTGGCTGCACAATCAAAGGAAAACATCACATCCTCACATAAACTTAGAAGTTTGGTTCCTTCCAGGATGAGACGCCACACAACTCTAGACATATCATGTGGCAGAATCTTGAAAGTTAAAACAAGAACAATGGTCTTCACACAAGTTCAACTTGATGACGAGGATGACAGAGAAAGCGTTGCATCATCCAACTATATTGACGACAATGCTGAAGAAGATATCGCTCTAGCCCATCACATCACCTTAATCGAAAATGAAGAGGTTGAAGAAGAAGATGCTGCAGACGCTCCTCTAGAACTTGAGGAAGGCATTAAAGCCACTGTTGACGAGTTGAAAGAAGTCAATCTAGGTGATGCCGAAGATCCCAGGCCAATTTACACAAGTGCTTCTCTAACCCCGGAAGAAGACAAGGCTTATGTCGCACTACTCCATGAGTATAAAGACGTATTCGCATGGTCCTACAAAGAAATGCCCGGGCTAGATCCAAAAGTAGCTGTGCACCACTTATCCGTAAAGAAGGGGGCTCGTCCTGTCAAACAAGCTCAACGTAGGTTTCGACCTGAGCTAATCCCATTGATTGAATATGAGGTAAACAAACTTATTGAAGTTGGTTTTATTCGAGAAGTCAAGTATCCTACGTGGATCTCTAGCATCGTGCCCGTGAGGAAGAAGAATGGGCAGATACGAGTATGTGTTGACTTCAGGGACTTGAATAATGCATGTCCCAAGGACGACTTCCCATTACCTATCGCCGAGTTAATGATAGATGCCACTACGGGTCATGAAGCCCTATCTTTCATGGATGGATCATCCGGATATAACCAAATACGTATGGAACCAGCGGACGAGGAATTGACAGCATTTCGCACTCCTAAAGGTATATATTGCTACAAAGTTATGCCTTTCGGATTAAAGAACGCCGGCGCCACATATCAAAGGGCGATGCAAAAGATCTTCGACGACATGCTCCACAAGAATGTAGAATGCTATGTTGATGACTTGGTCGTGAAGTCAAAAAAACGAGAGGATCATCTCCATGACTTGAGAAAAGTTTTTTGAACGTTTGAGAAGATACCAACTGAAGATGAATCCCTCCAAGTGTGCATTCGGAGTTACATCCGGAAAATTCCTTGGGTTCATCGTTCGTCAACGGGGTATAGAGATTGAGCAAGCCAAGATTGATGCCATTTTGAGAATGCCAGAACCTAGGAATATCCATGAGCTCAAGAGTTTGCAAGGAAAGCTCGCGTATCTTCGGAGATTCATTTCCAATCTAGCAGGCCGTTGTCAACCATTCAGTCGCCTAATGAAGAAGGATGTGCCGTTCGAATGGGATGAGACTTGTGATAAAGCATTCAGAAGCATAAAATCCTACTTGATGAAGCCTCCGGTGTTGGTTGCACCCGTCCCCGGACGCCCCTTAATTCTGTACGTTGCTGCTCAAGAGCGCTCCCTGGGAATCTTACTTGCCCAGAAGAATGATGAGGGGAAAGAGAATGCTTTATACTATTTAAGCAGAACGATGACACCAAACGAGCTGAATTATTCACCCATCGAAAAGCTATGTTTAGCGCTCATCTTCGCAATCCAAAAGTTGAAGCATTACTTTCAGTCACACAGCGTCCATCTAGTCTCAAAAGCAAATCCCTGAAATATGTCATGGCAAAGCCAGTACTGTCTGATAGACTCGCAAGATGGTATCTTCAGCTGCAACAGTTCGAGATCACATACGTTCCTCAAAAGGCTGTGAAGGGACAAGTTTTTAGCAGACTTTTTTAGCCGATCACCCCATGCCTGCCGAGTGGGAATTGTCTGATGACTTGCCGGACGAGGATGTACTTTGATGGAGCTGCCCATAGAGAAGGAGCCGGGGCTGGAGTTGTCTTTGTCACGTCTGAAGGGGAAGTCTTGCCTTATTCCTTCACCTTAACCCAGAACTGTTCAAATAATATGGCGGAATATCAGGCTTTAATCCTCAGATTGGAAATGGTAGTGGACACAAAGCAACGACACCTAAAAGTGTACGGAGACTCTCAGTTAGTGATTAATCAACTCCTCGGTCTCTACGAAGTCAAAAAGCCTGAGTTGCTTCCATACTATAACTACGCAAGAAGGCTGATAGGATGGCTAGGAGATGTAGAACTTGAGCACCTGTTGAGAAAGGATAATAAACAAGCCGATGCATTGGCCAAGCTCGCTTCAACCCTCTCGATGACCGATAAGGAGACGCGCATACCAATATGTAAGAATTGGGTCATACCACCGGTCTTCAGTGATGATGAGGATGACACATTCCAAGAAGAAGAAAATCATGTCATGGAAGTTTTCGAAATTGAGGAAGATGATTGGCGACAACCACTCGTCGATTACTTGAAGTACAAGAAGTTACCCAACGACATACTACGAAGGGCTGAAATTCGGCGGCGAGCGTCTCGCTTCATCTACTTCAAAGACACGCTCTACAGACGTTCGTTTGATGGTATTTTCTTACGCTGCCTAAACAATGAGGAGCAAATGCAGGCTATGGAAGAAGCTCACTCCGGAGTTTGTGGTGCGCACCAATCTGGACCAAAGCTACACTTCCGTATAAAAAGAATGGGTTATTACTGGCCCACAATGGTTAAAGATTGCATAGACTACGCACGAAGATGTCAAGCCTGTCAAATTCACGCCAATTTTATCCACCAACCACCCGAGCCATTGCACCCTACTATAGCTTCATGGCCCTTCGATGCTTGGGGTTTGGACGTCGTAAGACCCATGACGAAGTCCTCCGGTGGTCACCTGTATATCTTGGCGGCAACTGACTACTTCTCTAAATGGGCTGAAGCAGTCCCCCTCAAAGAAGTGAAGAAAGAGAATGTTGCTGATTTCATCCGTACACACATCATATATCGCTACGGAGTGCCCAGGTATATCATCATCACTGATAATGGAAAACCCTTCCGTAACAGCTTGATAGACAAATTGTGTCAAAAGTTTGCATTCAAACAGAGAAACTCTTCTATGTACAATGCCGCTGCCAATGGCCTTGCTGAAGCTTTTAACAAAACTTTGTGCAGCCTATTGAAGAAAGTAGTGACCAAGTCAAAACGGGATTGGCACGAGAGAATTGGAGAAGCTCTATGGGCATATAGAACCACTGTCAGAACGCCTACGCAAGCAACTCCTTATGCCCTGGTTTATGGAGTTGAGGCGGTCCTTCCACTTGAGCAACAAATCCTTCATTAAGGATGGCGATATAAGAAGGGCTTACTGAAGAAGAAAACGTGCGAATACGGCTTCAAGAGCTAGAAGCTCTCAATGAGAAGAGGTTGGAAGCACAACAAAGGCTCGAGTGTTATCAAGCCCGACTATCCAAAGCATTCAATAAGAAGGTCCGCCTTCGCTCTTTCCAAGTCGGTGATCTAGTACTCGCAGTGAGAAGGCCTATAATCACAACGCATCGAACGGGAAACAAGTTCTTGCCAAAATGGGACGGTCCGTATGTTGTCAAAGAAGTCTACACAAATGGTGCATATAAGCTGGTTGCTGAAGACGGCTTGAGGATAGGCCCGATAAATGGAAAGTTCTTGAAGCGGTATTACGCCTAAAACAAAAAAAAAACAAAAGAGGAAAAAGCAAAAAAAAAAAACAAAAACAAAAACAAGTAAGTAAAAAAAAAAAAACTCCTGGCCCGCATGAGTATAAACTGTGAACGGCCCTCCCCTCTCCAAATAAATATTTTGTACCCCTGAACTACGAATTGACTTGATCCTCTTGATGAGGTACGTAGGCAGCTTAGATATTCTAAGTTCAGTCATAACACTTAAATGAGTTTTACTCCTCTTATTAAATCGTCAAGAATGGAAGTACTTAAGCGTGCTCAAAGATTGCAAGATAGAAAGAAAAAAAAAAAAAAAGAAAAATCTTCTATTACGTAATCTCAAGGAAACATTGGAGTTCATAACATGGGACAAAGAAAAGAGAAATCAAATGCGATAAAATAAAAGGTCCTAAGCTAATCTCAAGCAAAGGGGCGCAGATCCTTCAACCCTTTCTTGAGGGCTTCCAAGTGTGTCCTTGAAGCCTCCAAACTTGCAACTACTTCATCGTTGAGGGGGGTAGTATTCTCAAGCGCTGCAATTTCCTCCACAATTTCACGAACTCCAACTTGGGCACTATGGAAAAGCTGATTTTCTTCCTTCAGAGTGGCACACAGGTTCCTCTTGCGCTCTTTCAAATCCGAAAGCTCCTTCTCAACACGCTTCAACTCGTCCGTAGTAGATTGGACCTTGGAAGCTCCCCCACTTTCTTTAGCTCGGGCCTCTTGAAGACGATCGTTGGCTTCCTTCAACTTCCGGTCGAAAAGATCTTTGGATAACTTTTCGGAAGACGATGACCTCGCCTCATCATAAGCAGCAGCCTTGGCGAACAATGCATTCATTGATTCTTCCACATTTGAGATATCAAAATTCTGAAAACTCTTCATAGACTCAAGAACGAAGTAGACGTCGTCTTCGATTGATGAGATGAAATCAATTGGGGTGTTTGATATCTTCACGAGAAGATCACTCCATAGCTTCTGAAGGAACTCCTTTTGATGATTAAGAAAGAACCTCTCGCCTTCAAATACCGACACAGCGGCTGGGCAGGAAGGTTGTTTCCTCTTAAGCCCCATTCCAAGAGGACAAGTCGTAGCCAATAAAGTCGACGCTTGACTGTCTTGAGACGTTTCGTCATCTTCAACGGCTAAGACCTCAGTTTCAAGCTACGACAATGCAATCAGCTAGAGTTAGAAACAAAATAAAATCTTGCCACCCAAAAAAAAAAAAGAAGAGGAATAAAAGAAAAAAAAATAAAAAAAAAATAACCTCCTTGACAAAGTTCAGCATCGATGGTCCATGGCTTGAGCCTTCATCATCAACGTTGATGTTTATTGGTTTCGAATCCCTCTTCGGCCTCTTCCAATGACGATCAGGGTTGCTACTCCCACTTACTTCCAAGGAACGAGGAGCACTTCGCTTCTTATCTACTTCAAAAGGTTCAACCACTTGAAAATTTCGCTTGGGAGAGGAAATAGCGGCCTCACGAGGTTGATCTTGGGTGACTCTTCCACCGCACTGCTTGCCTTTTAGAAAAGCTTGACTTGGGCCTAAAGCAAGTAACTTCGTCACGTTTTCTTCAAAGTAGCCACCGTGAACTCCAAGCCACCACCTTTTGTACGCCTCGGATGAGAACTTCTTCATATTTGTGGGCATGAGAGGGAACAACACCTTTTCCATAGTCTTGGACAGAATGCACATACGCCAATAACGGATTCCACCCTCTAAAGAAGCTTCCCGAACATCTTGCGAGAGAATCCCCGGCACTTCTTGGAAGAAACCAAATTGACGACTAAATCGATGAGGGCTATAGGGCTCAACAACGAAATGATCGCCTTGTCGCAAAGGAAGGTAGTTCGAACGGACGGCCATTAAATAGATTTCTTCAGAGTCTTTGGCATGCCCGTCGTCTGTGAATAAAAAGTCTTTGTCCCTCACAATCATGTTGCAAGTCCAAGAAATAAAGTCGCCTCTGTGTAGCCGCTTTCTCGCCTCCTGCGGATCGTAGTATTTTGCGCCTCCTTCGCCTGAAAAGAGCGTCATCTTGGGCCCTCGAACGCTTTGCACGAGTTGATAGTGAGTCTTGAAATAATAAGCTATCCAACTATAAACAAAATGAATCGGAAACGGAGAGTGTACGCGAGTTGGCCTTGGGAGTCGGAAATCTTATTCAAACCTCTGTAGATACTAGCCAAGACAGGAACTGCAAGACCAATCCTTCGACCGGCTGCCATAGCACTCGCCACCTTGAAAACACTTGGGCGTATTGAACCAACATCTTGAGTAGGAAGAACAAAAGGACAGAGCCAACACGCCAAGTACGCCGCCAAGAATGTCTCTTCCTTTGAACTCCCTTCAATGCCAAGCCTCGAGAACAATGCCTCGTCCGCCGTGGACCACTTGCCATGTACCCAACGGTCTCGAGGGGTTATGAGTTGACTTAGGACGAACGGTCTTCTTCTCTTTACGCAGAGGAGGCTCGCAGTATTTCGTCACCCTTCTAAGCCAAAACTTGACCCATTTGTCGATAGGAACTTGAGAGGGTTGACCATCATCATTATTCTTTCGAAGCAAATGGTAAGCATGGAGTAGGAACTTGCAAGAACGAGGCACAAGTCTCCGTCCTGTCTCGTCAACCCCGTTAAGCTCCTTGGCACTTGGAACAACTTCGTCATAAAGGAGTCCCGCCATAGGAAGTCCGGAAAGGGTATGCACGTCCCATAACGAAATAGACAATTCTCCAAAGGACGTCAGAAGAGTGTTGGTAGCTGGGCACCACGCTTCGCAAAACGCCTTGATGATATCGGAATTGCGGTCGTAGGTAAATAGTGAGGCATATACGGCATCATATACTTGGGCCGCGACTAGCTTGTCTTTGCACCGGCTAAGTACGTCTTCCGTCCACTCCCAAAATCCTTTGACGAAGCGGAACTCGCCGGCAAAGTGAACGTTGTCACCCCACTTGGCTTTCCCTTCGATAATGCGGCGGCCTAACGTCGGTAGAAAGCATGGTTCGTCGGAACAACGGTGATGGGTCGCTTGCAAAGACCACACCTTGGAGGTCTTGCTCAACGAAACTTCTCGAGACCATTGTTCCGTGTGAAGTGGAGTCGTCAACCTTGGCCATTGCTTCGCATATCGACCGATGAGAGGTGTGTGAGTCGTCAAAATCGTCCCTTTCTCTGTGAGTTGACTTTCATCGTCAATAATTACTAAGTTTTGTTGACCGGAGGAAAGAGGCTCGTCTTTGAAGTAAACCATGTCGCAACCTATCAAAGCACAAAGAATAGATTTGATTGAGTTAAAAAAAAATTCAAATAAATCTATGACATACCGTTGGTAAAGCACATGGAACATGTCGAATAAAATTCACAGTCAATATCAATTAAACATTGGCTATTAACTCCTTGAATACAAAGTCTATTCCAAGACTGTTGGTGATAAGCTTCGGAAGCAGTGAAATTCCCAGGATCAAAAGAACGATCCACAAAGGACTTTTTTTTTTCTGTTCTATCAGAGAGAGAGAGAGACAGAGCACATAACATTCGAGAATTCTTCAGTTTCCAGTCGTCACTGATTTAAGAAACTTTATTCTTGATGTTTATTGTGAGGATGTCCAAACATAATCAGAGAAAAAATTCTAGAATTCGACTAAAAAGTGTCATTCTCTGCCAAAAAAATAAAGATGAAAAATTGCATTCTATTACCATGGAAGTCAACAGGGCAGAAGAAAAGCATCACATCAGAAGTTTTATTTTCTTTATATTATGCTCTACACCTTGATTTATAACATCATGTACAACCTCTATGGTGAAAAGAGTCTAAATTACTACAATCTTTAAGCTGTTCATGTATCTTTCTGTCAGGGAAAACCACAAAAGCATATCAACAATCTCAATCAAAGCAAGCAAGAAACTAAATAAACAGGGTCGAGCGCGAGCAACCTTGTCATTCTTGTGCACGATGAGCAAAAAAAAATAATAATCTCAAGCTGGAAATATTACCGTGACAAGTGAATTTGAAATTCAAGAAGGAATTGAAGTTGAAATCTTGTCGCCGAGCCAAAAGCTTCTCAACGAACTGAAAATTCTAAAATAAAAAATAAAAAAAATCATTGAGGCATTACGACAAACATCTTGTGTGCATGACAGAAAATTGAGGAAGAAAAAAATATTTGGCTATCAAAACTTACCACAAATTCTGTCAACAATCAATTCTCCGAATGATTGATCGATGTTGGATTGAGCTCTTTATATACATGTCCAATTGAAGTGTTTTAATTCAAGAAGAATTGGGATTTTGAGTTATATTTTGATTAAAAGTCTATACAATCCGAAAGTTATTAAGAATGGGACAAAGATGCACAATTTAATTGCTCAGGATTTAACTCTGTCATGGACTCCTTGTCCGACGAATTCATGGCTCCGAATTTGCAAAGAGAAGAAGAAATGAAAGTCATTCTTCACCCACAGTCTGTACAAGAAAAAGAGATGAAGAAGATTTGGCTATGATCCAATGCCTCTTGGTTCACCAACACCAAAGTGGGCCCCACTTTGACTAAGCAAATAAAAAAAATAAAAAAAAAAAAATTGAAGAATGGGATTTAAGAAAAAACTTGGCTTGTGCATGTGGTGCCTTCAATTGTTCTCGGCCATTTCACAAAAAAATGAGGCCCAATCAAATTCGATATATATTTTCGCGACTCATTCACTTTGAAAATTATATTTTCAGGTATATATTCGTGAACGAGTCTCGAGGGGGCATTTGTAGACAAATTATTTTTGCGCCCAATCAAATGACGACAAGTGGAAAATATATATTATTTATCAATTATATCTACTTTTTCTATTTATATTTTGGAATTTACTAAATTAATTCTAAATATAAATAGTTAAATTAATTGATATTTTAATATATATTTCGTCATCAAATCAACGGTCGACATGTGTCAAATTGAGGTGTTCCGGCCAATCAAATCAAAGACAAATATTTCTCATATTATCTCTTTAAAAAAATACAAAAATTAAAGAGATAATATTGAAATTGACCAATCATGTCTTCCCAAATATTTAATGTATTTATCTCTTTAAATTAAAATAAAGAGATAATACAAAATAAGTGTTCAAGTTCACCACAACTCTACCTCTTTGACAGTTATATAAAGGGGTCATGGGAACTCATTCAAAACACACATACACATACAATTGAAGATACAAGCAAGAGAACATTCAAGAAGTCCTGACATCCTCTCAAGCGCAAAGCAAGGAAGATCCACGGCGTTCTAGGCAAGATTCAAGGCGTTCATCGCAGAAATCATCCAAAATCAGTGTTTAATTCGACAAGAATTCCGCAGACCGGCGAATTAACGTTATGATGATAGAAGTCCACCTTGGCGGAAGATCAAAGTCTCAAATCCACAAAAAAAAATATCCCAAGTTCAAGTCAAATATCTCCAAGTTTATAGCGTTTGATCCAGGAACAAGTCAACAACCCTCGAATTAACGTTATTCAAAGTCAAAGTCAACGTCAAAGGAGATCAAACGTCGAGTTTCACCTCTAAAGTTGCCAAAAGTTAAAGGTCAAGTTCTTGAAGAGAAGAATCAGAGGTTTTCAAGTAGAGATTTCGCACCCACAAATATTCAATTCAATCCAAAGAATTTATTTGTAATATTTTCTTGTTTCGGTAATTCAGAAGCACGAAAATTTGTTTACAGGTACCAAAAGTGAAAAGACCCTGAGTTATGGGACCAAAAATATTATTTCCCCTCGTGTACGAAATTGATTAAAAAAAAAAAAAAAAAAATCCATTTGCAGCCATGTTTACACTTTTTTACTATTAAATGAAGAGCAAAAAAGAAAAATTATCTATATGAGGAAAAAGAAGAAGAAGAAATAATCCTTTTTCACCAATTTTCCACTCCAAATTTGCACCCATCTAACAGAAAAAGCATCAGTCGTTAGCAATTTAAAAATTTTTCCTCTTGTGTCCTGAAATTAGAAAGAAAAAAAAAGACACATATGGGATGCAATATGCGAATCATCTACAATATGAGGCCAAAATAGAAACAGGTCCATTTATGGGACAAAAATGTAATTTACCCATACATCTTAGATAAATATAGATAGGATCATTTTTAGTCCCATACAGTAGACTAGTTCAATTTTGGTATCATCCATTACAAAAATCCCAATTTCAAAATAATATTTTTTTATTTGTCTCAATTTTAATAAAATCGTCAAATAAGTGAGGGAAAACATGCTCTCACATATTGCTTATTTGGTGAAAAATCAAACACCTCCAAACCCTAATTTGTTCTCCAATTTCTTTACTCTACGAAATGCCTCTTGCTAAAAACTAACCCCCCCCCCCCCCCTCTTCCTTTGTTTTTTTCAAATCTCCTAATCGAAGAAACGAAGAAAGAAATAGATTATTACTAGTAGAATGAGCCTTCATGATCCAAAGTTCAACGATCCCCCCCCCCCCTCCCCGGGATTACCTAAGTTTTTCTCATTTTTTTAATTATTACACAAATGTAATTATATTTTTCTTACCACTAACACAAGAAAGTTCTTATTGTAGAAGTTGAATCACTTGTTGATGCCATTTTTCAGAAATGGAAGCTGGATTTGGGCATCTTTGGAAGAAAGAAATTGTGGGGAACCCTAAATTTTCTTATTTTTCCCTCTTGTGTCGAGCCATGTATTTATATTTTCCTAAATACACATCATATGGGTGCACGTGCATGCCTTTTCAACGGACACTTAAACGTTTATATTAATTATTTGATGCTGGGACTAAATTAAATTGAAACAAACCAAAAGACATTGTTATGAAATTGAGATTTTCATAATGAACGTGATCAAAATTGAACAGGACCAAACATATGGGATAGAAAATGAGAATTTCCCGTATGGATTTATATATATATACCTTGGAAGTGCCCAAGTCATCCCAAAGACGAAGAATAGTGGCAAGAGAAGACGTCAATTTTGATGTGTGATTCAAATTGATTTCATCAAGATCACCTGTTGATCCTCCAAGACCCAAAAGAAAGAACAAGTGGACTAGCACCACATGCACTCCTGTGCTCACCTTCCCATTTTCCAAGTACTCTTTTGTCGTTGGCAACTCACCTGACGCAAACCATCTTGCTTCTACTAGGAACGCATTACACAAACTTCCCCACTACAATAATGCGCACACGACAACATAATAATGTTAGTTTTACTAAATACGACTCATATACCAAAACAAGAACAGATACTGGCGCGGAGCAGAGTGAGCGAGTGAATAAACAGCGTTATTGTAAGTTGTAACATATACATACCGTAGCTTTGAGATAATGAATCGGGTTATGTCCACGCATATTTTGGATCTTGTCGGCTACATCGTTTGTTGTGTCGAGGAGGGCCTTGTAACTCATCCTCATGTAGCTCGGTAACATATCAATTGCAGAATGGTCCCATCTGCATATACCATATATACACATAGTTCATTCATATGTGTAGATTATCAAATATAATTAATCTTTTTATAGAAATGGAAAAAGGTGTTGTTGTTTTCGTACCTATTTATGGCGTGCGTGAAGAGAGTGAGTTCGTCTATTGTTCCATAGAGATCAAATATATCATCCAAAAGGTGAATAAAAGCAATGACTTTGGTAAGCTCTATTCTATGAAAAGACAAGGTGGGATCATTAATGAGAATGGCCATGGACCCTGTATACCACTTTATTGGTTGGTTTCTTGCATTTGGTAGTTCCTCCGCTAAACCTATGTCTTTCCACCACCTGAAAATACAGAGGTCAAATTTAGTCAATGATCATCTTTTTTGGGTGAAGCAAATCTTTAATTCAATACTATTTTTGGGTTTTAATCTATGTCAAAAGGTAGTTATTTATTTGCTTACGTACAAACAAGCTACTTTTGTCAACCTGGCTACGAATGATGTAATATTTGTACATGTGATATATATATATAATGTGTATATATTAAATGAAATAGAAATATTTTTACATTTTCTAAAAAAGAAGTACCTAATAAAATCGAAATAAATTAAAAAAAAAAAAAACATGATGTTTAAGAAATTCTAATAATTACTTGGAAATTTGAAGAAGTTCGTGGTGGTGCATGGACTTGGCGATGAGAAAGTCCAAATTGGCGAGCTCTCTCAATGATTTCTGCCAACGTCCTTTGAGCAAATTATCTCCATGCTGCAAGAAAGATTTTGCAGTCAATCTTGCTATGGTTTTGTGTTGAGGATGTCTGAGTGTGTTTCTAATCGCTTCTTGATGACAAGAAAATTTTTCATCAAAGTAGGCCGCACTCAGATGCAGCCTACTGAAATCTGCTGCTTCATCAATTATAGTTTCTCCATTGAAGCTCAGCTGGGCAGCTTCATACAATGCCATCAATCCCCTAATATCTTGCTTCACTTCTTCCTCGAACTTCCCATCCTTCCCCTTGAAATTATTGAACACATCTATACATATACACAACAACGAAATAATTATCTTCTCTTTTTTTTTTTTTTTTTTTTCATATCACCTCTTGAAATTTCAAGAATATATATCCTTTGTTTACGTTAATTGTACTCGAAAAACCCTACGCATGACATCGAATATCGATTAAATAGAATGAGATTATATGTGAATATAATTATGTAATATTAGGGATATAAATTGTTTACAATCACATGCATGCACTAATAAGAAGGTGTTTAATTAAACCTATTTGAAAGATTTGAATAAAGTAAGATCATGCAATAGTTTATAAATATTAATAAATGGCATTTTTATAATTATTACGATGATTTAATTTATTTTTTAATTTTGTAATTATAGTGGTTTGACATTTTAGTCGTGAACTTATTAAGGTAACAATTTAATCTTATACGTTTTTAAAGTGACATCATACCAACCTGCAGAAACATGGTATCCTTGTTGTCTGAGCAGTCGGAAAAAGAGTGAAACATCATGCAGACCATGAAAACACACACTTTTGGCCGAACAATTATATTGTCGTCGAAGAATCATATCAATCTCCTCCTCAAAATGATGATCAACGCCTACTCTCTGAGTAGCATCCACAAACATCAAACTATCCATCGGATTCTCTTCATCATTTGATTGCAATAACAGTTGCCCAACCTCCTTCTTTTTTTCCTCGTACTCCCTCCAAACTGTTTCCTGCTTTTCGGAACAACGCATGCATGCATCTTTAATTAATTTAATTCATAATTGACAGAAAGATGAAACAAAACAAGACATTATTAGAACAGAAAATAATAATAATAATAATATATGTACGTAACTGGGAAAGAAGTGCATGTAATTTTCTGCAGTGTTGCAGCAACATCGTCGGAGATGTTCCATCTCTGATCAGCTGTAGCTCTACATGCAACTCCAAGAGACTTGAATTTTGGATTAATTATTGTAAAGTTTGTGAGGAGAATAGGAGAGAAACAATAATTAGGGTGTGAAGAAGGCAACAAAATGCTGCAAATTCTCATGATTAACAATAATATATATTATGGCTGCAGCTGCAATTTATGTTATGATGATGAACAGACTTAGAATTAGGCTGCAGCGCCGAACATGCAACACATATATATAGGGAGGGCGGAAGGGACAGGACGGGACGGGACGTCGACACCATATATATGTACTAATTAATTAAGAGGAGTCTTAAATGTTTGTTTGTATACGTACACTCTTTCATACTTTTCGGCGGGTATTGGAAAAACCTAATTCAAACTATCCAACACTGAAGGAATCATAGTATAGGTCAGACGAATAAGGAATCATGTGGATAACCTCAGCCGGCCGGTCATCGTCTCTAGTACTGGAGATGGGACCGCAGGCAGGACTGCGGTAAGGACTTTGTGGATGCCGATGCTGTTGTCCAAAACTGGGCCTTTAGTCTAATTAATATACAACAAATCAAATGATATTTTTTATTTTATTTTGTTTTTATAACAACTTATTAATTGTAAGGGATAATTACACTTTCTTGTACTGAGGTTTAGTGTAATTATATATAGACTTCATGAAGTTTGGGAAATTACATCTAATACTACTGAGGTTTGCTTCCTTTTAACGCACATGTCCTCCCCTTAGTCAAAATTTACCGAATTTGCTGATTTTAACAGAAAAAATTTTTTTTTGAATGAAAAATCGATATTCACTATCGATTTGACTTATTACTGACTTATTGCAAGTCAAAAAAAGATTTCTGACTAAACTACTCTTATAATGGTGAAGATATACCTCCTCACATGCATCACCGTGTGAAAATATATAAGGATAGTTTGATCACACGTACGTTGAAAATTCATGAACACACATTGCAAACAATACCTCTCTGGACTCTTGTGTCCATGACTACACAAACTCTCTCTAATTCCTCCCTCAACCTACCGGAGAACCCCGCCCCCCTGACCCTCCGGACCGTCGGCGGAGGTTCCTTGCGGCCCTCACTGGCGCAACGGATGGGAGGGCTGAGCCTCTTTACCCACGTGCGGCCAAGAAGATGTTCCCAGCGTCGGAGGACTACTTCGGAAAACCCGGCCTCTACCGGGGGTCCCGAGCGATTAACTTCTCTTTGGAAGAGACAGAAAGTCTAGCGGCGCCTTTCAAGTATGCCCTGATCGGAAAATTCTCCCATGGATACCCTAGCATACAGGCCATCGGTTCCTATTTCACTAGGCTAGGGCTTCGAGGGGCCTTCTCCATCAGCGTGATCAACGTCAAGCATGTGATTATTCAGCTCCACAACGAGTAGGAACTCTCCCGCATCTGGCTGAAGCAGATCTTGTTTCTCGAAGGGTTCCCTATGCGTTTGTTCAAGTGGTCTCTAGATTTCCATCCCAAGATTGAATCCCCTATCGCTCCGGTTTGGATTCGCTTCCCCGAGTTGTCAGTGTATCTGTTTCATAAGAAAGCTTTGTTTGGTATTGCCAGTTTGATAGGGGTGCCGTTGAAACTTGATGAAGCTACGGCTGATGGGCGTCGTCCCAGCGTAGCTAGAGTTTATGTTGAACTCGATCTGCTGAAACGAAAGTCGAACTCTCTCTGAATTGGTACTGACGGCCGCTACTTCTCCCAACCAGTTTACTATGAAAGGTGTCTGATATATTGTGCTCGATGTCGGCACCTAGGGCATGGCGTCGAGGATTATTGGGAGGGTAGGGATTCACAGACGGAAGGTCCCCAAGAGCAACCAGACCTCCGACGCGTTATAGACGCTAGGCGAAATGCTAATTCCGTAACCCCTCCCTCCCCCGGCGGATCAGCAACCAGCGTCCCCCAACCCAGCATAGGAGGGGGAGATCGTCGGCTACCCTGGTGAGGTTGGCAGCCCCAAGAAAGTTGTTCGTCCGTTCGAGTCTGAAGCGGACACCAACCCCATCAAACGATTTGCGTTTTTCAACCCTTAGTCGAGCTGGAGACGAACATCGGCCTTGAAAGAGTGGTTGACCACCAAGGGGACCTCGCGAACATGGCTAAAGATGAGGGTTCATCGTGGAATTTGCCTGGTCACGAGGCTGTGTTTGACCTTGTTGGGGATGGGGAAGATTTTGTTGAAGTACAAGCAAGGGCTCGTCATCGCCGGGGAGTGTAGTTGGGCTGCCAGGACAAGATCATAACCCGAAGCCATGCCCGTGCCCGCTCTGTCTCCTCCCATAGTGATCAATGAATGCTCTCATCTGGGACGTTAGAGGTATTGGTAATAAACAAAAGATTTTCCGTCGTCTCTGTAAATTACACAAATTGCCTTGGTTGGAATGATTGATCCCCGCGTCCAATGGGACGAGGTTGCTACTTGTTGGCGTCTTGATTTTCCTTCTGTGATTAAAAATTGCAATAACCGTATATGGTGCCTTTTTTATGACTCTTTTTCAGTGGAGGTTCTGCAGGACGAGGAACAGTTTCTGCATCTGAAATTTGGGGTCCCTTTCGTCAGAAAGCCAATTCCGATCACCGTGGTTTATAGAAAGTGTAGCAGAGTGGAGCGTGAGGCCATCTGGGCCTTCATGAAAAGTATGGGTGAATCAAACACTCTCGTGGCTTATTAGTGGCGATTTTAATTCGGTTATTACGGTTTTTGAACACTCCAATGGGATGTACCCGGTGCACCACTCTATAAAGGAATTGAATGAAGCCATATTCGATAGTGGTCTCTTGGATGTGGGATATGAAGGGAGTCCCTATACTTGGACAGATCACCGCCTCTGGCAGCGCCTCGACCGAGCGCTTTTCTCCAACGAATGGGTTAACACCCTGCCCCGAACTACGGTCCGGCATTTGTCACGGTCTTCTTCGGATCACTGTCCGCTTCTGATCCAAGCTCAGTTTAACATGACAACTGGCCCCTCGACGTTTCGCTTTCAGAACATGTGGTCCCATCACCCGAATTTCTTGGAAGTTGTGAAAGGAAGCTGGTCTTATCCTACAGTTGAGACAGGTGTCGCTAAAACTCTCTAAAAGCTCAAGCAGCTCAAACATCCTCTCAAGGATTGGAATAAATCAGTCTTCGGGGACATCTTTCCCAACATAAAACTGGCTGAAGTGGTTTCTTCCGAGGCTGAGCGGCTATATGATCAGTATCCCTCGGATAGTGCGCTTTCGGACATGAACCGATATACGGCGCAGCTGAACCGAGCTTTAGCTATCGAAGAGGATTATTAGCGTCAGAAGCTGCATGTCAGTGGGTCCTCGAGGGTGAGCAGAACACTAATTTTTTTCACTCATTGGTTCGGAAAAAACGGGCTCGAACCTTTATATCAGCGATTTCGGTGGATGGGCAATCCGTTTCTGATGCGAGTCCTATTTCGGCATCGGGAGTCGACCATTTTTGACAGCTCCTTACCGTGGCTAATCCTCCCCTCGCCCCACTCTCAGTGAGTTCTGTCCCCCGGCTGGTTTCGGTTAAGCAGGGGGATGCCCTCATGCACACCGCCACTGTTGACGAGGTGAAGCAAGTAGTGTTCGATATGGCAGCGGGAAGTTCTACTGGGCCGGACGGTTTCAACGCATTTTTCTACCATGTTTGTTGGGATATCATTCAGGATGACGTGGTGGAGGCGGCGAATGACTTCTTAAAATGGCACCCTTCTGCCAGTGGGTATCACGGCCACCACGATTGTGCTCATTCCGAAAGTTAAGCATCCATCGTTATGGACTGAGTACCGCCCGATCAGCTTGTGTAACACTGCCAACAAAATCTTGACCAAGCTATTGAATGACCGTCTTCGACTGCTTCTGCCGGACTTGATCTCCCTTAATCAAAGTGACTTCGTCCCGACTCGACAAATTGGTGATAATATTCTCCTTGCTCAGGGGATTATGCATTCGGTGGGCGTGGCTCGGCAAGATTGGAATGTCGCGTTGAAGCTTGATATGGCTAAGGCATACGGTAAGGTTGGTTGGGACTTCTTAGTGGCGGTCCTTGGACACCTTGGCTTCCCGAGTAAATGGACGACCCTCATCCGTAACTCTATTAGTAATTGTTGGTTTTTTCGGTGCTCATTAACGGCTTGGCTCATGGTTTCTTCAAATCCTCCAGGGGCCTTCGGCAAGTTGATCCGCTCTCCCTGTTGCTTTTTGTCTTTGCGTCAGAATACCTCTCAAGGAATCTCAACAATCTATTTGACCGGGTCCCTTCTCTCGGCTTCAAGGGAAGTGCGGGCGTTTCTCATCTTGCCTACGTGGACGACGTGCTTATTTTCACAAATACCAAAGAGGGGAGCCTAGAGCGCGTTATGGAGTTCTTGGGGGACTATGAGGCGGTGTCCGAACAAAGTATCAACCCGGCTAAAAGTTCTTATATTTTGGCACCATCGGCTCCACTCTTGGTCAAGCGCCACATCAAGCGCACTACCGGTTTCACACTTCAAACGTTCCCTTTTCGCTATTTGGGGGCGCCTATTTATGTGGGACGTCAACGCATTGATTACTTTGAGGGGCTGATCGATGCTATGTCATCAAAAATTGGGGGATGGGAAAAGAAATTCCTCTCGTTTGGAGGTCTCCTACAACTGATAAAATCGGTCCTCCTAACAATGCCCGTGCACTTAATGGTGGTGCGCATTGAAAGGATGCTTAATAAATTCTTTTGAGGTTCATCGCGGACCATCAAGCATTTGCATTGGACTTCTTGGCAACGAATATATGGCCCGGTGGAGGAAGGGGGATTGGGGGTGCGCGCCCTCTCGGAGTCCATAATGGCTTTCTCGGCCAAATTGTGGTGGTGTTTCCCCACGAGTAATTCGTTGTGGGCTGAGTTCCTTCGCCGGAAGTATTGTAAGAGATCCTGCGCCGCATCCACAAAGCTCCCTGCCGTGAACTCCCCACAATGGCTCCGCCTCCAACATGCGAAAGCGCCGGCTGAACCGTGCCTGTTTTGGGCGCTGGGATGTGGCAAGCTCTGTTTCTGGCACGATTTGTGGCTAGATGATTCTTCCATTGCAGATTTGGTTCAACCCACTCTGCTGTTCCATGATAAAATCGCTAATTATTGGCACCATGGCCATTGGGACGAGACCAAGTTACGCCGTGTCCTGCCAGCCACTTTGGTCACGCGAGTCCTACAAATCCCCTTCGATCCCAATTCCAATGACAGGCCGTGTTGGAGGTTGAATCCTGCTGGAACATTTTCCCTTAAATCAGCGGTGACTTGTACAGAGTTGGCAGCACTTCTCAGCCCCTCTTGAAGGACTTATGGCATAAGACGATCTCTCCGTCTATCTCCATTTTTATGTGGCGTCTGCTGCATAATCTTTGCCAGTGGATGAACGGATTTGAGATAAGGGCATCTCGATAGTCTCTCGATGTCAATGTTGCGCTGATTGTGAAACGATCCCGCATCTCTTCCTCGTCAGGATGGTGGTTAAGGAGGTGTGGACATACTTTGGCTCGTTGTTTAATTTCTCTTCCCCATATACTCTTCATGTTGCATCGATGTTGCATGCCTGGAAACCATATATTCGTTTGCTTGTGCCTATCCTCATCCTGTGATTCATGTGGCGGTTCCGCAATAAGGCCAAATTCGACAATATTCGGCTCACCTCCTCGCGGGTTATTAGTAAGGTTTCTGGGCACCTGCTATGCCTCTATCGTGTCGGCGTTTTCGGGGTCTCCAACTGGAAAGGTGATCTCCAGAGGACGGCGAGGTTGGGCTTTGTGTTCGAGAAGCCAAAGCCTATGCGCCCAATCTCGGTTCAGTGGCGGCAACTGCCTAAGGGGTGGTGGAAGCTAACTCTGATGGGGAGTCTAAAGGGAATCCAGGTTGCACTGGCGCCGGGGAGGTGGTGTGAGACAGCCGAGGTAGACTCATCCTTGTTTTCTCGGATTTTGTGGACGTTCAAATTATTACTTTTGCTGAGCTTTTTGCGGTGGTCCGTGGGATGGAATTGGACATCAATGTTGGTTGCTCTCATTTATGGGTGGAAGTGGATGCACAGGCTATCCTTCATTTGATTCCTAAATATCATGGTCACTAGCGGATACAGCACTTGCTCACACGCCTTCGGGTCTTCCGTCGGCAAATGAATGTGGTTTTCTCACATATCTATAGAGAGGGGAACCAACCGGCTGACTCCCTCGCGGATTTGGCGTGCCACCACCGTTGTTCCCAGGTTTTCACCCAAGTCGAGGGAAGGCTCGCATCTCTCCTTCGCCTCGACAATTTTTTTTCGAATTTTCATTTCTAGAATAGTGATTCTTTTGTAAATGGAGTAGTACTCCTCGTCTTCTCACTTTAAATTCTACAGGTTCTCTCAATTTTCGAATAAATAGGTAGGGGTCCGCGTAACCCCCCACCACGGCACCAGCGGCTTGATAAAAAAAAGGATAGTTTGATCATAAAAAGATTTATTTGACCTACAATGATTCAGTAATAAGTCAATCAATACTATATACTGATTTTCATTCATTTTTTTTGTTAATATCAACAAATTCGGTAAATTTTAATTAATGGATGGGCCTATTTACTATATAAAAGCAAGCCTCATGAGTACTAGATGTAATTTTTCAAACCACAAGAAATTTACGTGTAATTATACCAAATCTCAGGAGAAGAGAGTATAATTATCCCTTACAATTAATAAGTTGTTAAAATGGTGGATAGAGAGTGATGGCTATGGATTTGAATCAATCACGTACTTGTTTCCCATGATAACTATAATTCATGCATGCGCAAAATTATTAACTCTAAGACAATGTGCCACACATTTTTCAAACTCATGACCTTCCATGTTGATCAACACCCACATGATCGAATTTTATATAATTTTATCTTCATTTCGCTTTGTTTAATTAATTGCTAGCTAGTAATTGAGTCACTTATGTATCTAAAAATATGGGGCAAAATGTTTTCTTGGGTACTGGAAGATTAGATCGTTATTTGTTTTGGTACCACAATTTAGCTAGGTGGTTGTTTTAGTCCTATAAAATACGTTATTTAGTTTTTTTGGTCCAAAAAGGTCATGTTTTTCAATTTTTTTGGGTTTGTTTTTTGAGTTAATTTTAAATAGTGTAAAAAATGTATTGTATGTATTGTATTATATATTGAGAGACAAAAAATAATGTTTATTGTCAAATTAATCATGTCTCTTTTTATATATTTTTATATATGTATATAATAATATTTATGTTTTTGTATGTATTATGTTGTATATTGGAAGACAAAAAAATACCGTTCATTGTCAATCATGTCTCTTTCATATATTTTTATAAATGTATATATGTATAAATAATATTTATTTATTTATAAGTGAATGTATATATATATATATATGGGAGAATGTGCCAAATTACCAAAAACACTCAGTAAAAGTGTTTTGGATAATATTATGTTTGATTTTTATTTTCGCACCATCTAAAAAATGGGGAGAAAATAAAACCAAAATAGGGTGAGTTTTTTTCGTTCAAATCCTAAGTCAATGTGTGTGTTGGAGAAATTTAAAAAAAAAAAGTGAATAAAACAATTGAAAAGATATATCAATCACTAGACGCGCTTTTGTAAGATTGATAAACAGTTTGACTTTAAGGTTGTGTTGCACATTATTGCGGCGCATAGTGTGGACGAAAGAATGTCTACACTAACAAAGAGAGGGAAAAATGGGTCACCAAGTACATTTTCGGCACTTTCTATTGTGTGTTTCACGTTATGAGAATATAAGAGTTTTTATTTTAATTTATCTAATTAAAATCCTTGTCACACACATATATATATATATATATATTTAAAATTAATAGCGTATTCATTCATTCAAATGCAGTTTTTACAACCTTCAATTTAAGTATAGTATAGTGTCTAGAAATAAAACTCACTCTAACCAATTAATGATTAAACAGACTATGGTCTATGGGGATGGCCATACATACCTTTTTTTCCCATTAATGAACAACTAATTAAGTTGGACATGCATTTATGTCCAATATCTTAACATGAACTCAATTGGCGATCATGACGCATTAATTTAATGTCGAAAAGTCAAGTTGACGTCCTCCATATCATATATATATACATATATATAAATATTGATAGTGCTAGGAAATATTAGACTAGGCAAATTATCAAAATACTCGTGAATGTAAACAAATTCACGATTATGTCATAGCAGTTATTAGGAGAAGTTATAGAAGTAGTGGGGCTAGCAGTTAAATCTAGGCCCTTGGATTGACAGCGGTTGAAGTATAATATTGTACTTTTACCCCATATAATTTACTATAAATAAGGGGTGAAATCATTTGTAAAGGAGCTCATTCATTTTTATACAAGTTTACTTTTTCTACTTTTGGAAGAGTTTTAAAAGTTATTTTGTCTCGCGACGTCGTTTCGAGTCACCGTGCTTAGATCTACAGTCTTCTGAATTTTACCCCATCAGCTTGGCGTCGTCAGTGGAAAACCGAGTCTAGGCATTGAAGATGAATACTCGTTCGAGAGCGAGGAGCGCGAACGTGGGGCAAGAGGAACCCGAGAGAAGAAGGGGAGCGCACGGCCAGCAGGAGGAGAGGCAAGGCCAAGGCCACGCCTTGAAGAGTCCACCAGCGAACGGCCAGCCAGAGGAGAGGCAAGGCCAAGGCCACGCCTTGGAGAGTCCACCAGCGCACCCAAGAGGATGAGAGGCAGGAAGAGGTCGAGGATCCACCTCAGTAGGAGCAAGGCCACGCCTTGGAGAGTCCACCAGCGCACCTAGGAGGATGAGAGGCAAGAAGAGGTCGAGGCTCCCCCTCAGCAGGAGCAAGACCGCGCCTTGAAGAATCCACCAGTGCACCCAGGAGGAGGAGAGGCAGGAAGAGGTCGAGGCTCTACCTCAGCAGAAGCAAGGCCGCGCCTTGGGGAATCCACCAGCGCACCCAGGAGGAGGAAAGACAGGAAGAGGTTGAGGCTCCACCTCCACCCTCAGTTATTCAGATAACTCCCGAGACTTTTCGCCAGTTGGTGGAGGATGCATCCGCCCAAGCCGCCGTGAGGGCTACAGAGGAAGAGAAAGGGTCCCCTTAGGATAGAAGGAAGTAAGCGTGAACATATACATGTGCCCCCGGGGGATTTGGCTCGATACACCCCCTGGACCTCGCGAACTCAAACACTCGATGCAGCCAAGCAACAAGGATTGGGATCGAGACCATAGCTCGGAGGAATGCCACTAGTTGAAGAATGAGGTCGAGGAGTTGATCCGAAGATATTACTTGCAAGAATTCGTGGGACAAAGGAAGAACTCCAGGAAACCACTTTCGGAGACAGGCACGTGGCACGTGGGAGTAAAGCAGGAAGCAGAACGAGCTAGCAAGGACAATCTCCCAACTGCTTGAGTTATGAGGATTACCTCGGGAGGCCCAGTAGGAAGAGATACGAAGCAAGTTGAGAGAGTCGCTCAGAGAGCAAGGCAAGCTGAAGGAGTTGCGGTGAGAGCAATAGGACGCGATGCCAACCATATCATCTTTGGCGAGAGTGCAGCAGTGTCACCAGCGGATCCAAGAACGAGTCGGAGTGTGATGCGCTGAGCAGGGGAGAAAGCTGACTTGTGTCGCAGGAGCGACATATGCAAGGGGAGAAGCTGGCTTACGCCGCAGGAGTGACATATGCGAGGGCGGATAGCGACTCCCAACTTGTGGTCAAGCAATGGAATGGAGGCCACAAAGCTGGGGGAGCAGATGACCAAGTACATAGCAAACGTCCAAGCATTAAAAAGGAAGCTCGATGAGTTCACCCTAGAACAAATCCCGCGGTTGTATAAGGAAGAGACGAACTGACTCGTTAAGTCAGCCAACTCAGTGGCTCTTTCTGGGAGCGAGAGAATAACCCTACTAAGTCAAGAGCGACATGAAGTGGACGTGGTGTGGGAAGAAGCCTTGACGGTGAAGAGCGTTCCACCAAGCTGGAAAGAAGGTCTGAAAAAAGATTGAGAATTTGGGGTTTTGCCTCAAGACTCCAAGGAACCCCAAGAAACCCCAAGGAAGCAAGGGTAATTCAAGCGAGGGCAGCAAAGCTCACGATAATTGGAAGTAAGCTGCATAGGAGAGGTTTTTTCCTACAAACCACATCTTGGATACTTCGGCTGGGACTAAGCAGAGCGTGATGAGGGAGGCTGCGTGATCACTCCGGAGGTAGAGTGTTAGCATGTCAGGCCCCGCAGCAAGGACACCTCTGGCCTACAGAGCATAAGGATGCATGGAGCTCAATGAAGAACTCCGAGGATGCCAGGAGCATGCCGACGTCATTCACGCCCCAGCGGGAAGTATGGACCTTCGCAACACCCCATTCGAACGGGCAGGCGGAAGTAACCAGTAGGGTAGTCTTCCAAAATTTGAGGACGAGGCTGGAGAAAGCTAAAGGAAGTTGGGTGGAAGGACACCCGATAGTCCTGAGGGAGTATCAAGCACCCCCGCGATGAGGCACGAGAGACCACCCGTTCAATCTAGTCAATGAGACAGAAAACATGGCCAAAGTGAACGCCAAATAAGTATGACTGTACCAAGTCCGGGAAAATGAACGAGAGGGAAATGTCCACACACGAGGAATATGGCTAAACCTCAAGAAACATTTTATTTAATGTTGTATATCCCTTTTTTCAAACACTTTGTAACCCAGAAAAATGGTAATGAAATGTACACCTTTTCTTGTCTACTTGTTATAGATTCATTACTTGCATTTTACTTAGGAAGAGAGGGGAATGACCCCTTACGTTTAACACTTTTATTTAGTAAGATAGGGGAATCCCCTCACATTTAACACTTTATTTAGAAAAATAGGGGGATGGCCCCTCACACTGATACTTTTAGAGGGGGATTGCCCCTCACATTAATATTCTATCTAAAAGAGGAGGATAGCCCCTCACATTAATATTCTATCTAAAAGAGGGGGATTGCCCCTCACATTGACACTTTATTTAAAAGAGGATGGCCCTCACGTTAATCTTTCACCTAAAAGAGGGGGATGGCCCCTCACATTGAAAAGAGGGGGATTGCCCCTCACATTGACACTTTATTTAAAAGAGGAGGATTGCCCCTCATGTTAATGTTTCACCTAAAAGAGGGGGATGGCCCCTCACCTTAACATCTTATTTATAAGAGAGGGACTGCCCCTCACGTTAATATTTTACCTAAAAGAGGGGGATGAACCCTCACCTTAATATCTTATTTGAAAGAGGGGAATTGCCCCTCACGCTGACATTTTATCCAAAAAGAGGGGGGTTGCCCTTCACCTTGATATTTAGTTCAACACTTTGTTTATAAGATATTTAGTTTAATATTTTGATTATAAGAGGGGGATTGCCCCTTACGTTTGAAATTTAGTTCGAGAAGAAACAACTTAATATAATGAACAATGGAGGAACCAAGTTTGATAACATGTAAAAATGAACCCTTAAGAAGTTCCCCAAAAATGACAAAGACCTCCCACAAAGGTCCAAGAGTGTTCCAACCAAGGGAACTCCTACAGAGCTTCCAAAAAGCCCAACGGGACGCTCCACGGTGCAACTTGACGCAACGCGATATATGGTGCAATGCAAAGTCAACATGACGCGTCGCGACGCGAGGTGATACAAATGTGACGGAACGCAACGCAATCACAAGTAGTCATCAAAGGGGCAAGGTCCTCCTGCCTCCATGGCGGCATACGAGATTGCAGAGGATGAGGGAGCGAGCAACCACATCTCCCTTCGTTGACGAAAGGCGAGAACGGACTCGTGAATCGCGCTTGCAAACACACTAAGCTTCTAAAAAAAAAAATTTACGACTATGGAGAGGAAGGGTTAGAAGAACGAGTCCTTAACAACTCTCCCAAGGATGAACAAAATATCGAAAAGCCATAAGAGAGGAAGTGGCACCAAGATCCCACAACACCGGAAGAAACTCCTCGAAGTACGCGAAAGAATTAGGAGCGGAGTGGCTGACGCGCGACCTCGAGGTCTGAAGCGGGGGGCTTGCGCTATCAAAGGAAATCGAGGAGTTTTCAACTTTTTTCTAGCTTTAATTTCTGGAAAAATCTAGCAAATCAGATGAACGTTCCTGGTGCCCTAAACCAAAATCACTTCGTGATCGAAATCGACCACTTCAGCAAACAAGAGAGGAAGAAGGAGGGGCAACAAGACACCCTCGGCTGAAATCCGACCGAGGTGGGGGGCCACGGCCAGACTCTGGCCGAGGTGTCTCGCCTCGACCACATCCAGGCCGAGGCGTGTGCCTTGGCCAGATTCTGCCTCTGCCACTGCCTCGGCCATGCTACGATCCACCATCGACAGACCCTCGACGACGCCTCTTTGGACATTTTCTTGAAGTGCGTGACATCCTAAAATTCTTTTGGACTGGCGAATTATTTCTGTTTTTTCCAGATTAACGAATGATGACTTTTGGAAGTCTAAAAACGAAACTACTGCAAGGAAAGAGATGAAGAGCCATATACTCGAGCCAACTCGTTTCGACATTTTTTCTGGAATGTGGCTGAGACCAAGAAGACAGACCAAACAAAGCAAGAGGAAGAAAGTCAGAATATCCCACCAAGTTTATACATAGAAGACAAGGAATCCCAATAAGGGAAGGAGTTGAACCAAGAGTAGTCTCAAAAGAGAAAGAGCTTGTATGAAGAAGGGTCCCAAGAAGGAAGAAACCCGTGGCAGAAGTAGAAGGTCAAGAAAAAAGAGCCCTAGTAGAAGAAGGAACAAAAAGAAAAAAGAGCTCCAGTAAAAGAGGGACTGGTGCCAAGAGGAATCCCAAAAGAGAAAGACTCTACATCAAAAAGGAAAATTATCAAGAAGAGGAAGCTGAATCAGAATCAGATTATTTGTTAGAACTTCCAATTCTCCTGGAAATATTTGGAAGTTGGGGGGCTACTGATAGTGCAAGGAAATATTAGACTAGGTAAATTACCAAAATACCCTCTAATGTAAACAAATTCATGATTATGCCATAGCGGTTATTAGGAGAAGTTATAGAAGTAGTGGGGTGATGCCAAATTACCAAGGCGCCCCTAGCAATTAAATCTAGGTCGTTGGATTGACAGCGGTTGAAGTACAATATTATACTTTCACCCCATATAATTTACTATAAATAGAGGGTGAAATCATTTGTAAAGGAGCTCATTCATTTTTATACAAATTTACTTTTTCTATTTTTGGAAGAATTTTAAAAGTTGTTTTGCCTCGCGACGTCATTTCGAATCACCGTGTTTAGATCTACAACCTCCCGAATTTTACCCATCAAATATATATCATAAAAAGAATACTAAAACTATATATGACAGACACAAGGATAGAATATGCATGATGAAATATGCAAACATCCAAATTATGTCTCTTTTATATTTTTGTCATATAATAATAATAATAATAATAATATATATATATATATATATATATGAGGTGGAGGAGGCACCAACAGCGCACAGAGTGTCGGACAACTAAACCATAAGGCTTTGTTTGGCTTTGTTTTTAGAGTGTTTGTTTTGTTTTGTTTTGTTTTGTTTTGTGGAGATATAAAGAGAAAAATAATGATAAATAAGTGTGTGTTAGAAATATGGTGTATATTTGGATTTATTTTTGGAGTTAATTTTAAATAGTGTAAAAAATATATTGTATGTATTGTGTTGTATATTGAGAGACAAAAAGCACTGTTCATTGTCAAATCATGTTTCTTTTATATATTTTTATATATGTATATAATAATATTTATTTTTTTGTATGTATTGTGTTGTATATTAAAAAACAAAAAATACTATTTATTGCCAAATCATGTCTTTTTTATATATTTTTATAAATATAATATGTATATAATAATATTTATTTGTTTATAAATGAGTGTATATATATATATAGAAAAACGAACTAAAACACCCAAAAAAAATATTTTTAATAATATTATGTTTGACTTTATTTTCTCATTGTCTTAAAGATAAGTTGAAAATAAAATCAATCACAAGGTAAATAAACCATGTAGATGTAATAATATCTCATCCGCGCGTACTTTGACCTTAAGCACTACAGAGATGTTTCACAATGAAAAACACATTGCTCTGCTCAATTATTAATGTTGTTTGTTTTTGGGTCTTGGTCTTTTTATTCACATGAAACACGAGCCAATTTCGCTCCTTTCTCTTAGCGGCTGTTTACTTTGAAAAATCGTGTTAAATAAGAGATAAAATTATCTTAAACTAGATAAATGATAAAAAAAAATTTATATAAATTATAATGTAATTATTTAAGTAAAAATGGTTGTATTATTCTTAACAATAAATTATACCACCTTCTTTAATGGTATTATTTATGCAACTGAAACAGTAACTAATACAAAGTTATGATTTTATACAGAGCTCGCATACAACAAAGTAAATCTTGTATTAATTTATACTAATTTTTTTATTCAAACTAATATATCAAAATAAACAAGTCTAAATTGAAGCGAATTTCTTAATCACTACCTCCTTCCCTCCCACGAGGACTTGACCAACCTTAATTGCTTGCAAAATTTTCCCTATCTTCATATTGGTTTTTTCATTGTTTTGAGAAAGATATATATTGATATCGAAATATTTTGAAATAAATTATTAAAATTCAAATAAATCGACTAATAATTAAGTTTTAAAATGATAATCCATAATAAATTTGGGCTTTATCATAAAGAAACGAAATTAAATTCACAATTCCATATTAAATTTGGGTCTTATGTATTTTTTTAGTCAGTCCAAAATAAATATATATTTATTATTTTGGGTCGGCTAAATCAGATCAGATACATGTTCGAAATGCAGTCCATCAGAAGACTAATCTATATCAAAGCCCACTGTGATCAAACCCAATAGAAATGAGCCCAAGCTGCATAAACCTTACTCATGCCTATAAAAAGGGGCATCCACCACTCAAGTCAAGGATATGGAGGACATTCTACATTGAAGACAACAAGAAGAGAATTTCATCAAACATTGGAGGCGACATTCAAGACAAGTGGCTCCATACATACAACAAATGAAAGGACTCAAGTCCAAAAGCTCTTTGTCACGATGAAACTCTACAACCGCAAAGGTTCCACATCTCCCTCGACATCAAATCCTTCAAGATCTTGGTACCAAATTTCAAGGTGAGACGTAGTACGCTCCATAAATCCGAAAAAAATTACACGTCAACATCCAAGAACAAGCGACAATTATTGGATCAAAATTCAGAGAGAAGAATCAGGGGACTACATCCAAATCAGATATTGTATCCACTTTTTATTTAAATAAATAAAATTATTCGTACATATTTGTCTTG
The DNA here is from genome assembly GCA_034509735.1 of Sesamum alatum. Classification (NCBI taxonomy): domain Eukaryota; kingdom Viridiplantae; phylum Streptophyta; class Magnoliopsida; order Lamiales; family Pedaliaceae; genus Sesamum; species Sesamum alatum. The sequence continues at coordinate 36,329,889 of JACGWO010000007.1, read as the reverse complement.
TCTCGTGCTTTATTTTGCAGATACAAATTTTGTGTGAACAATATATTATGCGGATAAGGCATTAAAATGAATATGGGATTGCATAATTTTTATATGGCGTGTATAGATTATGGCACCATGTTTACTTATCCCAACTACTATAGTAGGTGTTCCTATAACTACTATATCGTTTACTAGGTTTGGTAAGGTCGGATTGGGCCTACATTTATTAATATTGAATGTTAAGACATATTGCAAGCCCAATTTATATGAGTGATTGGGCCGTGTAAGTTGGATTACCTTAACGGCCCAATCCAGGCCCTTTTCTTTTTGTGCTATGTCCATCTAGCTTGCTTAGATTAAAGAACATATATATGAATTTTTAAATTTGAAGGTTGAATAATATCATATCATAAATTGCATATTATTCAAAAGAAACAGAAAACGAGTTAAGCTAAAGAAGAGCAATATAAAATAATAAATAACAGGATTAAATTACAATGACACCCCCTGAGGTTAGACCCAATTATACAAACACTTTCTATCTTTTGTGAAATTACAACTACACCCCTATTCAAAGGCAAAGCTTACATTAATACCCCCAAAATATTACTCTAACACCCCTCAGGAGGTGTAGCTGTAATTTCGCAAAAAATAGGAGGTATTTATGCAATTGGGTTTAACTTCAAGGGGTGTCAATGTAATTTATCATAAATAATAGGGATAATTACACTCCCCTCCCCTGAGGTTTGGTGTAATTACACGTAGACCCCCTATAGTTTGAGAAATTACATTTACTACCCCTTATATTTGTTTCTGCCTAACAAATGGGTCCTTCCGTTAGTCAAAATTTACCGAATTTGTTGATATTAGCAAAAAAAAATTGAATTAAATGTGAGATTTGACATTGATTGACTTATTACTTACTTATTGTAGGTTAAACAAATCTTTTTTATGACCCAACTATCGTTATATATTGTCACACGTTAATGCATGAGAGGAGTTATATTTTCACTGTTTTAAGGGTAATTTAGTCATAAAAAATTTGTTTGGCCAGCATTAAGTCATTAATAAGTCAATCGAGGGTAAATATCGATTTTCATTCACTTTTTTTGTTAATATCAACAAATTCGATGAATTTTAACTAACGGGGGACCTATTTGTTAGATAGAAGCAAACTTTAGGGATAATAAATATAATTTTTTAAATTATAGGGGGTTTATATGTAATTACATCAAACCTTAAGGGATGAGAGTAAAATTATCCCTAAATAATAAATAGAAATGGTAAAGGAAAGCAGTTGAGTTGTCTTGTCCGACGTGGTGAAAGGAAGAGAATGGGGTGTGATCCTGTGATGTGAGCTCTATCTATCTATCCTGTTCGCTTCTCTTCTCACGCTCACTACACACATTGCAGGCAGGCTCAGTCGTCCATTTCATTGCCATGCCTTCTTAATTCTTACCCCATTACCCATTATTCCTCTATCTTCGGACAACCTTTTTCCCAATCCTTATCCACTTCTCTCTCTCTCTCTCTCTCTCTCTCTCTCTCTCTATTTATTCATATCTTTGGCGGTGCCTCTTCACTTGGACCTTTCTCACACTCCGAATCCCCAGGTACACTTTCCTTTTTTTCTTTTCTTTTTTTTTTCGGGTTTTAATTTTGTTGAGCTGATTCTGTATTTCCGAAGTTTCTGATTGTTTCTATATGATAACTTGGATTTGGTTAATATATCTGCATCATTGCTTTTGTGAGTATATCCTTCCGAAATTATCGTTGACGGTTTTATTTGTTGGTAGCTTCGCTTGGCGCTAATTCTTACTGTTTATTAGCGTATAGGGAGATGGAATTATCCAGTCTATGAATGTGAAACTCTAAATTCTTGTTCGTATTCTGCACTCAAAGTTTCTGGGTGCACAAACTGATCTTTCGTTGTGGCGGGTCGGGTTGGTGGGTAAGTTTGGTTGGTGGGGTTGGTGATTACACCTTTAAAAGCTTGGTTTTGTTGGAGTCTTCGGCTGTTAATAATGAATGCATCTCAACTTTGTCACCACTGTCTTTGCACTATTCGGTTCAATAATTTGCTATTGAATTGTTTGATTAGCATAGCGGCAGAATTTGACCAGTTGTGTTCGCACAAATTCTTTTTCTATTTCCCGTAAGTTGTTAATCAGAAGCATCATTTCATGCATGTTAAAAATCAACAGCAGTTGAATGACTTGGTTTAGCTTTTCGGGATCATGATGAAACGGAATTACTATAAGATCTCTCCCGTGTGTTTATTAGAATATTAAGCTTGAAAACTTATGCTATGATGCCCATATATATAGTTTTAAGCATCATGGACATGCTTTACTTTATTTGCTTTTCCTTGATCTCCAGTTCTTTGACTTACTGCAGGCCATTATTATCACCAAGAAATGGAAGTGAAGGGAGGCTAAAAGTTACTGGTTATGGCCTTGTCAGGTAATTCCCTCCTCCATCGTGCTGATTTTTGGATGTAATCTTCCAAGTATTCTTTTTCCCTCTTCATGTAGTTATATTTCATATGGCTTTCTGGAACTTGTAGGTACTGGGGAAATGTGTGAGGGAAAAATCAATTCTTTGGGAAAATTTGAATTTGGCATCGCCCTGGTTGGTTTGAAGAAGCCGAAGTACAGTAGGATAAGTAAAAGTGGTATGGAATTTGAATCTGATTGGATGAAACACCGGAAATTATCGACCTTTACAGCTCAAGTAATATGTTCTGCAACATCTTTTATGGCTTGGTCTTGTAGAATAGCCATAAATGAAGGATTTCATGAATTTCTTTAATCGCGTGCAAACATCTTTTGTTGGATCGATACTTCTGTTTGGGAGACAATTGGTCAATGATATTGTGGTGCCAATCTCTCCTAGTTTGTGACTTTAAGGATGCCAGCTCTTTTTTCTGTGGAGGAGCAAGTTCAAGAATCAGATATGTGTTTCTCCAATTTAGTCGAGCAAGATGCTCCCACTGCCAAAAATAATTCAATGTTAATTTCTAAGGTTAGTGATGATTTCCATAGTCCCATCTTGCCTGGATTGCCTGATGATGTCTCAAAACACTGCCTTGCTCTTCTTCCTCGATCTCATTTCCCTGCTATGGGTGCTGTGTGCAAAAGATGGAGGTCATTTATTAAAAGCAAAGAATTCATCACCGTCCGGAAACTAGCTGGGGTGGTTGAGGAGTGGCTTTATGTCCTGACTGTGGATGCTGAAGGAAACGGGAGCTACTGGGAGGTGTTAGATTGTTTGGGACATAAGCACCATCAGCTCCCACCTATGCCTGGTCCTGCTAAAGCAGGATTTGGTGTGGTTGTTCTCCACGGGAAGCTTCTGGTTATTGCTGGTTATTCTGTGGTTAATGGCACTGGCTCAGTCTCAACAGATCTATACCAATACGATTCTTGCCTCAACAGGTGTATTCTCGAAATTCTCTTTTTCCCCCATATGCTCCCACGCATGTCTGTTGTCTAAGATATTGTTACTCTGTGCTAGTTTAGGTCACCATGTGTTGCTTACTATTAATTCCATAGTAATTTGCGGACCGGTTAATAATCATAGAGGATTTTCGTTATGCAGGAAAAATCATGATCCTATATTGTTGGTAGAAGTTATAATCCAGAAAATTCTCAGTCTCCTAGTGGAAAATCCATTGCTTTCTCATATTTAAGCAGTTCTTTCCAGTAACAAGGTGGAGTCATCAGTTTAAATTGGGAAAATGCTCAAGTATTAAAGCTTTTGGTTACTACACATCTTTGTTTACTTTAATGCAGTTGGCTTAGAACTGATATCTGTCAAGGCATGCTCATTTCGAACATCGTGTGGTAGTTTTCCCCTTTGAATAATGAGTTATTGCATGTTGTACACATTGAGAAAAGTTCAGCATTCAATCAATCTGAATATGAATGAGAGCTAGGACGAGCCTTTAACTGTCAACCAGCCAAACTTCTTGTTGATCCATTTGGCATAACTAGAGCAGGCTACATAATTTTTTTGCCAAGAAGTGTTTTCTTGGGCTATTCTCTTAACAGAAGCACTTTTTCCCAGTTGGAGCAAATTGGCTAGCATGAATGTGGGCCGCTATGACTTTGCTTGTGCTGAGGTTAATGGCTTGATCTATGCGGCAGGAGGATGCGGGGCTGATGGTGAATCTCTCTCATGTGCGGAGGTGTATGACCCTGAAACTGACAAGTGGACTGTGATAGAGAGTCTGAAGCGACCAAGGTGGGGCTGTTTTGCATGTGGTGTCGAGGGAAAGCTTTATGTTATGGGTGGGAGGTCAAGTTTCACAATCGGAAACTCAAGGTTTGTCGATGTGTATAGCCCTGAAAGTCACACATGGTGCCAGATGAAGAACGGCTGTGTTATGGTTACTGCTCATGCTGTGCTTGGGAAGAAGCTCTGTTGCATGGAGTGGAAAAATGAGCGTAAATTGGCAATTTTCAATCCTGAAGACAACACTTGGAAGATGGTCCCAGTTCCAGTGACAGGAAGCTCAAGCATCGGCTTTCGATTTGGAATTCTTGATGGAAAGCTCTTACTCTTCTCATTGCAGGAGGATCCTGGTTACCACACGCTATTATATGATCCAAATGCTGCCCCAGGTTCAGAATGGCAGACTTCTCAGATAAAGCCTTCGGGGTTGTGCCTGTGCACTGTCACTATTAAGGCATGAGTTGGTTGTTAGATTCAAACACAATTTTTTAGTGTCCAGGCATTCAACCGCTCTTTATTCAATTCATGAAATAGAAAATGAACAATCATTAAGGGTCTAATCTCAACCTGGATAAGTTGATCAATTTTGTAATGTTGGAATTCGTGATTAATGTTATATGATTGCCTCATTGTGTGCACAACCATGAAAGTTCCTTCAATTTTCTTACCCTCGAAAATGTTCATTATGTTCACAGATTGGTTGACTTAACTAAGGGTGCGGTTTCAGATAGCAACATAAAACTCAGAATACAAATGTGTAATCTGTGGTACAGAGGTGGTTCTATGTCGATATGAAACAAGAACAATGATAATAATAGTAATAATATGTGGAGACATGTAAGAGTATATAGTATACAACAATGGAAATAGAAACATAAGCTTTGCTGCTTTACCTCGTGGTAAGGATTTCCTCAGCTTCTACACCATCAACTGTCCAACAGAAGGAGGTACAGAAAAAGCAACACCTACAAGCCAAGTTTTTTTGGTCTTAAATAAGTGGAAGAGCCCTGCTTCAGCCCAGGCATCGAAACTCGTTGCTGCTCCTTAGCCCTCTTCATCCTCTCCTTCTCTATGTTCCTCCTCTCCCTCTCCTCTTGGACCTTCCTCAAATTCTCCATCTCCTCCTCCATGGCAGTTTTCTCTTGTTTCTGTTTCTTCTTATGCTCTAGCATTGATGTGTCTGAATCCTTCACCGAGAAAAACATGGGTCCCAGCTCGGCCAGCCACTGGGGTTCGACTGCTGTCGCACATTGCATGTACTCTTTCGTTGTCAAGATCAACTCATGATAAACCACATAATCTGGAGTATAACCCAATCCATATATAGCACTGCTTGGGTGTAAGTGGCATGGCATTCCGTTTCTGCAGTTGACATACTCGCCAACCCCCTTGAGTCGTGCGGCGTTGTGGAAATAAGCAGAACATATGGCCTTCCTCACAACATCCCAGTCAGGCCCACATGATGTAAGAGGTATCTTCAACGTCTTTAGAATATCCAGTAGCTGGGATCTCACCTCTCTAGCCTTGCGCAATCCCTTGACGTGCAGAAAATGGTCGTTACACCAATCACCCCGATATTGATTGGCTTTCCATTGCTGGTATACATTTAGAAGGGTAAGGTGGTCGGACTCTGGCACGAAGAATTTTTCCCGTGCAGCATCACTCTCTTCAACCCTATCCTTGGGTCTGAAGAAAACAGATGGCACCGAAAGCATCGAGACAATTGTCAAAACTTCGTTAATGCATCCTAGCTGCTCGCCAATTAAAAGCATCTTGGCAAGAGGAGGATCAAGAGGAAACTCTACCATTTTCCAGCCCAGATCTGTCAGATCCCCAACATTGTTCAACGCACCCAACACCCACAACTGGTACATGGAGTTGAGGATGTTCTCTTGAGGAGGAGGATCCATAAAGTCAAAATCCAACAAATTGTCAATTTTCAGAGATTTGAGCAACAAAACCACGTTGCCTAGGTTGGTCCGTTGAATTTCTGGCACAGGACTGGGAAGCATCTCATTTAGATATGCACTTTCGGTATAAAGACGATAGCAAGTCCCTGGCCCAGTTCTTCCAGCACGTCCAGCACGTTGGTCCGCAGCAGCACGGCTAACAGGAAACACTTGGAGAGCGTCCATACCCATACGAGGGTTGTAGACTTTTATTTTACCATAACCTGTGTCAATGACATAGAAGATTCCATCTACAGTCAAAGATGTCTCGGCAATATTGGTAGCAACAATACACTTGCGAGCTCCATCTTCAGCTTTCTGAAATATCTTTGCTTGCAAGTCAGCAGGCAACTGGGAGTATATGGGAAGAATTAACAGCTTTGGGGCTTCCTTCTTTGTTGCAATAAGCTGCTCCATGCGTTCAGAAAGAGCATAACAGGTTGCCTCAATCTCATCTTGACCAGTCATGAAGATGAGTATATCACCCGGAGCACTTGTGATGTGAATCATCATGGCCTGCTTCACGGCAGCTTCAACATAATCTTCACAAGGTGTTTTACTATACAAGATCTGGACTGGAAAAGTTCTTCCAGGAATATGAAATATAGGCACACTGCAAGGGAAATATACAAATTATAAATTAGAAAAAGTAGATCGGAGTGAGAGTTTCCTGGACAAGCGCATTGCAAATATGATTACCTCCCAAAAAAATTCGAGAATTTCTGAGCATTAAGCGTTGCAGAAGTTACAATTAGCTTGAAATCACGTCGTCTGGCCACAACTTTCTTGAGGATGCCAAATAGGACATCCGTGCTTAGAGATCGTTCATGTGCTTCATCCATCACAACGACACTACATGATAATGATAAAGACAGAGATATGAGAAGTTACAAATATTATAACACAAAAACTGTATTCAACTCTTGGTTTGAGAAACATCAATATCCATAGCATATATATCGTACCGATATTTCTCTAGATCAGAATCCTTCAGTGTCTCCCTCAGAAGCACACCATCAGTCATGTACTGCAAAGGAAACAAATCAGCACAGCTTAACGAGCAACTGATTTGAAAAGTAGACATGATATCAAGCGACCATGAACAATATGCATAACTATCTCATTTCTAAGCAAGTCTACTTGCATACCAAGGCAATAACTCGATCAACCAATAATCCTTCAACCAAATGGAACATGTGAGCATTGCAGTTCTAGCTAAGACCCAGTCATGTTAAAATATACACTGCTCGGAGAAGAAATATCAGTACTTGTGGAACGTAAATGTGCATATATGCCTTTTCTGATAATGATGGTTGTAAGTATGGGCCATCAAGCAAACAGTAGGCCTTGCATGTTAAAACAATAGAAAAGACATTACCTTAATAACAGTGTTAGGCCCAGTAACATCCTCGAAACGTATTGCATATCCAACTTTATCACCAAGTTCAGTTTCCATCTCTTCACTGACTCTTTTGGCAACACTCATGGCAGCTACACGCCTTGGTTGAGTGCAACCAACAACCCCATTGGTCGTGTACCCATCTTCATGAAGATACTGCCAAAAAATCACACTTCAGTGCACTGACAGAGATTTTAGACACTACTGAACCAAATTTTTCAAAGAATGAACACAGTAAAAAGGGACGTCAATGCACACATACATGGATGCAAACACTCAGAATAACAAGTTTGAACAGACCTGTGTCAGTTGTGTTGTTTTTCCAGAACCAGTTTCACCAACCACTACCACCACCTGATTCTCACGGACAACCTGCATTTGCAAAAGATGAGATTGGGTAATGATCATTAATCTCCAACTTTTTTTCTACTTTCCACTCTCTATGCAGTAACAGTGTAAAAGATAGATTCAATATAACATATGTATGACGCCCAACGGGAAGAAGATGATATTGTCAAATTTAATGACAATTAATGAAATTGTAACCAATCAAATCTTCAAGTAATAAAATTACCAATTGACATTTAATTCTTCTACTTCTATCAATTAAACACAACCAGAATACTCCAAAAAACACCATAAAACAGTTCATGCACATCTTAATATTATCTTAAGCATTTCTATGATAAAACAAATAAGTGAAGGGCTTCAAACCTGCAGTAACTCCTCTCGTACAGAAAAAATGGGCAAATACTGTCTCTGTTGGGCTAACGTTTTTGATTTAGCAAAATCACTCACTGCCTCACCCTTCTTTAAATGCTGGGCAAATTTGGCATCCTCTTTGAAGTCAATTTCACCTTCTTCACCCACTACAGCAGTATCTGCATCAATCTAGTGATCAAGCAAAAAAAGGTTCAGAACATTCCTGTTTAAACAAATGGATGGTACAGTGTCTTCAGAATAATTGATTCAACTTCTGAACGTAGCAAACCTGTTCTGCAGTCTTCTCGACTCCAAGTATTTCACCTAGCTTCGAACCCGCAAGCTCCCAAAACCGTTGCCGTGACTTGTTCATGCTTTGTTTTTCACGGATTTCCCTAACCAGATTGGAGCCTTTTCGTGATATTATGGCCATATCAGAGGTTGGGTCTTTTAATGGCATAATAGGCTCAGCTTGCTTCGTGAAAACAATCCTCCCATCGAGAAAAGGGGGTTTTGTGTCTGTAATGAGAGAGATTGAGAAACTCACAAGAAATGATAGCAACTATACTTTTATAGTTAAAGTCATCATATAATATTGAAGGCCAACATTCGGATTTACCGTGCACAAGAAGAATAACCTTCCGTTCTTCCTCATCATCAAACTCAGTCTGCACCTCAGTACCTCTGACAGCTCCTGATCTCAGAAGTTGTCTGTCCTCCCACTGGGCATTATCAGCAGTTAGCTGCGACAACTTTTTGCTCTGTGCAAGAGTCATCTTACTTCCATCTCTGCGGACCTGCAATTAAAGATAGAAATAGTTTCAGACATAACAATCTAACTGGGAAAAGGATTTAAATGCATTAAAAAGAAAAAGGTATACAACCCAGATAACGGTCAGCTTGAACCATATTCAAAAGAGGACAGTGTATAGCCACCAGAATGCAGGGTTGACATGTATACAAACATCTTAAAAGAAAAGGCATTGCAGTTATACACCAAGAAAGCTCCTTCACTTTCCAGAGTCAAATTGCATAGCGTAAAATTCCAGAGTTACCACTATCAACAATCACTACATTTCTTGCATGAATCGAATCCATTATTCAGGAGCAGCCATTTCTAATGGCATTAAAAAAAAAAAAAAGAACCCTAGCAATATAGGACCCCAATAGAGATTAGAAATAAAAGTTGAACAACCACACACGCATAACATACAAGACCCACAAATCACCAAGTATCATCCTGCTCTAAGAAAATAACCAAGTATCCTGGTCCAGCACATTGTCATATTTTCTGGGATGTGAGCGACATGAAGTGACATATACAGAAACAAATGCAAGCTTCAGCTAAGACAATACACCAAATTGCAGATCAAAGCAACAGATACAATGTTTCTTTCAGGTATAGGCTGCCAAAACTCTACTTCTTGGGAAAAACTGGCAAATGTTATGACAAAGTTCAAGCAAGATGGAAATCTTCCTCCAGTTAATTAACTAAACCACCTCAAGATAAAGCCATGAGAAACTATACCAGTCTTTTGGCCAACTCTGTCTCTTTCTTCTGAAAAGATGCCTCGTCACCAAGAAAAACTGAGGAGCCCTCTGCATCATACATAGTGCTGCCTTCTTCTCGATCATACCTACATATGACAGAATACAGAGTGTAACCCAAAAATACCTATATGCCAGAGTAACATATACAAACATAACTAGGTCAGGGAAAGTTAGTATTGCTAAACTTGACCTAAGAGTTCTTCTAGTATCTGATACTTCATTGCAGCAAACTATAGATGAACGATGTATAGACTACCTTCTTTTCAATCTCATTTTCTCCAAGCAAAAGTAACACTAATAGACACAATTTTATCTATTCACATGACTCTTTTTTTTACATTCAGTAAAACCTACCTCAATCATCTACACAAATGCTGGACATTGTCAACTACACTTCATAAAACCAACAATTTACCAACGATATCCAAATGAAATTACCAGGCACGATCGGAATTGTACTCCATCTCTAAACGCATGCTTTCTGATATCTCATGATTCTGGTCTTCAGATATGTTTTCTGCGCCATTTTCTCCATCCTAGAACCAAAGAATACAGGTATTTACTACAAAAGACAGCAAAGATAAAGAGGAAGAAAAGCAGAGAGAGCATTAATACCTCAGCCAACTGCACCTTGTCCGAAGAGAAGTTCACCTGATTGGACTTCCCACCATATCGAGAACTTGCAGACCTAACAGAGGACCCGGATGCCCGAATTGGAGTGGGGGAAGGAACAATGCTATCCCAAGGAGATGCAGCAGCTTCCATGCATGTTCATTTCTTTTATTAGTTATGAGCATAACTTACCAAGAAACCAGACAAGATATGTTCCAAATTCAGAATTGTGCAGCCTAATTAACTATAGCAAGATTATATGACTCACCAGAAGAACTAGGGGTACGCCCTCCCAACCATGGGGAAACAAGTCGTGCATCAGGCGAGGCCCCAACAAGCATGGGGGACGGAGAATGTTGATGGTGTCTGCTGCTAGAACTGCGACCATCACGGCGTGGGGTATCTTCCCATTCCCATCGTCCATCATCCCAGTCGGATCTGCCTGCAATGACTTGCATCATGATAGAGAACGAAAAATTGAACTTGCTTACCACAACTACTTCATATGCAAGACTGTAAACTGTAAACCGGCAAATCACAGACGTGCAGTTGCATCCTATTTAATAGTTTTTCCACACATCTCACAGTTCAGTCAAGATATAAAGGCATGCAATATAGTAAAAATCAAGAAGCAGACTTACCAGGTGTCCTCGTATACCTATCATATCTACTTCTCTTCCTTTCATATTCTCCACTATGCTCTTTTTCTTGACCATGAGATGATTCCCTAGGCGTCCTCCCTTCACTGTCAGAGCCATGTCTGCTTCTTGTTGCTTTACTAGAGCTTCTGTAGTAATCCCCATATCTGCTTCTGCTTCTATCATGGTTTGTATAGTCAGAACTGGGACTACTATTCCTAGACCTTCCAGATGATGCGGTCGGAACCTAAAATTATGTTAATAAATGCTAAGTTACTGAATTGTAACATATTAACACCCGTACTTGGATGTGTTTATACTTCGAGGAATATAGAAGCAACCCGTCCACTTTTCAGTTTGAAACTAAATGTCAAAAATAGCTAATACCAACTCTTTAGGACTTTGCTTGCTTCCATAGTCACAAAAAATACGATTTATTGTTTCGCATCTAAAAAGTATGACAACACGATGTCAAAAAGAACCATAAGGAAATACTTGTACCTGCATATGTTTATATGCACGACGCCCAGACAGTGCTTCACTAGTTTGTACTTCCTCCGTCACTCCTGAGTGCAACAGACGTATTACTAAAGAATGAATAACCCAGAATTGTGTACCAATGGTAAAAACCAATACCAATTTGTCATCCGTTAGGTCATTGGAACTCTTTGGTTTTGAACTTTCATTTTTATCTGTTGGGTTTAGGCATCAATACAAGCATATATTGTTGATGATGCAAGAATGGCACTTGGTTTGAATTAATTAATTGTTAACAACCTGCTAGACTGCTACATAATATAGTACCTGAATCAGATGCCTCACTTGAAGCCAGTTCACGGTATCTCCTATTGGTATAATTGCGTACACCATCAGATGTGTCATTCTCCACTTCATCAATTCCTGAAGTAGACTTTTCTTCATCTTCATCAAGAGACGCTGCAACAGAGGCAACTCTTTCTTTGGGAACCTTAAACGGACCCTCACCCTTTGATTCACGTTTTGCATTGGCAAGAACGTCAAGCCCTTCAAATAACCAATTACAAAAGTAAGAATTATTGTACTCCCTCCTCCTTATCTGAATGCCCCCACATAGCCACAAATTTCTAATGGCGGTAGAGGTCAGAAATTCAAGGTGTCTTTGCTCTAAAAGCTAGTGATGGGGAGTCAGTGGTGCTACATTATAACTTAATGTGAGAGGATAATGTTCAATTTGGGACAGATGAAAGATAACCTTTCTCATGTGAATATTCAGGAAGGTATCAACTGATAAGATAGGAAAACACAAAATTACAAGGGGGCAAACCTAGGTAGATCCAGAAAAATTAGATGAAGCAGAAAACATCTAATGGCATAAGAGACAAAGAAAAGAATGTCCTACATTAATGCAAAGAACTTATACTGACGACTAAAGATGTCACATAGAAATAGAAAACTCTTGTGGCTCAATAAATGGGATCATCAAACTTCTAATGGCAACCACATTAAGGAGTTTTGGACAATTGATCTTAAACTAAAATTATGTTAATGGGAAGAAAGGGAACCATGAACGATGTAATTTAGCGAGCCTGTTTCAATTTTTTGATCTCGGTAACCATTGGTATGACATGAAACTCACGTTACATGCTTTCCAACTTAAACAATTTGCAATGGTACACAAGAACATTGTAATCATGAACAGAAATCAAAGTTAATGCTTTAAGCCCACAAATATACGTAAAATCATACCTAAAACTGATCTCCGTTCAGGAGGTCTGAACACAACTCTATCCTTCCCAGGTACAAACAAACCCCCAGTGGTGGACTCCTCTGGTACTAAAGTATCTGTTGTCTTATCTACATCAAATAGCCCACTATCTCCATTGCTCTGAAGATCAAAAGAAAACAATAATAAAGTTTCCCAAGTATAACTAAGGAAGGTATTTCTTAATTAAAAGAAAAATAGGATAGGACACTAACCTCCATGTCTGTTTTATTTTATGTTTTCTCTGGCGAACTTTCAGTAATTAAAACTGAAATTCAGATAACCATTCATCAAAATCCATCCCAAGCATAAATGGCATGCAGCTGCCAGAAACAATAACACAAAGGCAAATATATGGAAATCTCGATGACAAAATAAATCGCATGATTAACCCATTTTGTCAGAGCAATCATAATTTCTGATAAAACTCAACCCCCTACTTACAAAAGCCCTAATTAAAATCCTGACTTTAGCAACACCAAGATCAAGACCAACTTCTTTTAACAGAACACATAAACACATGATTTACTTACATCACTAATGGAACTTCCCAACTTCCTACGCCCGATAAGACTGTTTGACGGCGGCGAGGAAGAAATAGAGGGGCGCCGCAGGAGTAGGCCGTGGCAGGAGAAACATAGAGATAGGGAACGGTTCTTGACGGTAAAATGAACACGCCGGCGGCGGCTCAACACGAGGATAAGACGAATGGCGGTAGTTGAAGGCGGTGTAGTGTCTCACGGAAGCAGAGAGAGAGAAGTCAGTAAAACAATCACCTTTGTTTATCTGCCGTTGCGGGGAGCGGGGTAAACATTTGCAGACGATTTCTTATATATATAGCTTTTTACATTTTGCGTACTGATTACCCGAAAAGTCAAAAATACCCTTCTCGTCCGTACAACCCTTTTTTAAAAAGGAAAAATCATGATATTTGTTATAATTAAAAATATTTTTGTATTGTTTTAAATTACAAAACACTCCGATGAAATTAACGATCATCTAACAAATACCACCTACAATGGGTCGTCACTAGGGGATATTGTTAGACAGTCATGACTTTTAAGATATATATATTATAATTTTTCAAACAACTAATGAGTATTTGTAATTATGGTAAATTTTATAGGAGCCCATTGTTGCTCCAAATTAATATTATTAATGTGCATAATCAATTAATCAAAAATTTCCAAACTAATATCAACTATAAAAATAAAGTAATTACACAACATTGCTTCATTTAGTTTTGAATTGTGGATCTTTTAGCCTAATGTGATCTTTTAATGTGATAAATTCAAGTCAGATTTGTATTATACTAAAATCCCAATCTTTTAAGATAATTGATATATTTTCAGCAAAATTATAGTTATCATTTTGCTTTACAATAAGAAATCTTTGCTAGTAATTCTTTTTACTACCACAGTTTTAAATGTTAAATAAAAAATTTAAGTTTTGATCCACATTTTGATTCCAGTCCACATATCAGTAGCCTATTTATAGAAGTAAAGAGGGTGTCATTTCATCTTAATAATGTTTAGACGGGAAATTCTATCTCAAACCTGGTTCGATTAAATTTGAACCAATCATATGACAAGTGCAATACACTTATCGTATGATTGGTGTACAGTTCAAGAAAAGTGATCAATCACATAGCAAGTGTACTACATTTGCTCTATGATTGGTTTGGTTCGGCTAAATTTGGTCCGAACAAAAATTTTCCATGTTGTTAGACTACTACATCTGTTTCATCAGTTTGTTTTCAGTTAAAACTCAGATTTGAGGTAGAATTCAAACATGACAGGAGAAAACTTGCATGTCTTTTTTATTACAAATGCAAACTGAAAAACAAGATAAGTTACACATGTTTTAGCTAGTTTTTTCTACTGGAAAATGGGAATGAAGCTATAACTATAGATGACTCTAGTAAAAAGAATGTTGAAACTCTCTGGAAATTTTCTGTTTCCTCCTTGTCAGAGACAAATGGAGATATAAACCTGGGCACTTGAGATGGATTTTGCTTTGTTCACTGCAAAATGATACCAACAACAACTGCTGCGATCGAGTTGCTCATGTTCCGACCTTTTCAAGATTCTCCGACACAGTTTTCATCCTCGGACGGATTTCAGGGTCTCCCTCTGTGCATGCAAGAGCTATGTGAAATACGGCTAGTACTTCCTTCTTGGCATGTACTTCCTGGAGCAAAACGGGGTCGACCATATCAGACAACGGGCTCTCCTCGTCGAATCCTTTCCTCACCCACCTTACGAGGTCTAGAATCTCTGTTGAGGTCGAGCTGGTCGGAGACGAGAGCTCTGGAGACTTTCCCGTTAACAACTCGAGTAAGACGACTCCGAATGAGTAGACATCCCATTTTTGGGTAGGTCGGCCACTCGGGACCCGAGCTTCTGGTGCTCGATAGTTGTTTTAGTTTTTCTGGTTGAGGCGCTTTGAGATAGGGAAGGGCACCGCCAATGAAGCCTCCGGATGAGGAAGGGTTGTTGCCGGTGATGGTGATCAGCCGGCTGAGGCCAAAATCAGATATGTATGGTTGGAATTCGTGGTCGAGGAGAATGTTTGATGGTTTTATATATCTCCATGGACGAATTTCCTCGGGCTACATTCATGCAGGTAGGCCAAGCCCCTTGCTGTTCCCTTGGCGATTTTCAGTCTGGTTGACCACGATAAGCTGGACGACGGCTGATTTGTCTTTCCTGTAGAAGCAGAAGACAACTTCGTTAACTGCAACATTTGATGGACGCTAAAGACTTAATCGTAACATAAATGTCATTTCTATTGTCAGAATGGAGACAAATTTCACTGAGGTTCCAATAGGATGAAACAAAAATTCATGCTGCAGAAGATAAGGCATCAAATGGAACTTCGAATCCCAACTGCATGCAATAAAATTTTCTAAAATATAACAAGAACAATGTCAATCTAGAACCGAGATACCATCTTACGGTCGATTTTAAGATCAAGTGACAGTTAGCCATGCACTTATCCACAGATGATAGCAGCAGTATGTGAATTCTGTTTATGTGTTTTATTTTAGTTTTTTCTTTTGGGTCGAGTCAGGTCGGGGGGTTAAGGGGTTTGGAGCTGTGCTACTAAGAGACAAGTGGGGACCTGTTTGTTGGTGAACTAAGGCAAAGCACCAACCAGTTATGACATTTGAACCAACTAGAAGTCGAAAATCATTTTATCCAAGATTCCAATTGAAAGCACTAACTTGATGTGTACCTAATGATGTTGTTTCTTCACCGCTTGAGCCGTCTGCAGTCTACTAAACTTATCTAGGAGATCTTAGTTAGCAAAGACGACCCACGAATGACCAGAAACTCTCTCTCTCTCTCTCTCGGACACAAACACATGCGCACGTGCACACAGACACAGACAGTCTCATGCACACTCTTAAACATTTTGCTTAAAATCAAGTTTTGGCAATAAATAAAGAGAAGCCATGGTCTACCAGAATCATCAGTAGTAATGTGGCTTATTAGGTACAAAATCATTAGAGAAGTAGTGTTATATGGTTGTCCATCTCAATGTCTGGACATGCTGTTAATGATTATGCACCAACAAAACCATTCGTGAGCGAGCGAATAGCCACCCAACCTTTTTTCTTTTCTTTTCTTTCTATTGAGAAATAAAAGAAATAAAAGAAATTACTACATTGAGAAACAAATAAAAGCAGATCAGATAGCTCTTCTTTTCATTTTTCCTTCTCATTTCAAGAATCCGAATTGCTCACTATCTATTCCACCTGGTCTCAGCTAATATGACTCAAATATATGGTGGCATTTGAGAAAGATAGATATGTTTTAACACTAACATTGGAACTTCCAGACATGAATTAAGATCTCAGGCTCAATGTACTAGTGATGCAAGAAGTAAAACGGCATGAATATGATGAGAAACAGTGAACTTACCACGAAGAGCAGAAGCTAAGTTGCCATTAGAAATGAAATCACTGATCAGAAGCTTCTCGTCCGGTGCCCAATAATATGCCCTCAACTTCACTATATTTGGATGCTTCACCCTCCCGATTGCCTGAACTTCCGCAATGAACTCCTTATACCTTTGCTCCCCTCCTTCTCCCAATCTCCTTACAGCCACCGGCACTCCATTCCCCAACACAACCTTATATACGATCCCTAAACCGCTCTTTCCCAACACATAAGCTGATGCTCTCAACAACTCATCCAACTCAAAATTAAACCCCTTATCAACCGCCACTAGATCCCCCTCCCCACCACTCATCCCACCGCTAGCTCCACCGCCACCCTTTTCCGACTCCACTTCTGAGTCGTTGCTTGGGAAACCAGTAATACAAGGAAAAGCACACAGGCCCGCCTTTTCATTCCCTCCAAGCTTCCCTTTCCCAGTACAACTACAGCCATGAGAATCCTTTCTTTTCCAATAAATATAAACTATGATTAGTCCTATAAACGCCACACCTAAAGCATCTGCCACAGATATCAAAATAATCAGTCCTGGCTTCAGCCCCTTGCTCTCACTATCCCCGTCGTTATCCAGAGAACCACCCTGAATCCCAGGTGCCTCGTCTGAGTTATTCTTACATGACTTTTGTAATGGAAAACCACACAAATCAGGATTATTCAGAAATGCCGTTGGACCCTGATTGGCAAACGAACCTGTCTGTGGAACCTCACCACTCAAATCGTTATTCCTAAGATCAAAACTCACAGTAAGGGGTAAATCACCTAAAGATTTCGGTATTTTGCCCGTAAAATGATTATACGACAAATTCAGAGTCCCTGACAATGACTTCAACTCTCCCATATCATCCGGGATCGATCCATTGAACTCATTTGAAGATAAATCAAGCTGCTCTAAATTAGCAAGCTCAGGGAAAATCCCTTCTGAAATCTCACCTGAAAACTTATTTCCAGCAAGAATTAGCCTCTGTAGCTGCCTGCAGTTACGCAGAAACTTGGGGAGTGGGCCGGAGAGTGAATTATTCGAAAGGTCAAGATTTTGCAAGCGCGGGAGGCTACATAAAGAGGGAGGCAAGGAACCAGAGAGATTATTACCATAAAGGAAGATGCTATGCAGTGAAGAAGCATTGAACAACTGATCAGGTATTGAACCATAAAAATTATTTCCATGTAAATTCAGTCGCCGGAGATAAATCAAGCTGCCAAGCTCGGACGGAATGTATCCCCGGAGATTCTTCCCCCCAGCGGATATTCCGACAACGCGTGGATCATCCAACCCGGAAATGTTCGCACACGAAATTCCGGTCCAGTGGCACGGCGTCGCGTCGTCCTCGTTCCAGTCCGAGAAAGCGGCGGCGGCGTCCTCCACGGCGGACTTTAAGGAGAGTAACGAGAGGCCGTCGGGATTCAGAGAAACGCCTGAATGTATGTGTAGACAGAAATTCAGCAAAAGAAAAGCGGACAAATGCAGCTTCTTGACCAACATTTTACAACCAAACCAATCAGGTGTTCACTGATTAGTGTACTCAAATCATACCAAAGATTTTACCAAAAAAGAAGAAGAAAAAGGGTTCACGAACAAGAGCGGCCCCCTTTCCGTCCTGTTTAATTGCAAAGAAACACAAACAAAAAGAGTCCAAGAAACTCTTTCTAAAACGAAAAAAGATGAACAAAAGCAACAATTTCTCTTCTTGTCTGAACACAAATGATTCAAGAAACGACTTTTGAGAGAAAATTGAACAGCCCTTTTCTCATCCTTTCGAAATCTTCTCAGAAAACGAGCAAAAAGAAGAGCTTTTCAGAGAGGACGACAAAAAGCACGAAGGAAGCAAAAGCAGCTCCCCTTTCTTGTATGGAGGTTGAGCTGAGATGGAAATGAGGAGGGTGAGTGAGGAGTTGAAGAATTTATGAGAAAAAGACCTGAGTAGGAGAAGAGAAGGGTGTCTGAAACTGGGTCCCAACGCGCGCCAAAAGAGAGTAGAGTTCTTTTTCACTCCGCAACAGAACCGGAAGTAGTAGAAGAAAAGCAAGATGCCCTTTTTAGTGCAAACTCTTCTTCGTACAAAGCTGCCCTTTTTACAATTCATGTATTGTTAATGATGTTAGAAGAAGAAGCCCTTTTCTCTTTCCCATTCTTGACCTCTTTATTTTTGTCAATTTCTTAACAAATATTGTTATGTCATATTTAACTTTCATTTATCTTAAATAATACGAGAAATATTCATTTAAACGTAATATCACGACCAAGATATAAGTCAAATTGCCTTAAATTTTAAGACATTTCAATAATTGAGATAAAAATGAGAGGTGGTCCAGAGAAAGAGTAAAAGCTGGTAATAACTGAGGTTATGGGTTACCCTTTGTATTGGGTGTGTCTGCAGTAGCAGACCATATGCACACACACACACACTGCTGTTAACTGTGTTTAATAAAAGCAGCCATTATGTTTTATTGCTCTGTTCTGCCTATTCATTTAATTTTCATAACAAATTCTTCTTCAGTGATATATATTAATGCAGGATGTACACATTCCAATGTTCCAAATATGTGACCTTGACCTACTCACTCAATATTTTTTTTATTTGTGTCATAGATTAATATGCAATGGACAAGAATAGTACTATTTGTTTATACACTTGATTTTTCACCTCAATTGACTTTCTTCTACTCTCTCTCTCACTATTATAATAATACTACAATGATAATTGTTTTAGTGGAGATGGGCATCATTAGATCTAATTTTCTCAATCATGAAAACATGCTTAGAAGCTAACAAAAGTGTGTGTGTGTGTGTGAGCATCATGTATAAACAATATTATTATGTACACATACATACATAGATGTATATTATGTTTTTTGTGCAAGTAGTTGGATATTATTGGGTCTTATTTATTTTATATAATAATATAATTGATTTGAGTTTGCACGTGATGATAGGTATGCAACATACATCTAACTCTAGCTCAAGCATTCATGTGTCCCATCTTTTCTTACATTTAATACAAGACAGCAGACAGCTACCCTTTAATGTGGAATAACAGCTCTCCACCAAAATCATTCTATGCGTCACATAATTAGCTCTAGTTTTTATGTTAGTTACAATATAGTTTTCATTTTCATTGTATGAGTGTAATAAGATGGATTTAAGCTAAGGGTGGAAGTAGACAGTAGAGTAGAGTAGTGCATATGATTGATAAGAATAATATAATACATAATAAGATAGGTGGAAAGTGTTGAAGCAAGAAACAATCTTTAACTTGATGGCAAAGATAATTGTAGTGGAATGGGGTCCCAATGCCATTACTGGCTTCACGTAATGGATACGCCTTGAATTAGCTACCAAGCAAAGCCTTCCGTTTTGCATTATTCTACTCTCAGTAATCATTTCAACATATCTACTCCCACAAACAAAAGATGAAGAGAACCAACAGAAAAATCCACAAATATTGTATCACTGCATATGAATTAGGTATTCCTGAAGCAATCCTATCTTTGGCAGCTTCATAGCCTCAACTAAATAATATATTCACATGTTGTTGTCTGTCTCTCTCACAGTCGACTGAACGGTGAAGATATAACAGTTTTCTGCAAAAGCAATTGCACAAATATCACTGATGACTGATCTCTTTAGAGACTGGAATTATCCCAGGCAAGGTGAAGCCACTTACAAACAACCACTAGCATACACGTACAGGAGGATATGAAAGGGACTAGGTAGTACCATCGACAACCTTTTACCCAAAGAACTCGTGGCAGGGTTCTTTGCAGCCAAAAGCTGGCAATTCAACCTGTGGTAATTGCCCAGGGCTTGGATGGTACCAATCTTGCCCAATCCAATGTTTCTTTTTTGTCAAGAACCATACATCAGTTCGCTTCCTACTCACTATTTTATACTAGGAGAGGTAATGACATAGTTGCAATATCGTGGATTAGAAAGAATTCAATTTTCGTAAATGCATAATTCAAAATCTTACGAGCCAGAAATTCATCCATAGTAAAACACTTATCAAATGCACAAGACAAGTTGAAGCGTATCATTGATCATTTACTTATCAATAGTGTCATTCACTAACTTTTCTTGGAAATGGAAGAACTGGGTTAAAAGTCATCACTATTGGAAGCAAATTACAGCAAACAACCCATCCTCTTCCCTCACGCAATGGATACCTCAGTCATCTCCTGTTCCACAGCTGTAGGTTCAACAGGATAGTACTTGTAGTGGAGCTCTCCAACGTCGTCCCCTGATAGCTTTTTCCATCCATTTGGCCCAACATGGTATACTGAAATCGAATGCCAGGTCATGAGAACAAAACACAGAGAAAAGACAACATCAAAATGAGGGAGCAGAGGTGCAGGTGAGGTGGGGAGGGATGAAGTGCATTACCGCTGGCAACACCACCACTGGCTCCATCACGGAATGTTGCGTGATAAATTGCCCGTCTAGCCAGCTCCGCAGCTTCCTCAACTGACAAATCAAAGCGATATCTAGGCAATGCAAAGGTATAAGATACAATTAGAATAGACCACAAAATCAAGGTTTTGTTAAGAACTGCCAAATATATGGCCAATAAGAAATGAAATAGCAGGAGTCAAACTATGGATACTAATTACATGGTAGCCATTATGAGTAGGAGGAAATCATCTCAAGAGTTTCTCTAAAACAAAAGGTTTGTATAATATCAAATGGCCGAGAAGTCAACATGTTCAGTCAATACATGGAAACAGATCCAGAAAGGCCACTGATTTATATGGTCATAATTCATTTGCAGTAATATGATTTCCATGTGGATCTTCAAGCAGCTGCTACAGGATGTTATTTGTGGGCACCCACTAAAACTCAGGCAGAGCAACAAACTCAATACTAGAAGTGAACATGAACAGGGAAAAAGAGAGTAGTGCACATGAAGAACGCACCCACTGTCCAGAACACCATAAGCATATGGGGAACCAGACCCAACTGAGAATCTAGTGCCTTTAAGTCGTCCACCTTCACTGTCCACATAATACAGACCAGGACCCTATACCAAATACCATAAGTATTACATTACAGAAATTAAAAAGGAAAAAGAAAATGGACAAAGGAAGGGTGACGGATGATAGCACGCTACATTCTCACACTATACCTGCTCATCCCAGCCAGCTATCATAGTTCCAACAGACAAACCCATTCCTCGGTAAGAATAAAGAATGTTTGCCAACAACTTTGAAGCTCCAGCAACAGAAATTCTTCTCTTGTTAGCCAATTCATGTAAACGACACTGAAATATGCAGAAAATCGTTTTTATATAATCTTTCATTAAGATAGACTATCAAAACAACTGAAAAAGATGCATTCACATGTATCAAGCAGGAACGCACAAGTCTTCTTCCAACCTCACAGATATTAAATCTTTTCATTACCCATATCTTCCAACCTCACAGATACTATATGTAGAGGAAGGAGTATCCTCCAAAAATGTACACATAGGATTAAATGCTGGCATATGGTCAATGACCAACTAGACAAGGATGCTTTGATACATTTAACGTGCATCTATAAGGCATTATGCATTGACTGTAAACAACAAGCTCATCCTCTCATTGGAAGAGAATAGTGAAGAGCAACATATATTATATGAAAATTAGAGCCAAAATTCAATTGAAGTACCTTAATTCCCAGATTTCTGTGCCAAAACTGGCAGTCAGCAGCTCCTCCAGCCATTGTGCCAAGCATGTACGGATTAATTTCAATGATTTTCTTGACAGATTGTGATGCTGAAGAAGTGATATTAATATTATACATGGATCTTCACATGGAAATCCAAAAATATATATGAAAAGGAACAAACAAATTACTCTTAACATGCTACAAGTTATACAGATCTTACGAGCAAGATGTCCTCAGCTAACTTGAAAAAGAAAAGGCTAATTCTGTTTAATTTAAGAAACAACAGACCCGTTGTAGACTAGACTAAGTAACTGCGGCATGTTTCACCGAAGACTAATTAACAAGCAAGAAATGAAAATATAAACATACACTATAAATTTCTATCTGAGATTCATCCCTCTGCAACCTTGATCTAATGATTAAGCCTAATCTCTCCAGTCCAAAAGCATCCTCCTTTTGCCAACAACTTCAAGTCAATGCTCAGTTCATCAGTTTTATTTTGTACAATGTTCCACCCTATGCAATCTAAATTTAAAATACTCAATCCCTATAACATAATAAGATCATAAAAGAAGAAAACATAGCAGAGCATTGTGATCGTAGCAGCCATACTAAAACAGATTTAGTGAATACAAGGAACTACAAGAAGAAGCACAGACCACTTGCAAGAAGATACGTGTAGCATTACTTAATAACTGTAAAACTGCATGGACACATATCAAGAAAGAAAGCTTCGTAAAGAACATTTCACATAAAAAGAAGTATCTGCTAAGCTGCTATGTATGATTAAACCTTCTGGTTCCAATTATTTATAAGTTAAAAACTTACTTAATGAGTGGAGATGGTGTGTCACTATCTTAGGTCAGATACATAAACTTAGTCAGATTCTCCGATCAATTTCTACCAAGCCTAAGTCTCAGCCCGAATAAGAATAATCTTATAAAACAGTCATTCTCATGGTTGAAATCCCTTACTACAATCATGAGCATCACATTCACATGAAAACTCATTAATTACTAAGTATAGAACCTCACATATATATCCTCCCATGCTCGCACGGGAATCAGCGGCAACCATTACACCTTCTTTGAATATAAAAGCCAACGTTGTCGTTCCCTTTGCAGGCTTCACCATCTGCACTGCCGCTTTTTGGAACCCATCAAACTAGAACAACAGAGCAAAAAATCCGGAAATTGAGCCACTGTGAGGGACATAGAATATAAATCAGAAAACAAAATAAAATAAATTCAAGCTCACATCAGCTGTAATTGGTAGTTTAAAAGATGGCGCGGCCATAATCTCGTTATGCAACTCATCAGTGTTTCCCTTAAGCGGCGCGGAGGGATCAAGACCACCAAAATCAATCTTCATCATCTTTCCCTTTAGAAAAAAGAACATAATCAAAACCCCGAGCTCATAATTAGTAAATTCCAAATGTGCACTAACAAATCCCCAAAATACATACAACAGTACAGTTTTGCTCAAATAGAAAAACACCACAAACCCTAGATCCAGCGCTATACAAGCTTAAACCCTACTCAAGAATAAAACGATCCTTCTCATTTCGACAGAATGAGTCCCGGAGTTTACCTGATCTCGGCAAGCTATACGAAGAAAATTGCAATTGTAGAAGAGTGATAACAGAAATTTTGTGAAGCAACGAAAATGTATATAAGAAAAAGCAAACGTTTTCTTGTGCTGCAATACACATTCCGTCAGAGAGTCTATATTATTATTGGGCCTGTCTCATTTCACCTCCAAACCGGACCAAGCCACCCAATTGGGCCAGCCCAATTCAGACAGCTATCTGCAAATTTATTTATTTTCTATTTTAGCCCACCGCTCTCAGCTTATAAGCTCATCAAATTATCTCACAAGTTTCAAAGAATTTATTTGGTACTTTTTTTTTTATGAATTTATAAAATTCCAAAATATTTTGGATTTTATAAATTATTTAAAATAAAAAAATTTAATCCATCAAACCTTTTTGAAACGTATATAAGTTTTATAAGATTAATATTTCACAAGAGAAAAATATCTTCATTATTTTGTCAATGTTTTATTTTGACCCTTCTCATAAGATTGGTATTGATATTATACAGATTCAAAATATCATAAAATATTAATTATATATATATGTATATCTGTTAATATTCTAGTCCTAAAATATATAGTCATTGCAGTTGTTCTAGCATGAGTGTACATATATAGTATTTTGATGCAAATGTTTAGATAATAATTAGTCATTTTTTTTCATTTTGTAAAAAGGCTTCTCTATTATTTTTACTTTTAGTTAAACAAATATGTAATATTTATAAAATATTTAAGAAATATAGATACAAAATTTTTCAAGAAAATAGCCACTTATTTTATCATAATGGTACCATGTCATAATTCATCGATCATCCTACCAATATATTGTACGAACTTATATTTAAGGATTAACTACAAACACCCCCAACCGATAGGGTGTAATGCACTTTGCCCCTACATTTTCAATTTGTGTGGACGACACTCCAATTGTATAATATTACATTAAACCCCATGATTCTATTTTTGGTGGAATATTTCACTGAAGATTATAAAAAATAGTTTAATTTAGACGCATGTTGCCCCCTAAACATAAAAAGTATATGCATTTAACCTCCTAAATTATTCATTAGTTAAGCTTATCATCGAAGCTTTGCTTTAATTAAAATTTAATGGAATATCTCCGAAAATATTATCATGTGCTGTATTGTTGTTGATATACAGATATGTTAATAATTTTACAATAATAAACTATTTTTTGTAGTTATATTCTTTTAGTGTTAAGTTTTTTAAATAATGAAGAATTGTTTTAAAGTTACAATCCAATAATTGTAATGATAACTTTGATGAAATATTTCATTTTTATTCAATCAAAAATAAGGAGTTCATAGTAAAATGTTTAGATTTCAATTCATATAGGTAGTTAAACTCACATTTCCAAAGGTTAGGATGCAAAATGCACACAATCAAAACTATTTTAGAATATCTTCGGTAGAATATTTGAAAAATCAGAGGTTTAATGCATCATTTTACAAAGATTGTGGTGTCGTCCGTACAAAATGAAAGCTTAGAAAGCAAAATGTACCTGTAGGTGGGGGGGGGGGGTGTTCGAATTTAACCATATTTTTAATAATAAGAATATCCAACATCTGATAATTAGATGTATGAGCTTGAAGATGATTTAAATAAAACATTCTCAAATTCAACTTTTTTTCTTTTATTTATTTGAGTTAAATTTTTAATACTTTATGCACTGTGCGTTTGAATGATTGTCACGTATTTTATTTTTTAAAAAATAAAAAATACGAACAATAATCGAACTAGTCAATGGATTCAACATAGAATGTGATATTGCATCTAGGGTGCGTTTACTTTGAGTATTCATTTAAATGGGTGACAGGATAAATGTGAATTTAATGGATGATAAAAAAAGCCTGAATTAATTATAAATTATTTACTTTGTGGGATATTGTTTTGTTGATTACATGGTGTAGTTTGTTTACTTTGATGGATAGATTATTTTACAACTGCAAATGTCCTTTATACCCCTTCTGGTTTAAATTGTCAATTTTCCTCTTCTAAATTCCCAATTTTCTTCTTCAGTAGCCCCAGACTACCCGAAGCAAATCGAAGCCACCATTCTTTCCTGGAGCTACAAAATTGTATCTGCCAAACTGGTAATGTGAACTACATTGTTTGTTTTATTGGTAGTGAAGTCGAATTTTGACTAAAAAGAAATGGTTCCTTGTAATTTTTTTGGAGTATGTACATATTTGAATTAATGGCGATTGACGGTAGATTCATGACTTGTTAATTAAGATTGCGTGTTTGCTATAACTTAATGTTTGATTTTAAACTGAAAAAACTTAAATTGAAACGGGCTAAAGCAGGCAGATACGCAAAAACCAAACTCCTCAAGCATTTGTTGTCTAAAATTTTTAGTTCCATCAATTGGAATAGTTGGGGGCACAATTGTAATTTTTAATGGTAAAGTAAGGGCACTTTTGACTTTTTGCAACTACCTTTTTGCTCCAACAAAATACAGAATAAGTCAATTCATCTAGGGAGGTGGATTGATTTGCCTTGCTTCTACAGTAAATTAGTAAAGACCCACATAAAAAATTGGGTCTGCCCTTGTCCTGCATAATAAACACGTGACTGGCTTATATTATTAGTACTATTCAACCTAATCTTACATAGTAAATGCACCCCTAGTATATTATTTTATGAATTTTTGAGAGTGCATGCTAAGAGTGAAAGTGATAGTTTTGAGCTTAAATTACGGTGAAAGGAAATGATCATATGATTGTGATAGTGGATAAATGTTGAATGTTTTTTACTAGGAAAAGGTATCCTTGTTGAAGAAGACATGGGCAGTCCCTTCGGGAACATCCGATAAAATTGGAACAAAATAGAGAAGATTAGCATGACCCCTGCGCAAGAATGACACGCATAAATTAAAAAATGGTCCAATTTTTTTTGAGATAAAAAAAAATAAAATGAAGAAGACATGGGCAAAGTGCAAATTGATTAGCTTCTGGTCCTAACACTTTTTTATTTTTTATTTTAAAAAAAAAAAGGGAGTGGGAGAATTATTTCCACCTCACACACATGCTACTTGAGATTTGTTTTCCTTCTTCTCCTCCTATTTATCTTTTGTGGTTATTGTCTTATTTAAACGTAAAAGGGTTATAAACACAACCAAGTGTATGATTGTGATTGCTAAATTTAAGGATTATAGATCAATTTTAAAAAATAGAAGATCTGAAAATAGACCAAAATACGAACGATCTTAATATAGAAAAATTTTATTCCGAACTCAAATAACATATTTAACATGAATTGACGGATATTCGAAGTTGTAATATTTAAGGATATTAATATGTTTCGAAAATAATTTCAATACTAGTACACATAGGAACATCTCCTAGAGAGATTAAGAATGAATAATTGAGTGTGGAGGGTCACTATAAAAATTGGTGAATGGTGATGAATGAATTGGAGCCGGCCATGGAACTATAAGTGCCTCTACTCACTACCAACAACTTTGAATCGCATGGTGATGAATGAATTCATGAGTTTGAGTTTGAGACAGCGTCCCCAGCGGGGTCAAAATCGGCATTTTCAGTGACAAGAACAGGGTCAGCGGGAAGACCATTTCATGTGGATGGACCCCACTAGACCATTCCTCTCAAATACTGTCGCAAAATATCATTTTCACTAATTAAATCACCCACCACTCATTTCTTTTTAATTATTATATATATATATATATATATTCTTCTTCTTTTTATTTCCTTACCATTCACACTCTGAAACAATTCTCTGTTCCTTGGTTGAACATGGGAACTTGTGAGATTGAAGATTACTTCCTTACCATTGGTGAACCAAAGGTATGATTCTTTGAATTATGTCTTTGGTTTGATATGATTTTGGTCGGGTGTGCTTGTATTGATTCAGACATGGTTATAAATTGGTGCAGTTACATGGTGAGATGAGCAGGAGTCTGTGTGCTTCATATGTCAAAGTGTTGATGATATTTCCGGACATAGAATCAGCTAGGCCAAGGAGCATGTCCGGAATCCAGGCACTCTGTGCTCTACACATTGCACTTGACAACACCAAAAACATTCTTCAACACTGCGTCCAATGTAGTAAACTTTACTTGGTATGAATTTGTAGTAAATAAATCATTTCAATTTTCTCCTTCCTGCCTGTCCTCTGCACTGTGTAACTTGTTTTGGTCATTAATTAGGTAATAACCGGAGACTCTGTCGTTCTGAAATTTGAAAAAGCACGAAACGTGCTCGCAGATAGTTTAAGGCAGGTACAGGATATTGTTCCTCAAGCCATTGCTTGTCAGGTATTTACTGACTTTTGTCCTTATTGCAGTGATCATTTGCCCTTGTAATGGATCTTAATGTTTTCTAGCTATTTGGCAAGTGATGTCTGATTTGGACAATGCCCTTATTGTCAGATTGCTGAAATTTTAGATGAACTAAGGAAGATTAAATTCTCACTTGATCCAGTGGAGAAGCAAATTGGTGATGAGATCATTGTATTACTCCAACAAGGATTAAACTTCAACTCCAGTTCTAGTGAGCTTCAGTCTTTTCACAAGGCTGCTTCTAAATTGGGAATCACCTCTTCGAAAGCAGCACTTCGGGAAAGAAGGTCTTTGAAGAACCTCATGGAAAGAGCGCGGGCTGAGGAAAATAAAAGGAAGGAGTCTATCGTAGCTTACCTTCTTCATCTCATGACGAAATACTCAAAGTTGTTCACGACTGACTTCTCCGATGACAACGACTCACAGGAGTCGACACCTTGCTCTATTCGTGGATCTTTGGAGGATAGTAGTTTGTCTGGCTGCAACGGTTGTGCTTTTGACCGACAAATGAGTTCCGTCAGTTACAAGCCAAACCTTAGGAGATCAGAACAGATGTCTGTCCCCCCCAAAGAGCTAAGGTGTCCAATATCATTGCAACTTATGTATGATCCAGTTATTATTGCTTCTGGGCTGACATATGAAAGGGTTTGCATAGAAAGATGGTTTGCTGATGGGCATAATACTTGTCCTAAAACTCAGCAGCGGCTCCCTCGTCTTTCCTTGACTCCCAATTACTCTGTCAAGGGTTTGGTGGCTGCTTGGTGTGAACAGAATGGAATTCCTATCCCAGATGGACCACCAATGTCACTTGATCTCGACTATTGGAGGCTACCGTTGTCAGAAAGTGATTCTTCGAATTCAAGGTCGATAGAAAGTGTCGATGCGTGCAAGTTCAAGGCTGTTAAGGTGGTACCTTGTGGTATCATTGAGGAGGATAAAGGAAATGAAGAGGAAACTGTTTCTGCACAGCAGGATGATTATGAATTTGGACAGTACGAGGAATTTTTGAACATTTTAGAGAAGGAGGATGACCTTATGAAGAAATGCAAAGTGGTAGAGCAAATAAGGCACTTGCTAAAAGATGATGAAGGAGCCAGGATTTATATGGGGGCTAATGGTTTTGTGAGACCGTTGTCGGTTTTTCTGGAAGCTGCTGTCTCTGCCCGGAACGGGAAGGCTCAGGAAATTGGTGCAATGGCCCTCTTCAACCTTGCAGTAAATAATAACAGGTATACTATGATTGATGTTATGCATTCTGATGTTCTCAGTAGGTCCACCAACAATAAGTTTACGTCGTTCCTGCTATGCGTTGATGGTTTCTATGGCCGTTAAGTATATATTTTATATAGCTTTGTGAATCCATCAACAACAAATTCTTTCCTGTTCTTTTCAGAAACAAGGAATTGATGTTGGAATCAGCAGTTCTTACAATACTGCAGAAGATGATTGCTGACACTGATTCAGTTGGAGCAGCAACGGCCCTTTACCTGAGTCTTTCCTGCCTGGACAAGGCCAAGCCTATTATTGGAACTACTGAGGCTGTCCCTTTCTTAATCCGGGTACTTAAGCACTACACCGACGTGCAATGCAAGCTCGATGCGCTCCACACTCTCTATAATATTTCTAGTCATCCTACTAATATCCCTCATCTTGTGGCGTCTGGCATCATCGATGGCCTAGACGATATTATTGCACGTCCTACAGACCATAACTGGAGGGAGAAATGCATGCCTGTACTAAACTATTTAGCATCAAGCAAAGCTGCATGCGACGAAATCATAGCAGCTCCTGGCCTCATTAGTGGGATTGCTACTAGTTTGGACGTAGGTGAGCGTGCTGAACAAGAACAAGCTGCGACGTGTCTTCTTAAATTATGCAACCGAAGCGAAAAATGCAGGCAAATTGTCCTTCAAGAAGGTGTGATAATACCTTCATTGGCGTTGATGTCGGTGAACGGGACAACGAGAGGGAAGCAGAAAGCCCAGAAGCTTCTAATGTTGTTCCGGGAACAACAGCAGCATGGTCCATCTCCTGATCGTACTGATGAGATTAATGTTGTGGCCTTGTCTGCTCAAGATTCAAAGCCTGCATTGAGCAAGACGGTTTCAAGAAGAAAAGTAGGGAAGGCATGGAATATTTGGCACAAGAACAAGAGTTTTCCTGCTTACAAGTCTTGAAAAGAGTTGCTAACTCCCATCCATGGTTAGTGTTTCAGTGTTCTATCGCCTGTAATGAATGGGTTTTTCCTCGGCGCTATAGGATAGCTTCATGTAACTTTATCAAGAAACAAAAAAGAGATAGGTTTATGTGATGTTATCCGAGTAAATTTACTGTAGATTTTCAGGCAAGTTTTTACCAAAACTAGGTGTGAATAGTTTTCCATGAACTGCGAACCACGAGCTGGAGAGCTTCTTTGTTTGGGGTGAGAAAATAAATGTAAAAGATAATGAAAATAATAAGTAAGAATGAATGCATAAGTTGTATATTTGGTTAGGAATAAATGAAGGAAATGTAAAACTGAATGCATATAAAATCTATCAAGACCTCAAATGCATTTCATCCAAATTAAATTAAAAAAAAAAAAATTCTTGTTTTTGTTTGATGCGTATTTTCATTAATTAATTTTCAGGTTTATTGTTTAATTTTGTAATAAATTTAAAATTAATTTAATATTTTGTAGTAGAAAATAAAAATAAAATTTAATTGGTAAGAGTTTACAAAATTATTTTTCTTTCTTAATTTATTTTTTCATATAAGACGAGAAAAATATTTAAAATTTACTTTATTTTGGATTATACCAAACGATTTGAAAAAGATATATTATCATATAATTTTAATTAACAAAGTTACACAACAAGCCCGTCTAGCTCAGTCGGTAGAGCGCAAGGCTCTTAACCTTGTGGTCGTGGGTTCGAGCCCCACGGTGGGCGTACTTTCTCTTCTTCCTTTTCGATTTATCCACCCTTCTTTTTCATATTCTTCAATTTGCATTTTAATAGATGAATAAAAATAAAATAAAATACCCTATACATATACAGCTAATTTACTCCGTATGAGTAACAACGTATCACGGGAAAGCTGATCCCTTTTCTTCTTCCCTACGAAAACCGTTAGCAGCTTATTCCACTTTTCATCGACTCTTCCTACCATCACTCTACCTCTCAGCTTACATTCAAAGAGAGTCGACTCGGTTGGTCCCGACTAAAACACAGTTACGGATTCCATAACTAACTTTCACAATTCCTCCCACTGCATTTCTCTCCAGTTCCAACCGCATCGCGTTTCATCCACTCACTGAGTCATGAGCGAATCAGTTTCGTAACTCGAATTCGATTCTCTACCGATGATAATGATTGAAGACTCCACTTTACAACATGACATTATGCTCTCGCGGTATCTTCTACTCCTCGCGTAGCCGGACTCATCAACATCATATGCACCAGGTAAGAATAAACAATTACCCTATACTTTCGATTCGGGAGAATACGCGCTGTTTAATTATTTAATATGCCATTTCGCTGCTTAAAGTTGTCTTCATTGACCATGCCTAAATCAGACCTTTCGCTCGGTAACGATCTCCAGACTATTAGTATGTTTGCGATTTTATTTTATTTTTTTGAATTTTGTTTTTTATTTTGTTTTGTTTGCTGGCTTACGTTTGTTTTTCTCTTATTTGATGAGTACGTTGCGTGTATTTTCTTTTTCCTAAAATGTAAAAACTGATGACGCGATTGTTAGGTTGCTTGTTTGAAGCTTAGAGCATTTGGTGACGTTTGGTTTATTCTTTTCGTCGGATTCTCACTTTCTTTGGCGTGTTTTTATGGTTTTAACTCTGGCATGTTATTAATTGCTGTTCTTGAAAGGTGAGGTTTAAACCTTGTTTCTTTCCTTTTCGGATATTCATTGTTTTTTACCATGGACTTGGGTTCAGGTATGCGGACACAACACCTCGTAAAATTTTGGTGCTGTTTCTTGTGCTTCCATGATCAAAATCATGTATGTTTTAATAGTTATATATTTATTATTGAAGGTCTAAGCCATGTTCATTAGGTGGAAACACGATAAAAATAGTTGTTTTGAGTGCACGTAGATGGACTATTAGTATCTATCAGCAAAAATAGAATTGTGAAAGTTTAGCTAAGACGAATTGATGGCTAATATGAAATTAAAGAGAAAATCGCAGCATTCATATCACGTCATTTGTGAATATACAACAACCGCACCTCATTCTGCTGGTTTTTG
Organism: Sesamum alatum; assembly: GCA_034509735.1. Taxonomy (NCBI): domain Eukaryota; kingdom Viridiplantae; phylum Streptophyta; class Magnoliopsida; order Lamiales; family Pedaliaceae; genus Sesamum; species Sesamum alatum. The sequence goes on along the minus strand of JACGWO010000007.1, from coordinate 36,297,317 downwards.
TGACTATGAGGGTCACTAATCTATTAATGGATGGATTTTGGTGATTATGAGAATCATATCAATCCACCATCCTTTTGCCCCCATATATCCAGTTGCAGCCCTGGTCATCAGGTTTTAATATGGCATGATTAATATATGTTTGCTACAGGGATACCAGGTGATGGGAGGTGTTTGTTTCGATCTGTGGTTCATGGTGCTTGCCTAAGAGCAGGAAAGCCATCTCCAAGTGAAAGCCAAGAAAAGGAACTCGCTGACGAGCTTAGAGCAACAGTAAGAGATTTATCCATCTTCTGTTCTGTTGAAGGAATTCAGATCCTATTTGACATTTTACTAAAGATATCGGATGCAATTTTTTTATGCAGGTTGCAGATGAATTTATCAAGAGGCGAGCCGATACTGAGTGGTATGATTGATTGGTTAAGCATCCTGGGATCTTGGAGGCACCCTGATTAATTTTGAGTCCTCAATAGTTAGTTTTATGTGTTCTCTAGTTTACCTTAAGAAGAGGTGTAAGCAGAATGTCTCTTGAACTTCTATTTGTATCATATTATGTCTGTAGATCATGTTATCACTACTTAACTTTGGATAAATAAATTAGACAAATAGAAAATATCTAGCCTTTCGCCACTTGAGTAAATTTCAACTTCATACCTTTACCTTCATTATCAATCAGGTCAATTGATTTTTTTTTTGCCATTTCAGGTTTGTGGAAGGTGATTTTGATACCTATGTTGCACAGATGCGACAGCCCCACGTCTGGGGAGGGGAACCTGAGCTACTAATGTCATCGCATGTGCTACAGTAGGTGCATTTTTTCGTTTACTGTTGCAGTTGTTTTTCTAAATCTAAATCTATCTTCACCGGATGAGCTGTAAATATATTCTTACTGATTATTTTAGAGGGGTTATTTTACTTTGATTTACTATTGTCCTGGGCTTAAAACCTCCTTTGGCTCTTGGGTGATGTTTGTGCCACAAAGTTGTGCCATATTGAATTGTCTTCACTTAACAACATCATTTAATCCGAGAAATCTATAATCAGTGGAGTTCACCATGTGGGGCAACATGTCTACCTATAACTACCTTTTACCACACTAACAGTGTTTTCACAAGTAATTGGCATAATGCTGCTATTCACAGGAGTAACTCTCCAATCTTAAACTTCCCGTTAATGTTGAAAATGCTTTTCATCATGCCCTTTATTTCAGTGTGGGTTGAGTTATCTTCGTGCTGAATGTTAAAAAGAAATTATTTTAAATAAACAATTTTCAGGGTTCCAATAACCGTTCACATGTGGGATAAGAAGAAGAATTGCCTCAAGGTTATAGCTGAATATGGTCAAGAATACGGAAGGGAGAACCCAATTCGTGTTCTGTATCACGGTTATGGACATTATGACGCATTACAGAGCCTTTCTGGCGACCTGCAGTCAAAGCTGTAAGTTCTCTTGCTCTCTGCTTTTTTCTCATGTCAAACTACATTCTGGGATGTAGGTATTCTTATTTCTAGCCCGGAAGATATGCATGCATGTATATGTACTCACAGAAACATGCTTGAAAAGACATGATGGTTTGGTAGACACAAAGGTCTAGATATTAAATGTATTTTGATGCAATAGATTTGCTGAAATGCAAAATTTCATGCAGGCATGAAAACATAGAATAACGATAAGCCATCAAAAATCTTTTTCGGATTGAACGTTGTATTTCCTTTGAGATTCACTGCTTCAACTATTAAAAGTGAAGAGAGATGATAATATAGAGAAAAGAAAAGCTAATTTTTGTCCACTTTTATGGTCATTGGTACTCTCCTCAAGGACTTTCATGGGCATTAAAAGTTCATGTGGTCATTTCACATTTATATGTGACCTTATATGGTTGCTATAGGTGTCTCCCTTCAGGAAGATAGTGAAGCTGGAAACTAGTTTATTAAGTTGCCCAATCTTGATATCAATGTGTGCTTAACCTTGTCAGCATGTGATTTTGTTTGGTTAAGCAATTTCCCTGGGTCTTATTTAATTCCTTGTTTTCAGTTTCCAAACTAACTCATTTTGTATTCTTTCTTTTTATGGGTCAGAACACTTTTTATGTGCTATGTCTACTCATGTAGGTGATAGCAGGCGTTGCTCTTAATTCTTATTAAATACATTCTTGGGAAAAACTTCAACCCGATCTTTTGCCTTCACTTGCTAAAAGAGTCATTACCTGGACGTCTATACTCTTGAAATTGTTCTAGTCCCCGACTAATGTCTACAGCAATCAAGATCGATTGTATTATGAGGTTAATGTTTATGCGTCAAAATGATTTTGATCTTAACAAATGACTGTTTTTCTTTTGCGTTTTCTTTTTTAATGCATTGCAGGAACAAGAGATGGTGAAACAATAATTGCTGAAGTTTATGCTATCCTCAGCTGCAATTGATTGAGCCACTCTACCACCTGTATCTCCTCTGAAGTGGATGACCATGAAAATAATATAGCACGTCATTGTTCAGTTTCATGGCTACTTTGTAATTAAAATATAGCACCACTTCTTGGCACACTCAATTTCTCAGAGTATTAATCAAGATCACATAATATGATATCCAAACATAGTTCCTAACATCTCTCTTCCTTGTCTTACATTTTCTCTTTAAGTCCACTGCAAAATTGTTTGATAATACAGAAATTGTTCGCCGAAGATGAACCAAGAAACAGAGTCCTCAAAACGCCTTGACGTTATGAACACACAGAAGTTAGCATTGCACATAATATACATACTGAAAAGTTGTGGTACTATTCATCATCTTGCCATACTTCCCGGAGCAGCTGATAACGGAGAACGTTACTACCACCCTTTTCTTTTGGTATCAAGCTGAGTTTTGCTAAAGCAGAACTCTGGAAGCTGTTGGGAATGATTGAAGTGAAGGGTGAGTCGAGCTCATCTAGTTCATCATCGCTAGTGTAGGATTTTTTGAGTGTTGATAATCTGCTGCTCCGGAGCACTTGGCTTCCCACTTCTCCTGCACAAGTGAGTAAAGCTGCAGGAGGAGGTGTATATTTTGTAGGACTCGCAGCGCAGGGAAAGCTTGTGAGTAAATCTGCCGAGGAATCTAAAACCTCCTAAATCAAGAAAGAGTAGCTAAATCAGCTGAATTGGATATCTGATTGCATTTTGTTATGACTAATTGCTTTGCAAAGATTGTGCAGTGATTTAGACCAATTGATACATATACAATCTAGGGGTAATTACAGAGACCACTCCTGAAAATTAATGTAATCGCTGATTATATCATCTCACTTTTTAAATTAATGAACATACTCTTGTGTTAATTACAGCTATACTCTTATGTTTTAGGAGATAGATACTAATATATATTCAAACAAAATGAGGTGGTTGGGTAGTACTATCTAAGAGGAGATCATTGTAATTAACCCTACAATCTAATGTTATCGCGTCAAGAGCGCACAAGTATTCCACTTTGTTGGATGAATCTATAAGTCTATTTGTATAAAGTGACTTCCAGTTAGCTAAATAAGTACGAACCTCAGTATCCAGGGCTTCGATGATGTCTTGTGGAAGAGGATCAGGACAGAATTCATCAGGAACAAAACTGTTTAGGACCCTTCTGATTATTGTTGGACCAAGCATTGGGCAAACCTTGAAACAGAAAAGAAGAATGGATAATGAGTATGAACTAAAAATAAGAAATAGTATCGTGGGTAAACGATTCGGTTTCATGGTGACTCACTTCTTTTCTGGTAGAAGAATCAGCAAGCATTCCAAATGGGAGCATCATAAGATCACTCAATGAGTGGAGGAGACGGAAAGCCTTGAAAGATTCTGGTTTCTTGCCATCTCCAAGAATCTCACTATGCTCAATTGAGTCATCGTCTAGGCCAAAGAGATCAGTGAGCCATCTGGACCAGTTTCCAATCTGTGTTACAGTTAAAGAAGGAAAGAACCTTTGAGCTAACTTTTGTTGGTTAACAGCATCGCAGATTCACAATAAATTAATAAGGGCCGAAAATATAGGGTGGCATAAGAGAAAATATGATGTAGAATCGTCTTCTCTACTTACAGCATTTTTCAATTCCACGCCAGCACCAAAGCTTGATTTCCCAGGCAAGATTGGGAGGACTTTAGAATCACTAATGGGATCGGAAAGAGGATCAGTGGGCATTTCCTCAGCAGATTCACGTAGAACAGCATTGAACATTGCCACGTCCAGCCTATTAACTAATTGTTCCATCACCTAAAAACAGCAGGCTAAAACCATCACTACACTATCTCTATTTTCGACAATTCATGGTGCATGCATTCAGATAAAGCATTTCATATTTAAGAGCTAGTTTTACTGAGGATGAATAGCTGCCAAAAGTAACCGATCTCCAGTAACACTCCTCTTCGAACACTTTTCATCTTCTGTGTATCTATTGACTTGTTGCTAAGTCTCAGAGGGTCAGACATATCAAAATTATATTTAGAAATGACCGTTGGTTCATCAAATGATGTGTTATCTGAATTTTGAGCTTGTTTATAATATCGACATACCAGTCTAACCAGCACAGACAAGCAGCCACAATCATGGCCTCCAGCCCGAATTGGACAAAGCCTTTCACAGGCATCTTTGAATGCTTTCTTCCATAACTCCATCGAGAAATTGCTTTGTTCATGATTACTCATGCTGTTTCTTCTTCCACTGATTTTCTTTGTATCAAACCCTGAGGTTAAACCACTACTTTTTGCAACTGTGGACTGCATATGCGGCGTAAAAGTCTGCAATTGTTTTTTAAGAAAAAGTTTACCATAATTTATCTGAGAACTGTGTAACCAAAAAAGAAACTAGTCAAGCATGGAAAACAGAAAAACGAAGCACCAACCTGCCACCATACAGACTCAACAATTCGAGAAAACAGCCAAGATTCAACATTTTCCAGTGCAAGAATAAATGTCCAGACATCCTCCCAGTCCTCAGATTCTTCATTTGACTTAGATTGCTGTCCCTCCACATGAGAGAAATCTGCCCATTTATGTGGAAGTCTTCCAGTCAATTCAGGTCCAATACCATTGTTTTTGCTTTCTGGTCTATTTGGCAATTCTGCTGCGATCTGGCTTACAATGGCCCTCAACATTATCACATTTGACAACCAGAAAGTCAACCTGTAAAGAATATCTAATAAATAGGGCAGATGTTTGGCACGAAAGAGAAGCAATTCACTGCACTCACGTCCAGACAAAATTTTGAAATTAGATATGCAAGCATCTTACCTTGGAACATCGTTTCCACATGATTTAGAAACCAAAACTAACCCAGATACAGCAGCTCTTGCTGCACTTGCCCGTTTAATTTGAGAGCCAGCTTTGCAAGCATTAGAATAGAATCTGGACAATCGTCGAGCTGGAGCATGCACCTTATTTACTGAACTTGCATGTTCAGCAACTATGGAATACAATCCAACCTCAGCAGCTGCTGCTTCCCTCAATTCTTCCTCGAGCATCTGAATTCGAGTTTTCCATTCACTTCTGAAGTCCGAGAGTTCACCCGTTGTGATCTTGTCATCTGATCGACCATCTTTTAGTTCCCTTCGTTCTCCAATATTCACCGGGCTAACATTTGCATAATTTATTTGCACACCTTCTTGCTGCAACTCTTTTTCTTGAGAAGCAGGCAAGTGGAGAGAATTGGCAGAGTTGGATTTAACTGTGTCTTTCCTACTATTATCAGCTGACATAGCTTCAGGTGAAAATCCTTCAGAGGATTTTTCTTCTAGAGATTTTTGAGTGTTTTCAATAGTTGTACAGTTGCTGTTGGCAATCGCTTCATGGGAGTTAAGGGGAACATCTTTCTGCATAAAACTTGCTAAAACGGTGTTGGGCTTCTCATTTACATCTCGAAAACTAATAGATGACTGAGAAGATCTAGTGAAGGAGGTGTCAGGGTTCTTCTTGACATATGTCGTGCTTCGCTCATAAAACCTGGGGAAAGAAACATTCTCATTTACATGGTTCCCCGTATCTGATGATGCATCAGCAGATGAAGGCAGTCGAGTCCTGCTTTCCTCCTGCTCATATCCATCATCTCGGTTACCGTTCTGCATTGAGTTACAAATTATTATACAGTAAAAGTATTCACATAGGAGCTGTGAATTAAGAGTTGGCTGATATCCTAGGTGTTGTATAAGCATCCACGCTATGGAATCTTTAGAGATGGCACATTTCCAAAAACTTTGACCATTTGGGCATCAATATGTATCCCTTGCTTTCTTTTTTTTCTTCCTTCATTAAGTTGAACATTTGACAATCAGAGTCAAAGCAAAAGGTTCATGTCAAGAAACTTCTAGCTGCAGCAAGATAGGCAACATAATTTAAAGCAGAACTGTCAACTGAAATAGACATCAGTGAGTAACTTGCTTACCTTCTCGATTAGAGATGGTGAAGATGTTGCAGCCTCAAAAGTCGACGATCCCCCTGTCCTTGACGAGTGAGAAGAAGCTTCGTCATCCGTAAAAGAGGCAATTTCCAACTCATCATTGTCAAAAGATGCTTCCTTCGATAAGCCAACATTAGGTGATGAGCTGGAGCTACCCTTTTCAACTGGCTCCAGTGTAACTATCAAAGCCGGTTGCACTGAGTTATTAGAACTCTTCTTGAGGTTTACCGAAGCACTAATGCCTGTGATGTGCTCTATCACTCCATAATCTGCAAGGTTTATTATGGCAGTCCCCAAGAATTGACCTTTAGCCTTATCCTTACGCGGCACAAACAGACTAAACTCTAAATAATTCTTCTGAAATCTATCGTGGGCCTTCTTATCTTGGTAAAGAATCAACGGAAGCTTGAAAGACTCGTTAAATATAATCTTGGAATCTTGAGCAGTGGAAAAAAAGGACCCAGAATACTGATTACCGCTTTCCCATTGAAGCAACACGGTTCGAACAGATTTCAGAGATTCCGATGGAGGCCAAGGCCTAATCTCCTGTACATTGACAATGTAATTAACTTTAACGGAAGCGCCCCTTCTGTGTCTCGACCTAAGCCCCAGGACCATAGCTTGAGAAAGATAACAAGAGCTTTTCCTTGCTGTCTCTGATCAAACACAATCTGAACAAGAAAACCAAAATTTTAACTCCCGTTATCAAGAATGCCTTTATCAAAAGACATACAAACAATTACAAGGAACTCAAATGAAAACGCCATATCTTAAGAAGCAGATTCCTGCCTTTTATCAACTACAAAAGTTCTTCTTCATCAAATCTCCTAAACTAGTTGGAACTAGCAGTTTATCAGTATTCTAACTCTCATGTATGTAAATGTGTGCTCATCACATATACAGAGATTATCAGAAAAAAAAAAAAAAAGGAAAGAAAAAGCGGCAGAAAGAGAGTTAAAAACAGGAAACACTTAAGATACCAGACCCAGTTACACCACCACATCAGAATCAGCTGAAAAATCACATATTATGCCCCAAAAAGTAATAAAAGAAAAGTAAAAAAACTACCTTGGAAGAGAAAAAGAAGTAAAGGCGCAACCAATTGATCATCAACTACGCGACAACATAATTCACACATCATAAACATATAATTGTATGCATATTAGTACTGGATCATCAATATATTAAGAAAAAGTTGAGTCTTTTACCCTGATTCAAGAGCGAAGCAAAGATAATTCTGCTGCCTCCTGCAGATGGGATTGCTTCTCTGTTTTCGGCCCAAAGATAAAGTTAAAAGGATTGAAAATAGATGGAAGAAGAGGAACAAGATGCTGGGCTTGTAATAGTAATAGTAATAATAATAGGATAGAAGTCCAGTGGTTTGAGCTTTTGAAGTGTTGTATGTATATGGAGTTCTTCACTCGTACGGCGACAAATCTAACTTAACTGCTCCCTCAATAACAAAATAGCCAATAATAAAAGTATTACACCGACCAAACACACAATACAAAACTGGGTGTTGGATTTGGACTCGTATCATCCAAGATTGTACTTTTCTAAGTAGTATGTGTGTGTGTGTGTGTGTGTTCTGTGCGCGTAGAAAACACATTCTGTAAAGACATTATTGTGTGATTCCTTCTTACATTTACATCTGATTGATGATAGTCGCCGCAATTCTTGGCTCATAACTGGTGACAGATATATACAAATACAATACGGTGTATTTGAGTTTGACTCATTTGATGATTGCATTCTTTTCTTTTCTTTTATCTTTTTGTTTTGCGTTTTGTTAAAAAGTAGAATTTCTGTCAAAATCAATTGGTTAAACATGATTTCAAATTGTCTGGATGAAGACAAAGAATCCAGGTTTAGTTCTAAACTGTGGTCATTTCAAATTTAGCCACATGCTTACAAAATCTTAAATTTAATTCCTCTTATTGGTAAAAATGGAAAAGCCAAGGCCAAAATATAGCAAAAAAAGCTACCTCCCACTGACAGATATTAAAAATAACAATTGAATATTTTCTTCATTTACGTGCGTATGATTTTCAGGTGGGTTTTTCGTCATTAGTTTTAACGTCTGTCAATATTAATTTTTTTTTACATTTTGAATGACTCTTGATCAAATTTGGAATGACTTTAAATTGTGTGATTAATTTAGCAATTTTGCTTACGTTTGAACTAAGTAAATACCAAATGACGAAGTTAAGGTTGAAGTAACCGCGTCTGCTGCGCTGAATTAAATGGTTTAATGTCGTCAATGTTAACACGGCTAAGGTTGCGATAGATCATAGATCCAATCTATATGCACCAGATTCCCATATTTTTTACTATGTTAATGTACCCAAATAAAATACAGTTTTCTGTAAGTTGTTAGTACGTTTTCCCTTCTAACATGCAGATTTCTGGTAAAAAGCAGCTCAATGAGGAAGTACTTCAGAGCAAATCTAACAGCAAGAATGTTATTAAACGTGATCAGTTAAAACATAGGATTCAATCCACCGATGATGCTCGAGCATTGAGTTGTAACATGGCAGTTAAATTATTGACAAAATTACAGGCAGACGTGCTGATCGGAAGGTTCGTTAAACGATAGAAATCATGAGATGATGACATCTCATGTTATATATCAGTTGAGCCTAAAGAACAGTGGCTGATCTCAAACATCATATCAATATGGAATCTTAATCAGTCATACACAATACACCATTGAAATAGAATTCTGAATTGCCTCTCCGCTTTATCAAAGTTTATTTGATGGGATCTCACAGCAAACCGTATTTTCCTGCAAACCAGCAATCCGAACCACATATGTCAGCGAATCAGAAGCTCATAGCAGAACACAACAATAATTAATGATAAGGAGAAGAAGACAGAAAAAAGGAGAGAAATCTTGTTAGCTTGTAGGTAATTAGACTGCTCTGCATAACATATGCTTTACAAATTGGAATATAATTGAGTCAAAGAGAAGATAATTTCTAACAAGAATTTCTGAAATGAGGGCAATCCATCATGGCTTAATTGCAGCAATATGTATGGGACAGTAAGGATAAAGACAGTTGCAACTACAGGCAAGCACCGGATTATCATAAGGAAAGCGTCATATGTTCTTTATACTACTATTTGTCTGATAGGTAAAACAACTCTCATCAGTTAAGAAATCTATGCAAGAAGACCGGATTTAAGAGGTGGGGTCTGTAAAGGCATCATAATCCGTTGACTCCTAAGGAAATGTTCCTGTAACATAATAGAAATAAAAAATCCAGACTGTTCTATTTTAGCACCAACCTTTATAGAAGAATCACGCAGCAGCAGCCTGTTGTAACTCTCTGTCTGCCCGCTCTCTGATCCTCCTTTCAAGCTCTGGTCTAAAGTGCCTGATAAGGCCCTGAACTGGCCAAGCTGCGGCATCACCCAAGGCACAAATCGTGTGTCCTTCAATCTGCTTGGTCACCTCCTGAAGCATGTCAATCTCCTCCAGCTTAGCATTTCCCACCTTCATTCTCTCCATGATCATCCAGAGCCATCCTGTGCCTTCTCTGCAAGGCGTACATTGCCCACAACTCTCGTGCTTGTAGAAGTAAGAGAGTCTTGCAATAGCATCAACAACATCAGTGGACTTGTCCATCACAATGACAGCAGCAGTTCCTAACCCTGACTGCACAGCCTTAAGTGCATCAAAATCCATGAGCACATCCTCACAGATGTTCTTGGGAAGTAACGGAACAGATGAACCACCTGGTATAACTGCGAGTAAATTATCCCATCCACCACGCACACCACCACAGTGTCTCTCAATAAGCTCTTTCAGTGGTATACTCATCTCCTCTTCAACAGTGCAAGGTTTGTTTACATGGCCTGAGATACAGAAAAGTTTCGTTCCAGAGTTGTTTTTCCTTCCGAAACTTGAAAACCATTCTGGTCCACGCCTTAGTATGGTGGGGGATACAGCCACTGTTTCAACATTTGTAACGGTTGTGGGGCAACCATATAGCCCCGCATTTGCTGGAAAAGGAGGCTTCAACCTAGGCTTTCCTTGTTTACCCTCAAGGCTCTCTAGAAGAGCTGTCTCTTCACCGCAAATATAAGCCCCAGCACCATAGTGGATATGCACATCAAAATCATACCCTGATCCACATGCATTCTTGCCCAAGTAACCAGCTTCATAAGCTTCTCTCCTTGCCTTCTCGAGGTTCCTTCTCTCATTCACATACTCACCCCGAATATAAATATACGCAGCTCTGGCCCTCATCCCTACTCCAGCTATTAAACAACCTTCAAGTAATTTATGTGGATCATGACGCATAATTTCTCTATCTTTACATGTTCCAGGTTCACTTTCATCAGCGTTAACAACAAGATATGAGGGGCGGCCATCAGATGCCTTTGGCATAAAGGACCATTTCAGCCCAGATGGAAAACCAGCGCCACCTCGCCCTCGAAGACCAGATTTCTTTATCTCATTAACAATCCAATCAGTTCCCTTAAGTACTAGGTCTTTTGTCCTGTACCAGTCTCCACGTTTCATGGCGCCTTTGAGAAAGGGATCATGCAGCCCATATACATTTGTAAAAATGCGATCCTCATCTTTGAGGCCGCCAAAGTGTGTCTTCTCTGGTGGTGGCGGAGGGGGTGGAGGCTGCGGGGTGGCAGAAGTCGTTGCAGCCTGAGTGTTGAATAGCCTCCTTGCTAGGCTCCAATTCTCAGTGGAGCGCTGAATCAAAGCCGTCCGCTGTAGAGAAAGAATGCCCCTTATAGGTGCCTGTTAAAACATTGCAAAAAATGATAGTACGGAAGATTTAGTTTCAAACCATGAAGATTACGCATATGGAGATGTTATCCATTTCCTCTCAAATGAGATGTAGAAAATTGCAGCACATGCTGCTGGACAAAATGCCCAACCCCCTAAATCAAACAAGACATGCCCAGGGCCCCAGACACAAATAAACTGCAGAACATGACTAATCCTCAGAGCTTCAATAGATAGAGCTGATATCTTCTGTTAGTTGCTCGATTAATTAAAAAGGACAGCTCATCATAGCTGAGAAGCCAAAGATTCAAGAATTTCAAGCAAGTGCTATTATCTTCATCTACTTCAAGCACTCGTAAATAAAATAAAACCCTGTATAAATTCAAAACAAGTGACACGGAGGGCACCAAGTTTAAGGCTGATGGAATATAACCCTTCTCATACTTCACAATCAAGATGCACAAGGGGAATAATAAGTTTTTGAGCAGTTTATTAGAATGATTTATCATATTCACAAACGGAGAAGACTAGACAAGGGAAAGGACAGTGAACACTGCCACACCCTCCCAGCTGCAAACACTACCCCATATCGCAGAACATCATAGTTTTGCAGCTAACTAAACCATAAAAATATCACATGTCCCCATACAATAGTCCAACACCGAAACATACCTCGTGTACAAATCTAGAAACTGGGCCTGTTTGTTTGTATTTTAATTTCCAATTTTCCGTTTTAAAACAGTAATTAAAGTGAAAATGTGTTTGTTTATACTTAATCCCATTTGAAATATATTGATTTGATACTAAAATTCAATATAACTCATTCAAAACGTATTCTCGTCTTCCACAAAAACCTATACAAAATTGAAAATACATATTTTCAACTTAAAACTAAAAATGAAAACACAAACAAAAAGACCCTAATAGCCAACAAGAACTCTCAAGTCCTTTAGCACCCTCATATCGAACTCCTTCTTCCCCCAACAACCAAATTAAATTCTTCAACAAACAGCCGGATCCGTCTGCACGGAAAGTTTTTTTTTTTCGCCCCCTGAAAATTTACTATTCGACTCAAGACAACAACCCCGAAAAGAATCATTTATACAGAATGTCAGGACTTGAATTTTCAGCTCCGAAAACAAATAATCAATTCCAAATCTAAATTTGCAGTTTCAGCTAATTCCATAAGCAAGATCCAATCTTTACACTTGCACCAGGCACATAAATTAAGGAGAAAAAGAAAAGATAAGTCAATTGGATTAAGAAACCAAGGCGTACCATGAGGGCATCAAATGTGTTATGCGTACAGACGATTATGACAAACCGGCGATGCAGCTGAGTTACAGAGAGATTGACGAAAGTAGAGAGGAGACAGCGAGCTGAATAACGCTGGGTGAAGACAAGCCTATGCTAGTATTTGGTGCACCAGAAATAATGACGGTTAGGATGCGAGCTCTCTTTGACCAGTATGAGAATCGTACGGCACACAATAAGGACCTAGTATGAGTTGTGATGATCAGGGTGGCCACGTGGAGGTATCGTGGAGTTTCTATAGCTACACAAGCGTTAAAGAGAAATTGGGCTGGACCATATTTCATATTATCTATTGGGCTTTTAGAGGGCTTTCCCTTCATTTCGTTTTCCTAATATGGGCCCTATTTGATTTTAATATAGGTAAGAAACTGAATTTTTTTTTCTTTTTTTTTGTGATTAAATAGTATAACTGGTCCTTTAAATTTACATTTAAAATCACTTAGTGCCTTAAGTTTATTTTTTATTTTTAGCATTCATAAAATTTAGTTTCAAAATTCTGCAAAATTTGCCTCAAACATAGAGCTGTCGTAAAGGCTGTTGCAAATTAGCAACGGAACCATGGTTAAAATTGACCAAATTTTGCAAAAATTTGTTGTTGTTTTGTCTTAGAATTTTTCATGAATATTCAAACTTTTGAAATTTTGTTGCCACATCGTGACAAAGAAATCGTGGCAATGAGCTCTTTTTTTTTTTTTTTAGTGAAATAAAGTGATTCTAAATATAAACTTAAGTGGTCAATTATAATATTTATCCTTTTTTTGTAATTCCAATATTTATTTAAATGAATCTTCCAATAAATATTTATTCAAGTGTGTTAGAGATGGATTAATGCATGGGTTAAATGTTTTTCAAAATTCACACTCTAAAATTGTAAACGAAAAAAATAATTTTGTTTTCATACTATATTTACGCAATGGTTGCGCAAGTTGAATTCCAATAATTTCACTTATCATGACTTAAATTAGGCTTGTAATGATAGTACTAACTTTTAGATTTGACTCAAATCCCTTCATAGTTACTCATTACAAAGTCCTAATCACAATATATAAAATCCTAATAAAATGTACTTATGGAAATAAGAAAAATAACATTTTTTGTCTTGGACCTATGGATTTTTCTCTTTTGATCTCATTAATTATACCTTTTCATTAAACATTTTAACAAAAAAATATCATATGCTTAGCATGTGACCGTTAAGGTCTTTACATTTTTGTCACATTGATTATGAGATTCTGACTTTTGATTCTATAATTTTCAAATGTAACACTTTTTGTCCTATTCACTTGACGATCACGTGGTATTTTTTGTTAAATACCTAACGAGAAGATATTGTGGGACTAAAAATGTTACTTTTTTAAATTTACGCAATTAAAAGTGATAATGTCCAATGCACAAGGACATTATCAATGTATAGTAGTCGAAGTGATGTTAAATATTCGAATTGGAGTGATACTGAATCTTAAGCAGAAAAGAATTCATTTTTTTTAAATAATGAGCGATGAACTATTATTTGAAAATATAATAATGTTTCTACAATAATATTTTTAAAACAATTAACTGCTATTACAATATTCAGTCCACAATATAAAATCTTTAGATCTACCAACACCAATATTAAAATAACCAAATGAATAATAAAAATATCATATAAACTAAACAACATCCTACATTCACAGTATTCGAACAACGAGGCAAGGATCATCGGTAAAAGAATTCACTTTTTAAACGCATGATTTTGTAGGGTAGTTGGGTCTTGCAGGAAGAGATTTTGCAGGCCAAATCCGGCTATAAGTAAACATCAACTGCTTTTGTGTCTGGTAATGGCTAACTCTTTTATCATCTTTCTTTGCTTAGCCGGTTAATCATATTTAATTTGCTAATCAGTGAATGATTCTTTCCTAATTTAGTATTATATATTTATGGGTTTATTGTATGCAGTCAATTTAAAACTATAATTTCATGTAATTGTATTTCTTAATTGCGTGACTAATTTGTAACATCAAAGTGATGTGAAAAATCTTCACCGAAGATTTTATTTGGGCTTATAATTTTTTTTCTTCAAAAAAATAATTATAATTATATTATGAACTTCAATTATTTTTAAACAATGAGCGATGAACTATTAATTTGAAAATACAATAATATTTTTAAAACAATCAATTGCTATTACAATATTCAGTTCACAGTATGACAACACTTTAGATCTATCAACACCAATATTAAAATATTCAAAGGAATAATACAAACATCCTACAAACTAAACAACACTCTATATTCGTAGTATTCGAACCCACAACCTTTTGATTGTGGGACCTCAATCTCACCACTCGAGTAAGGAATCATCAATTATGAATTTCAATTATTAACATCAATATATGCTAATTATTAATATTAAATATATAACCAATCAATAATTGTTATTACAGTAGACTAACAACTACTATTAAAATAAATTAATATACATTAATGGGATCTGACCTCCTAAATATATATTTGGGGGGTGAAAATTAGTGGAGTATGTGTATCTTTAAGGGTGAAAAGGTAATTTGCAACCTTTTCTTCCCTTGTATGGTAATTGAGTTAATTAGCAAGGTTGATTTTTTCAAAACAAGAGGAGAATCAGAGTAATTAAATGGAGAATTATCAAGTGTCATTATCTCTAAATCATCCACAAATTGAATACATTTATATCTTAATTATAACCACTCAATTTCAACAAAAATATAAAATATAATAAAAAAAGATTTAAAAATAATGTTTAAAAATTCTTGGTTAAATAAAGATTTTATGCATCCTCACACTCCACATTTGTACCGCTTCCTCCTTTCTTGTAAGCTTCTCTTCTTCTGCAGGCGCGCGCACACACACACACACATTTCACATACCGTACTGCGAAAACATCACGTAGTAATTGGAGCTTTGATGTGATATTGAGAGATCATTCATTAATGTCGACGACAGTATTCACCACCACCACCACCTCCGACGGAGGAGGAGGAGGGGAGAACATGATCAGAAGGAAACAACAGTTTTTTCCGGTGAGACTTCACGCCGAATACGAGACGATTTCTCAACGGCTCGTCGACGCAGCACACGTCAACGATCTCCAGCTAGCTTCGGAGCTCGTTTCTCATCCATCTGTTGACGTTAACTTCATCGGAACAGTTTGCTTGAAATCCAGGAAAACTGAGGTTGTGTTGAACGGGGAGTCGGCGAGTGAGGTCCGTATCGAGTTCGAGGAGTTCAGAACTGACGTCACCGCTCTTTTCCTCGCTGCACATAACGGAAATATTGCGCTTGTCAGGAAATTGCTGGTGATCAGTCTTCTTTAAATCTTCTAGTATTGATATTTAAAATTTTAAACGTTTTCTTCTTCTTGTTTTGGCAAGAATCAATGCGGTTTATCTCTCTCTAATTTGATTTGGATTTCTACTGTGCTAAGTCAAAGTCGCAAGCTTTTATACTAATTTATTGCATTAATTGATAATAACTGTATTATTTCAAATTAAGTGTAGCATATTTATAAGATTATTTAAATAAATTGCTATTTAAATATATTCATCTGCAATGAGACATTTATTTGTGGACCTATTGACTGTAATGTGTGAAGTGCATGATGCGTGTAGTATTGATCTAACGTGAAACACCAAGCAAAAATCAATTTCAAGAGTTATTTAATTTTGGTATATCATTCTCCTTCTCCTTCGGTAAGAATTTTGACCTCTTTTGCAAGAATTATTATACATGTGATATTATTGGTCGCAAGTGAAATATTGAGCCATATCCGAGGAGTGTTTTTTATTTTCTATGTCACTAATTTTTCCTTACGTATTTGTTATGTGTTTTTCAGTAGCTTCTTCTTTTTCTGCCTCCTACTCTATTTAAGTTTAAGATTGCAGGTCCGATTTTCTGTTTTCTATCTGAATTTTACGGCACTTTGAGGTGTATCTGTAGTAGCTTATTCAGCTTCTTTGAAGTATGTCTTATTGTTCTTATAGAATCTGCAGATATGATATTTTTGGTCCAAGATTCCAAAAAATTAATTTCTATGTGATGTATTTGGTAAAGTTAGCGATTATGCAGATTTATGTTGAATTTTGATTCGGAGTTGTCATGTGAGCTGAACCCTTAATTCAAATTGGTGGCAATTATTAGTAGGAGTCTTAAACAATTATTTATTATTTGTCTTTCTTGAGGCCCAACGGACCTAAAAGTGTATTAATTTACTAATTGCTTCTTTCTAGCATATTAATGTTATGCATACATAATGTCTGATCAGAATAAGACTCTTTGTCTATTCTATCTTTCCACGTCGGCTAATCTAGAAAGCAACATAATTGTCCATTTGCAAACGGAAAAAAGTTCAATAGCGCAATTGGTGTCATCATTCGCAATTTTGCACATAAACTTTTATTAGTAGGAAAAGATGGTATTACTACTCGCTCACTCGCAAAATACGTACTGATTTTTTTCCCGTACTTATACTTCTTTATTTCTGGGGCTAGATTGTGGTCTGCATGCCGATACTAATATAAGATCCATGATAATTAATTAAATCTGGTTGTTCCTCTCGGAGGACAGAACGCCGGGGCTAATGTCAACCAAAAATTGTTCCGAGGGTATGCAACCACAGCAGCGGTCAGGGAGGGCCACATTGAGGTGTTGGAGATGCTCTTGAATTGTGGGGCTGCTCAAGGTGCATGCGAGGAAGCTTTGTTGGAGGCATCCTATGTGGGGCGGGCCAGACCTGCTGAGCTGCTCATGGGCTCTGAAATGATCCGTCCTCATGTCGCGGTGCATGCCCTCGTCACTGCATCAAGCAGGGGCTTTATTGATTTTGTTGAAACACTTATCAAGGTACTTCATACTGCTTTTTGTTTACGTCTTTCATGTGAGATTTTATACGTATTTCTTCGAGAAGATACAGACATAATCATTGAAGTGAATAATTGTGCTTTACACCCAAGTATTAGGTTCAGGCGTTCAGCTACAGGTGAATGTTTTATAAATAAACAATCTAAGAGTTTTTATTGAGACTCCTCTGAGAGTAAAAAATGAGCTTAGAAGTGAAGTAAAAACTCTAATCCTGAGTTAAATATGTCTTGTCTGCTGCTATGTTAAATGTTGGGTATGCACATTAATTGATACAGAATGGAGTGGATGCCAATGCAAATGCCAGGATACTCCTGCAATCTTCAAAACCATCTCTCCACGCCAATGTCGATTGTAACGCACTTGTTGCAGCTATCGTTAGCAGGCAGGTCTCTGTTGTCGACTTGCTGCTAAAGGTAATCATTACAAGCTTTTGAAATTTCTAGCACAGAACGCATAAATGCAGTATCAGCAATAGCCGGGCCCAACCTCGTCTCATAACACATATATTTATTTCCGAGACATGCATATCGTATACAAGAATTCAGCAATTGGCATGACCCGTACTTAGGTCTTATATGGATTTCAAAATATGGCATTTATACTCTAACATTGATCTATTTTATGTTGGTGGAGAAATAGTTTGGATGCAGAACAGATACCAAGGCTAGGCTGGGTGCTTGGTCATGGGATGTAACTACAGGAGAAGAGTTCAGAGTAGGTGCTGGGTTGGCTGAGCCATATCGTGTCACTTGGTGCGCTGTTGAATATTTTGAAGCCAGTGGTGTTATCTTGCGTATGCTCCTTAAGCATCTCTCTCCTAATATTCCACATTTGGGTCGGGCAATCATCCACCATGCGATCCTATGTGGCAATGCAAGAGCATTCGAGGTGCTTTTGAGTTGCGGTGCTGATATAGAATTCCCAGTTGAAACAACAAAACAGATAGACCTCCGCCCAATTCATTTAGCTGCACGACTTGGGTTGCCTACAATTCTTCGTCTCCTGATAAATGCCGGCTGCAATCTCAACTCCAGAACAGGATCTGGGGAGACTGCACTAATGATTTGTGCTAGGCATAAGCAAGAGGAGTGCCTTAAGCTTCTGGCTTCTGCAGGTGCTGATTTTGGTTTGACTAATATGTCTGGTCAGTGTGCAATGTCCATTGCTGGATCAATGCGGTGGACGCTTGGCTTCCAACAAGCAGTTGTGGACGTGATTCGAGCTGGAAAAATAGCTCAATCTAGCAATGCTGAAGTATTTTCTTCTTTGTTATTTGTAACTCGAGCAAACGATGTCGAGGCCTTAAAGAAACTCCTCGAAAAACCAGATCTGAATCTCAATGAAAAAGATGAGAGCGGATTCTCCGCAGTCATGGTTGCTGCAGCAGGTGGTCATGTTGAGCCTTTCAGACTTCTTGTTAATGCTGGAGCTGATGTCGACACTTGTAATAAGTATGGCGAAACAGCACTAAGTCTAGCAGAAGCAAATGAAAACAGGGATTCATTTGCAAAGGTACTATCTGCATATGCCTATGCAAAGGGCAAAAGCAATTCTAACAGATTATCTGCTTTACATCACGCTGCACGCCTTGGCAACCATGATTTAGTTCGAGAATTGACAAATGAGGGTTGTGATGTTAACATTCTTGATTCTGATGGCTACACTCCGCTCATGCTGGCAGCAAGGTCAGGTGACGGGAGTATGTGTGAGCTTCTCATCTCGTGTGGGGCGAAGTGTGATATCGAGAATGCAAGGCATGAGACTGCACTTTCACTCGCAAGTAAAAGTAAAGATGGAAGTGACGCAGAACGTGTGATATTAGACGAGCTTGCTCGAAGACTTGTATTAAGTGGGGATCATGTGAAGAAGCACACAAAGGCAGGAAGAGGGTCGCCTCATGTGAAGGTGCTGAAGATGGTAGAGGCTGCAGGATTGTTGCGTTGGGGAAAATCGACCAAGAGAAACGTGATCTGTCGAGGAGCTGAGGTCGGTCCAAGCTCAGCATTCAGATGGAACCGTCGGAAGAAGAGTGACGCTGATGATCCAGGTGTTTTTCGGGTGGTGACCACAAAGAATAAGGAAATCCATTTTTCTTGCCGTGGGGGAACTGAAATAGCCGAGCTTTGGGTAAGGGGAATAAGGCTGGTGACCCGGGAAGCTATTTTTGGAAGGAAATCTGGAGATGTCCACATAGTGCGTTAGGATTTTCCTGAACCACTAGCATACATATCATATAGAGTTCTCTCTGACCATCAACAGTGATTTGTGTTTGCAGAAATCAAATTTCATACTCCATGGGGTACTTGGGCTGGTCCTTCGTAGGGGCAGATGATTTACTCCATGAATGTGTTTATTTGTGTCTCTGTGAGTTTGTGTGTGTATGTGTGCTGACGCGAGATATCATAGCGTGTGTGTGCGAGTGTGAGTTTACATTGTGCCGAGTAAGGTGCTTACAGAAGCCAGTTCAGTTGCATGGTTTTTTCTGAGGTTAATGCAATAAGGTAGTATATATTGTACTCTTAGTGATGTTATTATTGGAAAATCATTTTGAATTGTTATCTTATTGAATTCATTTACTTCTGTTGCCACTTTATCCTCTTGCAATGTTGCTACTACTCTTTGGTGCTATTAAATCTCACACAGAACTTTCTTATAAATAAGTCATTTTCAACTAATTTTTTTTTCATTAAATGCATATCCCTAACACGCTCACGCACACACTCAAGTTCAAACACAAGACATACCATATAAAAAATCCTGAGTAAAAATCGTTAAGCTGTTCCCCAAGGGGCTCAAAGTAACTTCAGAATTCGTTATGAAATTTAAACGTGAAATATACTCTTTTTATAACTTAATTTTTTTTAATTCAAATTAAGGTAGTATAAAGTTGAATTTTAACCAATCTAATAATTCTTTTTAGATTAACACATTTGAGACAAGCTAAACCTGTTTACCTGTCTAACTAAAGCTATATTTAACTTCACTTAATTATGGGAAACCACAAAACCAGAACTCACTGGTGCATTCGTCCTTCTCTAATAGCGATTTTACAAAAAAGTCGCTGGCGCCGGTATTTCTTGGTTAGCGATTTTGCTTAATTGCCTGAAAGTGGCCGTTAAGCAGCGCTTTAATGCAAATTCGTAAAAACTGGTATTTGAAATTTCCCTCAAGATCGCCTAAACCCTAGCAAAATCTCCTGACTTCAAATTGCTCGATCGATTGCAAATTCCCGTTGATTGTTTGCGTTCTTTATCAGTTCTTCCAATGGCGCAACTGCCTATACTCCAATTCGAAGAGAAAATTGTAGAAACAGTGGAGAAAAATCCTGTCGTGGTAATAATTGGGGAAACTGGTTCTGGAAAAAGCACGCAACTTTCTCAAATTCTTCACCGGAGAGGTTACACGAAATCTGGCTGCATTGCTGTTACTCAGCCGCGTCGGGTCGCTGCTGTTTCAGTATCTAGGTAATCTTCTCGCTTCTGAATACGTTCTTTTTGTTATGAATTTTACTTCTGTATTTCCGTGTAGACTCTTCGAGGGCAGCTGATTATCGCTATTTTTTTACATGCTTTCTGATTTTAATTTTCCTAAGTATTTTATTTGGAGAATCTTGATTGAACTTTAGAAGTGAGTTATTGTCTTTCTAGAGTAAGAATGTATTGTTTATTCATGTAGTTCTTGTACTAATTCTCGTGGAAAACTTACTTTGCTAAAAAATTGTTTCATCTGGGAAGAATTTAGAATTATGGTTATCTTTCCAAGTTCCACCAATTACTTTTTTGGGTAAGGATGATTTCCTATTTTTACATGCAAAGAAAGCATGGCTTTTGCTGATTTCCAACTCTAGTCGTAAGTTTGTTGTTATTTTTTGTTGTAAAAATCACGTGTTTGTATGTGTTCTGTCGGTGTGGTTATGTATTTCTAATTTATTTTCCCTCTCGGTGTAATGCACAGGCGTGTTGCACAGGAACTCAATGTTAAGCTTGGTGAGGAAGTAGGTTATGCCATACGCTTTGAAGATAGAACTTCAGAGAAGACACTTATTAAGTAACGTGGCTTTATCAAAGTATTGAAAACTAATTGTAGGGAAGGGAAAATTTGTTGGATTTAATCACGTTGCTTATATTAACAGGTGGCAAATTGCATGTGCAGATACCTAACTGATGGAGTTCTCCTTCGTGAAAGTCTTTCCAATCCAGATCTGAGCCAATATTCAGTAATTATATTAGATGAAGCTCATGAGAGGAGCTTAAATACGTAAGTCTCAGTATTATGATTGCCTCTGTTTATGATAGTGAGTGGTAATAAGTTGGTACTTCTTAGTTCTTACAAGATCCAATGATAACAGTGTCTAACTTGGCCTTTGCTATACAGATGCCTGAGGGAATTAGCCATTTGCCTCGTTTTCCCCTTCTTTCGGTTAACCTTCTGTTTTCCTTTTTGTGTTTGCATTCTGCAGTTAAATGCTTGCTGTATGTTCCCGTGAGATTTTTGCGTTTAGGATTGTTTTTAATCTTCCATATGCTAACTTCCCCCATTCCCCGGTTTCCCTAGAGTTTAGTAGTTTGATATGTGCAAATCTATCTGATCAGGGATATATTGGTTGGATTGATGAAGAGGTTGATTAAGTTACGTGCATCCAATCTGAAGGTTTTGATCACTTCAGCTACACTTGATGGTGAAAAAGTATCCAGGTTCTTCTCTAACTGCCCGATCCTCAATGTCCCAGGGAAGTTGTTCCCTGTTGAGATACAACATAGCTCAGAGAGGCCCAAAAGTTATCTTGAAGCTTCTCTAAAAACAGCTCTTGGTATGAGTAAGCTTTGGATGTTATGGCATATGAATCAAGTTTTCTGATTTTGTTGCTTCATTCACTTTTTGGTGTCTATCAAGGGGGGGTTAGGGGGACGAGGTGCAATATCGTTCACTGTTATTGCTTGTCGCATTTGCTTCTAGCCTGGATTCTGATTTAGATGGTTCTTGCGTGTTCTGTAGATATACATGTTCGAGAACCAGAAGGCGATGTCTTAATTTTCATGACAGGACAGGTTTGTATCTTTTTCCTTGTCTGCCAAATAATGATGCTGTAATGTTCCAATATATTTTATTATTACACTGATTTAGGTGAAATTGTAGGATGATATCGAGAAGTTGGTGTCAAAATTGGAAGAGAGAATCAAACACCTGGAAGAAGGGTCTTGTATGGATGCTATAATTCTTCCACTTCATGGATCTTTACCTCCTGAATTGCAGGCTAGTCGTTATTTCGCAATCAGTTGCTATTTTTTCTCTTACAAATGAAAACTTGAAGTATCTTTGTCATCTGCAATCTGCATTGCTGTTTATGTGTTGTTCCTGAGGATTTTCTATTGAAAACTTTCTGGTCTTTTGTCCCATGCAATAATCTCTGTTGTTATCCTGATGCATGCCTAGGGGTGCAAAAGAATCAAGCTTGAGCAGAGTTTATCAAAGTTTCAGGCTTGAGTTCGAGCCTAGGATTTCGAATTTGAGCTCAACTAGCTTATCTAAGGATCTAGATCTAGCTCGAAAGGAAGAAATTGATTGGTTTTAGCTCGAGCTCATCAGTAATACGATTTAAAATTTTAAATCAATTGTATGAAATAATTTAAAAATTAATTTCTGAAAATATCTGTTAAACAAATAGATTGGCAAAAGATAATTTTATCTTGGATTTAATAATACGAAGAGGTTATTCTTTTTACATCAAAACTGGTAAGGGATTTGGAATAGTGGATTAGCAACTATTATGAAGTTAGATATTAATAACGATAATTAAATATTTTTATTAACTCATCATTACAAAATTTAAAGAGTTAAAAAAAGTTTGTGCCCTAATTAGCTTTGTGGTAGAAATACATGACTTTGTAGTTACTGTTATCTATATAACACCAGTGTAGAAGTAATATTTTTCAACAAAAACATAGAGAACGTGCATTAGATTATGTAAACACTTATACATAACTTGGTATTGTAATGTATTTATTAAACTAAAAAATATGAATAAAGTATGAAATAACAGTAATTCTTAGAGCATGCCACTTCTACGCATTAGTTTGTTCGGATAAAGTACTTATTTGAAGTAAATTATATAAGAAATTAAGTTTAATAATATATGATCTTTAAATTAAAACATATTTCGAGAAATAAGATAAGATTGGCTATAAAAATAGATTATGAAGATACGATGGTTGCTGTTAAATTCTTATTTAACTATAATAGGAAACTGTTACAAACCAAGCAAGTGCAGTAACTCTGGCAGTTGAATATGGTATAGGTTGAGAGCCTCAAGGATGTTGATTCTTGTGTCATAATTAAAGGCTCAAATTGCTTAGCAAAAAGTCTTTTGTTGATTTCATCATCTTGAACTTCTGTTGTTCTGTTTCAATGTGTGCTAGTTCTAGTTCTGCTTGTGTTTTGTAATTATATAGCACTATTAGTTTTTGCTCTTTGCTCTGAAGGTGCGACTTTCCAATTTCAGCTTTAACTGATATGAATTAGTCTTCTTAATAAATGTAGCATTTCCTTTTTGTCACTTCTTTATTTGCTTTACCATGCAGGTCCGTGTATTCAGTCAACCACCTCCCAATTGTCGTCGATTTATCATTGCTACCAACATAGCTGAGACCTCTTTGACTGTTGATGGTGTGGTGTAAGAAACTTGATGCTCTTTGATTTATGTGTTGCTTTATGTATAAATGTACAGCTGCATTATGAGGAATCTATTGCAAACTATAACCTAACTTGCACCATCATTGATTTGGATATATGTCCAAGTATAAGGTTCATCAACCTCTGATCCTCGAATGTGAGGACTGACCATTGTGTCAATGGCATTTGACATGATTCTCATCCGTGTTATATAGATATTTCAATGATTTTTAACCAATTTCACTGAGAAATCTTTGCTACATACTTTTAATTATGGTCAATTGGAAATGTTATGACAAATGGTTCATACACTGCCGAAGAGGAGAAGGGCGATCATTTTTCCTTTTTGAATCTTTTTAAGCAAAGTTTCAGTTTCAATCCTTCTGTTAGTTTCATCTTTAAGAGTGTTTCTTGTTGTAACTTTTGTGAATTCTGATTTGAACTGCAGGTACGTAATTGATACTGGTTTCGTGAAGCAACGACAGTATAACCCATCAACTGGCATGTATTCTCTTGATGTTGTCCAAATTAGCAAGTATGATATATATCCTCCCATAATCAGTGAAACAAAATTTCTTTTGGTGCTTATTCTACGTACGCATGGATTTTGTACTTCCAATGGGACGGTCTAGTAATTCTTGTTTTTCTGACCATTCTCTACCCTCGAATTTAGATTGCCATATGTATATTGTATTATGTGGATGTTGTATTTGATTGATTTTGTTACTTTTTTAATTGTTTGTTACACCATGGTGATGATATTTAGTTTCCCCAAGCTATTGTCTTAATGTCCTAAATTGGGTTTCGAAAACTCAGTTTTACTATACAGCTGCAGCACAGCCAGTTACAGTTCGGTTCCACATTCAAGTAAGCCAGTTTAATTTTCTGATGAGTAAGTCTTTTGAGTGGTGGAGTGGGAAAAAGTGTTATGGCTATAAGTAACAGGGATAGTTGTTTCTAGATTAGGGCCACATGATGGCACACATTACTGGGGCTGGGTGGGAAGGGACACTTTGTTTCTTGTTAGGAAAAGCTGAGTAGTGGAAGCAAAGGGAAGGTGGGCGCCTTACCTCTGAGTGGTGGAAGCCAAGGGAAGGTGGGTCCAGCCTTACCATTGGGAGGACCTCAAATATCCTAACGACCCTTCATGCACACACGAAAGAAACAGGGAACCTTGGCCTTTATTTTAATGTATTATCACTCTGCTTCATTATTACCTGCCTGAGTAAATAAATCCTGAAAAATCTTCCCCTTTTCTTGCACAATTGAGATATTGTATGTTTTAGATGTGATAGTTGTTTGCTGCTACATTTCCCCTTCAGGAATCAAATTTAATTTTCAACACTCAGACTCATTTGTGCTAATTCGTGTTGCATCTCATTTATGCCTATTCTCAGACAACAAACATGATTTCAGAGTGCAGGCTAATCAGCGTGCAGGAAGAGCTGGAAGAACACGACCTGGAAAGTGTTACCGTCTGTACCCTTCCGTGGTTTACAAGGATGACTTTTTGGATGCTACGGTCCCTGAAATACAGAGATCTTCCCTTGCGGGAAGTGTGCTTTATTTAAAATCATTAGACCTCCCGGACATTGATATTCTCAACTTTGACTTCCTTGATCCGCCTTCCTGTAAGAAGGCATATCTTTACCTGCCTTGATGCGTTTGTGATTTAATATCTATGTGTGAGATCTAGATGGTGAAACCTTGCTTTGCCTTTGCTGCAGCTGAGGCTTTGGAAGATGCCTTAAAGCAACTATATCTCATTGATGCCATAGATGAAGATGGTTCAATCACAAGTCTTGGACGAACTATGGCTGGTAATAATTCTCCTCCCAATTGATGTATTTTCCTAGCGTGATGCACTCCTTTGCCATTGGTCTTTGATACCTGTCGCCTCCTATATTTACTAATATCGATAATCCCTCTTAAGTAGTTGTGGGGCACACATAAATTAGCAGCGCTTAAAGCTTGAAAAAATTTATGCACCTTGTTCCCAAGGCATTAGTAGCGATTAACCAAAACAAGCTAAAATAGCCAGCTAAAACCCAGGTATCAGAGGTTCCGTGTCTTTTCTTTTTTATTCATTTGTTTGCTTACTGTTTCTATCGATTTTGGGTTAAAAGCTGTTCACATCTGCCTCAATGGTTTCTTTGTCTTTTTTATTAGTAGATGCACTTTTATGGTGCGATGAACATGTTAAACTAATTGGATTTATTACCTATCATGGGCAGGAAGAAACTAGAGTCCTCGGTTGTCTTCTCTGTATCATACTCAAATTTTCTGAAAACTACTTAATCATAAAAGAACTGCTGAAGTTCGTCATAGTACTGTAAAAATCTACAGATTTTACAGCCTGCCCATGCTTTAACATTTACGTTTAACTTGATGTTTCATTAGTAGCCCAGAAACAACAAGGGGAAAAGGGAGTAAGGCGGGAAAATAGTCTTGGGGAAGTTTGCTTTAGAGTTGAAATCTTCTATCATATGCAGAACTTCCACTAGAGCCTTCACTGTCAAGGACCTTGTTAGAGGCAAATGAGTGTGGCTGTTTATCTCATGCTTTAACCGTTGCCGCAATGCTATCTGCAGAAACTACATTGCTTTTAGGTCAAAGGTATAACTTTATCTTCTCCTGTCTGTATGTGGTTTCTTTATGCTGGCACTTACAAGTGTTATATATGATGTCGCAAGAAGTAATTTGTATGTGATGAAAGATCCCGGCTTATGTCAAGACTAAACCATTGACAAGTTTTGTCTGTTTAACTGAAAAGCTTATTGCACAAAATTTGTATATTATATATTGCATCTTTAACTTAGTTTGAACCCAGGAAATCATTATCCAGTATGTTTAACTGGTGCAGAAGATGCAACATTAACAAGTCAGCTGTGAAAACTGAAATTCGTCGTCTGTCATAACTCATATGTCATTGTTTTGTTACATGAGCTCTTTTAAATAAATATTTCCTATTATTTAAGTTGAATCAAATTCTTCATAATAATCATATGTAAATTCAATTTTTCACGCAGTAAGAGCGCCGATAAGAAGCGGAAGCACACTCCTTCAAACCTTCCTGATGGTTCTGGGTTGGGTGACCACATCCAGTTGTTGCAAATTTTTGAGCTTTGGCATCAAACTGATTACAACACAGACTGGTGCAAGGAGAACAACTTGCAGGTACCAGTATTTCTGTTTTGTTCATAGTAGTTTCTAGATGCATGCCTGTTGGATACTTAGTTGCATGGAATTTAACTAGTTCAGATTTGTACTTGATAAAAATTGATAGTTTACCTGATTATGTTGGAATGTTCGTACTCCTGAAATACTCGCTTCCTGTAAATTATATTGAGAGATTGACTAATTGTTAAACTTTATCTTGCTGATCTAGGTGAGGGGGATGATATTTGTCAAGGATGTCAGGAAACAGTTATCCCAGATAATGCAGAAGATTGCTAAAGGTCAGTATTATTTGTGTATATATATTGCATATATATCTAGTTAAGTTTATATATATGATTCGTACTTTCTTCAATCTACTCAAAGATCAAAATTTAGTTTATGCAACTTCTACCTCTTACCTTGGGAAATATGCAGTGGTATCTCAACTGCTTTATTTAATCCCTCTATTTAATATCTGCCAATTAAGCATGTTTAATCCCTCTAGATTGGAAATGAAGATCATTCATTGTACTATTCTAATTACGTTCCAAATTTTGCCTCCCGTGTAAATTCCGTTTCCATATTAACAGGATCCATGGATGTTAAAACAAGAAAAAAACGGAAAGAAGACCAAGATTACAGACCTTTGAGAAAAGCTCTGTGTTCAGGATATGCAAATCAACTTGCGGAGCGAATGATTCGTCATAATGGCTATCGCACCCTCGGTTTCAACTCGCAGTTAGTTCAGGTAGATGATTCACTACCCAAATGAGAGAGAGAGAGAGAGAGAGAGAGAGCCTTTTTCCTCTTGTTTCACTCACTTTGTGCAAGTTTTTATTGTTCAGGTGCATCCGTCATCAGTGCTGAAACCAGATGAAGATGGTATGCTCCCAAATTACGTTGTCTATCATGAACTTATTGCTACATCACGGCCATATATGCGGAATGTATGTGCCGTTGAGATGCAGTGGGTCAGGCCAATCTTAGCTAAACTCGATAAAATAAATGTCAGGAAACTCAGGTTGGCAATCTTTTCACTTTTCTGATATGTTCATAGAGCTTGCATTTCTTCTGTAACGTGATCTTGTGCTTATTCAGTGGTGGAGCCAGTCAGTCCCATGAAGAAGTTCAAACGGAAAATTTAAATCTGCCGAAGGATGATGCTATTGTTGCTCAGCCCCTTGATGACCGAGAGAGTAGAATTCTTGCAGCTCGGGAACGGTTTCTTGCTCGTAGTCGTAAAGCCAACAGATAACAGTATTCTTTCATGTTCAAATATTTGCTGGACATATACATTGGTTGCCTGATCCATCTAGGAGTTGTCCGGTGGCATCTTGACAGTTGAGGAAGATTGTAAGTTGTATATCCTTCCTGGCTTGATGCGTCTCTGAGAGAGTTGATGCTATGTAAACCTTATACCCTGTACTGTAACATGATGATTGTACTTGGGTACAGATAAACCTTTTATCCACATGCACGCACGGTGAGGGTGACTTTCATATATTCTTATTTTCTCTGTATGAATATATACATATTTTTTTACAAGAAACTAGAATGAGTTGGAATACAGAATATTCCGAATACTGTGTCAGCTACATGTGGGATGTGTCTTAGGAGTAAAAATGAGAGTGTCGAAAGCTGCTAATTCTTCGAGTCTCAAACTTCTATTTTAATTGGAATGCACGTTTCGGAGGTGTTTTTCTTTTTATATTTTTGGGTGGATGGATTTTATGTTTTTATATGTTGGTGGAGTTGTAATGATTGAAGTTATATTATTATTATTATTGTTATACATTAATGGTGTTATTATTATCACTGTTCCCACCCTGCATTTTGGATGGATTATGATTTTTATGACTCGGAACCTATCCATGTATCAGATTACTGGATTCGAAATCATTCTATTCAAAATGGGTTTAGAATGGAAGAGAGTGATTGTCTGTGTAGTACTTTTGTATTGTTTCTTCATATTCTCTTTGTGTGTGTTCATAGTTAGTCTTTTGGTTCTTGATAGCGTTTTCCTTTGTGGTGTAGTAGTTGTTTTGTTGTATAATGTTTTAATTAATTCCCAGTTCTTTTTTTTTACAGCATCATAGTATAAGTGCTTCTTTATAGTTTTTTCTTCCTTGTTTTGGGACAAGGGACGCTACATTTTCTGTAAAATGTAGCTGCAAATGGCGAAAGGCAGCAGCAGTATCGGACCGACGCCACCTTCCCCTTCTTCCCTCTACCGAAAATCTACAAACACAACCACTTACTCTTGCTTGAATCACGAGTCTTTAATCAGAACCAAATAAACATAAACCAAAATTTCAGATGAGTTGAACTTGAAGGAGTTCATTAGACCAGACACACGGCAAACTCCCAACCTTTAAAATACTCTCTCCTTTTACTTTTTGTGTTATTGCGTTGCGTGATACTCTCCTAAAACTTATGCGCAGCATCACAGAGAAAGATGCCCTTTCTCTAACGTCACTTCAAACATTAAAATATTACATTACATGCTTGCATAAACTACTACTGCATTTGCTTCATTAATTTACCATAACATCACAGTTGACATCAATCAGGTGTTGTATGTATGCTCCTCTACCAGAAGAGTGAGGGAGGGAAAATGGAAGAGACAGACAGACTCTGGTCCAAGTCCAAGTTTCAAGACTTCACTTTTTTCAGGGAACGATACTGATTACTGGGGCCATTAAGTAGGAGAAACATCTAGGCAGCACTCTGACTATTTCGATTTTTATTTCTTGGCAGCCCAAATGCACCAATAGACTTCATTCTTGTGCATCACATTTAGAATTTTATAATCCTGGAGTTGTGTAATAAGAAACTGGGATGATGATGATGATGATTTGTCATTTCTGTTGTCTCATCGTCTCTCTTTCTTTCCAACTTTGACAAAGTTGAGCTTTTCTTTTCTTTTTCTTCTCTTCATTGATTAGCTCAAGGTTGGCTTTTCTCCATCTATGGCCGAGGGTCATATACAAATACAAGTGGGGGGATCTACAATCCCACTTGAAAACACCCCTCTGCTTAAAATTCCAGACCTACCTCAAGAACCAGACCTCCCAGATGATCAAGAAATTGATAAAGAGACTCTTTTGGATAAAACCCTCCAAAGATTAGATTTTTTTCTCTATTTCTTGGGATTTAACCAGTCCACTGTGTGGAGCTTTCTGTTGTCTTGGGGGGTTTTTCTGGTTATCGGGGTCTTGTTTCCAGTGGTGATGCTTGAGCTCTCCAACTGTCCAGGATGTGAAAAGGGTCAGATCAAGAGTTTTGAGATTGGAATAGTGGTTTCTCAGGCTTGTTTGGCTGCTGCATCTTTGATATGCCTTTCACACAACTTGAGAAAATATGGCATCAGGAAGTTCCTGTTTGTTGATCGCTACAGTGGGCATGTGGAGAGGTTCAGTGATCAATATGTACAGAAGATTTCAGTGAGTAATGCTTCAATTTACTCTTATTATCACATTGAATTCTCAGTTTATCTAAGGTGTCAGGTTTGTCTTCGGGCTATTGGTTTTATGAGAAATGTTTACTGGGTAACAAAATTTGGTTCATTGTAATTGTTCAGACTTATTGATTAATTCAACTAACAAACAAATATTCCGTTAAAACATCTCAAGATTCTAGGAAAATTATCCATTTGGCTCTGATGTGTTACTGCTTCTCAGATTGATTGGAGAGTTGTTAATGACCTTTACCCTCTGTTTTCTTAGCATATGAGGTTGTGGTTGTGTTTGTATCTTCTGAAAGACAAATTGAAGCACACAGAAGCAAGCAAATAAAGGACTGTTTCAAGCACAGCTCCAGTTCCTCTGCCTTATCAGCAGTACATGAATAGAACAATATTTGCAAGATTCTAAGATATTCTTATGCATTGATCCTTCTCATCACTTGGTCAGTCTTCAACATACTGACTTATTGCCGGCTAGAGCAAATTTCAAGGATCTTTCTTATCTCTGCAGGGGTCTGTACGCTTATTGGTGCTATGGGTGCTGCCGTGTTGCCTTTTGAAGACTGCACGTGAAATCATCCGAATTATGTACGTTCATCATGAGTCGTGGTGGCAGTCTGCTGCAATCTTGTTAGTTTTCGTGTTTTCATGGACATATGTGACCGCCATCATTCTTTCAGCCTGTGTCTTGTTCCATCTAGTGTGCAACCTGCAGATTATACATTTCGATGACTATGGGAAGCTTTTGGAAAGAGAACCTGATGTTATAGTATTGCTGCAAGAACATGCCCGCCTGCGCTACTACCTCTCCAAAATAAGCCACAGATTCAGAATATATCTACTTCTACAGTTTGTGATAGTCACTATAAGCCAGTTTATGACTCTGTTCCAGACCACCGGATACAATGGAATCATTACTTTCATCAATGGAGGGGACTTTGCTGTAAAGTTCCAAATTTGTTGCTTTCATCTACCATCTCTCTGTTTCAATCTTGAATATAAACGTATATCGTTTCTCGATTCTCCAGGTGTCATCGGTAGTCCAGGTAGTGGGGATCATTCTTTGCCTGAATGCTGCAGCCAAGATATCCCACAGAGCACAAGGCATTGGAGCACTAGCAGGAAGATGGCATGCTTTAATGGCTTGCAGTGCTTCTGCTGATGCATGTCCGATGAGAACTTCAAATAGCATCGGGAATTTGCAGGACGCTAATAAGTTGGGCTCGTTCCATATAGATTCGTCAGAAAGTGATTTGGAGTCGCTTGATTTCATCACAACGCCAACAAATACGCAGCTCGCCTCCTACATGTCTTCTTACCACAAAAGACTGGCTCTAGGTAACATCTTCGGTTGTAGTAGTGCGCTCCAACACATTTCACTAAAGCTGGCAATTAAAATCTGTTTTGATGCAGTGATGTATCTCCAGAGCAATCCAGGGGGGATCACGATATTTGGGTGGACGGTAGACCGGGGTTTGATCAACACAATATTCTTCATTGAGCTATCGCTGGTCACATTTGTACTAGGGAAGACCATAGTTGTCACACCGGAGTAGAAGTAGTGCATCCATCATCTGCTCCATTCTTTCGTGGAGCCCAAGTTGCGAACGCTGTTGCATCTGAAATCGAGTAGCCACACACAATACAAAGTTTGAGAGTAGAATTGCTATAGTGAGTTTCCTCCTAGTCTTTCCCTCCTCTTCTTTGTGAATTTCCCTTCTCCGCGGTGTTAGGAGGAGAGGCGGCAGGAGCCACCTCCGGCCTGGAGCACACTCTTCGTACAAAATATCAGTAAATAGAAATGATGCCTCTCACTTCAGTCTGTCGTGTATAAGGATAAATGGTGCACTTCACTAAACTTCGTATTTCCTAACGTGGCAACTTCTCCAAAAGTATTCAGACAATATATTCTTTTTCCAATTGCCAGTCACAATTTGACGTTTTGGGACGATGAATTTGAACCCAGTAAATCCAGCGGCTGGGATTTAGCCCACTTGCTTATTTGACAGGCACTCTTGCACACACGAACTGATCGTCCCCTTTCCAATAGATTTTGCGGCTGTTAATGACGGCAGTATTGAGCTTGCTGCTTCTAAAAAACGCGCACGATGGTTGTTTGCCAATTATGGTTAGAGTATGGGGCAACACTTTCAGGTCTTGTGCAGTGGTGCCCTTGACCATTTTACCGTTCAATTACACCCTCTATGTTCCAATTGAAATGGTCAAGGCAAATATTTCTTAATTATATTAGATCTACCTTTTCAGATGTTCCTTCCAGATTGTTCAGAGGAAAAATATTGAGGATGGTGTCTTTTGGGATATAATGTGATTTGATGACTAAGATTTAAATGTGTAAAACAGACAGCAGTATACAATACCATGTAAGAGCGCGTGTACGTAACAGAGAAAGAGAGGGAGAGAAATGTGGGAGAAGAGAAGCTTTGATAAACAGAGCCCCTCCCCTTAACGCCCAGTTAGGTCCAGCCTCCTGTGAGCATAGGTCAACGCCAAGCCTCCTTCCACTGCACCTCAACAGTAGATCACCCAGCTTCACTGCAAAATGCCTTCTAAAGCATGTTCATCATTCACCAAGAACAGAGTCAGAAATACCAATATAGGTCGTCAAGTGTCCTGTCACTTTTGGGTAAAATTGGATCGATCAATATTGTCGTCAGTAACATTGTCCATCTTTCCCCAATTAAATTACTGCATCTTGAAACACATTATGACTAACTGAACTGAGCCAGGGAAATACAATCAGATCAAGAATACTCACAAAACAAATTCCTCTAACCTCCAAACCCAAGCTCTCTCTAGTGTGATCATATACCTACAGTCAACATACCTCATACCAGTCAGCACACAAATGCACCAAAACTTATCACCTGCACATTGCATGAAAAAATGCCCGTTCTACTCCGAGAGAGCTGCCTGTTAATCAGAAGAGCATAGCAGATGATCATATACAGTCAACCAGTCAGGCTCTCTCTTCCCTAACCCACCTGCCTTTTGTCGAAGATAAACCTATATTTCTGGTTAACAAACCGATGTTGGACACAAGAAAAAGGGAGCTTCATCGACGGAGTTCTTCTACAATAAACTTGCAAGATTCAATTCATAAATTTAGTAATCAAGAGAATGTAACATCCTGGGAGTGTTGATCCAGCATGCATATAATCAAGAAAGCCATTCCACAGTTAAACGGGGTAGATGCTTGGCAGGATTTACTGATGCAGCACCAAGGAGAAAAAATATTGCAAGTATCAACACTGAGAAGTTATTACAATGAAGAAAACAAAACAAGCACATACGGTGTGACATTAAGTACATACTAAGCAGTTTGAGTTAACGTGATGGAATGCACGTGAATATCATAAAAAAATGCTTAATCACCCGCCACATGACATAATCCTTCAGGAAACATAACAAAGTTTGCAGTGTTCCTATTTTGAACTTCAGACAACAAATATGTAATTTTGTGAATGTTAAGTAATTTGAGTTTCTATTTGGTAACCTCGACCTGCTTGACACTTCAGTGACATTTCAGACGGATATCATAAAAGTTCGAAACCAATGAATGTTTCACACTATTAAGTTTAGGGTAGTTGAAAGTAAGTCTTTCGTTCTAAGCTGGAAATACAAATGGGTTAAGCAAGCGACAATTGCGTACCAAAACCAACCCAGCTTCATTAGAGGAAGAAGCAATCTGAAAGAAATTGATCACCACTAATCATATCAAATTAAGTTGGCTTGGCATGAGCATGACAAGCTATCTCGACATCTAAATAAGGGGAAAAGAATGCAAATATAAGCTTATCATTAGGCAGTATTTGGTTCCCTATCCCTCCAATAAGATCGGAATATACAACTCTCCAAGAACAAAAAATTAAGAGACCTCCTAGCGTGATTATTAATTATTCATCACAACAACAACTAGAAACAATCCAACTATATATTTCGAATGTACTTTGGTTCTAATCATATCCAATAGCAAGAATATCAGTCGCTCGGCCATACAAAGACTGGAAAGCGCCATACTGAATTATAAAAGACTACTACCAAAATACGCTTCACCTGCATGGTGTGGGGTGCCAATAAACTATTAGTTTGTGCTTACAGACTGTTGAAACCATTTAGTTCAAAAAGAATAAGTATATGATCAACAAAGTTTTTCAGCGAGCAAATGAGGACGACGAAAAAGTTCCATCAAGAATTTATAATTTAGAACCCTATGATAGTATTCAAAAGTCTTCAAAAATTACTTAAGAAAAAAGCAAGTTAAATGTTGAGAGTTTTTTTGTCTTAAGCATAGGAATTTACTTCTGTTCATGGGTAGCATGAAAATGATGAAATGCACACGCCTCCAGGAATTAGAAGCTAAGGATCTAAAGAACAAGGTTGATCCTAACTTAACAGAGCAATTCCACATGAGCACAGAGCACATTCTTGATTTTTGGTTACATGATCCTAACTTAACAGAGCAATTCCACATGAGCACAGAGCACATTCTTGATTTTTGGTTACAACCGCAAAATCAGATTTGATATTTACCTCCTGGGTGCTATACCTCAGCCAAATTCTTCGCAGTGAAAGGGTAAGAATGTCTCCTCCGCTTTACACACCATCTCTTGCAAACACAATATGAGGAGTAAATTTATAGCACCAAGAACATGAAAGTAATCATACTGTTGTGGAATTCAAGATCAATTTTCAAAATGTTTACAGGGGGGAACCAATATAAATGTATGCTACATATAAAAGATCAGTCAAACAATTCCCTAATAGGAAGTGCCTTGTGCCACACCTTTCCGGGCAAGACTCATCAGAGACGCATTCCTACTGTCAGCAATCCCAAGAAGAAAAGTTCACCTGCAAGCCATCTCATTCAAGAGTAGAGCACGACATGTTGTCCACCTAATTCATCAAAGATGCCTGCTATAAAAAAAACACGATTTGATACTCCCACAAGCAATTGTTGCAACTTCCTTTTGGCCTTGGCTCTCACCTCAATCTGTCTTGTATAGATAGTACAGAATCCAAAGAATAGAGTAGTTCTGGCTGCTATTGGCCAAAAAGACCACCAGTGCCTAATTCTCCTTGCTGCAGCTCCTTCCTCCTTTGCTCTTCTAATGGATCAGGACTCTTCATCACTCTTCGTATACGCCTGATATCACATTTAAAACAAAGAACATTAACATCAGAAGATTCAAAAATTTATGGTAAATTTATATTGCGAAGGCAAAGTACCTATCTTGTGCATGGTGCGCAGGAAAAGTAGGCATAAACTCCTTAGACTTGGGGAGCGGAACTTCATGGAACCATTCATGGTTAAGAGCCGCTTCAGCAGTTATCCGCTGCATTTGAAAGTAGAATCTTCTGATTAAATACGCAAGACACTGAAATTCAATCTTTCGAACAAATTAAGTGGAAAGATGTAATGAACCACAACCTTTTCAGGGTCATAAGTTAGAAGCTTGTTCAAAAGGTCGAATCCGGCATCAGAAAGTACAGGTGATCCAGTAAATGATGTTGCTGGAAATTTCCTACGCAATAGATTGTACCTGCAATAGATGCAAGTGATTAGAAACAACACACAATTTACTCTATGTAACTCACACTGTCACCAATGGAGGCCAGAAAGCCACACCGGATCACCCAAAGCTGGAAGCCTGGGAAAACAGTGGCAAAAAAGAGAACATGAATTTTGATATCAACTTCGGTAAGGACTGAATATATGAGATAGAGATACTTACTGATGCTTGACGAAGTTCACCTTTACTCCAGGGAGTTTGGAAAAACCAGGCCAAATTGTCTCGTTCGGAGTACCAAGGATCCTAAATATCTGCAGTATCACCCAACATAAAGTAACTAAACCAACTATTCCAATACTCCAGGCCAGGTAAGCTACATAGCATGAACTCTCAAGCTGTGTTTACCTTGTCCAGCTGATCAAACTCTGTCTTCCCATTGAACAATGGTTCTTTTGATAATAGCTCAGCCATAATGCATCCTAGGGACCACATATCAATCGCGGTAGAATATTGTTTGGCTCCCAAAAGAAGTTCTGGCGCCCTGCAAATGAACTAATGATTCAGATTTCCTTATTAACCTAAACAAAATAGCAACAAATACAAATTGAAATGCTGAGTAAGCCATCACAATTAGAATACCAAGGGTAGATCACAGTTGCACCAATTTTTTATTTCAAGATGCATGAGTCTCCTATGCCATCTGAATGACACTAACTAGACCATCGCAGGATAAGCACATGAATTACCACTAGAACATCATTTCTACGATTGAAGTACAGTGGCATGAAAGCATGCACCCAAAATGGCACAGAAATGCTATGCTCATAGGAACCTAGATAGCCATTATGGTTGAAAAGGCCCGTAAAATATAGCACAGGCCAAACAAGATGTGCACAAAGTGATGCTCACCTGTACCACAGAGTAACCACCAAATGAGTATATGGTTTCAACGGGCTCCCATATTGACGAGCCAGACCAAAGTCGCAGATCTTCAACTCACCACGGTTATTTAAGAGCAAATTTGAAGTTTTCAGGTCTCGATGAAGCACCCAATTGTCATGAAGATACTTGACACCCGCTAAAAGCTGGAGCATCAGACATTTCACTTCACTTTGACTGAACGGCTGTTTCATAGTCTCCATCAATGCCTTCAGATCATGTTCCATATACTCCATGACCATAAAAATGCTGTCAAGATTGCTTCCCACAACTACTTCTTTGACATCCACAATGGAGGGGTGATCAAAAGATAGAAGAATGTTTATTTCTCGGAGCGAAGTCAAAGGAAACCCTTCTCTCTCTTTCTCCATCTTGACCTTCTTCAAAGCAACAATTTCCCCAGTCTTCTTATCCCTGGCTCTATACACAACCCCATAAGTCCCTTCATCTATCTTGTTGAGTCTCTCAAACTCATCGACACTTCTGCAACCCTGGAGCATATTAACACTCCTTTGCGGGGGTTGTGCTGGCTCTGGAGTACCATCAGAGCCATGATCATCCTCAGACTCCGTTTCGGACTTGCTAACACTATCACCATCATAATTGTGATCATCATCTATCTCCATGTACTCATTATGGTCATCACTTTCTTGATAACTATCTCTACTGGAGGACCTTACACGTTCATCCGACCCGGAGGACCGCCCCCTAGCGCCATCAGACCCTTCCCTCTTGACCTCCCCCATTTCTGGACATATTGATTTACTATGGCCTCTTACTTCAGCTAACCCCGAACCAGGCTTCCTATGCAATCTTGGGATATCTTCGTAATCAGAAATCTCACCTTCATCAGCTGGAGACTCAGCATCATTAGCCCAACGAGAAGATATTATGGTTCGTGGAGGTACATAATCATCATCATCAATTGTCCCTGTTTCCATTCTTTCAACCCATTGTTCTTCAGGATGAAGAGAGGATGTTTCAGCAGGGAATTCAGACGAATCAGGTCTTAAGTCGACTTTAGGAGGCGATGCTTCTAACTTAACCTCATTTGAGATGGTGGGTGAAGTCTGTACATTCCCATCAGGGCTCGGTTTTGGGTTAGGTGACTGGCGATAAGACTTGATCATTGGTGCCGATGGCGGTAAAGTAACAGCATCAGCAGCATTCCTACTTTTGATTTCTCTACTCATGTTCCTATTGTCTCTGTCCCACACAATTGGTGAGAACTTCCGCTTTTTATTCTGCAACGGAGATAACTGACTTACATTTTCCATCTTTCTAACCTCAGAATCTTCATTAACCTGGGTTTCTGAATCGACAGCCTCATCAGATCCATCACTGGAGAGCTCCCCAGGCTCTCGATCTATGGCGCGCACAGGAAGCCCACACCTCTTTGGCCCACCACCACCACCACTACTTCCAGAATCACTTCGACTAGAAGTAGCATGATATCCACCATTTACCACATCTCTTTCTTTAATATCCCTCTGTCTGACCCTACCCTTATATTCCAGACTATCGCGACCGTGGCCCCTCTCGTACTCCCCAGCCCCATTTCTAACACGTCCATCATCCCTTTTCGCATAACCATTCTCCTTCTTTGTCATCCCAAAATCAGTCTCACGGTCCCTAAACTCATTACCTCTATAAACCCCATGTCTTCCAGCAGCCATAAATGTGTAATCCTTCGACTTCGTTAGGTTGCAATATCAAACCCTAACCAGACAAAGGACTCGCCTAGATTCCCTTCCGAACAAAAACCCCTAACCTAACTCCCACGAGTCTTAATCAATCCCCCACAAATTGTCAAATTTATGAAATAAAAAAGAAACCCGAAACGACACGCAACAGAAATCAATTTCTTCCTATCCGAAATCCAAAACACAGATCTGGCACAGCACCAAATCCAAACACGCGTGACCAATCAACAACTCAACTCTCTCTTTCTTATTTCTTAAAAAAACCAAGACGAAAGAACAATAACAAACCCAACACCTCGAACAAGAATTGCCGAAATGAACAGAAAACCCTAAAAGAATAAATAGTTGAGAATCTCCCCTACTACTCCACCCGCCAGTGAGGAATTCAAAAATCAAAAACCTTACCGATTAAACAATCGGAGCACAGTATATATATAGAGAGAGAGTGAGAGCGTGAGTTCGCGAGGAGGCGCCGGTTAGCTTCTACAGAGATAAAGTGAGGCGGCTAAGAAAGAAAGAAAAGAGCAGTCGCCACCGCGTTGAAAGAGAGTCTAATAATTACCTTCCTTCCTTTTTTATATATTTATTTATTTTTCAATTATTTGTTTATATTTAAAATTAATAATACAAAGCATATTGCCCCGCCCAATAATTGAGTCGAATATGCTCTCTAAGGTGGCTTTTGTGGATCGGTGGGTTGGGCCTGGTCCTGGGCCTGGGCTGTCAAGTCCAGACCACTTTAGAATTCAATCTTACTGGATTGGGTCCAGAAACAATCATTGTATACCCTTTAGTCAGGAAAAAAATATTTGGGTAAATTATATCTATCTCTCCTAAGATTTGACATAATTATAAATTTCTCATCGTTATTTAAAAGATTACAAATACCCCTGAGGTTTGTAATTTTCAACTAATTTACAAATACAAAACGAATTGGTTAGAAAAACCTCAGGGGGTATTTGTAGTTTTTCAAACAATGAGGGGATATTTGTAATTATGCCAAGCCTCAGGGGAGGTAGATGTAATTTATCCAAAAAATTATTTAACATGTAATAAATCAATCGAATAAATATGAGTTTTGATTTATTTTTTTATTAATATTAATAAATTCGATGAATTTTGATTAATTGAGAGATCTATTTATTATGTGAAAATAAACGGTATGGATACTAAATGTAATTTTTCAATCCGTATAAGATTTTTGTGTAATTACAAAAGCCTTAGGGGAGAGTGTGTAATTATCCCAAATCAAAAT
Source organism: Sesamum alatum (assembly GCA_034509735.1). Classification (NCBI taxonomy): domain Eukaryota; kingdom Viridiplantae; phylum Streptophyta; class Magnoliopsida; order Lamiales; family Pedaliaceae; genus Sesamum; species Sesamum alatum. The sequence continues at coordinate 36,257,248 of JACGWO010000007.1, read as the reverse complement.
TATCAGTTCAAAATTTCAAGAATTGATAACAAATAGCGCGTTTCAATTTGTTCTTCTTTCTTGATTGTCGAAGCAAATTAACACATATTTTATACATGTGATGTGAATATATTATACTGTATGAAAATATAACATGGAAAGAAGTCCAAACTCTGGTAAACATGTTACAATAAATAATCAAAAGCAAATTAGAAGAAACATTGAATTGAATGAGCATAGAGCCCAAAAGCAAAAGCAAACACATGGGAGGGAAACATCCATCATCCACATAGTAGCTCAAGACATTTTGATTTTGGCATATACATAAAAGTAGAGGATTCACAGGTTTTAAGTACACGTGAATGTGGGGCTGTCTGCTGCTGCTGCTACCAGCAGAAGGAAGGCAACTTAATGGAGAAGGAAGATGGAAGATGGCCACTTCTTTTCATATAATCTGCTCTTTCAGATATCTCAACGCCCTTTTCGTTTAGTTTGCTCTCAGCGTTTGCACGTTTTTCCTCTGCTATCCTCCGAGTTGCTGCTAACTTCTTGTTGTATTTCTCTTGTGCCCGAGATTTCAGTCTTTCGGCCTTCGCCTACAATCACATGGAGTTTGAAATTAATAACATGGCCTTAAACAGCACTAGTTTTGGCATTGTTGACATATTGAAACTAGTAGTACTTCAGAAAGGTGATTAGACTAATGTCAAAAGGCAGTGTTTTTACCTCTACTTTTCGGTTCTCCATTTCAGCTTTCCTTATCTGATGATTCTCCCAGGCCTGGATCTTCACCTCTTCGCGTTTGTACCTATTGATCCACAAACGGTGAAAAAGAACGTTCAAATTCATCGGTATATATAGTTTCTTGAAACAGAACCATAACAGGAATTGCATGAAATGTTGAATCAATCGAATCACCTTGCCATGTATTTGGCACGCTCGGCCTCATCCCAAGCTAAAGCTCGGGTTTCCAGGGGATTCAGCTTCCGACTCTGATCATTAGCCTTATTTTCACTCGTACTCTCACTAAATGGTTCTGCTCCGTCTCTGCTAGATTTTCTAGTAGCACCATGAGGCCTGTCTGTCTCGTCTTTCTTCTCACACGGGGCGGTTGTATTTTCACCACTGTCGATAGCCACGCCCCCATTCGTGCTCCTAACCGGAGTTGATGATCCAGACGACACAGGGCTCCTTGATGCTGGAGTGGTAGCCCTTACTGGAGTAGTTGCTCTGGAAGGCCCTTGGCTTGCATTTGGTGTCATTTCAGTTCCCATATCCCTCAAGCATATAGATCTTAAAGCCGGTTTAGGACTATCAATGGGCTTATTGCTTCTCCATACCGACTCATCACAGTCAACGTTCTTCGTCTCCACATCACAGCCGTTTTCCCCCTCCTCCTCACCACTCGAGTAGTCCTTCTTGGGCACCGGTGCAATCAATCTCCTGTCATCAGCATTTGAATTACGCGGTGAGGCCTTAGCCTGATTCTTCTCTCCTCTTGATAGATTCACAAGCCATTTTTGAGCATCGTCCCATTTGGAGGGAGTCGGCTTACCTAAGGCCGTTCTATGATGAGACGTGCGATTCTTCCAGCCGCTCTTTTGGAACTCAAAACCAATACAACTACCAGCAGAAGTCTCTTGTTTATTGCCATTATTCAAGCACCCCTTATCCTCTATGGATCTCATTTTCACTCCCTAAACCGAAGCAAAATGCTTTGAGAATGACTAAAACTACCAGCAAAATCTATCCCCTTTTCTCTATCATGGATTATAATTGAAATCTCAGAAGGATCACAGATCCCGAATAACTTCTAAAAATAGGCCGGATCTCAGGATGAATATCTGCATTCTGCTTTGAGTGCAAGACAATCAAGTCAGTGAAAAATTCTTGCAACATTACCTGCAAGAAATCTAATTACAGCAACTTAAAAGATCTCAGCAGAAGTGTGTTTCAAGAAAGACCAAAATAATACAAAATTCATGCACATTAATCAACTACTGCTGAGTAGGCCTGTCAACGAGTAGAGTTCTAATTACTAGTTAACTTTAAACGAAACCCGAAAAACATAAACACGTAATCAATTTCGAATGCACTCATCAATAAAAATCATATAAAAGATTGATGGGCACAAAGAAAGTGTTATGAAGTATGCTTAGCAACAAGATGAAGTGATGGAAAGAGAGGAAAAAAACTGTACATTTTTGTGGGGCTTCAGCAGATTAAGGGCAAAAGGAAATGGAGCAGAGAATAAAGAACCTTGAAACCAAGAAACTTTTGAGGATGGCAGAGTGTGGAAATCAAGTTCAGATCCAACCAGTGGCGGAAAGAACTATAATAATACTTGCATATGCACTGTAAAAAAGCAGCAGAATATGGGCAGCTGCAGTAAAAAACAAATAGGTCTTGCTAATAAAATACTGCTAAGTACATAGACACTGTACTGTACCCTATTTGTCATCTATACTGTGGGGTGCTAACTTCCCTGACATGTTTACGAGCTCATTTGAATTCGATTGTTATTGTCTCTCATTTACATGTGTAAGCAATCCGACTCGTAGCACGGTCGGTTAGTGATTATATCATTGTCTGTTATTTGAATGTTACGAGTTTGAACATTATCGAATTAGGATAGCGCGTTGATTAATGAAATAGAGTGGTATTAGTACAATACGGTAAGAATTTGATGGGCGATGGATGACTCATTTCTTGGCCATATTTTGTACTTTCCTTAATGGGGACCCAACTTCTCCATCAGTCATTAATCAAGAAAAAGGTCCATAATGGGACTTTTTTTTTAACTTTACTTGAGTTTGAATCGTATTATATTGTATCTTTTGTGCCGTACGTTTATTTATGAGAAAGAATGTGTAATATAAAACTTTTCGAAGGGTAAACAAGAAAATTAGCGCAAATCAGAGACGGGCTTAATCATTCAGCTCGAAATCTTGTGACATTTTTTAACTGCAGTAACTTAAATATACGTTAACGGAGATAAAATTAGAAAAGATTAATTTATTAGAACGCCATGTGCAAAATTGTTTGTTTGACATTGCCATTTAGTGTAGCTTGTGAGGAAGCCATGTGCATTGGCATATGCATCCAAAGATGTTCACTATTTTTTGTGTTTGTGTTCATGTGAAAGTGTAGATCAATTATTTTTCTTCCCCTTGATCAAGGAGAATGTGTCAAGTAAACATATTCCCATGTTTTATGATTGCAAGAACAGATATTTTCCTGAAATTTGAATATTTTACAGAATATTTTCTAACTTCGAGAAAATTATATTGACACGCTCTATAATCATGCTTTATATGATATATTCCTCAATGATCACTCAATTTGGAATGCTTCTTTATAATAAACCTAAACTATAAGGAATATCAATGTGATTATTTCAAAACATACACCCTTGATTCAGGGACGAAGGCCGAAGGGCGTAAGGACGCCTCCGCGACAAATAGTAAAGAACATATGAATGCTGGACACATGAAAAGAAAAGAAAAGAGAGAAAAAGGACATTCAGAAAAAGAAAATGAGATAAAACTACTGGGAACGAGTGCTAGAATATTGTCTTTCCCACTACAGCCAGTGTTGATATTTACAGTTCCATAAACACTGAAGATCAAAATTGCGCCTTTAAGCTAATCTATCCTCGTACGTGCAGGTAGAAGATGTATCCGGTAGATTATGCGACTTGAGTGAGTCGGTACCATCTTGAAGAATTCTGAAGTTGGAAGGCTGACGAATGTGTATCCTGGTATGGACTATAAGAGGTATTAGAATCATAATACTACTGGTCAATATGTGGAGTTATCAAGCATAAATGCCGGAGCCACAGATGAAACGGATAACTGTTGCTATAACCAGTCCCAGTATTGCACCAGCAACGACCTGAAGTAAAAATAAACGTATAAAGGACAATCATAGTTACTACAGATAGCACAAAAACTTAGGAGTAGATAGAATCTATGAATTCAAAAAGTGTGGCGAGTAATTATTTTGGATGTCACAAGTACAAAAGCAAAGTGATGAATCTTAGAAAAGCTTGAACTAAATGCTGACAAACTGAGTAATTTTTCAAGTCCAGATGTAACATGTCTGCATTATGATACTGTCAGAAAATATTATAAAGAAAACTATCAAAACAATTTCTGGAATCAAATTCAATGTACTCTACATTTTAATTGTACATAATATTCCTCAAACTGATCAAATTTCATTCTGGAATCATAAAGTGAACCTGAGGGGGCGTATGACCGAGAAGTTCACGCAGGGGTCTGCTCTCAGCAAGAGGATGTTCAGCTGGAAGTTCACATACAATTTGATTTAAAACCTGCATTTTCAGTTTGTTAGATGTTTCCAGAATATACAGCTCATAAATCTATACCAGTGTAAGGTATATGTATTCTATAAAAAAATTTAAAAGAAGGTGCTGGTCAGATGCTTGTTCATTGAACATGCATCTATATTTTGACCGCACAGACATGCAAAAACAAAAGCTACAAACCTCCGCTTGACGTCCAGCATGTAATCTTACTCCAGTCGCATCATACATCACCTACCACAAGTTAAACATGTAAGAAAAATCTTCTGCAAACCACATTACTACTCAATTGTCTGAAACTATAATGCCAGACGACTGATGCAACTGCTTACTAGTCGGACCAAATGGCTTACTTGGAACAAGTCAGCACTCAGACAACCAGAGTCAACAACTTGAGGATGAGCTAAATAAAATTATACAAGTTGGTCACACAAGGATGCATTTCTATAGGGATTCTTGGTTCACTACTATTTCAGACAAATTCTTCATGATTTTGCACTCAGCAATGCCTATAAGGAGTAAACCATGTATATGAAGAAAGTCTTCAATTCACTTAAACAACCCTTCACATTTTCCCTTTGCTTTTGTGAATCTTAAAGTAATTCAACTACTGGACCATAAGCGCCATATCATCCTTCTTTAGCAATGCAAAAAGAGAAATTTAAGATGTAATATACAAATAACATTAATGAAGCTGATCCTGTGCTAGAATCACTAGCCGAATTTGTAACCTTAAGTTCATGTTGATTCAAATCACATGTTTAATAAAGGTCCTGCAAAAAGAACCTGCTAATGGAACATTTAAAAAGAAAGAAAAAAAAAAAAAAAAGGCACTCTTAGTTTAAATACACAATGGGTCAATAATGGTTTCTTACAGGACGCCAAAGGCATGGTTGTAGAAAATATTAGGAGGAACCCTACCACAAATGCCAAGACTAATGCAATTGCAAATAGTGATCCTCCAAAACCATCCTGCAGACCAATGGCCACTGCAAGAGCAGTTACTGTTGATGAATGGGATGATGGCATCCCACCAGATCCAACGAGTTGCTTGAGATCCCAACGTTTCTCCTTATACCTGCAGGACTACTATGGCATTAGACTTTGAAGTTTGAACGTTATAAAAATACAGGTTCACAATCTGAACGGGTTGCTTCTAAAGCATTATATTTTCTTGTATTGTGAATGCTGGGAAACGGAGTGTTATGGGTGAGTAGAGAACCCAAAAAATACTTAATTTGAAATATCCAAGAGCATCACATACATACTAAATCACTATCTCAATCCTCAAGGGTTTCATGCAAGCAAACAATCTAAATACTTGTGGCTAAGTTCATATCCAAGGAGTGTTATCTCCCTGTTGAATTTGAGATCATTCAAAAGCCTAATCTACACATCACCACTCAGCAGCATTTTTTATTTGAAGTCGTTTTTACACTAAGCTAAACAAATAGATGAGGAATCATCAACAAAGTATTATTACAAACTCCAGAAAATTCTGGTTAGAAGAAAGAACAACCCATATGCGACATTATAGCTTCAGAAATTGCATAGAGTAATTTTTACCAAGTCTGGTTATTTATCACATGGTGCAAATTAAAGTTTAACAGAAACAAGCTCACTAAGACGCAGATCAAATCCCAAAGATAATTTATCAAACAAGAACCCATTTGAATTAATTAAAACACACATCATTCACGCATAATGCACATACATGGATAATGGAGGCGTGTCAAATAGCAAAAAATAAGATCTTTATCATCACAGATCACAATATTCCAGGATTCTCACAACACATAAAGCAAGATTCTGGAACGAAACACACAGCATGAATGGATGAATGAAAAGTATACCATGAAGCGACGAACTTAGTTGACTGGGCAATAGCAAAAGCGAGGATAGCAGATACTAAGGGGTAATTAGCAAACAAGGAGGGAGAAGAAGAAGACGAGGTTGTCGCTGTTGCAGTTGCATTCGGAAATGAATCGCGGAGCAACCTCACTGTCGATTCACCCATCTCATCCATCACCATTTTTTGTATTTTTCTCAATCTAAATTAAACTCAACATTTATGTATCTGGGCTCAGAGAGATCTATTTTCTTCTCAATCTTCAATCACGAATTCTAGTTTTCCAAGAAACCTTGGAAGATTGAAGAAAGAGAGGGAAAACGAAAGCTGAACCAATCCGGGAACACAAGTAAAGGGGGAGGCTTTACTGCGTATTTTTTGCGGGCGGCCAACGAAACGGTCAAATTCCAATAAAAGTTAATAGTACAAAGAAAATATAAATAATTTTCTCTTTATATAATGCTAGAATAAATAATTAGATTAATTACACTGATCTCTCATAATACTTACTACGTGAATATACAAATTCTCCCCCTTAATGTGAAGACTATAAATTACCCTTTTTGGCTAATAATAAGTATTAATTAAATTTAACAATAGATTCTTAAATCATCATTTTGTCCTCATTGATTTATAAAATTAAAAATAAAAATAGACCAAAATACGATCAATTAGTTTTGTTTTCCAAATCAATTCTTTCTATCTTGTTCCTCACCCTATCTCTCTCTTTTCTTTTCCTTGTTTTACTCATTCTTCTCACTCTCAATATCACAACTCTATAACTGGTTTAAATGTTTATTGGACATAGTAAAATTGGCTAAATCGTGCCTCAATATTTTTATTATTTGGATAATATAAGCTTTATTTTATTACTTTTTATAAAATAATATAATTTTCAAACTTTACAAGCTTTGATAATTGTTAGGAATATAAATTAATGTCGCAACCTACAAATACACAAATGTGGTTAAAAAAATATTATAAAATAACATACTAAAAGTTACAAATGTACACCCTTTTTAACTTTAAAAATAACAAACTACCCCTTGCAGGTATTTAAGTCATAGAAAATAGAGTTATGCAGGCTGAGGGTTTTATAGGAAGTTTAGACCAATTTTTTTATGACGCCAGCAAGCTCCATTAAGTTGACTAACAGAAAGGACAATTTGTAAGACGGATATATTTGAAAAGAAAGTTTATGTAATTTTCATAATAAAATAAAAAAATTTGTATATTCCTATAGTAGTAACGGAAGTCAATGTAATTAACCCTAAATAATTTTGCTTGGATTGTTTTTTCTTCTTATATTTATTATTGGAATAGAACTAGTAATTAAGGGCCCAGGATCAATAATTTGAATTTAACAATTTTTACACTTAATATAAACCATCTATATATGATGGATCAATGGATCTAATGAGATTGAGTATAATAGTTGAATGACGCTTAATTTATGATGAACAACACTTCTATTGCTATGATACTATGTAAAAAATGAACAAATAGTACCAATTGTTCTGTAGCTGTATCCATTGTTGTTACAATCACAGTTTTGCTTTGCTTGCCTTGTTACAAACTCATGCTTACTCAGACATCAGAACTTTCTGCCCGTTCTGGAAATTATTTTGCCATCTGACATGTTGTGCAACGCACATCTCAATTTTTGCACAAGTACTCCAGAGACCCTCCACCGTGAATAACAAAATTTTCATATGCCACATGTTCAAATGGCAAGAGAGCTCCATTATCTCAGACAAGGCAAACATATTGTGGAGTACTGGACTAATAACTGAGAGATTGTACGGCACACTCCCCTAATGATATAATGACATGGATGGGGATTATACTGGCTGCAGTCTTTTTATGGATGGAAGGAGGCATATGAGAGCTTTGAAGTATCGATGAGACATTCCAAAACTGCATATATTTCCTCCGTTTTGGGATGTGATCTATCGACTGAATAGAAATGATGAACTTGGTTATCAACTTCAATCCAACTGCAACCGGGTGCTTTATAAGCATCCCCCTCAGATAATGTTTTTCTTACCTTCTGTGCTTCATCCCACCTTCCCATTTCCCCATATAAATTAGCCAGAACTGCCCTATAACCACCATTATTGGGGTTGATATCGATCAGCTTCATTACTGCAAATTCAGCCAAGTCCGTGCGCCTATGAATCTTACATGCGTTGAGCAATGAACCCCAAATAACCTCATCAGGTTGAATTCTCATCCCCTTCACAACTTCCATAGCCTCTTCAAATTGTCCTGATCGGCCAAGTAGATCTATCAAACACCCATAATGTTCAATCTGAGGTTCAATACCATACTTCTTGATCATCATATCAAAATAACGACGCCCCTCCACAACCATTCCTCCATGAGTACAAGCATTCAACAAACCAACAAATGTCACTGCATCAGGCTTTGCTTCATCCTCATACAGCAGCATATCTTCAAAAGTACCAATAGCATCACAACTTCGACCATGTAATGCAAAACAATTTATCAAAGAATTCCAAGATGCCAAATTTATCTCAGCAGACTTATCAAAAACAATTCTTGATTTTTCAAAACTCCCACATTTTCCGTACATATCAATCAAACCATTCACAACAAACAAATTGGAACTAAGTTCGCTCCTATATATATACCCATGAACGCACTTTCCAAACTGCAACATTCCACCATGACCTAAAGCGGAAAGCACGCAAACAATAGTACCCTGATTCGGCTTATTTCCTGCCCCCAACCCCTCCTCAACAACCATCCTCCTGAAAAATTCAATAGCCTCTGAAAACAACCCATTCTGCGCACAGCCTGCAATAATAGAATTCCAAAACGGCGTGTCCCTAATCCCCTCTGGCATCTCCTCGAACAGCAAAACCGCATTCCCCACCTGCCCAGCTCTAGTGTACCCGGAAATCATCGCAGTCCACGACACCACATTCCTCTCAGATATTTCATCGAACACCTTCCTCGCACGACCAACATCAACTCCATATCTCGAGTATGCGTCCAAAATCGCCGTCTGCACAACTGGGTTTCCACCAAAACCCGATTTCAATATCTGGGTTTGCACTAATTCTACCCCATAACTCGGCAAAACCTCCGGCCACGACTTCAATATTATCGAAAACATAAAATGATTCAGCTTCGACCGGTTTTCACGAACCATATCGCGGTAAAGAAGCACAGCCGATACGTGGTCGGGTACTGAAGTATAGGCATTGATAATTGCAGTGTAAAGAAAAATATTAGGTGAGCTGAATTTGTCGAACATACGGCGTGCATAGTCAAGATTGCAGAGGCGAACAGTGCAGAATCGAATGAGCTTGAAGGCGTAGAAGTGGGTGTGGCCATGGCCTAGTGCGATGAGGTGGGCTTGAAGTTGTTTGAGGTGATTGAGATTATTACATTTGTCGAGGATTGCAAGTACATGCCTGTTGAGGCTGGTCGGAGGGGGAAGCATGTGATGTTTACTGTGTACTGCTTACCATGATGAGTGTTTTATATACTGTCTCACATAAAACATAGAGCAAACATTAAAGAGTGTAAATGCAATTTTGAAATTACAATAAATCGCAAGGGGTGCAGATATAATTTACCCTATTATTAAAAATCTTATACCCCATATCACGGAACTGGAAAAATTCTAGTTCGGATCAGATTTGGCCGAACCAAACCAATTATATAGTAAGTGTGATACACTTGTTATGTGATTGGTCACTTTTCTTGAATTGTACACCAATCACATGGCAAGTGTATTTTACTTGCCATATGATTGATTTGAGTTCGGCTGAACCAAGTTTGCACTATAATTTTCCCCATATCACATCAAATATAATTATATCAAGACTCCAAAATGAGACGACTTTTTAATAAGCGATTCGTTATCAAATATAATTATATCAAGATTCAAAATGAGACGTCTTTTTAATAAGTGATTCGTAGTTGATATTAGTATACTGATAAACAAATATAATTACACTCAATTAAACTCCCCATAATGCATTTTGTAAAACATCTACTCTTCTCCATCAAACATACTTAGGAAAAGGGCATTTTCAATAAGCAATGTCAATGGTTTCAAAAGGAAAAATAATAAGAATATTGTACAAGTAATTCCTACCTGAAACCAGGGCCAAGACTGAAACAGCATCATACATCTGCCACTATTACAATGATCAAGAATCTTAGTCTGAATGCACTCCTGTAGTACCAGAATGAAAGAATTTACACTTGCTCTTTTATCAAGGAACAGCAACAAAAACAAAGACTAACAAGAAATATGGGCAACTGGAGTAGTCAGAAACCTCAAATTGCCTTCCATTATTATTAGCCTTATAAGAGAATTAGAACTTTACAAAGAAAGTCTCTTAGAAGATATATTTCTTATACAACAATTCGAACCAACCAAAACCAATTTGGCAGTTATCCAAACAGCCACCAAATATAATACACACACACACGCAGCACCTTCTCCTGCAAATAGTCTCAGAACTACGATTTCCCAAGAGAAGCATCAGAATTGCTTGAGCTGGTTACATGATTACACAGTTACACTTGGACTCCAGCTTCGGAGGCTTCACGCTATCACCGTTATTAGGAGCCCCAATGATACGTGGACTGGACTTCTGCTCAGTTTCAGAGCAGGGAGCAGGTTTTGTTTCCATTTCCAGCCTGTCTTGTTGAGCTTTCTGGGATTTGGAACTACGTTTTCCCACATTTCTTAAACGCACATCCTTTCTCTGAGAATTGGATTTGCTGGCAAATGTTACTGTTGGTCGCAGAACTTCCACCTGCAAGCTCTCATTATCTATGGCTATATTTGCAGCTTCATATGCAAGATTGTGGGCTATGGAGCGGCAGAAAAGGATTGCATCTGTTGCTTCTTCTAGGGTCAGGCTTCTAGCCTTTGTTTCACCAATATCTTCCAACAGAATCCTTGATTCTTCTGTGATTAGAACAAAAGTTTAAAGATCAAAACAAAAGGTACACATAAAGTACTCGAATCCATTCATTGCAGATTAAATAAGAGCAAAATAACATGAAGTTTCGGTAATATTTTTTATGTAATTCTGCATGGAGGTCAAATTGCGTTAGCACATGAACTTCACATGCGGAAAGCCTTAAGCATTGAAATAACAGGCCCATTGACTAGAAATCAGTCATCAAATTAAAGGTATGTCAATTAATGAACAGAAATTTTCAAATGTTCTTTGATTTGAAGCTGAAGCAAAAAGATGAGATAGATGAATTGCTGGCTGATTTTGCGATGAAATGGACAAAGTGTAATCTGCTAGAACACCAAATTTGAAGAAACTAGGGCAGATTGATGGCTGAGGAAGAGGAAAGAAAAACTTCATTCATTTATCCTTTTTTCCCTGAGGCTACAGTTTCAATAAAGATTAGTCTCTTTTGGTGCTTCACACCCTTTTCCTTCGGCAATATTGCTTAAGAAATAAGATGCTCAAGCATAAAGAAACAGGAAGGAAGCAGAAAGCACGAGACAACATTCAGAATCATCCGATATGCACATACCTACGACACCATGTTCAGCTGTCACAACATCATTGTGCCGCAATTCAGTCGTGCCGTTTTTTGAATTGGTAGAATCAACGTCCGAATATGAATCAGCAGATATAACTTCAGCATTTTCTATTTCCATTTCTGATATCACATCCAAAGAGCTAAGGTTAGGAACTCCTGCTACACCCACCCTGTCAGCACATGAACTTGGTGTGGCGTCTTCCTCTTGAATAGGAGTCTGGGAATGAGCAGATGAAGTTTCTGCATGCATTGAATTACTGGAATTGTTTATAAAGTCATGACCATTCTCATGTGATGCGGGCTCTTCGGATATTAAAACTGACAGCACTGAAGTATCTTGGGCATTCATCAAATGGCATGATTGTTCTGCGGAAGTTTTAAGGATATTGTTGCTTTCAATATCAGTGCATGTACTTTCTGCTTCTGTACATTCGGAGGCTAGTGATTGTCCACAAGGATCTGCGTCAACCCGAACTTCCTTATTGATATCGGCTGCAATTACCTCAAGGCTATCTTCATGACAACTTGGTGTGATACTTGGGACCAAGAAAGTATGACTTGATGCACCGGACAAGGACGAGACAGAGCGTTTGTGCTTCAAAGACATTTCACATCTATTATACTCCATATCAGCTTTCTGGCCACTTGATTGCCGATGATTGCAGATATCTGTTTGCCTCGAAGACCCCAGATCAACAGAAGATGACACAGATGCACTGCTATGCTCAATGGAGCTTCTGATGCTATTTACACTGTCTCTAGCGTAGGAGAAATCATCATAGCTGGTGTTACTTGCTGTAAAACTCCTGCTTTGTACAATATGTCCTTTGATGCTGCTTGATCTCTTCAGCAGCAAAGATATACCTGCACCTTCTGAAACATCGGCCTCCGAATTTGAACTGACCCCAGCATGCTGCAACTGCTGATAACCACTGTCACCGTCCATCAGTTGCCTAATCAGTTGCGGAGTTGCAAAAGTAAGATCCTCTTCTTCAATCACTGTTACTGAAAGGTTCTGACTTGAGTCACTATATGAATGTTGACTCTGACTGGCAACTTTGTCAAGATTAATTCTCCCTGTTTCACCAGTACAAGTAACTTGTAGTGACTCCAGGATTGATGCAGGTTGCTCCAAACCCTCTAGTGATCCGTGGTCCAGAATCTGAATGGTGTCCCCTGTATTTTTCTCACCAAACATCAGTATTTTCAGTGGATTGGTTATAGTTGAATTTATTTCCAAATTTTTGCAGTCCGGACAAAGTAGTAGGTTTCCTTCAGTTACCACGTCAGCTGAATGAAACGCGACACCACATTTAAAGCATATTACCATATCTGGAGTTCCATTGGTATCTGCATAATCATGTTTCCTGTCTAATACTATGACATCCGTGTCCCCACCTGTGGTAGCATCTAGTTCGTTGCAGCTCTCAGCAATACCTAATAGAGAACCAACTACAGATGGACCATCAATTTCACCGTCCTGACAACCAAACATGTCCTCCACAATTCTGTTCTCAACATATTCACTTAATGCCTCAGCCTGCTGCATGACAAATACTTCATCATGCACATCAGGATAATGTCCCTCCACATGGCCACTGATCGGATCCTCATGGTTTTGCTCACTCCCTTCGGTGTCATGGGCTCCACTTGTTGCTTGATCAAAACTAGCAATACTGCTGTTCGCGACTGAAGAATTTCTGGATGTTAGAGAATGATGACTAGCACTTGCTTTTCCTACATAGAATGCCGAACTGGGGACACTGGACAGCAGAGGCCTAAACATATCCTGAGGACCCTTACGATCCTGAACATGGATAGTCGGGGAAAAAAAACATCAAAATGAATAGTTTGGTTGAAATTACTCATGAAGAAGTACTGCAATAAGTAAATGGATCAAGACACGAGTATATCATGAACTGCATAAGTGGAATAACTGAACCATACGAACGGAAGAAATAGATTGTAAGGATCGTGAATTCATTATCGTTTATGATGAACGTATTCACAACCAAACAGAAAATATCTAACTACAGTTAGTTTGATGGCTAACCTGGTGTATACAACTCTTGTGACAGATTAATGACTACTCTGAGCAAAAGAGAATAGAAAGAGATACTTCCAAATGTACATTTGAGATTTAGCAGAAAAACTGAATAAACACTGCTGAAAAAGTTACACCAACTTGTGGAAAAATATTAGTTATTTAGGGTTAATTCAGTTAGACTACCTCTGGAAATGGGAAATTACAATTTCCCTCAAAAATGTTGTGAAATTACAGTTACACTCCCTCCAAAAATTCTCCATTTACACGTGACCACATTCCATTAGAATTTGGACAGAAACTGTTAACGTGAGCAAAAAAATTAGATAAACTTTCAATTTTACCCCTTATTTAACATTCTCATGTAATAATTTTGTACTTATACGGGAAAAATTGTAATAATGTTAACCTCACTCCATATGTATATATCACATTTATCCCCTTATAAGTACAAAAATATACATGAAATTTTTAAATGAGTGGTAAAATTAAAATTTTATGTAATTCTTTTTGCTTATATCAGCTTTTTTCGTCCAAATCCTAATAGAAGAGGGTCAGGTGTAAATGGAGAATTTTAGGAGGGGGTATAAGCGTAACTTCAAAACTTTTTTGGGGAAAAGTGTAATTTTGCATTTTCAGAGGGGGTCTAAGTGTAATTAACCCTAATATTTAATGATAATCCAGCACGTTTCACATCCAAAATAACTGGAACACGAGACGTGCATGCATGAATAAATGACAGGACACTTGTGCCGACATGGGCAAGCACATTCAACAAAAAAGTCGGGAAAGAAACGGTCTAGTTGATATATCTAAATCATTTAGTAGACCGGAAATGATAGGAAATCAAATGCTAAAACCAGAAGGAATAAATATAGATAGTTACAACAAGAAGTCCAAAAGGGTCACCAAAAAACAATATATACAACTAAAAAGAGAAAGTTCCTTACCATTTGCCGGACCAAATCAAAGGATCTTTTGGGAGCAGAACTAGACAAATTTTTCATTGGTTTCTTGGAGAAGCTCATAGTACTGTTGCTAGGGTAAGGAGCTATGCTTCTTGAAGCTGATAGGTCTGATCTGCTGACAGGAGTCAATCGTAGCGAGTCTACATCATCATCACCAGATGACGCGACCGAACCTTTTCTGTGGGAACTAAATGGACTGCCTTCATGACTATGTGATGAACTCACACACCTAGAAGCAGTTGGAGACATTGATTTCCTGCCATATCTGGAGCCATTTCTGGATGCTGGGGAGGACCCTCTCACATAGGATGCTGGTCTATCAGCCAGTGATGTGCGAAGATTAGGGGGTGCCTCCGAGGAAAAGCCAGGAATGTCAGATTGCCATGCACTTATTTTTGGTGAAGCAGAGTTCACGCGACTTGTTTTAACAGGGGAGGTACCTCGCACCCTCGTTGAGGCTGTAGTACCAGCAGAACCAGTGGTCATCCTCTTAGGTGTTGGAGTACTAGACCTTGGAACAGGTATTGGTTTACTTGGTGGGGAGGACAGCCTCCTTGATGGAGAAGGATGCTGCAGAGTAGGAGGAGGGCTTGAATGAGTGGCAGAAAACGGCCTGCTTCTTGATTGCAATGTACTGTTGCTGGACCCAGGGGAGGGGCTACGCCGATGAGGACTCGCACTACCTCTACCACTTCTGTAACCCTTCTCCATCTAAAGTTGAACATACATATAAAAGCAGTTTCAGAAACAGACAAATAAGGACTAGCACAGCATGAATCATTCGTGTGCATTAAGTTTCTTGTACTTTTATGATTACCGTTGGTGACCGTGAGATTGAAACAGGTTGACTCCTGGGCCTGCCCCTGGGGGCAAGATTACCTGGTGGTGCCTCATCATCAAGAGAAGCAAAAAGAGGAGTTTCTGGTGGGGTTATCAACCTGTAATCAGATAAATCCAAAGTATAAACTCGGGCCAGTTATCAAACTATAATCAAGTTATACATACAGCCAGAAACTCCTAAAAGTATGAACCTGCAGGAGAACAATTATCTACATCTTACTAGTTCAACCAAAACTTTAACAATGGCAGTATATCTGACTTTGTGCAGCGAGCCATGACTAAGTAGACAAACAGAACGCAGATGCTGATTTATGTGAAAACCTAACTAAATCCTCAAAGCAAGTTTATCAATCCTCTTTTTGATCTCTCCAGGGACTTGTGAAAAGGATAACCAGGTCTGAGATACATTTTAGAAAAATGAATGAAGATATTAAGAACTATTACATAAGAAGGGGAAATAACCAACCAATCATAGTCACTTTTATCTCCCTCTTCGTTGAGCAGGTCACTACTCTCTCCTCGAGCAGGAATGGAGCTGCCAAGCTTATAATCGGAGAAGCAACTTAATTTTGTCGCTGCCAATGCAGTAAATGATAAAAAGCAAATTTGTCAATAAGGCAACACATATAAAACACGGGACACCTGCGATGCTTTATTAAATGCCACAACTAAATTTAGACAAAATCTAATAGCATATTATGAGGTGCAAGGATTTACGGAAGATGTCGTCAAAGTTGTCATTTGACTGAAGCAAGAAATTGTCTCTTTCTTTGTTCTGCACCTCATTGAATAGAGCAAGATCATCTTCATTCTCTTGATAGAGAATCCTGCTCTCAAGACTACGCACTCTCTTGTGATTCTCTGCCCTTAGCTCCCTCCCAGGTGAAATTCTCATTGCAGGCGAAGTAGGCATTTCTGAGACCGCCAACTGAATTTACCCAGTAAGTTCTCAATCAGATTCCTTAAATGATCCAGATTGCAAACTCAACATAATCACACAAGTTGATCCAGCTGATATCTTACAATACTATAACCTCCTTCCTCTACCAAAAATGAACAACCAAAACCTCACATTTCCATCAAACCCAACAACAATGCAGTCTTCTCGTTTCATTCATTTGCATTCATACCATGACACAAGAAGCTTACACCAAAATTACTCAATCCTCTTCCACTACTCAAAAATCACACCTTAAAGGCCAAAACTCACCCAAAATCCTAACCCCAACCCAAACCAACTCCCACTCCAAAGTGCCAAAACCAAGCACCCTCATCCACACAAAAGAACCCAAAAAAAAATTCTAACAGCTCCAACCTGTAAACATGCTCAATGAGACGTACAGAACTGTCATTCCACACTCACCCGCTTCAAAACTCACTCCTATACCACAAAACCCTAAATCCTCCCAAATTACTCGGACGGTGGTTGTGTGGATCTGCAGGGCGCTGTTTGCACCAATATACACTCAAAACCATTTTTCCCAAGTGCCCAAAAGCCAAAAAAAAGAACCCTAAAACCAGAAACCTAAAAAGACAACTCGTAAAAGAGCACAATTCTGGTCCACGTGAGAGGTAGATTGCGAAGAAAGAAAGCTAAATGTGCAGCAGGCGGCAGCAGCAGCAGCACCAGCACCACCACCACCACCACCTCCACCACCGCACAGCAGCAAAGTGAAAGAGAAGAAAGCAAAAGGAAAAAAGGTTCTTTGCTTAATCTCACTGATGATAATAAATGAGAAGAAATTACAGTAATAATGGCGGAAATTTATTAACACTGACGACAATGCTTCTTTGTTTCTATTGTTGCCTTCTTCTCCTCTGCACCAACCTTCGCTTCTTTTCTTTCTTATTTATTTATTTATTATTATTAGTATTGTTTTTATCTATATTTATATTTGGAGATATGATAATATTTTAATATTAATCACTCTGAATATTTTTTTAGTATAAACTATTCTAGAAAATAAAAAGGTTCATTCACCAACTTTTTTTATATCTATTTGTTTTGAACACTTTTATATATATGCCGTAATTACGTGAAAAATGAAAAAAATAACATTATTATTCAAGTCAGAATCAAACTCGACACGATGAATTAATTTCATGTACGTACCAATACCAATGTTACCAACATTAGTGAAGTGGTTATCCAAAATCATTACCAAAATTGGGGACCATTTTTAGGTACTATGTTTGATTGAAGGTACAGAAATAATTCTCTCTTCCTTAGCAAAATTGGGTTCCAATTATCTGTCAAAATTGGACATCTCCAAAGTCAGTAAAAGGCATAATTCTTAAAGTTGTAGATGTGTTGGATTTGGACCACAACCAAACATCCAAGGAAAAAAATAATAATTAAATATATACTAAAATGATGATGATGATATTATTGTTATCTGAATTAGGTATATTAATCATGTCAATTTAATCAGTAGGTGGAATGAAACTAGTACCATTTCTCCTTCATAGATGTGATAATTAGCCCATAATTAATGCATTTTGCTTTCTGATAAAGTTTTGCAGTCATTAAGGTGTAACTGAAGCATTATTGGATGTAATTAAGGTTTGACATTGTTAATCATGTTTGAGCACTCTTTTACTAGGTATGGTTAGTAGGATACTTGAAGGTATGTTTGACCACTCTTTTGCTGTCATTAAGGTATGGTTATAATTATAATTTAATAAAATTATAAATATATTTTTATATTTGAAAAACTAAAAATACTTTTGATTTTAACATCTGTTTAATAACGAGCTCATTTGTTAGTTTTTGTTAGGCTTTAATTTAATTTTTATGGTGAACTGACTAAATGGGCTTTTAAATTATAAATTATAATTTTATGTATTCTTTAGAATATTTTTAAATTATTATTATGAATTAATATGTCATATTTACTTCACGTAAGATTCTTTTTTATATTTCTTCAAATATTAAAATAAAAATAGAAATTAATAAGGGGAAAGCAGTTATTTTTACCGCCGTCTAGGGACTACATAATTATTTTTCATTTGAGATGGCATTCGTAATTATACCACATTTTGGAGGTGGTAGATGTAATTTATCCTTATATTTATAGGGTTAATTACAGTAGGCCCCTTCTGAAAATATAACTACACTTTCTCTAAAAAAAGTTTTAAAATTACACTTGCTAAAAAATTATCTATTTACACATGACCCCCTTTCATTGGGGCTTTTTAGATGAAAAATATTGATGTCAACAAAAAGATTGTATAAATTTTTAATTTCACCCCACATTTAATATTCCCCTATAATATTTCTATCCAAAGACTATAATTTAGGAGTAATATTTTATTACAATTACATCATTTTGACTTTATATATTACATTTATTACTCACTTATAAATATAAAAACATTACATTTGAATTGTTAATAAGGGGTAAAATTATAAATTTATGTTTTTTTTTTTTAAACTTCAGTATTTTTCGTTCAAACCCTAAAAGTCATGATTGATATATAGAAATGAAATTAAGTGAGAAATGAATGAATTTAGGATGAAAAATGAATTGCATTTGAATAGCATTCCTGTTACTTAATTAGTTAATTGGTCCCATTCACATGATTTGTAATTACAAATGAATCATTAGAATGGAATGAAATTAATTTTATAACAAATTTGTTCTTTAATATCTCTCTATATATATATAAATATATATAATATCTTGAATGCATTGTATGATAGTAATGTTTTAAAAAATTACTTATAGAAGGTTATAAGTAATTTATTAAAATATCTTATATATTATTAAATAAGAGTATACGAGAAAATTTATTTATTTACTTAAAAAAAATAATTTATTGATTGAATCAACCCATATAGTATTTTTGTATTGATTTGAACAACTCTAAATGGATTAATCTATTTAGTAATAATGCATCTACTATTATGTCCCAATACTCAATCAAAGGAATATTCTGAATTAGTAACAATTAAACTTAAGCATCAAAATAAGTTAATTAATATTTTTTTATCGGTATTTTGTTATTAATTCAAAATAATATTTTGAATTAATAAAAATATACTCGAAATTAAAATACGCCCTCAAAATATTAATATCTTGTATTATATAATCACAAAGATAATTTTTTCAAAAAATAAATAAATTTCCAATCCCAAGCTCATAAGAATAGCTAATACCATGTTTATGGTTATAAGAATTCCAATAGAATCACTAATTTATTCCCTTATACTAATCGTATACGTAGGAATGGATTTGGAAATATCAATTTTTCCACATCATTCCTATTTATCAATAATGACATAATTGAAGGGGTTAGATGTAAACAGTCATTTTCGAAGGGGGTGAAGTGTAAATTTAATTTCTTTGATAAAAAATATAATTTTATATTTTTAAAGCTGATTTTAAGTGTAATTAATTTTTATATAAATATTTATATATAATATATTTACACACGTACATCACTATATAATATTATACATACACGTGTGTATGTGTAGAGTATAAATAATACGTACATTTTTGGGTAATATTGTAGAGAAACGAGCAACAAAAGCAACGACCGGCCATTGGTAGCACGGCGGCCGCGGCTCATGCGGGCGGAGCTCTATTCAATTCGCCTTCACCCATCACACACATATGGAAAACCCCTCTCCGTTTCTTCGATTTCACGCGTCAATTCTTTTCTACCGCCGTCAGTATCAGTAATATAGGTAGAAGGAGAAAGAGTTGCTGAGCTCGGCGGAGGTTGAGAAGATGCTGGCAGCGGATGATATCCAAGTTATTGCCACCTCCGTAGTGCTGTGAGGTCACCGATTATATGGTAATCGCCGCTGGTCGGTCAGCAAGAAAGGTGTGTGTATTAGCATATATACGTTCATGTGATTGTGGAAATTGGTTTTTAATTTATGGGTCTAAATATGTATTTGTTGTGATTAAAGATTTATGTTTTATTTTCTCAAATAGCTCAAAGATGGATTTCGATAGGAAAAGAAGAAGTTTATTATATTTTCTGCCAACTTGTGAAAAAATTGTTTGTTCTCTTGAAGCATGTACTAGGCTAACTGAGGGAGGAAATCTTCTTGAAGGGACATGTTACCCGTGTACAAGATTACATACATGCTCATGTATGAAATTGAGGATTTTGTTGTTTCTGAGAGTTTTGAGATTAATGAGTTGTGTTTCTTTGCTTGTGAAGGACATAATGTGACACTTGAGTTACTTGAAGTGATTAGTTTAATGTTCCACAGATGGGAAGTGATAGCTACCAAGTTTGGACTTTATCTACACAAGAATTTACAGACTATTCATTAACCACAAACAAATGAATTACTGCGTGGAAGAACATATGGTTCATGATTACATAGAGGCATTTATTCGGTTAATGACAATTGTGATGATAAGATGCTGGGAGAGTTATTTTCGATGAATATAACTCAAAACCGAGTATGCGGTCTGAGTGATAGTCAGACCGAAATACAAAATAGCAGCAATGACAGAAATAGCAGCCCAAGGACTTTTGAAGTAAGTTCGGATGAAATCAGCTTGCCATTCGTTCAATGTCCTTGTAAAGCGGTTTCTCAGCTTTGCACCCACCATATAGTGCACCATTTCTAAGCTGCTTTCTGGATCAAGCGTAACATCCCGACTGACCGAGTTGAGTAAATCAGCCACCTCTGAGTCACTCCCGAGGCAATTAAGGATGATGCCATGTGAAGACAGGACGTGGACGTCTGCGGGATTTCTGATAAGGCAGTCAAGGAAAAAGACATAAGATGTTACCTCATTCCCAGCACCTACATGGAATCGCTCAAAGGCTATAAGGTTGAGAAGTAATGATTTTGGTAGCAACGTCCACGGCAAATTCTGGAAGCACAAGTGTCTTGCCATGGAATGAGATGTCACTCAGGTTAGCAAATCTACTCCTCTTAAATCTGATTCCAGCATCTTGAAGTTCTTTCGCTGAAGGAATTAAGCCACTTGCATCTGCATGACTTGGTCTGGATCTACGTATCTTGCCGGATCTTCTGGGTTCTTTGTAAAGAAGGCTCTTTCGATACACATCTAATAAGTGCAAGCAATTGCCCAGTGACCCTTTGGGTTGACCAGGGTAATAGAACCTGACTATAAGCTTATTCACATATTCATGTGGCTGAATGACACAAATAAGACATGTTCTTTCATCATTAGTCATATAAAAAGGAAAAGAAAAAGTGTATGTATGTATGTATGGCAATATATGTTTTCATATGTATTTTAGAGGAACCCAGCCAGAGAGAGAAGGCAACTGACCTCAGTCTGAGATATTTTCTTTTCAACAGCAAGTAATTTCGAGAGAACCAGCATGGGGACCTGATTCTCGAGCAACAACATGTCCTTTCTGAGAAATGGCAGCATGTAGAGGTGGCCATGGTTACTGAATAAGGGATCATTGGGAGCATAGTCATCGATATCCATCCGCAGTATTTCAAGAATAAACACCCATCAAGAACCATCATCCTCAAGAATGCATTGGTGTCGTCATGCCACACAGGATCCAGTTGATCATATGCATCTTTCAATTCTTGCACCACTTGAGCCAAAGCTTCTACATATAATTGCAATGGTTTCGCAGATCTCTTGAGGAAGTGAAGGAGAGCACGGTGCTTGTGGTCATCCATTGGCTTCAAGTGTGGCTCGCCATGATGGTAAGGACCAATTGATACAACTTGAGGCTTGTATGCCTTGTTGTCTAGGTCCGTGACATGAGCAGGTAGCCAATAGATACATCTTTTCTCCCATTGCTCTATTTCAGCTGAAGTATCACGCATACTATCAACTTGTTTGTTTACTTCAATCACCCAGTCCTCTTTTTCCATCTTTAGCCAGTGTCTGGAATTGCTTCACTTGGTGCTGATATATACATGCCTTATTTAAGTAGTTGGGGATCATCTATCCTTTTCGCATAAATTAGGAGGATGTGTACCTTGCTTACTCCTTGAATCAAACTGCAGCATCACTGGCCTTTGGGAATCAAATATGGAAAAAGTTACAGTTTCTGATGCTATAGACCTTTTCTTTGTGGAGTAAGCTGTTGTTGCTGCTGTTCGCTTTCTTTACTCAATGCTGATATATATGCATGCCTGCATGATTTCTACTTAACAGTACTGGCAGGGAATGTCTAAGTTGACATAATTCGGAGGATTTATACCTTGCTTATTTGTCGAAAGAACTGTATCATTGGCCTTTTTAGGGAATTTTACAATGCTACATTCGTTTCTTGAGCAGAGGAAGAGGTCGTTGCTGCCCATTTTCTGCTGTGTGTATTCCCATGTTGCATGAAATTGATCAAAAGAATGAAGACTGACGGAAAGATGGGAGGCTTGTTAGATGTGTTTCTCCTGCCTTATTGCACGGCAAAAGCAAGGAAGCAAAATGGGAAAGAGAATTGAGTAGGGAGCAATTTTAGTATTGCCAATGTGTCTCATGATCATCATGTATCACGTTGTGTTTCTTAGCACGACTCTCTAGATTACAATGGTTTCACCTTGGCTAAGTCTGTGTTATTATTGATTGTATATATTTATATATACTAGAAAGCATGACGTGCGATGTATGTGTATAAATATATTTTTAGAAGTAAATATATTATTTATGTTAAGTTCATGATATTATTCATATTTTTTTTTATTGAAACATTAGTATTATACAATTATATTTTCAAACAAAATGATAGTAATTATTTAAATTGATAAATAAACTATTCAATTCTATTATTTGTAATTCACTTCTTAAATTTAATTGGTACTATTGAATAAAAAGATATTCTCCAAAATTAAAATTTTGAATTTCGTATATTCACTAATTATTATTTCATTATTATGTATCAAACCAATTAATATGAAAAAATAAAATAATGATATTCGAAAAATTAATATTAAAATAAAAGTAATTAGTCAAAACTCCTTATCTTGGATAGAAGAAATTTTAATTTAATAAAATAAATTGATTAATTTTATTTGTAGGTTTTATTATCCCTATTTTCTGTTGTTTTATTTTTTGTGACATTTTGTATGTGTGTGCTGTATGTTTTTTCTTTTACTATCATATTTGATTGTCATTTATTTTTAATTTGTAGACACTATTACAAACTAATTATGTATTGACTATTGTTATCAAACTATAATCAAATTGGCCTTTAGTATCAATATTTGTATTGTAAGATCCTATAATGTATGTTAATTATATTTCGGTATCAATATTTTTATATTGTCAAAGCATTATTTATGTGCTTTATTAGCTTCTAAATATCGAAATATTATTGTGTAAAATTTTATTTTCCACCTTTATAAAAGAAACAATAGATGTAAAAGTAAAACATTTAAGATTATCTAATACTGAAAAAATCAAGTGCTAAGAGATTCACTCAATAGTTGAATTTTCATAAGCAATTTCAATTTAATAATATTCTATTCATATATCAATTTTTATTCTCTTCAGTACTCATGCTTTTTAAACTTTTAAGTTATTTTTATAAATTTATTATTGGAAAAATATATTAATCTCATTGGCTTATTTATTTATCATCTTTTTCTTTTTTCTAATTTCAATGTAATTGACTTAGTTAGTATTTATTATTTTATTGTACTAAGTTTATTCTCAAAATTTATTAATTTTCTTAATATGAAAATTTAATTGTACTAATGTGTTAGTATATAATTATTTCAAAATTTTATACTTTTAATTGTTATTGTGTTCATATTTACTCACCATTTGACTTTTCGTATTTTCATAAGTGGAAATAGCATTTTTCAGTCTATAACTTAGGTCCTTTCCATTTTAATTTGGTCCATTAATTTGGAATTCTCACTTTCGGTCCCGTAAATATTAAAAAATAGTAATTTTGGTTTCATAACACCTTTCCCTCTGGATATTCAAAAGAAAATGCCATGTGGATGTTAAGTGTATAATAATACAAGAGAAGCAAATGTTACAATTTTTATGCACCTTTTAAAGCATAAAAATAATTATATATGTCTCGTTAGGACCTACAATTATGTTAGTTAATTTACTACTCATGAGCTAAGGTTTTAAATTAAATTATTTATTACATTACTATTTATACCATTTTTCAATGTCAATATCTTGGGGGTGCAGGGGGAGGGGGACATGATGTTTTTAGCTTATTAATATTGAAATAAAGTTAATTAGTTTGCTCTTTTTAAAATTTTCAATAGCACTTCTAATTTAATCAGATTGATATTTTTTATTTGTAATTAAAATTTGATACTTATTCGTTATTCCATTTTAGAAGAAATTTTATTTTATTAAAATTTATCAATTTTTATTCGTAGGTTTTATTGTGTCTCTTTGCTATTGTTTGATTTTGCTATATTATGTTTGTGTATGTAATATGTTTTCTTTTACTATATTTTGAATGTCGTTGATTTTTTAATTTATTGATACTCAATGATTACAAGTTAATTATTTATTGATAATTATTATAAAAATATAATTTAATTAGACAATATTACCAATATTTTGTATTGTAAGATCCTAATGTTAATTATATTTCAGTGTCAACTTTTAAATATTGTTAAAGTACTATTTACATGCTTTATTACCTTCTAAATTTTGAAATATTATTGTATAAAGTTTTATTTTTTTCCTTTATATTTTAATTTTTAATTCTATATGTTTTTAGTTTAACTTCTTAATCATTATTTTCATATGCACCGATTGGTATAATCTATTTCTTATTCAAAAATATATTATGTTACAACTTAATTTTTTATGTCATATTTGTTGTTGTAACACTTTTATTCTATTAATTAATATAAACAAACAAAAGATGTAAATGTAAAGTATTCAGAATTATCTAATACTAAAAAAATCAAGTATTAAGAGATTCACTCAATAGTTGATTTTTCACAAGCAATTTCAATTTAATATTAATATCATATCCATATATTAATTTTAATTTGTAATTAAATTTTTATATGTATTCGTTATTATATATATATATATATATTTTAGTTTAGATCAGTATTTTATATATTATTCATGTGTAGTTTATTTATAGTAAATTAAAACTTTTTTAATATAATTAAGATTTTTCTAGCAAAGTAATTATGTTGAAATATTATTTAACATATTAATTTTTTTTAGTTGAATATGTTATTCATTCTCTAAGTAATTTAGAGCAACTAAGACTCTTAAACATTTTTCTTATAGAATTTTATTTTTTCTATAATTAATTTTATAATAGTTTTTTGTGAATGTTATTAAAATTTAATGCGTGACATATCTGTGTAATTAGGCTTATTCATGATTCACAATTAGAAGCAGGTTATTAAAATTCTGTGTAATTAGATTCATTCATGATTCACGATTTAGGTTTTTTATCCTAAATTTATATGGAGTAAGTTTAGAACATTTAGAATTCTAAATTGTTAAAAAATTTCAGAATCTGTAATATAATAATTAATAGTATTTCAACGATATTTGTCTTTTCACAATGGGGAACAAACAACTTGGGTATTCACACATTTATATAGAGTATAGATAAAAATTCCAAAATCTATGATATAATAATTAATAGTATTTCAACGAGGATATATTTGCCTTTTCATAATAGGAAACAAATAACTTGAATATTCACACATTTATATAGAGTATAGATATAGATATAGATATTCCTTTGAAATTACAAAAGAAATTCTTGTTTCTGTGAGTTTCTTTTCAAGTCTTGCACCTAAGTTTGAATGTTGAGTGTTGGTGGAAGCTTATCGATTATCATCATAAGATGTTAAGACAGTTATTTTTTGTCAGTGTAACTCAAAACTGAGAACACTGTCTGAATTACTGCAAGAATGAAAAGCAGGGCAGTGATGAACCACCAAGGGTCTCCAAAGTATCGTCGTGCGAGATTCTGCCGCCACTTATTATGTGCCCTTGTAACATAAGTCGTCAGTTGTTGAATTGCTATCATATCCGGCATGTCTCTGCTGCTTTCTGGATCAAGTGAAACACACTGACGCAACAAGCTGAACAAATTAGCAACATCTTCCTCACTCCCCAAGCTATTCTTGATGATGTCAAATGAACTCAGGAGGTCCACGTCTTTGGAATCCCTGACAAGGCCGTTGAGGAAAAACACATACGAGGTAATCTCATTCCCATGATCACTTAGATGGAATCGCTCGTAGGCTATGAGGTTGAGAAGCATTGATTTGGTTCCGGTATCTATTTCTAATGCCGGAAGCCTAAGTGTACCATGGCGGAATGTGATGTCCTGCAGGTTAACAGAGGTATTTGAAAAAATGACTCCTGCATCACAAATATCGGTTGCTTTGGGAAGTAAGCCGTGTACATGAGATTCGTTGTGTTGGCTTCTTCTTCTTCTTCTTCTGCGGAGGGACGTTCTGGGATCTTCATAAACGAGCGTCTTTCGAGACACGTCTAATAAGTGCAAGCATTTGCCAATAGGCCTTTGGGGTGCACCAGGGAAGTAGAACCTCACTATGAGCCTCTTCAGATACTCCTCTTGCTGAATATTCATCATCATAAACATACCAAACACAGACAACTTTCAAATCATGGTTTATTTATCATCACCATAATTAATTAGAAGAAACAGGGAATTAATTAAGCTTACCTCAACCCCAGATTCTTCATTTGTAACAGCAAGTAACCTGAGGAGAAGCAGCAAAGGGACCTGATTCTCAAGCAGCAGCATTTCACGTTTGAGGGACGACAGCATGTGGAGATGCCCGTGCTTGCTGAACAAAGGATCGTTGTGAGCATAGTCGTCGGTGTCCATCCGCAGTAATTCAAGAATGAAACACCCATCAACAACCATCATCTTCAAGAATGCATCGTCATCGTCTCGCCACTTAGGATCCAGTTGATCATACGCGTCTCTCAATTCTTGCACCACTTGAGCCAGTGCTTCTACATAGAATCGCAACGATTTTCCACATCTCTTGAGGAAGTGAAGAAGAGCACGGTGCTTGTGCTCTTCCATTGCCCCCCCCTTCAAGTGTGGCTGGCCGTGGTGGTAAGGACCAAGCGACACAACTTGAGGCTTGTACGTCTTATCGTCTAGGCCCGTCACATGAGCAGGTAGCCTATAGATGTATCTTTTCGTCCACTGCCCTGATTCTGCCGAAACATCACCGCTGCTGCTCGCAACTTCATAGTCTACTTCATTCACCCACTTCATCATTTCGCCCGGTTTCCAGCCGACGTCGTTCGCCTTCTTTAGTACTCCATGCTAATCATACACATGTATTCGCGGGCCTGGTTTCTGCATGCATAAAGTAATAATGATATGTATACCTTGCTTAATTTTCCAGGGGAATCTTATGATGCAACATACATATATTCTTTTCTTGAGCAGAGAAATTAAGGGGGCTGAGTTGTTGCTTTATGCCCGAATTACACTGTGCAGTGCATTATTGGAAATTCTAGTTCGAACTTAATTCGGTTAAATTTGAATCAATTATACGACAAATACAATATATTTATCATGTGATTGGTGTACAGTTTAGAAAAAGTGATCAATCACATAACAAATGCATCACACTTACTTTATGATTGATTTGATTCGACCAAACCTAATTCGAGCAAAAATTTTTTGTGCATTACATTGATGAAAAGAGTGGAGGACGGAAGATATGGCAGCCTTGTTGAATGTGTTTCTTCTGTCCTATTGCACCCCAAAAGCGAAAGAAATTGAGTGAATATTTATTTTTTCATTACAATCAAATAAGTTCTTAATTATATTTATATATTTTTTTCTTTTTCCCCTCTTAAATTATTTTTCTTATAATTCATTTAATGTAAGTTTCTATTCTTGTTTTATTTATTTTTTATTTATTTTTGCAGTAAGTATTATCATTTTAGGTTTAGGTACTTTGACATGATTTTTATTTAAGATGAAATTTATAATACTAATAATATTATAAGAAATTATGTCAATATATAGCTTGGAAAATTAGAAATGGGAGTAAATTTGTTAGTAATTAACAACGAATTTAGCAAGGGATACAAATTTTAAACTTTTGTGATTTCAAAATTAATATTAAAAATGAAATATTTTCTTACTATAACTAGAAAGAAAATTTAATATGGCAAAACTTCGTAGTTGGCTTTGGTAAAAAATTTAAAAAAGTTTCTCCTAACAAAAAATCAACAACAAAAAAATTCAATGCTAAAATTATTGAGAGCTAATTACCAAGTAAATATTTTTCTTGTTAAATTCCTTACTAACGTAAATTAGCAACAAATTCCACTATTTTACAAGAAATTTGTCTTGATGTTAATAACATTATTTCTTGTAATGTAATATATTCAATTAATTTTTGATATTTTTGTATTCGTCTATATATTAGTTGGATGCATATATATATATATACATACAAATTGTTTAAAAAAATCTACAAAAAATATTTATCGGGTCAAACCTATGGTAAAACTAGGGGTGGCAACGGGGCGGGTATGGGGCGGGTTTTGGTGGACCCGAGACCCGCCCTGCCAACTTCGGGAAGGACCCGGGACCCGTCCCGCCACGGTTATTTTTCAACTCGGGACCCGCCCCGCTACAAAACCCGCCGGGCGGGTCTAACTCGGCAGACTCGGTTTTTTTAATTTTTTTAAATTTTTTATTTGTTCTATAAATTAAAAAAATAAAATTTAATATATCAATTACAAATAAAATTAATTGTTCATAATCTAACTCAAATTCAAGTCGAAAAAGAATTTCAAGTACAAATAAAATTGTTCATAATATATAGAACAACTCAAACAATTCATATTGAATTATTGATTATACATTAGTAACAACTTCTTTGTCTTTTTCATCGTTAAGTATTGTGGGACAAATTTTTAATTAATCAACTATTGAATATGTACCTAACAATAATTAAATTAAATAATATAATATTTATTAGTGTTTATTCTATCATAATAAATAAAAAAATATATATATATACATATCTAAACGGGACGGGTCCTTAAGGACCCGGGACCCGCCCCGGACCCGCCCGGGTCCTAATTCTTAATTAGGACCCGCTACCCGCCTCGTTTTCAATTTTTTGGACCCAAAGCCGTTCCATTAGGGACGGGTCCGGGGCGGATTTTGCCGGGTCCGGATTGGATTGCCACTCCTAAGTAAAACCTGAGTTTCGTCCCACCCCGGGATGTTGCCGGCGGGTTCAAGCTCAGTACAGAATTGTGAAAAAAGGACTCGTCACGAAGATCTTTATCATTCCCCGTCTCCAAAATCTCCGCCCTCTGAGAAAGGTACTCAGACCATCTGTGTGAGTCGACGTCGACTCTGAGCTATTGTAGAAAATAAGGAAAGCCATAAGAGCCATGAATGGAGGATAAGTGGCTCAGCTAAGTCAGGGGGATAAGCATTTGAATTTCCTTAATGAAAGAATGGCTCAGGCCAATAAAGGCGAGCTGGTCATGTTTAACTTCACAAGCTTGTGTAGCTTTCCTTAGAACAAAACAGACTTGGGGTGGGGCAAGCCGGTTTGGGTGGTGACGTTGGTCGGGGTGGTGTACAGGAATCTGGTCATTTTATGGATACAGTAACGGGGGATGGATTAGAGGCATGGATTAATTGAGAAAAAAGGATATGGAGAAGTTTGAAGCTGATTTAGAGCTGCAAGACTTTCTTTCGAAATCCAAAACTTTTGGAATTTACAGCTCGGCATTATAGCTTGATTTCATGCGTGTTGATGATGAATATTATGGGAGCGTTTGCAATAGAATTGTACTACTTCGCGAACAATGATAATAAGGCTAAATTGCAATAGCATAGAGAGTAGTGTTTTTTAGAAGGTGCATGCTCGGAGTAAGGTTTATGTGTCTCTATGGAAGATGGCTTATTTTAAGGTGTCTACTCGTAGCAGGACTTAGAGGCCTCGCCGGAGGAAGGATAAGGTGTCCGCTCGAAACAGGGCTTAGGTGCCTCCATGGAATAGAGCTTAAACGCCCCCCCCCCCCCCCCCCCCCCCGAAGAAGTGCCTAGGTACCTACCAAAAAGAGGACTTGGATGTCTCCATGGGCGAAGGCTTATGTG
Organism: Sesamum alatum; assembly: GCA_034509735.1. NCBI lineage: Eukaryota > Viridiplantae > Streptophyta > Magnoliopsida > Lamiales > Pedaliaceae > Sesamum > Sesamum alatum. The sequence goes on along the minus strand of JACGWO010000007.1, from coordinate 36,226,637 downwards.
CCTGTGTGGACAACAGGACTTTTCCTGAGAGGTACCTGCCAGGGTGTCACCTGCCGCCCCTTGGCCAAGAGTGTCGGCAATAACCTGCGGAGGACGTGCGGGCGGTAAGAGGATGCCGGTTGGCATGCATGTGCACAAACAACAAGTGAACAGAGACTCTTACCGATTAGGGATTGCAATACTATTCATATGGGAACTTTCTTGATGTGTGAGGATGCTATCCGCCAAATATGAAGTTATTCCATGGACGTTTGGGCACAGAGATATAAGGGCAACTATCAGGCCCCATCCTGCACCCAAGCATGAGATTGACGAGTGAAGTAGAGGGTTTTATTGTTGGAGTTTTGCGAAACTGTTTCAATGGTGTGTGCTATGGAGTGTTGGGAACATTTCCACCTTATTTCAAAGTTAGACGGTTCGGATTGAGTAGGAAACAATGACGATGTTTGGAATCTGCCAATGCAGTAGCGGTACAACAGTTTCAGAATATTGCGAGGACAATTCCCTTACGATGGATGATCGGATCAGGCTGAAATGCTGGAGTTGTGATGTAGAAGTTGTAGGCTACACAATGGCTCAAGTGGAACATGATTTGGACGTCGGACGAGTGATGTGCGAAAAAAGTGAGCTCCTCGGCGACTTTAATATATACTGCTGGAATAAGAGAAATTCTTTTTAAGTTTATTACAAGGGGGCATGCAGTGGTCAGTTTCAGTCAGCCCTCCCCGTGCAGCAAGAGACTAAATGAACAATCCCTTGGGGGCATGTGAGGGCCTTTAAGGGCCAACTCGAAGGAGTGCTAGAGTCCCTAGACGGGATGGGAACTGGACGAGCGGCGTGGGGCCAGAATGGCCCACGTTGGGCAAGAAATGAGCCGAGAGGTTCCATGTGGACTGCAGGGTTGCCCCATTGAAAATCAAAGGCAATACCTCTAGGCTGAATGGGCGATCGAGGCAAGCACTCTAAGACATCGTGAGCTAATTCGTGACATGCGCTATTAGGTTATAGCCATGCACGAGGATCGTTAGCTATACACGGTCGTGGGGCGCGTTGCACTGTGGGCAAGTTGAGAAGCTGCACCGAAAGGCAAGAAGGCATGTTCAGCATGCCGTGGGGGATCAATGCGAGATGTTGGCATATCAATTGGGCCTCAGACTTGTGATGTTGTTCTACTCGGGCAAGACATACGAGATGGGTAGGCGAAGACATGAGCCGGTGATGCACCGAGTGAGCGTTGGGCATGAGATGGGCATTGTGGGCATAAGAATGACCCATAGTGTCGAGACGAAGCCAGGATGCTCTGAGCCATTGGGAGATGTATCGACAGGACCCGAGATTGTAGGCGAGATGCATAATGGCAAGATACATAGTTGGGGCTAGGCATGAAGATACATAAGGCGTGATGAGCCGCGGCCGTCGGCGAACATGGACATTTCGGATAGGCGAGTGTACAAGCACAAGGTCCCGCAGAGGAATACGTTCAAATGTCGTGCTAGTGAGCTTCAGTTGTCGACGACACCCGTTGGGGGAACTGTGAAGACTCGAATGAACGAAGGCTGGTCGAAGGTTGAGTGTAACTTGAGACGTCGTACGGGCGAAAAAGATACATTCCGCTGCGATAAAAGAGTTCTCCTGTGACAGGGGCAGGTGTTTTACTCTGAGAAGGTGCCTACCTGGTGGCCGGACTTATTCTAAGGCGACTCCTGTTGGGGGCATGACTTATTCTGAGGGGGCTCCTGCTAAGGGGCAGGACTTATTCTGAAGAGGCTTCTGCCTGGGGGCATGACTTTTTGTGCCTCTATGGAGGAGGACTTATTTCTCGAGGTCCGTATGGAATAGGGTCTCATCCTCCTGTTCATTGCATTTTCACCAAGGACTTCATTTTTATACTCCCTAATCTCCTCCAAGTTAGTTTTTTTTTTAGTTCGGGCTAGGAGATTGTCAAAATACTTCTTGGATAAGGACTTAAAAAAAATCCCCATCTTGCAATCCCTGCAATAAAAGCACAAGTTAATACATTAGAGATAACAGGAGGGGCTCTAGAGCCACTAATTTAAAACGTTGGAGATACTCCCTTAATGATTCTCCTTCTTTTTGTCGTATAGAAAAAAAGGCTCATAATTGTCGTTTGGTGTCGTTTACTACTGGCATATAATCCCTTTTTTGATCTGTACCTTGCCACTTAGTTGGAAAAGGATCCATGACTAAGCTTTGATTGCGTACGTTATCATAGATATTGTTGAGCCCCATAAGGAACTGCATGACCTGATTCAGTTCTGCAACTCTGATGTGGTTTTAGCATATCCGCAAGTGCACAATCCACAAGTGCAGCCTTGAACATGCATTAGAGATGCTAGCTCATCGCACAACATCTTCAATTTTATGAAATAATCGACAGCAGGGAGATTCCTAGGTGAAATGGAAGCTATCTCCTTCTATAACTAGTACAACATGGGTCCATTGCATCGGCCATATCTCTCCTCAATTTCGAACCATAACTCTAGCTGTTTTTGTATATCTAAACACATCAACTATGTCTTTTGATATCCACGAGTGTACCATGGAATCCACTTGTCATAACCTCCGTCCGTTCTATCAGTAAATCCTAATTTCATCTTAGGACAAAGTGCTAATCTCACAGCTCTATTCCAGTTCATATAATCCATACTAGCTAGTAAGAGGCTTACTCACAAAGATCATACCTGGATGATCCAGATCCTTGAAGCTACATACAATCCAAATCCTGCTCCATTGTTAGATTCACACAAGATCTATACCGATTCGACCAGTCTCAGTTGCTTCACAGACCTTCAGTCTCACGCTTAATAACAACACTCGATTGATGATTGCAGGAGTATGCAAAAACATTCAAAAGAAGTCTCTGATACCATGCATAGAAATGAAAATGAATTGCAAAGATCACCTGGAGAGTGTCTATACTCTATATAAATGTGTGAAAATTCAAGTTGTTTGTTCTGAAAAGACAAATATATCCTCATTTAAATATTATTAGCTATTATATTACAATTTATGGAATTTTTAACAATTTAGAATTTTAAATGTTCTAAACCTCCTCCATGTAAATTTAGGATAAAAAACCTAAATCGTGAATCATGAATGAATCTAATTACACAGAATTTTAATAACCTGCTTCTAATCGTGAATCATGAATAAGCCTAATTATACAGATCTGTCACGCATTAAATTTTAATAACATTCACAGAAAATTATTATAAAATTAGTTATAGAAAAAATAAAATTCTATAAAAAAAATGTTTAAGAGCCTTAGTTGCTCTAAACTACTTAGAGAATGAATAACATATTCAACCAAAAAAAATTAATATGTTAAATAATTTTTCAACGTAATTACTTTGCTAGAAGAATCTTAATTATATTAAGAAAGTTTTAATTTACTATAAATAAACTACACATGAATAATATATAAAATATTGATCTAAACTTAAATATATATATATATAATAACGAATACATATAAAAATTTAATTATAAATTAAAATTGATATATGGATATGATATTAATATTAAATTGAAATTGCTTGTGAAAATTCAACTATTGAGTGAATCTCTTAGTACTTGATTTTTTTAGTATTAGATAATTCTGAATACTTTACATTTACATCTCTTGTTTGTTTACATTAATTAATAGAATAAAAGTGTTATACCAACAAATGTGACATAAAAAATTAAGTTGTAACATAATATATTTTTGAATAAGAAATAGATTATACCAATCGGTGCATATGAAAATAAAGATTAAGAAGTTAAACTAAAAACATATAGAACTAAAATTGCAATATAAAGGAAAAAAATTAAAAATTTATACAATAATATTTCAAATTTTAGAAGGTAATAAAGCATGTAAATAATACTTTAATAATATTTAAAAGTTGACACTGAAATATAATTAACATTAGGATCTTAAAATACAAAATATTGGTGATATTGTCTAATTAAATTATATTTTTATAATAATTATCAATAAATAATTAGTTTGTAATCATTTAGTATCAATAAATTAAAAAATCAACGACATTCAAAATATAGTAAAAGAAAACATATTACATACACAGACATAATATAGCAAAATCAAACAATAGCAAAGAGACACAATAAAACCTACGAATAAAAATTGATAAATTTTAATAAAATAAAATTTCTTTTAAAATGGAATAACGAGTAAGTATCAAAATTTAATTACAAATAAAAATTATTAATCTGATTAAATTAGAAGTGCTATTGAAAATTTAAAAAAGAGCAAACTAATTAATTTTATTTCAATATTAATAGGCTAAAAACACCATATCCCCCTCCCCCTGCATCCCCAAGATATTGACATTGAAAAATGGTATAAATAGTAATGTAATAAATAATTTAATTTAAAACCTTAGCTTATTGAGTAGTAAATTAACTAACATAATTGTAGGTCCTAACGAGATATATATAACTATTTTTATGCTTTAAAAGGTGCATAAAAATTGTAACATTTGATCCTCTTGTATTATTATACACTTAACACCCACATGGTATTTTCTTTTGAATATCCAGAGGGAAAGGTGTAATGAAACCAAAATTACTACTTTTTAATATTTATGGGACTGAAAGTGACAATCTCAAAATTAATGGACCAAATTAAAATGGAAAAGACCTAAGTTATAGACTAAAAAATGTTATTTCCACTTATGAAAATACGAAAAGTCAAATGGTGAGTAAATATGAACACAATAAAAATTAAAAGTATAAATTTTGAAATAATTATATACTAACACATTAGTACAATTAAATTTTCATATTAAGAAAATTAATAAATTTTGAGAATAAACTTAGTACAATAAAATAATAAATACTAACTAAGTTAATTATGTTGAAATTAGAAAAAAAAGATGATAAATAAATAAGCCAATGAGATTAATATATTTTTCAACAATAAATTTATAAAAATAACTTAAAGGTTTAAAAAGCATGAGTACTAAAAAGAATAAAAAATGATATATGAATAGAATATTATTAAGTTGAAATTGCTTATGAAAATTCAACTATTGAGTGAATCTCTTAGCACTTGATTTTTTTAGTATTAGATAATTTTGAATGTTTTACTTTTACATCTATTGTTTCTTTTATAAAGGTGGAAAATAAAATTTTACACAATAATATTTCAAAATTTAGAAGTTAATAAAACACATAAATAATGCTTTGACAATATAAAAATGTTGATACTGAAATATAATTAACATACATTATAGGATCTTACAATACAAATATTGGTACTAGGGTTCAATTTGATTATAGTTTGATAACAATAGTCAATACATAATTAGTTTGTAATAGTGTCTACAAATTAAAAATAAATGACAATCAAATATGATAGTAAAAGAAAAAACATACAACACACACATACAAAATGTCACAAAAAAAAAAAAAAAAAACAACAGAAAATAGGGATAATAAAACCTACAAATAAAATTGATCAATTTATTTTATTAAATTGAAATTTCTTCTATCCAAGATAAGGAGCTTTGACTAATTATTTTTATTTTAATATTAATTTTTTGAATATCATTATTTTATATTTTCATATTAATTAGTTTGATACATAATAATGAAATAATAATTAGTGAATATACGAAATACAAAATTTTAATTTTGGGGAATATCTTTTTATTCAATAGTACCAATTAAATTTAGAAAGTGAATTACAAATAATAGAATTGAATAGTTTCCTTATCAATTTTAATAATTATTATCAATTTTTTTGAAAATATAATTGTATAATACTAATATTTCAATGAAAAGAATATGAATAATATCATGAACTTAACATAAATGATATATTTATTTTTAAAAATATATTTGTACACGTGCATCGCACGTCATGTTTTCTACAGGAAAAGGGAAAAATATTTGCAACTAACTAACTAACTACGCCACGTTAGATTACAACTATGCGCCAGCCGGTGCAACTGATTGGAACTAAAAGAAGACGTTGTTATTTTTTGTCAATGTAACTCGAAACCGAGAAGAGGGTCTGAATTACAGCGAGAAAGAAAAGCAGGGCAGTGATGAACCACAAAGTATTTTTTCACCATGTTCCGTCGGAATTGACTGAATTACAAGCACCGTGCTCTTCCATTGCCCCCTTCAAGTGTGGCTGGCCGTGGTGGTAAGGACCAAGCGACACAACTTGAGGCTTGTACGCCTTATCGTCTAGGCCCGTCACATGAGCAGGTAGCCTATAGATGTATCTTTTCGTCCACTGCCCTGATTCTGCCGAAACATCACCGCTGCTGCTCGCAACTTCATAGTCTACTTCATTCACCCACTTCATCATTTCGCCCGGTTTCCAGCCGACGTCGTTCGCCTTCTTTAGTACTCCATCCTAATCATATACATGTATTGATCATGCCTGGTTTCTACATGCTTTAAGTAGGATTATACCTTGCTTAATCCCCCAAAAGATACAGCAACCATCGGAATCTTATGATGCTACATTCGTTTCTTGAGCAGAGAAATTAAGGGGGCCGCAACCGCATGCTACATTATTCCTCCAGTCTGCATATATTGATGAAAAGAATGGAGAATGGCAGTCAACCTTTGTTCAATGTGTTTCTTCAGCCCTATTGCTCACCAAAAGCAAAAGAAATTGATTCATCATAAGTGTTTCATCCACTCTTACTTAGTGTAATTACTGCTTACTACTACTGTTTTTTTTTTTTTTTGGAAATTAGGTGTAATTAAAAATATTGATGTTTTTATGTATTATATTATTATTAAATAACATTATAGACTAAGACACTTAAATTTAATTAATGTTGTGGGAATAGGATAAGGTGCTATTGCTCTTACAACGGCTGGAGATTCGATTGACAGCCTATCGAAAAGTTAAGATCAATAGCCTGTCTATTCCGATCAGAGAAGGAATAGAATAGCGTGTTTACCTTTTCTATCTTATTTGAACTAATAAGTGTGAGTTAATTGAACTACTGTAGCCAATGAGTTGTTGTAGTTAGCTAGCTCTTGTAACTATTGAGTTATGAGCGATTGAGCTACTGACTAAGCTACCGCGCCCGAGAATTTATGACAATAAATGCAGTAAGGATTTATCAATTGGTAGCTCAATAGCGCATAACTATTGAGTTATGAGCTAAATACCTGAACTTTCACTTACTCTTTATTTTTGAGATAATTATTTAAATTAAATGAAAATAGATAAAATACAATTGACTATTAATAATATAATATATTTACTTTAATGTCCTTTATCGTAAAATATGTCAATCAATTGTGATGTTTTATAAATTAATATTGAATTAGTATAAATTAATTAAATACAAAATGATTATTTCAAATTTGAGTGTATAAATAGTCATATTGATTTAGCAAAAGTTTATAAATTCAATAATTTTAAATTAGCGAATAAAATGCATTTTTACGTATTAAAAATATTATCCAAAACGGGTACTTTAGTGTATAGGCTCTACAATACCCAAAAAGTTATTACAATAGGCATGTGATCAAATTTGGAGCTATGTAAAAGTATTAGGTAAGGGATATTGCTCACCAATTAATAAACTTAACATGCATAATCTAAAGTTAGATTAAGGGGTGAAATAGAGTTACTATTTGAAAAGGAAAAAAATATTTACATTATTATCTCAAAATTACTTCACTTGACATTTGAAAGCCAAAATAGACTCGATGGTCACTTGCAATATTTTTATTATTAATTTATCTAACATCGTAAGTGAGTAAAATAATTGAAAATTAAATTGATTGGTAATTTTTTACAATAGATTGATATTAAAAGTGAATATATCATATTATTAAATAATTAATGATACTTTCTTTTTATTTTTATTTAATTTTAAAGGATTAATACAAAGCAGGTTTATTAGTTTAGAGGTGTAAAATGTATTTAACCTTGTTATATATTACCGAGGTGAATTACAACAAACTCTCCTGAGGTTTGATATAATTATCGGATACCCCTTTGTTTTTTTTTTTTTAAATTACAAATACCTCCTGAGGTTTGTGACCTTATGATAAATAACCTATTTTCATCTATTTTTATGGGTAAATTGACCAAAATGCCCTTATGCAAGATTGATTTTTTTAAAATTTTTTAAATTTTTTTGGATTAAAGTACGCAGAGTGAGGATTTTTACGTTTTTTACGCATAAAAGCAATAATGTAATTTGTCCCGACTGATTTTTTTGTAAAGATATTTCTAAGAGTATTTTTTAAAAATAAGGGTTTTATATTATTTGTTATACGATTATAACCTTAAGTGGATATTTATAATTTTTTTAAATATAAAAAATATTTATAATTATATCAAATTTCATTAAAAAAAAAAACAGTTGTAATTTACCAAAATATAAATGAGCGTTGTATTCATCGCCCAAGCTCATAGACTGCGACTCCCCGTAAATTCCCAAGCTCTCTCCTTTTTCCACCTTTCTACAATTCATTTCCTCTACTTCTCCTCTGTGGCGACTTTCAATTCTTCTCGTCTTCTTCTCCACTTCCAGTTTTCCTCCACAACACTGAAGATGGCTGCTGCCTCCCCAGCTGGATCCTCTGTTCTCGCCTTCAAGTCCGCCGGTGCTTCTCACCGGAAGATGCCCAATTTGGGTATTTAATCGATATCGCCGCCGGTGAAGCCTCCGGGATTCCTCAATTTGCAATGCCGATCAATTAGATCCTCCGCGTCCTCAGGTATGTGAAAGCTTGACATTCAAGGGCTTATTTTACTTGCTCGTGGTTGTGCATGTGTTTGTATGGATCCGTGTGTGATTGTCTTAACATTTTCTTGTTTCTTGAGATTTTCAGGAATTGTGAAGATGGGTGAGGGAACTGATGGAAGATATTGAGATGAAGGTTTTAGCTTCTTTTGGGTTTTGGAGGGGGGGGTGGGAGGGGACGACGGGGGTTAGGCTGCAAACATTGGAGTTGCGTATTTGGGTATTTTCTGCCATATATTAGTTTAAATGCTAAGTGATGGATGGATGATGCAAATGTGAGCCTGATTTATTATGGTACCACACATGAAAAAAATAAATAAATTGAAGTTCAGCATGCTGCGTGATGATACGATTTATGGGGTCATCTAATTTGGGATGGCGAGAGTATTCTTTTGTGAGTCTCAGTCCAATTTGTGGTGTGGTAGCTGTTAAAGAAAGAAAGCTGATTTTTAAGGCCTTATCTCATTTGGTTTCACGGTGAGAAATACTGTAATGGGATGAATTTAGTAATTTTAACCTCATGCAATGAAGGTTATGCATTCATGGTTTAAATGTTTAAGGCCGCCTCTGGCAATAGTATATAAACCTTCTGCGCCTGTTCATTTCTGGTTGTCCAACTTTTTCGTATCATTGTGATAATAGTTTTTAGTTGATCTGTATATGCAGGCATAAAGGCCCAGCTTTCAACTGTTGAACAAGTTAGTACTGAATTGGCTCAGAAAGTAGAAGCCCCTGTTGTTGTTGTCACCGGAGCTTCTAGAGGAATTGGCAAGGCAGTTGCTTTGGCTCTGGGGAAATCTGGTTGCAAGGTTGGTTTCGTACCTTAGTGCTAATCAGAGTTCAGCTTCAGCATAAGATGGTCAACTGTTTCTGTGTATGCATCATATTGGCTTTATATATCTGCAAGTAGAGATCCATCAACTGCAAAGATGATCTCGACTTGGATTGAGTCAATGGTCATGGAATCCTTTTTGTTGCATTAATATATAACAGTTGCGTGGATGACATTTATATAGGGTTCTTTCACCTTTACTATTGACTGATAAATGGAATAACTACTGCAGGTTCTTGTTAATTATGCAAGGTCATCAAAGGAGGCAGAAGACGTTTGCAGAGAGGTAAATAATGCATTCTACATAAATGAATGATGGAATTATGGAAACTACGTTTAGACGGAGATTCTCTAGATTCTTGCGCATATCTTTTTGCAGAAAATTCTTTAGTCACTTAGAGATAAAAGTCTGCCTATCTGGACTCTACATTTTATCTGAGCTGGGGAAAAACCTACCTCATCACTATTCACTCTCTTAGTCACTCTGTTGAAAATATTGATATCTTACGCTTTGGTTGTTTGTTCCATGAGGAGAGTTTCCATCTGCCTACCACTGACGTGGCATGCATGCACTCATACCCAGCACGTACCCCATGCTGTTAATAAATGAAAACTACACTGTAATTAGGTTTAAGTAACTCTTATCAGATTTTCATGGTTTTGGTAAAACCCTCTTTTGTTGGTTTAATGTAAAATTGGAAATTACTGTTTGCTTCTACTTGCAGATAGAGGCATCTGGTGGACAGGCTCTTACTTTTGGTGGAGATGTTTCAAAAGAAGCAGATGTGGAGTCGATGATCAAAACCGTGAGAGAATTCTCTGATTCTGTTAATTTTTGTTTTACGCAGTACAGATCATTGTCTCAACCATATGTTATTGCGACATATGCAGGCGATGGACGCATGGGGAACAATTGATGTTATGATCAATAATGCAGGTCATCAAAAGTTTGACTCTGATTGGTGAAACATACTTTTGCTTTGTTTTGTGTTAAAATATTTTATTTGATTTCAGGTATTACAAGAGATGGTTTGTTGATGAGAATGAAGACATCTCAATGGCAGGAGGTCATTGATCTAAACCTTACTGGAGTGTTCCTATGCACACAGGTCAATCTCTCAAAGCTCCCACACAGATATTAATGCCTAAATTCATATTAATTAACTCCGACATCTTTACTCTGCAGGCAGCTGCCAAAATAATGATGAAGAAGAAAAAGGTATCAATATTTATGTTTTTTCCGCTAGTTGGTCTATAAAAAAATTGAAAAAGAGTCTAAAGACTAATACAACAATGGCCCATTGACATTGCAGGGGAGGATAATAAATATTGCATCTGTTGTTGGTCTTGTGGGTAATGTTGGACAAGCCAACTACAGTGCTGCAAAAGCAGGGGTTATTGGATTAACGAAGACAGTTGCCAAGGAGTATTCAAGCAGAAACATCACTGTAAGTTTACCAGGAATTAATTTTCTCTTTCGATGTGTACAAATATTATTAAAACTGCAGGTTGTACTATCATTTGGAAATTTTAAATTTGGAAGAGGCTTCTTTGACAGGTGAATGCTGTTGCTCCTGGATTTATTGCATCTGACATGACAGCTAAGCTTGGGGCAGATTTTGAGAAAAAGATATTGGAGGCTATCCCATTGGGTTAGTTACTTCTCTTATAATCATAATAAATTTTTTATCCATCTCCCTAGCCCAATCTTTTCAACACATGAAAAGATGCAGCCAGGTTCTACACGTTGCTATTTCGGCACCTTCTTTCTCATTGTTGAGCTTCTCCATTCCCATGTTAAGTCCTAACCACAATATTTTCCTGCATGCCAAATAATCTTTTCATCGTTATCAGCTTATTGGTCTCTTTGTATAAGTTCAAGATGAATTGAGCACTAATTTGCATAGGTGAGTTACCTTGTGAATGCTATTAAGTGTTGCTTTCTTGATCCTTTTTACCTGGAATTCAGAACTCGTAGTTTTTATTCCTTTGATAACTTATATCGTGTGCAAATGTTTTATTCCAATAATAACTGTATTGGCCTATGTTAAATACAGGAAGGTATGGCCAACCAGAAGAAGTTGCTGGGCTGGTGGAATTCTTGGCCCTTAGTCCTGCTGCCGGTTACATCACTGGACAGGTATATAACAGATTTACTGCATTAGCATCAGAAGCATATTTGCTTATTCACAAGAAACTTGCACACCTTGTGTTCTTGAGTTTGTAATACTTTCGGGACATCAACCAACACCTTGCTTATTTCATAGCCCCCAACGTTGTTTGCCTTCGTTTCATTATTAATACTTTCCATTGATATGTTTTAACGTGCTTTGATCTCACAGGTATTAACCATCGATGGAGGTATGGTAATGTAAGAGGCTCACATCAAACTACCTGCATCTGCGGACCAACTCCACTTGGTTTTATGCGTCTGTATCAAGTTTTGGCGTACGATAGTTTTGAAAATAATGTAGTTAAGGCATCTCTCATATGATAGATACCAAAGTTTGATTTCACCAAGAGCAGGTAGTGCAAGTATATCGTAACCTCGATTCGATGTTTCCAAGATCATATAAACTTGAATATTGTGAAGGAAAATCAATGACAGCAATTTTCCAATCTCAGTTATGTTCTTTACCCTATTACTCCATTGATCTTGTGGTGGAATTTATCCCAGCAGTGACTATTCTACTTTCTTCCATGACTATCAATCCTTTAGTAGAGTGTGCTTCCATTGGGTTTACTAGGTTTCAGTCCACTATAGTTGTTAGAATTCGAGTTTGTTAATGCTACTAGTGTTTGGTTATAATTGAGACAAAATCTAATGTTAGGAATTTCATTAGAAAAATAAAAAATGCCACAAAAATCTTTGGCACGACTAGTCTCCTTCACTGTCAATTTCTACAGTTAATTTTTTTCAGCCCTTCATCTCGAATCACTGGTAGAATTTGTAGGTCTTGGCTGATGCAATGATGTTCCTTAGTCCTCCAATGGGTGCCAAAATCATCAATATAATCCCAAGAACAATCAATATCTGAAATTGAACCAATTTTTAATAAGTCCATCAAGCAACAAATAATCCTAATATTTCAAGAATTTCTCTTAAAACTCACCCAATTTATCCACCAGGAGAGGCTAAATTTTCTGGGTTTTCGGATAATGAGCCAAATGATGCAGGGAAGCTGAAAACAGAACACGCGCATGAAAAGACGACGTTAAATACATGATGTCATCTTTATACACGCAGTATGTGTATGTTGAATGGAGTAAAAAATGAAATAGGATTTAGTAACATTGACGTTATACGCGCCATCATTTTTCCTAAGTTCACTTACATAGTATGTTGTTGGGGCCAAAGCAAATCCTCCGAAGAATCCAAGTAAACCACCAAAGAAGGGGAATGTCATGCCCAGAAACATGGTTAATGCTACAATGACGGATCAAACCATCAACAAAACAAACAAAAATCATCAAAGACAGTCACTCCATCATTCTCATCTAGTTGAGATTTTGAAGCCTTACCAACATACAACGTTCGAGTCGTGAAACGAAGCCAGAATGAAGGCCTAAACTTCATTGTCTTAACCAAGAATGTCTCCATCATGTCAAACACAGGCATTGCGTATACCTGAAAAGACAAATTGATCAAACTTACATCCATGCATATAAGATCGATCATGTACCTGGTAAGACAGGAAGCGAACCTAAAATAACTTATCTACCTGGTAACTTCCAATGACATGTACCAAGACACACATGTTAGCAGTTGCAATGAGCCAGGTAGGTTTATTGAGCGTGAGCAAGACGTTGTCGTCTATAGCGTTCCCAAATACGTAATAACAAACAAATGAGATGGGAACATAACAGATAGCCACGACAATGTAAGCGATTACAACCCCCCTCCACATAGGTTTCGTGGAAGGTTCCTCAGGAGTCGAAGGGATCGTTGCTTGAATCTCCAACACCACGTTATGTCCAGCATACGCGAAGGCTATATCCCCCAACGCGGTAAAGAAGTTCATAACGTTATCTAGGGTGGTCCGCCCTCTCAGCTCATAGCTCACATTTGGGCTAGCTCCCCTTGCAAGTGAAGCTGTCCAAGCGATAGTCGAATATCTGCCAAAGTTCATCAACACATCAGAACAACCTTATCCGTTTTATCCTTAAATTTGTGAATCATCGCATACGTACGCTAGAGACATGACGGCTGCAGCAAGGGAGATGATGGTAATGGAATGGAAGTTGGGGAGATGAGACAGAACAAAGTGGGAAGAGGCGAAGATGAGGATGAAGTACGTGAGCTTGATCTCGTTGCATTCGGGACAGACCAGCTCGTGGAACTTCTTCAGGGATTTTCCTCCTGTGACCATGTATATGATACATGTGCTAACTTCGACCACAACTTGTTGAGGTACAACAATGAAAAGCCCAAGTTTGTGTCCAAACGCGTATTGGCCTAGCTCGTGGTACCTGTCGAACCTCTTCCCAGGAACCGACTCGTGCAATTCGACCATTTGCCAGAGGGTGAAAAGGGTGATGCTCCATGATAGTATCAAGATTACCACACCAGGCCCCCTGCACCAAAAACCAACATCAGATGATAAAAGTGTAGACAGGTTCTTGAATGTTAAGACAAGAAGTGAAACGTATGTATACCATCCCATGTTTGATATGGCATATGGGAGGCTGAGAACTCCAGCTCCAACCATGGCGGTTACATTGTGGAAAGCTGAGTGCCACCATTTCGATGACCGGGTGGCAGTTATCGGGAGCCAGTCATCGATGGCCCTCTCCTCTGCTGTTCTTCCACGTTCAGTTTGAGCCATTTTTTCAGTATTTGTCTCCAGAGGATTTATGACCAAATTAAAGGGCAATCAAGAATTGTTTTAGTACAGTGCAAACTATTGTAAGATCTGATGTTTCTTGAATAGATACCAATGTTCCTGGAGATTGGGAAGTAACTAAGAAGTTCTTTTTCCTTTTTTCCTTTGAAAACTATAGGAAAAATATGGTCCAGGTTTGTTTTAACAAAATTCAGCTTGTCATTCAGTACAATTACACTTACTGTGTGAATTCTTCAGTATACTAAATATAAATTAATGACTTGGTCTAACTTAAGTGCTTAATTTAGGATAATTTAGAGAAGGTAATTCCTAACAATAATAACTTACCTAAAAAGAAGATCTAGAATCCTAGTTTTACCTATTCAAAAGGATAATGGCGTAGTAAAAACCATATTTCACATGCAATAACCACAACAAAAAGCAAGTGTAATAGCACAACTGAATTATGATCAAAACTGAATGACTTTGTGAAAACTAAAGGCTGCAACTTTGTAATAGCAATAATGAATAAGGACAGCAAATATCCTGGAAGTCTTGAAATTCTAAGATAAGATTTTATTGTCCATGAACAATCAATATTCAGAGGGGAATAACATTAACATTTTGTAATTAGTACAAAAACTTAGGAAATCATGCAATCAGATACATTAACAGATTATCTTAGATAACATCAGGATTTTAGGACTGTGGCCTATATAGGATCCAACTTACATATACTTTTGTTACTCGTATCTGGAAATCTGGGACTCCCTATCAATGGCACAGCATCAAACTATTACACGACTAAACTTTGTTGATTCCGGCATCGTTGTTGGGAGTTAATCGAGTTCTCCACAGCTAGGCCTTGAGCACCGAAACAGAAGTAGTTGTTCATCAACCGCAAGTTGAATGAACCATGCTTACGCTTAAGCTTTCCAAGACTAGGAGACTGATTCAAGCTGGACGGCCCTGGACTCCCATCCTCAAGATTTCTATTCTTTCGTTTATCATCAGCTGAAACTGGGGATGACCATGAAGACCCAGAAAACGCACTTGAAGGAGATCCAAGGTTCGATTTTGGCAGCACTTGTCGACCACTGTGCGTTAAACCCGCTCCAAATCTCCTCTTGTGTGATGGACTTGGAAGATTGCCTTGCACAGACAGTATTCTTTTGTTGCTCGGGAGTGACGATAAGCTTGAAAACTGCTGCCTGAGTGGGACTGGGCTATTTTTCGAACTTGAACACATCCTATACGACTTGACAGAACAGTTATCTTCCAAGTCGGAAATGTCTCCTGTCCTCTCTTTCTTCCCTAGCCAACCAAGAAGAATCCTAAGACGTCGGGTGGCACTACTCATAGAACTTAACTTTTTGTACTTGGATGAGTTTGATTCAGAAATTGAACTTATGGCTTCAATTTCACCCGAGTAACCAATCTCCGAGCTGGCGAATTCACAACTGGAAGGACACGTATCTTCTGTTCCAGTGTACAGGAAGATTTCTGCATCAGGGATTCTGAAAGAAGTCCCTGGACTGCCTCCAATTCCGTGCATTCTCAGATGGGAAGCAAGAGTGTTCCGTGCTGTTTGATCTTCACAGTTGGAAATTCCTCCGGCTGAAATCATCCGCTTGACTAGAATCTTGGAAGCAGCTGATCGTGGTTGTTGCTTCAAGAGATCCAGGGGGGTATTTCCTTCAGCATCATGAATATTCAAATCGATATAACGAACAGACATCAGCAGCTCGACAATATCAGATTGAATGTTCTCTATTACAGCCATGTGAAGAACAGTTCTTCCATCGTTGTTCTGGACATTGATGATGTCTTCAATGTTTACGAGGTTCCCACCAACCAACTGTCTCATGAGCTCAACCTGTCGGTCCAGTCGTCTGAAACTTGGCGCTCGAAAACCAGCAACTGCCATGTGAAGAAAAGTATCGCCATAATTGTTTGTTAATGATGGTAAAGAAGGTGAGGCCGATACAAGAACCTCCACCACGGCTAAGTGCCCCCTGTACGCCGCCACATTTAAGGCTGTGTTACCTCGACTGTCCACGGATCCAATGATGTCATAAGATGATATTAAACTTTTAGCTACCTGTAATACCATAAGTGAATTTAATGCAGATACACAAGAAACAGAATAAAAACTTCAGTAGAATTACATGAACTATCAACAGAAAATGTAGATTGATGGTATCATAATTCTCCTTCGTGCATGAATTCAGTTCCTAAGCAATCAAATCCAACGACATAAAAGCAGCAACGAGAAAGAAAGTAGTATGATTTGCAATAAATAAAACCAATGAACTGACCTTAACCTGCCCCCTGCCGGCGGCGGTATGCAGAGCTGTGGATCCCTGAGCATCCCTGTAAGCCAAGACATCAGAGCCATCCCCCAAAAGTTCTCTCAAAATCTCCAAATTGCCGCCTCTCGCCGCCGCATGAACCGCCCTGTTCATCATCTCCCACCGGAAAACCGGGGAGATCTCTTTTTGCTGCCCCGTTGGAGAGACAGTATGATCAAACAGCAACCTGAAGACCTCGCAATTCTTGCTCCTAGCAGCAGCGTAGAGTATATCAATAACTCCATATTCCCCTTCTCCAAACACCAAAAGCGGGTCTCTGTCCAACAATTCCTTCACAAAGATCACATCCCCGGCTGAGGCGGCAGTGTACAGAAGCCAACCGCCGTAGCCAGCCCGGATCAAAGAATTATACCCTTTCTTTGTTTCACATTCTTGGAGGAGTTTTCGGGCCACCTGGGAACGGCATTTGGCTACATCATCGAACTTCCCATCCTCATCGTCCCACACGGTTTCGAGGCGTCGGATTCTTGGAAGAGAGGTTAGTTTGATGAGAAGATTGGAGTCAATGTGAAGAAGCTCTTTCACTAAATCAAAATGGCCATTTGCAGCTGCCCAATCAATGGGAGAAGCAAACCACCATTGCTCTCCAGTGCTTTCCCATCTCAAAGGGAAGTAGGTGGGAGGCATTGCTAAAATTAATTAGGGAAAAAATGATGATCAGTCTTTATTTCAACAAAATTTGCTGCAAGAACCAGAGCCCTTCTGACAAAGAAACACTAAGCATGTTCACATGAGCCCTTTTAATATTCCGGTGACTGCAAGAAAGTGGTTGGAAAATGATTGTTTTTGGTGGGGATCAGCAGAAACTCCTAAGAAAGTCAGCAACAATAAGCAATTAATTCAGAAGAAGTCAGGAATTGTGGGATCAAGACTCGGAAGAATCCAAAGAAATGTCTTTTAAGAAGCTAAATCCCACAGAAAACAGACAAACGCATCATGCAATGAGAGAGTTCTGAGAAATGAGAAAGTGAAGAGAAAGAGAGAATACAGACAGGCAGCGCAAGTTGTGGCAGAACATGTGATTTTGTCAAGAACTTTTATCCAGGGGATGACTATTTTCATATGACTACTCCAAATCAGTATTTCAAAATTCCCTCGGATTTCCATGACCAAACCAACCCCCACCCCCACCCCACCCCGGGCGTGGGGGGTGGGGTGGGCACTGATGTTACCCGTGACTGGGCAAAGAGAGAGTATTTATGTCTCCCACTGTTACACATGCGAAAGTGAAACTGTCAAAGTGTTAAGAATTATTACTTTTGTTTTCTGCAGTGAATTATTGCAGCTTGAGATACTGAACAACTTCATCATGCTTGGGAGGGTCGGTGGATTCTTGGGAGAATAATGTAGTGAACAGGCATGATTGATAGGCATACATTTATACCAAAAGGGATTTCATTTTTCTTTTTTATTTGTGTAAAAATGTCAGAGTTCTTGAACTGGAATTTGCGTATGGTTGACTCCATGATTAAAAAGATTTTTTTTTTTAAAAGAAAAAGAAACAGTTTTTATTGCAAGAATATATTTATATAGGTGATGGAGAAGTAGGACAAAATACACGGAAAATAATGGAAATGGTGTGACAGACAATGACGCCAAGAATATAATTCAGAATTCACCGACAGCTTCTGGAATATTTTAAAACTGAACCATTCTCCTCTTCCTTTCGTGTTCATCTGTAGTTTGTAATAATAACATCCAAGGAGTGACCATAAAGCAAAGAACCCTCGATTGAAATTGCTTCCTCTAAAAACATATAATTATTATATCAAGAAATGTCAATGATTTTTACACATCGAATTTTAATTTCTATTTCTTTCTTTAAATTGACTCCTTGAGATATGACATTCTTACTGTTCTGGATTTTAGAAGCTAATAATTATTCGGACCGGGAATCCCATCAACAGCGCCGGCCCGGAAAACTTATCAGCAAATGTGAAGTTGATCGTTTTGATTTAGCTCCTGGATTTTGTGCATGACGTGATGGATGCTACTTTACTTTGTTGGTGCTTTCTTTTCTTGGTTTTCTTTTATCTGTTTGGATTTTCTAATGAAAATCCGTCGGACAGACAACTACTGTCACTCATTCGAGCATTCAGTCATTGGCAAATACGTAAGAGATGATTCTGTTCAATGATGTTGTCCAGAAATACAATGAACAGATATTCGACCACAAAGAGGGTCATGGAACTCTATTATCAAGCAAAATTTTCATAGTGAAACTGAAACAGTCAACAAAGTCTGATGATATTTCTGGACTCTTCACGATAAGATCACAGGTTGCACATGGTTTGTTCTTCATTGCACAAGCAAGCAGACACAAAGTTCAAGCCAAGAACAGTGTCACACACAGAACAACAAGATCTAACTTAGAGAACTGAAATATCAAAAAAACTAGCCAGTTTGTGCATCTACTGTGGCTCGGCCAGAACGAATCCTTACGCAAAAGAAAATACGTGAGATGGAGAACGAATTATCATGACTAGTTTATGACAATTACCTGCATTCTTCATCATTCAGGAGGATTTCATTTTCTTGATGAAGTCTTCAATCATTTCAGCTGCATCATACATATTCTTCTGTCTGACTTCTTGCAAAAGCAATGAACATGTAACGTATCTAGGTTTTATGCTTCGACCTATCATATCCTGGAAAAGCTGGTATGCCCACTCGCATTTATCTGCCCTGCATAGCCCATGAATCAAAAGAGTGAAAGTTGCCAAGTCAAGACATAAATGGTGTTTCTTAACCATGTCATCTAATAAATTAGTCAAGCATCCGTCTATCTTCCCAGCTTGAAAATACAGCTTGAGCAGCGGATAGAATGACTGGACATCTGGTTTACAATACGGTGAACTTTCTAATTCCCGAAGATATTGCAGTGCCATCTGTTCTTTTTTGTGATGGCAAAACATAGCGATCATGGAATTGTAGGTCGATGTATTTGGGTAAATTTTGTTATGGGGCATTTCTTTTGTGAAAACATACAAAGCCTCCTCAACGCGGCCAGCCCTGCCTAGTGTATGAATCAAGGCATTGTAAAATAGTGTATCTGGTTTACAGCCAACAGATTTCATTCTCTGAGCCATCTGCAAGGCTTCATTGGAATCCCCCGACTTTGTCAAAAAATGCATAATAGTGGTGAAAGTGACAACATTAGGAGGACATCCTTGTGCTTCCATTTCGTCAAGCAGGTCATAGACCCTGCTGAAGTTGCTTTGGAAGCAATAGGATTGGATAATCGTCGAGTAGCTGATGACACATGGGCTAAAACCATGTCCCTTCATCTCTTGTATTGTCCATTGTGCCTCCTCCACCCTATTTATTTTGCACCAACCGTGGATAAAAATATTGAAAGTGTTTGCGTTTGGAGGTATATGCGACTTCAGCTCTAAGAATATTTCACGTGCCTGGCTGACTTTCTTCTCTTTGCAAAGGGTGTCGAGTAACAAGTTCATGGATTCTGTATTCTTCTCCAAACCAAAGTTTTCTAACTCATCGAATGTTTTTACAGCATCTCTCCAGTCTCCTGCCCCTGCAAATCTCCTCATCACCTTTGCTATGGTATTTAGTGATACTAAACGGTTCTCGCGCATTTCCTCCAGTAGTGCCCTCATTTTCTCCAATTGCTTCATCTTCCCCAATATGTCGACCAATTTATCATACAATTCAGGCAAGGGTTTATAGGCCGGACATGTTTCTACCCATCTGAAAACACCCAATGCGGACTTCCAATCATCTTGAAAACGATGAAGCAACCTAGTGACCAAGCCGTGAGTAATTTGTATAGTGTTACATCCAGGGTCATGCACCAGACACTGAAAAACTTCATCTTCATTCTTTGCTGCAATAACTTTTGCAATGACAACATCAGCGTCATGCTTCCTCCAAACATCTACGGATTTTACTGCTTGATGAGAAGACGCATTGCTTGTGGAAGGGTGACACTCCACAGCGAGACTGTATGAAGTAGAAAAATAACGGAAGTAGATTTTGGAGACAGATGAGAAAACTAAACGATTTTCCAGTGGCAAAACATCGAAGCTGTAAACTTTAACGAGCCTTCTAACATGCAAGATCATGAAGGGGCTACCAGCTTATGACACGGTCTTAAGTATTACCCTGCAATTTTTTCCATCCAGAAAAAGCAAATTAAGGTCATAACAGTCCTTCGTAATTCTGTAATATAAGCAAACAATCAACATACCAAGTTAACCGAATATGAAAACATAAGCTTGAGCATCAAGTTCATGTATCATGCTTGAAAAGAACTGTTACATTCTGCCACTTAATTTTATTCCTTGCCAGTTCTTTCACAATTCAATCACTATGTACAACATCAAACCCAAGTAAATCCCAAGAGATTCAACATCCTCTCACTGAGCATTCAACCCTTAACTTGATGTGATTTTTACAAGTGCTTCACTAACCAGTCTCAAGAAAAGGTTAAACCAGTTTCAGTAGTGCCGTTAACAAGATTCATCAAAACAGTAAAACACAATTAAAGCTCCGTAAAATTATCAGGGACAAAACCAAACGCAAAACTATTAAAGTTTTAAACTTTCTCTGCAGGGGGGAATATTTAATTAAATCCCATAATGATTAAACACGGATACAACTGACAATTAGCCAAAAACCGATAATCAACCAACAATTCCAAGAATCACAATATAGAGAAGTTTCTAGCTATAACCAACAAATCAAATCTGCTAAAGGCATATAACTGCGAGCAAACATCGATTATTGAAGAAACAAGGCAAAAGAAAAATGTAATAGTGTTGATATTAAAAGAGAGAGAGAGAGAGAGAGAGAGAGAGAGAGAGTGAAGTCCGTACCAGGACGAAACGACGAGTTGCAGAGCTCAAAACGGAAAGCAAGTGTGGAGAAGGGGAGGACAAAGGTTTTATTATGTGGTAAATTGCAAATGTGGTCCTTAGATTTTCAGAAAGTCTCAATTACGTCCATACACATTAACAAGAAATGCAAAAGAATTAATTATTATTTATTTGGGGTATTGCTTAAATAAACGATTATCACAAAATAAATTGAAATAATGTTTAAAATTTACAACTTTGCTTTTAAATTGTTTAAATTATGGTTATTTAATTAAAAATTATAAATAAACCTACTAACATCTATACTTTTATAATTTATTAATAAATTATTATATAAATATTAGATTATTCTCTTAAATACTACAATTTTATTAAAAAAGGAAAAAGGATGCTATGAGCTAGATTTGACAGAACTACCTTATTTTTTGACAGTAAATATTCATTTTTTATTGATATTTGATAAAGAATTAATTGTTTAATGATAAAATTAACAGAAAATATAACATTTACCTTTCTACATTGTTTCTCTTTGTAAGACATGATTACCATTAAGTACTAACTCTACCTGCTATGGGTAAGCCAGATGTCAAATCAGAATAGGGAAAAAGAAAAAGTTGTTCAAAATTATCTCTTTTAACCCTTTTTTTTTTTAAAGTAAAAATGATGAATATTATTAATTGAACTAAATCGAATATAATTCATCTTGTCGATTATTACAATCATAACTTGATCAATATTATCACATAAATTAAATTGGGATAAATTGCAATTTACCCCATTGTGATATAAGAAATGAACAAAACCCCCCATATGAAAAAATAATTAGCAAATTACCTCCCCGTGTTTTGAGAAATGAAACAAATTACCCCCCTATCAAGGAAAAACACAAGGGGGTAATTTGCTTTATTTTAAAATCACAGGGGGTAAATTACTAATTATTTTTTTATAGGGAAGTTTTTGTTCATTTCTTATATCACAGGGGTAAATTGCATTTATCCCAAATTAAATTTAAACAACCCCTTACTATTACAGTATACACAATCCTACTATAAAGTAGACTATACTCCCACAAATTTGTAAGGTTCAAACCCATGACCTCTAAAGTCGTAGAACCTCATTTACTTTTCATTATTAACTTGTATAAACAATACAAAACGTCTTAATAAAGTATTTATTCCGTATTATGAATACCCATATCTAATCCAACACAAACAACCTAATAAACATAACATAATTAATAAAATAAAATTATCTTATCGTCCAAATAATTCATATCACAAAGTAAATGGGTCTAAAATAATTAATGTTGAACTCTATCTGTCGAAGTAAAGACAACAAAAGTATGTTTCTGGTATATACTCTCTCGCAGGAGTCAGGATTGCATATGTTTCTGTTATCCAGACATCATGGGAAATGCATTTCCCAGTTATAGGATTTTTGCTAAATATCCAAACAACAAACAAATTCATAGACACAATCAGCGTACAGGGAAAAACTTGTATCTTGATTCTCATTTAAAACCCACAAGGGAAAAGTAAGTTGTATTACAACGACACTGATAAATATCAAACTGCAGAGGAAGCAACACTGTACTAGGATTTATTTGAAATAAGCCCAAGAGGGCAGATAAGAGGTAAAAACAACGGTTGCTGCTTGATCAGTAACTCAAGATAGAAGCTCTTGTAACACAAGCTGAGGCCATTATGCAACCGAAGCCATGTGCACGATCAAATCGATCACTCGAGAGCTGCAATAATACACAACATATATGTCAACGAATCGAGGATCAGCCTGCCCTAGATGGACTAAATAGAGAGAGATTCATCTTTTACCTGTATCCCCATTCATTGTCGTACCATGAGACAAGTTTAACGAAGTTCTTGCTCAATGCAATTCCGGCCTTGGCATCGAAAATGCTCGATCTGTGCAAAGTTGAAATGTGTATTCCATTACATAATTGTTAAGGACTAATGAATGAACAGCTGATGGTCCTTAAATCAATAGTTATTTACCGGCTGTCGCCCACGAAGTCCGTGGACACCACATCATCTTCGGTGTAACCCAGGATGCCCTTGAGATTGTTCTCTGATTCTTGCCTGAGAGAAATCACAATGTATTTTAGCCTGATGCTATAGAACTACAACCAGCAAATTGAGTTTTTATTTAGTGAGCAACCGGTACAAAACCAACAAAGACTCACTTGATGACGGCTTTAATCTCTTCATAGGTGGCCTCTTTCTCTAGCCTCACCGTGAGGTCCACCACTGAAACATCAACTGTCGGGACTCGGAAAGACATCCCCGTTAACTTCCCATTCAGGGCAGGAAGCACTTTACCGACAGCCTACACAAATTTTAGTCCAACCACAGAGGCCAACAATATAAATGTTATAGCTTGCTTTCTGAATTATGACACCAAGAAAAGCATGCAAGCAGTGAGCAATAAATAAATTACCTTGGCAGCTCCAGTGCTGCTGGGAATGATATTGAATGAGGCAGCTCTTCCGCCTCTCCAGTCCTTCATTGATGGACCGTCGACGGTCTTTTGAGTTGCTAAATGATCACAGAATACAAAAGATAGCATCAACATTAACAATCAAACTGCAGATCCCAAGTTACAAAAGAAAATGGGCTGCATAACCACTCACCGGTAATAGAGTGGACCGTGGTCATGAGACCCTCCACAATACCAAACTTATCATGAATGACCTGCCAGGATTTGAACCTAAACAACATTAGCTAATCAAAAGACCAAGTGTAAAACAGTAGTTCAGACCAAGAAGATAATAATATTGCTAACCTTGGCCAGTGGGGCAAGGCAGTTGGTGGTACAACTAGCATTGGAGACAATGTTTAAGTCAGGCTTGTATTCCTTCTCATTGACTCCCACAACAAACATCGGAGCATCTTTGCTGGGAGCCGAGATCACGACCTTCTTAGCACCACCCTGATTTTCATATCATCAACCAAAGAAGCAATCAGTATCAGACAACAGAGACAAAAGTTTCAAGCCAAAGATTCTAATTTTTTGACCACCTAAATGAATAATCAAATGAAACTACTGCAGATTACAGAGATAGCCTCAATGGATGATCACTGTAGCAATTCTAACAACACTCACAGCAACCTAGTTTAATTCTTCAATCATTTTAACATAAATTGACATCATCATCATCATCATTGTCATAGTCCAAGGAGACATAAAACCAACCAAATGAAATTTAAAATCCAAGAAACAATGATCCAAATGAAAGGAACATAATGAGGTAGAAACCTTCAAGTGGGCAGCAGCTTTATCCTTGTCTGTGAATACTCCAGTAGACTCCACAACAAACTCAGCACCAGCTTCGCCCCATGGAATCTCCTCAGGATTCCTTTAAATTACAAATCACCAAAAAAGTAAACCCCATTTGCTTAAAAAAGTTCAATAATTAAAACACAAATAGTAACATTAAAATTAATTAATTACAAAAAAAAAAAAGAAAGAAAGAAAGAAAAGAAGAAGGGGTACCTGAAACCAAAGACCTTGACTGGCTTATCACCAAAAAGAAGGGTTTTTTCATCCTTCATCTTCACTTCATTATGCTTCCAGTGGCCATGCACACTGTCGTACTTGAACATGTATGTCTGAAAATTTTCTTTGCCACCATCAATTACTTGCTATTGCAGATTAAAAAGAAACACAGAAATTCAGATCAGATAGAGCGGAAGAAAATTACCATGTAATCAGTGGTGATGAATGGATCATTAACGGCAACAAGTTCTATATCGTCCCTCTGCAGAGCAACCCTCGCAACCAAACGACCGATCCTTCCAAATCCTGAGCAAGAAGAGGAAAAAGAGAGGTTTCGATTTAATTGTATACATCGAGAATTCAGAAATTCAATAAGAAATGAATGTGGCATTCATATATGAAAAGGATGACAACATAATATACATAAAATTGAAGAAAAATGGAAATCGAAGGATGCAAGAAAATAGAGAAGAGACAGACTACCATTAATTCCAATCTTGATCTTTCCCATCAGTCTTGAAAGAGGAATTAAAAAACTGAGTTTTGAAAGTGTGTGTGTGTGTGGAGAGAAATGCTTAAAGAAGAGTTTCAAGTATGTATGGGGGAAAGTGGTGATTAGGGGCTTATTTAAAGGCGGTTTAGTGGAAAAACCAGTGGTATGGTTTTTTGCTTTTCTTGGGAAAAAAGAATCAAGATTTGAAGGAACAATTTCCATTATCACCTAAACATTCATTTATTCTACCTTAAAATACAAAATTAGTATGATGAAATGTAACATTTCCAAGGTATGACTTTTGTTTCCCTTTTGTGTCTTCTTTTGATTTCGGTGACATTTAATTTTCCGACAAAATAGAAAATGGAAGAAGAAAAAGAAAAAGGAATTGAGGTTTGACCCGGCAATTCAATACATAAATGTCAATTCTCATCATGTGTTCGTGCCCATGTTTTCATGAATTTTATGCAATCTTTCGAGTGGGAGTTTTGTCCAGTTCAATTGGTGTAATTTGCATCTTTATTATAATAGTAATTATTGATTGGTATGTATATAATTTTAATAATAATTATTAATTGTTAGTCGTTAATATTAATATTATGATGTATTTATAATCGATTTACTAGAAAAAAAAAAAAAGAAAAGAAAAGTGGGAGTTTTTGTGACTTTTTTTGTTTTTCCATTGAAAAGAATAATCTAATTTTCTTTAATGTTCGTATCCTTTCAATCATCAAGATTCGCGAAAATAAAAGCAAGCATTATCTATATATATTTATATATATATGTGAGTATGAGCATTTATTTAATTAAAATTATGTGAATGATGTCTTTAGAATAGAATATGTAAATTTTATGATAGCATGAGAGTTGACATCACTACGTGCGTTGTATTTCATGCTTTGGTGCCATTTAAAAGCTCTGGGCTTTCTTATTTTAGTTATAGTCCAAAAGTTTTGTTGGGGGCTTTTCTTTTTTGTGGAATATGCCCACCTCAAGAAATAATAATAATGAAAAAGAAGAATGGCGTCGCCCGGACTCGAACCGCAGACCTTCAGTGTGTTAGACTGACATGATAACCAACTACACCACGACACCACATTGTTCCTGAATGAAGCTAAGTGTTTATCTCCCTACATAATCTTATCAAACTGAAAAAGGGTAATTCCGCGGAAATGGGATTGAACCCGACGTGAATCGAACACGCAACCTTCTGATCTGGAGTCAGACGCGCTACCATTGCGCCACGGATCCACTTGCTTCCTACTCTTCATAAAATCAATATTGTTGGTGCTTCAGGAAAAATTAGAACCAATAGAGAAGCAATAATGCAAATTAACTCGGCTAATTTTTCTATAATTTTAATAAAAACTTAAAAGACAAAATGATCAATTTCAGACATTTAGTTATAACTTACAAACTTCAGGAGGTATTTATAATTTTTTAAACAACGAAAAAAAATTTGTAATTATGTCAAAGCTTAATTTACCCATAAAATTATCCTACCAAGAAAAACATTCTCATGACCAAAATCTAAAAGTGGAACATGAACTTTGGTGGAAATGGAATGGATATGATCTGCATTTCCAAGTTGTATAAACAACATTTCCTTGATAAACCAACAACTGAAAATTACAAAATCCCTTCAACAAAATTCCATATTTACAACCATCAGTTTCAAGGTTATATATGTCCTGATAGAGAGGGCAGGCAGATTCCAATTTGTACAAAACAAGTACTAGCTAGCTCCACAATTTCTAACAAAACCATACACACAGACACTTGCTAACAACAAAAGGAATGATACAGTTCCATTTCATAACACTTTGCCCTACCAAAAGTTTAAGTTTATGCGTTTTCGCCCTCAGTTGGCACCACGATATATAGCTCCCGGGCAGAGCTCGTCCATGCTATCGATATTCCTAAACCCATTGTACTCTCTCAAACAAGTCCACCCACGACGTGACAGGAACTCGCGGAAATCATCTTCTGTATAGAAGGTTTTGTCCTCTGTGTGCACTGGCAACGGATCCGCCTCCTCGTAGAAACAAACTTTAACCGTCAGGCCTGCAATCAAGAATCCCATTTCAAGCTAACTACAGTTAGTTCCTACACAACAACATTGAACATGAATCAAATTATCAATCAATGATATAGAACTTCAAGAAGTTGTCAATTTAGAGGTTTGTTTCATGAGTAATTCTACCTTCATCAACATGGAGAGTGTAGTTTCCGAGAGGCATATCTCTGTCGAGTGATCGGACCACATTATCTTCGTCTTCCAACCAAAATGCACGTCTCGTCCTTAACCTGAAAGCAGATTTGATAGCCTCCTTGATGGCCTCTGCACTCCCATCGATCCCTATTCTTTTAGTATAATCCCCCAATTTGACAGTTATCACCCTTCCGTCATATGTATTAGTCTGTTCACCTGCCAAAATTGGAACGGTACTCAGGCAAATAAGCACTTCAGACTAAAATTTACTATAGGGCTCTCAATTTTCTTATTTCACCAAACAAACGACCGAATGTCCTATACGTAACTGGTTAAAGCTAACATGTTATAACACAACATGAACTAACCACTTCCAGGAGTCTCCCTCCAATTCCACGGAGAAACTCCACTTGCTCCAACAGCATCGGCAGCAGTGATAGCAAGAGGGTGCCCATCATGATCTAAACGTCTTTCTAAATTCAGTGCTGACCTGCCATTAGCTGTGTGCCAAGGCACAATTAAAATCGTTACGTGGATCCTACGAAAGTGGGCATTCTCTGAGGGGCATTTCGTTTAGAAAAATCGATGGAACCTACCTGGAAAAAATATCCGCATATCTACACTAGCGCATGAGAAAACAAGGTTACTAGACCACGGTGCCATACCAAATTTGCATCATCCTATTATAACTTAACAGTATCGTATTTTTTAAGGTTCGTCTTTCTAAAAGTTTTTGCATACGTTCAGGAATAAATTTAAGAAATTGGATGTCATAATTACAACTTCATAAGAAACTTTTCTTCACTTCCATGGCAGAAAAAAGGCCCTCGATAGCAAAAACGTATACAACAGTAGACAAAGATTGAAGCCCATTATGATGGTACGCTTTGCAAACACTCATGGTTTTAAATGTGGTTGAGGACAAGGACAAGCATGTGTACGAATTTATAACACAAAATGGATTCCTAAATGGCAGCTGTCATATCAATCTCATTATGATTACGCAATAAATGTAACAGATTAAGAATATTTGATAGGGCTAATGTGGAGGAAAATGCATGTTGCATTGCTAGACAGGTAACGAAATTAAAGTTGTCTCTTGTCACAGAAGAATAGGCGAGCATCAAGACTACCATAAATGTGCATGCATTCACGTTTACGTAACTGGAAAACCTAAATATCAAAGAGTGTTAATCTATCAACTCAGAAACTCATTCACTAGTCACTTTTAGAGCAGATGGCAAGAATCAAACAGAAGATTCTTCAGGATCTTTCAGAGCCAAACCATGGTCTTAAAGGGTAACCAAATATATTAAGCTTACTTGAATGATGCCATGAGATATTCCTTAATCTTGATTTTGACTAAAAATTAGCAACAGATCTCGATAATGGGATATCCTACAACCTCCCTTCCTATGGCTATTCCCACTTTCTCAAATCAAATCAATAGTGATATTTTAGAAGTTTCAGCTAAGACTCCTCATGAACAGTGACTTTTGAGGTCCGGCATGAGATAGGTCATACTTAGTGTAATGAGTATGGATCAGCAATCCCATTATTGTGTCAATATATTAACCTTCTGAGCTGGTGAATTGGACTTGGGAGGATTCTTGTCGTTACTCGTCAGCCATCTAGAGACAACAAATAGGCTAACTCTCTCTCTCTCTCAAATTTTCCTTTCTTTTAGGTGAAAATCTTCGGAAGATACAGCACAGGATGGCAAATGTCACATACATACGTGAGAGTACATTAAGGAAAAAAGGCAAAAATTCCAAAAGGCAACTTCAAAATACTAACTATCGTGACAAAGCTGAGGAACAAAACAAAGTTATGGAATAAAGAAAACTACTCAGATAATTCAGACATATCTTTATAATTATGACTTTCCAGCTGAAAATCAATAGTTATTACAAACTCCAACATACAAATGGGGCAGCAGAGAACAAAAACTAAGGGAAAGATCTCCAATCTAAAAAAGCTCTTGAAAACTCAACGAAAGGAACATACCTTCCACTGGTCCAAAAGTAAGACCGGTGTCATCAATACCTGCAGAGCCCAAATAATATTCAAAAGTTATTGCAATTCATAGAATTTTGAAATATCACCTTTATTATATACTTCAAGTCTTCAACTCAAAAGTTTAAAAGGCAAGTCACTGTGCGTAAATCAAAAGTATTCATATAAATCATCCAGCAAAGATTTGGAGATGGAAATTGATATGATGTATCTGTACAAGGACTATATAACCATTGAACACCATTTATGCTTCACCCAGAGGTGGAAAACCACTTCTGCATTAGAACTATGGAAGATGATTCAAACTTCTCCAATATCCACTCCCATTATTCCGAGGAATGGAATGTCACCAGCTTATAAAAGGATATGAAATACGAAACAAATCAATATAACCTAGTCCCGCTTTCAATACTCAACTTTTCCTGATATCTCGGCAAGCAAAATAGGACAAAGAAGCGCACTACTACGTGTGTGCATGCAAGTAGGTAAAAAATGCATGCACGTATCCATCCTCTCTACAAGAACTATGACATTAGCAGTCCAAACATTGAGTTCTTTCCCACATTTTTCATCCTACTAAACTAGTGTTGATAACAGAAGCATATAATTAAGGATACCACTTCCATCCTGCATTCCATATGCAGAGCAACAAAGACCAAGTTCTGCTACATTGATCCTTCCAGAACTACATAAAGAACCACCCTCAAAACCAGAAGAGCTAAAACAACATAACCCAACAATTAAAATAGCAGCTTCCATGCTTCTGCAATTCCTGCATTGGCCTACCAGAAACTCCAACATAAATCAACACCAAAAAATGAATATCCTACCTCTACCAGAAACTGCATAAAGGAATCAATTTTCCTGAATAAGATCCTAAATAACATAAACCTAAAAATCAGAAAAGATCAACTCCCATATCTCCACATTTCCAAATTGCTGAGCAAAAGCAATCACAACAAAAATATTTTAACCTCAAGGAAAAATGATTAAGAAAAAATGACACCTTTATCAGCAAACTGCATAAAGGAATCTACTTTAGGACCCCCAGGCCCAGCACCAGCAGCATTATTTGAAGCTTCAGAATTCTTCCAACTAGAGCCATTTTTACTCCTCTCCCTCAAAATCTCCTCAATCTCCTTATAATAACTCATCTTAGCAGACCCATTCCCATTCCCATCTTGATTATTCTGCTTGGCTTTCTTGAACTCCTTCAACAAATTTCTCCACTTGTCAGTGCACATGGTGGGGGATCTATCAAACCCCTTTTCCCTCATTTTCAAGGATATGTTATCCCACAAATGCTTGTTAGACTTTGAAGTGTTGAACAACATATCTATTTCTTTGCGGAGGGATATAAGGGTTCGTGTTTCTTCTTGAACCCATGTCTCGGCCCTTTTCTTTGGGGCAGAAGAAGATGATGGGTTGGATGAATTATGGTTGGTGGCGGTGATGGAGGCGTCATCACCCCCACTAGGGGTGGTGGCACCGCCGTCAGCAAGGTGGTGGTGGGGTTGAGGGGGGAGTTGGATGATCATGTTGCTGTTTTGGTGCGGTGGTTCTTGTTTGCCGGTGTTGTAGAAATCTATGGCAGATTCTTGTTGTTGTTGTTGAGGTTTTTCAGGCATGTACATGTTTCTTGGTTGGAATTTGGAGTTGTTCAATTCAAGTTAAGAGGTTTTGTGAAGTGTGTGTACAAATACAAGAGATGTAAGGAGACTGGAATTTAAAGTATTCAACTTGAAAGAATCTTTCTGTTTGGTTTGATTGCAAAGGTTAAGAGGGAATTTCATTTTCCATTTCTGCTCAACAAGTTTAGGGGTGACCTTTTGTTTCCCCTTAGACTTAGATCATGTGGAGATTTATATCAAAAAATTCCTTCTTTTTCCTTTCATTGATCTCATTTTCACATTTTTATGACATCTAAATTGAATTTTTCAGCAGTTAGGTTTAATTTATATCTATACTAATATAAAAAGAAAAGGGTAAATTACAGTGACACCCCATTTTCATATTTTTAAGACATCTAAATTAAAATTTTGAACAACTAGATTTAATCTATAGCTATATTAATATAAAAAAAAAGGGTAAATCCCCATGAGATTAGGCCCGATTACACAAACACCCCCAGTCTTTTGAAAGATTACAACTACAGTCCTTGAGTTTGTAATTATATTACAACTACACCCCTATTCAAAGACAAAGTTTACACTAATGCCCCCTGAAAAACATTACACTAACACCTCTCAGGAGGTGTAATTATAATTTTGCAAAAGATATGGGATATTTGTGTAATTGAACTTAACCTCAGGGGATGTCAATGTCATTTACCCAAAAGAAAAAGACATTTCACTCAAAACGGTAGTTTGTGACATCATTGCGTCAATTTTTTTTATTGTGTTCATAATACACTTAAGTTGATTTCTTCTTTCTTTTTTTCTTTTTTGAAATGTGGTGTGTTGGTTTATATATTTTATTCTTATGTATAACATATATTAAAACGTGAAAAAATATTTATTATATGCACGCAGAGAGACAGTGTACCACGACAACTAGTATAACAAAAAGAAAAAGGTGGTAGTGAATGGTGCGGCTATTTCGTAAAATTGATTTTCAATGTGTTTGCTATAACTTTTTTATTTTTGTAATAAGACTAAGTTATAGTGAAAATTATAAGTTAAGCGGCACACAAAATTATGGATGTTTTAATATAGAAGTGAACCAAAAAAAAATTAAAAGTTGATGTGCTTAAAAAAACAACTCAATATTTATGATTTTTTCTAATAAAATATAGAATTATACAAGTTGTTTATACTTTTTTAATTTGATAAATTTAATTCAACCGTTCAAAAACAAATATTATAAATAAAAATCCTCGTTTCAATACACTTATTTTAAACGGTTACAAACACATTCTGGTTTCTTTATCGTGTCCAAAATTTTGTGATTGAAAGAAGATTGATAGTTATGAGGGAGAGGGATGAGTATTAGTATTCCCTTCTGTGGAGTAAAATTCAGGTCCAAAAGCTGGACTCATAAGGACCTTATAACTCAAGTGGAATGAGAGTGAAGTCCTAAGTTGTCCTCACCACCAACACCAATGCCAATGCCAATGGATGGAATATGAGCAACAACCTCAACACTTTGATCTCAAGAACCTGAGGAAGAACAGAAAAAGCAGAAGATCAAGATCATCACACAGAGAGATAGGAAAATGGACATAAACAACTCCAACGGGGCATCGTGGGCCGATCAATGGGACCCTGAGCCTCTCCCATCAGAAGCACCAGCTGATCATGATGAGGTGAAAGATGCTAATTCTGATAACAAGAGCAGCAAGTCAGCAAAGAAAATCTTGAGCTTCAAGTGGATCAAGAAGGTCGGCAGGAAATCACAGAAAACCACCCCAGAAAAGCCTTAGCTTATTTGGTGTGTGTGTGTGTGTGTGTTTCTCTTTTTTCTTCCTTTCAAATTTTGTTCTTCACAATTTATACCTCTATCCAGTAATGCCTGATTTTGTGCTAAATTATTAGAATTGTTGCTGCTGATTTTATGTAATTTTTCATGTTGGATTAGATCAATGGATTATATATGTATCTTAATTATGCACCTCTCTTCTGCTCTTTTTGTTCTTTTTTTTATGGTATGCAATTTATTGCATTATTCAATATATTCAAATTCAAAAATTGATTTAGAAATCAATAATGCAATTAACGAATATGTTCAAATGTATCAAAAGAAACAACAAACTACTAGGGGAATGGATATACAAATCTACATTCGTATGACTCGAACTCACAAGCTTACAAATCTAGCAAGGGCTCTTAGCCTCTCTTTGCTTTTATATTTGGAATGTAATCTTGTAATAATATAACAAACATTTGAGAGAACCATAAGACACACACAAAATCCAGTAAAGAGGCGCATTTCTTACTGTATACTTTGAAACAAATATATGACCTCCTTTATAACATGTGCAATAATGCACTTAGTAAGTACATGTTGTTGTCTCCTGTTTTAAATATCTGAAACAATATAAATTAATGATTTTAATTGTAAATCCAGTTTCCTTTATTTGAAGGAAAATATTAGTTGAATCTACAAATGATGTTTCATCTTTCTTTGTGATATATTTTGATGATGATGTGATCCATGGATAAAACCTCAAAACTTATTACATTAAATCCTTGGCCTAATATATATATATATATATATATATATATTATAAAGTCGACAACTTTCATTCAAAATACAAAATAATCAAAGGGATCATCTCCTTTTTCACAGATTACATCATTTGGGAGAAGGAGGATGGGATTGATCTGTCCCAGTTTGTCCTATGTGCCCATTTAGCGACACTATGGACAACTTTGTTACACAATCTCGGAATCTTCCTAAATGTCCAATTAACATGCATGGCCCATGTTTTCCTAGTGCCCTCAACGTCAATGACAACATGCCTCTCAATTTCCGCATTTCGGTTCGTGATCCATTCGATAGCTTTGGCAGAATCAGACTCAAAGATGCAAGAATCCACATTCATTTCATTCATTTTAGAAGTCGCCAATCTGATTGCTTTAATTTCAGCAATAGCAGCATCATAAGCGAAGATTTCATGTGCTTCAAACAAAATGATATTGGCTTCATGGTCACGGGCCACCATTGCAGCAAAATACCTCTCATTCTTGAAAGAAATGTACTTGTTTACCTTGCACCAACCTGGGGTGGGGCATCCCATTGACAATGTGTTTGTTGGGAGTCTTTCTTTGGCTTCCTTGCTGTCCAATGTTCTTCAATTCTGGCCTCGATGGAATGTGCCAATTCTGCCAGTGAGCGGGCTGATTTTCCATGGGTTTTCTCATTCCGTGCTCTCCAGATACTCTCGGGTGAGATGACCCATGTGATGATGAACTGGTGTTGGGTCTCATTGTCCGGGAACATGTCCGAACGTGGCTTTAAAATATGCATGAACCACTCTCTAATTGACAAGTGAGACCAGCGGTGGAGTCCACTTGCCGTTTAGAGAGCATCCAAATTTGCTTGCCTTCGCCTAATTGTTCAAATTGTTAATAAATATGTGAATCATTAATATCACCCCAATATTGTACAAAACCACAAACAAAGGTGATAGGCATCCTTGAACAATAAAGGTGGAGTCGTAAAGAATCTTTTTGATCACACATCCATGTCATATACTGATATCACACTTGTATTGATGTACTCAATTTATATATTATAATCTAACTTGTGACATCACGCTTGTATGGATGTGCCCTATTTATATATTATGTGATACCAATGTGCAATACGAAATAAATCTAGTGTTATGAGGTCTTCTTTTATGATATATGATAAAGGAATGTCCTGCTTAACTGATCAATTACTACTAAAAGGCCCTGGACAATATTACCATCCAAACATAGTCATTCGACAGTGTCTAACCGCGCCTTCAATAACTCAACTGAAGCCTGCGAGGAACCCTAAAGCAGACAAGCTTTTGTTGTACATTCCCAAGCATGTCACAACATGTACACAAAATATAAGTCACTTTACAGTCAAATACATATATAAGAAATACAGGCTCAACCAAGAGAGTTGTAAGGAAGAATCAGGTTTCAATTTAACAATTGTCTTGAACAAATCAGAAGAAAGAAATAATACAGATGCTTGTCGTTTATCTTTGCATAAACACAGACTTGACATATTGCTGGTCTTGCGTTTTTGTGACAAAATAAACGGCCTGAAGACACAGGACAGATCACAAAGAAAGCCAACCAAATGAATGTAAAACCCAAATCTGAGCCCTCCAAAACAGGAAGATCATCAGCTTTCCAAAGAGCGATCTCCTGGAGGAAGAGAACCCATGGCGAGTAAGCAAGTTGCATGATATCCTGTCTTTCTCCATAGACAAATCTTACTTCCTTATAGCAATCCTTCCTTTTCCTTTTTCTTCTTTTTTTTTTCCCCCCTGAGGATTACCCTAACTATGATTCTTTTTTTTCTTTTTCCCTGGTGATGTCTTTTTTTCTTTTGCCTTTTTCTCCTGCATTAGTACATAATCCTGGCCACTCTGTGGAGGCGCCACTCAACAGCGGAAGTCAGAGCTCAAAGGCAGCTCAAATAATCTGGAATCAAGACCTGGGCAATCCAGCATAAGTAACGGATATTTTCCCCTATGCACGGTGACTGAAGTGATAACTTGGCTCACGGAAAGCCCCACAGGGATCAATCTTCTTATCCAGCCTGTGTTGGTAATTGAGCGGCTGCTTAAAACAATCTGAACATAGCAATTCCAAACAGAAAGTTTCCTCATATTCATTGTCAGTAATACACCTGCCACAATGAGCACACCTTGCTATGCAAAGTGTGCATGCTCTGCAAACTTGAGAGGCCTGACAACCCTCAGCTGGACAATCATATACCAACCTGAATTTCTCACATCTTGGACACATTTCAATATCTATCGTTCGATCATCATCATATGGAAGATAAAAATTTCCTCGATGATAGAAATGTGGCTTGTGATAACTTCCTTTCCTGCCATCAGTACCCAGTAACAACTTCAACTCTTCAAAATGTTCATATGTAACACCATAAAGCCCACCAATTCTAAGGAGCTTTATACCCGAGACATCTTTCTTAGAGTTATGAGCCTTGATACTATTCAATATCCCTTCAATAGTAAGCCTTGTGCAGCCAGGAACACACAGCTGTTTGTACATAACAAGGGTTAGCACGTGATAACATCAGTGCACAGCATTTAAGTCATGCACACAAGTTTGAGTAAAAAAAGTAAGAAAAACATAACTATTTAACTGCAGCTGAAGTGTTCTAAATATCCACATTACATGAGAAAAATTTGAAAACATAGGCAATCAAGCGCGTAGAGAGGAAAAAAGCATGAAAATCATTTTCAAATCAAATGACAGAAGCATCATCAGATATAAGCACAACTGAGCAGAAAATAGCATCCACCCCAGTTGCTCAACTATTTATCTTTTCTGTATGTGTAAACCTTCCAAGCACTACATCTAAGATAATAGCAGAACAGAAACAAAAATCATTTCTTTAATAGCAGAACAGAAACAAAAATTCATTTCTAAGAGAAAAAAGTAACTATTTTCTTATTAATTAAAAAATGCCCCTCATGTTCATCACTCTCAAGAATCCCATGTAGAATGGAAATCACTTTAAAAAAGGCACCAGCATACTTGAAAAAGTTTTCAGAAATTATGTTTCACTCGCACTAAATTTGACAAGCCAGTAAAAGCACTATCCATAAATGAATCCTCGACAACTAATTTTATTATTGACCAATTGAATGGGGAATTTTTGGATCCTAGTACCAGAGATGCCAAATGTCCAGCAACAGCACTTCTCAAAAAAACACAAGCCATGGTTGTGAAAGCACTATCCATAAATGAATCCTCGACAACTAATTTTATTATTGACCATCATCCCTCAGGTAAATGTTGCTCTAGATACATTCACCGTTTAAATCTTGCGAAGCATCTATGATGTTTGGTATCCTCCATTAAGCTCATTCTTATCCAAATACAAGCAGTGGGGTCGCATGTAAATTCTGTGACTATTGTCCTTTTCATAAGTGATAAATATTATCCTTCAGCAAATTACTATAATTTTCATGCCAAAAAATCAGGACAGATGGCCATTTAGATATAACATTCGAGCTCCAAAATTTATGTGATTGCAGATGCTCATGTCTAATCTAATAACGTACTATAAAGACCACTCAATCAATCAATGCACAAAGAGAAGACACCCATGTAATTTTGGATTACACAAAACATAATACATATCAGGTTTATATGCCTAGTGACATATAAGCTGGTACTGGAAGTTCATGTGAATGTGAAAAGTGAAATCTAATTACTGATACAATCTAACAGTCACCTAATGAAATAGTGTTAACATGTTCAGCAAAACATAGCTCCATGCAATTACATGTACATCTGAGTGTATCAACAGAGTTAGACAACATCAGCAGATACACATGTTTCCAACCCTTAAAAAATTTTAAAAAATACATTGCATCATTGTTATATTTATCACCTTAACATCATCAACAATGTCGAAATGGCACGCACACAATAAAGCAAGCCTGGATATACGCAAACAACCATAAAAAGTTATATGAATAGACCTAGTAGTCACTGACCTTAGTTAATCGTGGATTAGTTTCAAGTATGCGCCTCACACCATCATCAGTGATTTTGGGGCACTCCACTAAACTCAGGCATTGCAGGTGACCTTGAGCCCTCGTAGCCAATTGCAAAAGAAGATCATCCGTGATCCTTTCATTAAGAGGCTGATCAATGTGGATACTCATCCACAACAAGGGATCACCCTGGACAGTGGAACACAAGGACCTGCAAACCCTTTCCACCGACAAAAGGTCTTTCACTCCGAGATAGCTAAGAGCAAAAGTCAAAGCTTCATGGGGCGCACCCTCAGATTCAGTAGCATCCTCCACTTTTTCACCAAATTGTAGCTCAGACCTGCAGCAAGTACTCTCATTGCTGTAGCCGACATTGTCCCCCCTGTTGCAGGCCAGTTGAAATCCAAACTCATATGGGGCCAATGCATCCCCAATATCTCTCTCTTCCCCGACTTGATCCACCTTGCCTGCAACATTCAATTTCTCATTGCCCTGAACACCACTTGGCAAGGAACGGATACCCGCATCAGGTTTCTCATAAACCTGAGTATTGCTCGGGAAGGACTGAAAACCATCATTCAGTTTCTCATTGGACTGAAAGTTGCTGGGAAATGGTTGGAACTTTAAAGCGTTATTCCAAATCAGATTCCATCCAGCAAATAAACCATAATTCTCTTGACTAGTCTTTCCACTATCCCTCTTCACATACCCTCCATATTCAACCTCCAAATCCTCAAGCCATCCCGTGATAGCTGTGAAAGTAGTCTTTATATCCATCCCGAATGGATCGGAGGGCAAACGGTCAACAATGTCTTTGGAATTCGACTCTGTTGAGCAGCAAGAATCAACTCTATCCCTCCCACAGTTGAAATGCCAATCCTCTGTCTCGCCTTGGCTGACATGCCTCGGCCTCACATAACCTTCCCTATTCTTCTCTGGAACACCCTCAATAAGATACCCATTCACAATCCTCATAGGCGACACCAAATTATCTTCAGAAACATGAGCTGGAAATAAGGGTCGATGTGAATAGTTCAAGGCCATCTCAATATCTCTGCAGCTAACCCTAGATTCGAATCTTTCTTTCTTATAATCAATCCTAATAAACCCAAAGGGGAAAAGTGGAATAAACTACTTGCGCCCAACCAAAAAAGACTTCAACTTTTTTCACTTTTACAATATTTTCACTTTTTTTTTTTTTCGTTTTTCAACTTTTTTTTTTTACGGGGATTATGTTAATTGTTTAAAAAGATTCAAACAAGAAAACCCTCGATTTTCAATGACAAACTAAAACAAAGCACCAAAAATCTCACAGAGTATTTCTTGTATAGAACCCAAATCAATCAACAAAATAGCACTCCTCTCCTCTTATATACAAAAAGAATAAAAGAATCCCTAATTCAAATAATCAAAAAAGAGAAAACCGCAAACTATACCACCAAACCTAGGTCTCAAAAGAACCGCACGTATCGTAACTCGTTAATTAGCACAAAAACGCCTAAAAAAAATCAACCTTGTAAACACAATTAAACAAAAAAATAGATACAAAAAAACCTGATCTCTTCCTTCAAAAACCAAACCCCAAATTCCGCGACACTCGGCTGCGAGAGAGAGAGAGATATTGAGTCCTTGACTGGGGTTAAAAAAAATCGACAGCCCGAAAGGGCAACTCGACAAGGAAGATCAAGTGGGAATACGAAAGAATCTCTGCAGATCGGAAGAGTTGCAGAGAGGAAGGAAAAATCCAAGTGAGAAGGGAAACGAAATTAAATTGACGACGAGGGCAGATTTAGGGAGGCGATGAACGGACACGTGTGCGCGAGGGAAATAGTTTTCCCGGTTTTTTGTGATGGAAAAAGCAAACGGAAACCGTAACTCTAGCCTAGCCCAGGGGCACGGGGGTTTGGAATCTTGTTTTTCGCTGCTTTTGACTAATTCCAGAGGTGGGTATTGGCCGGTCAAAGCTGCGAAATATTGGGGGTCAAAAAGTAAAATTTCAAAAATTGATGGTTCGTTTTGTTAAAAAGTATGGGTAATGCAGATATTTGTTGAATGAGATCTAACTAATTCAAATTATGGATATTTTTTATAGTATAATAGTGTAAAAAGTTTTGAATTAGTCAAGAATGTGATTTTGGATATACATTTTCTTTTTATCTAAATTGTAATTTTCTATGTACGATCAAAATTCTCTACTATCATTAAATAAGATCTTTTTTTTTTTTTTTGGAAATTATTAAACAGTATAGATGATTTTAATATGATGCACTGTTTCATATTTTCATATGGAAAGGACCTAATATTTTTTAGGGGTGTTCGGAAACGTTTAAAATATGTGTTTATCAATTTATTGTTGGAAATAAATTAAAAATAATATTTTTTATTTACGGTTTCTTCTTTTGAGTTGCTTAAGTTCTGCTGATTTGGATCAAAAGTTTTAAGCAACTTCACACCAATTTAGATAGTTTATTATAAATTTATAAATATTAAATGATTTCTCCAAAAGCTCTATAATCGAAACAACCCTCCCCATACACACACACTTTTGAGTTTTATTTCAAATATTTATAACTTTTGCTATCATTTAATTCATTATTTAGAAAAATAAAAATTATTGTAAATATTTAAAAAATTGTAAATACAAAAATAATCAATTAAGCAGAGTGCACGACCAAGGATGCCTAGTTTAGTTGATGAAATTGAGGTTTCATTGATCCTAGAGGTTATGGATTCAAACCACTACGTTGGTTGATGTTATTTCTAATAGTAGGTATGATTTGCTGTTGTTATAGTTAGACATTAGTTTATATGATATTATTGATTTGATTATGTTTAATTATCTCTGATCAATATTAATACTCAACATGATTGAATATAATCAGTTTACTTTCGATTAATTAAATTCATTCTTTCAATTCGAAAAGATTAAGCAGAGTGCACGGGCCACCCTACAAAATTGGGCCACGGGTGGCCCAATGGGTCCACTAGGAGGATTTTGGTTTAAGCTGTACACTTTGTTTTCTTTATTATTGGAATCTGTGGGCTTGATTGTGTAAGTTGGTTGGTGCAATTTCATTTTCTTTGCAGGCATTGGTCCCCCACCAATCCTATTTATTGGATATTCTTTTAATTAGAAATAGGGAAAAACAAGAAAAAAGAAAAAAAGACCAATTACTTTAATTGGGCTGAAATACTGAAAATATTTTAAAAAAGTTATCAAATTATTATTAATATTATTATTATTATTATTATTATTATTATTTTTTTTTTTTTTTTTTTTGCAAAATTGGAGCAACTGAGCACCATAGCTGCAGTTTGACTTTGACATGTATGTACCAGCTAAGACTGGGAATGTGAGAAATTAATTTGAGTAAAATCAATTCAAAAACACGGAGAGACTAGAAAAGAAAGAATCCTGCAGCCTACGGAGACTGGAAAAAAACAGAACAACTGGTCAAAGGAAATTCAAGAACAAGGGGAAAAGATTGCGGATTTTGTTTCCTTTTATCCGTAAATCTTTCATCTTTGTTCTGAACTTTTTCTGCAGTAAGCTTTTGCAGTTATTGATTCTTTCCTTTGAGAAGGTTTCATTTTTATTCCTGTTTGCTTTGTCTATTTAGTGGAAATTTGTGTTGGGTTTGCTGATTCTTGGGGGTGTGGGGGTATATATTTTGTGGGGTTGTGATAATTGAAGTTGTTGCTTGTTCTTTTCGTGGGTTTCACCAAGTGGGTCTACGAATATGGGGTTGCAAGTTTGAGTCAAAAGACTTAAACTTTATGCTTGGGTTTTGGTGAAAAGTGGGGGATTTCGATAAGGGCGTGAAGGGGAATATGGGTTTTCATTTGGTTTGATTGGGACATTAGTGGGACTGTTGATCTTTGGTGCAGAGTGGGTTTCTTATTTGGTGATTGTTCTTGTTGGAAAAAGGGGTCTTTTTGCCCCTTTAGAAAGATAAAGAAATATGCCAGCTTGCTTCATTTTTTGAAGGATTGACTCAGATTTCTGCATCTTGGTGAGTCCAAATTCTGGGCCATTCTTTTACAGCATTTGTGTTTTTCTGTGAGTGATGTTTGGATTTGAGCTTTTGTGTTTGTGCTGAAGAAAGAATAGAGGCGCCTCTGATCATTGTGATAAGATTTTGTGCTTCTTAAAGTTAAATTTTAAATCATTCATTCTCAGGTTTCGGGTTGGGGATTCGGGTAGTTTAGTAAAAATATGATCAAGCAGATACTTGGTAAGATTCCTAGGAAGCATTCAAAATCCGCTGGAGATTCGAGCCATTCTGCAAATTCTGTTACTACTTCAAAGAGAAGTGAAGGAGGAGGTAAAAGATTGAGCAGTTCAGTTGATGAAGCTATATCAGCCCCTTACTCTGTTTTGAACATTAGGAATAATGCAGAAGACAAGCTTCTTCGCGATAAGAATTCAAGATTGAATGGGAATCAGGTTCCTGCTTCATATGAAGCATTGCCAAGTTTTAGGGACGTCCCCAATTCTGAGAAGCAGCAGTTGTTTATCAGGAAGGTGAAGATGTGTTGTGTTGCATTTGACTTCACTGATCCTACGAAGAACGTTAAAGAAAAAGAGATCAAGCGGCAGACTTTGTTAGAGTTAGTGGAATATGTGACTTCTGCAAATGGGAAATTTAGTGAAA
The DNA here is from genome assembly GCA_034509735.1 of Sesamum alatum. Taxonomy (NCBI): domain Eukaryota; kingdom Viridiplantae; phylum Streptophyta; class Magnoliopsida; order Lamiales; family Pedaliaceae; genus Sesamum; species Sesamum alatum. The sequence goes on along the minus strand of JACGWO010000007.1, from coordinate 36,183,948 downwards.
CGGTTATGCAGGAAGTTGTTAAGATGGTATCTTTGAATATATTCAGAGAATTTACTCCTCAGCCAAGAGAGAACAAGCTATTAGATGGCCTTGATCTGGAAGATGAAGAGCCTGCAATGGATCCTGCATGGCCTCATTTACAAGTTGTCTATGAATTTTTGCTAAGATTCATTACTTCGCCAGAAACTGATGCAAAGATTGCCAAGAGATATATTGATCATTCCTTTGTGCTGAAATTGCTTGATCTCTTTGACTCGGAAGATCCTAGGGAGAGGGAATATTTGAAAACTATACTACATCGCATCTATGGGAAATTCATGGTGCATCGACCGTTCATCAGGAAAGCTATCAATAACATATTCTACCGCTTCATCTTTGAGACAGAAAGGCATAATGGCATTGCCGAATTTCTTGAAGTTCTTGGCAGCATAATTAATGGGTTTGCTCTCCCCCTGAAAGAAGAACATAAACTCTTTCTTGTGCGAACATTAATTCCCTTGCATAAACCGAAATGTTTGGCAATGTACCACCAGCAGCTATCTTATTGCATTACACAATTTGTAGAGAAAGACTGCAAGCTTGCTGATATTGTTATTAGGGGACTGATTAAATACTGGCCGGTTACCAACAGCTCAAAGGAAGTTCTGTTTCTTAATGAGCTGGAGGAGGTGTTAGAAGCGACGCAGGCACCGGAATTCCAGCGCTGCATGGTACCTTTGTTTCAGCAAATCTCCCGTTGCTTGAATAGTTTGCACTTTCAGGTTCGTACTGTTTTTATAATCCTCTCCTCTCCTTTAATGCTTCCCATTTAACCTTTTGCAGTATATAGACACTTCCAGAACCTTTATCATATCCTTAGGTTGATTAACTTCCACATCTGTTCATAGGAAATCTTCCAAAGTTGAGCCAATTCCCAGCAGCTGGATTGCATATGTGATTCCTAGGAAATTCTAACCCGAACTGGGTCTGGACGGATCTGAACCAATCATATGGCAGATGCAATACACTTGCGGTCTGATTGGTGTACCGTTTAGGGAAAATGGCCAATCACATGGCAAGTGTATCGCATTACTTTATGATTGGTTTGGTTTAGCCAAACCTGATTCGGGTAAGAATTTTCCGTGATTCCTTCTCTATTAATATCCCCATTACTCATTTGAGATGGCTAAGTAAGGGATATGTAATGCTTGAGCATCTCACGCTATGTGGTCTTATGTTTGAGCTTCAAGTATTGCATATCCTTATGAAATACAATTTGATCCAGTTTAAGGTCTGGCTATTCCAGTTTAAGGTCTGGCTATTCTGTCATTTTCAGTGTGAACTATTGAATCTTGAAAAATCTTCAGTCAGATGATTCATGTGACTTGGGAGTAGAATGGTCTCAAATATGAGTTTCTTGCAACTTTTAGAAAATGAGAATCACTTCAAGTATCCGACTTTAGCTTGTTGGTGAGGTTATTGGGGATAAGGTAATGCAATGTTTTGAGCATCGTCATGCTAAACCGAAAGCACTAAGGGAAATATATCTACTGTGATTGGATAATGACTGCCACCTGCCACATTATTGTGCGAGACTACGAGTAATTACAATCTCGTGTTCCATCCCACTCTTGATAATGCTAATAATATGATTTATTCAGTGGGCCATTTCATCGTCGAGATGATGATATCTTCTAGTTATTGGTAGGGATGGTCTGCTTTCTAGGATAGGTATACAGCTCGTGGTGTTGGCTGAAATATCCACTCTTGTCATAATATTACCTTCATTTCCGTTATTCTGCATCCTCTAAAAGTATCCATTACTCCTTAGAAGCCATTCGGTATGCATTGACATAGTTAAGCAAATTTGTATGTCTTACTCGACACAAATTTTGGCATTACTTGAACATGGCACTCTCAGTAGCCACTGGTATTAAGCAATAATGTGCTAAACACTTCAGCTTTTGTGGCTTAGCGATTGTGTATGAAATGTGTTACTAACATTAGCCTGAGCTTTGAACTAGAGACATTATGATGTTCTTTTCAACCTTCAGGTGGCAGAGAGGGCTTTGTTTTTGTGGAACAACGATCACATCGAGAACCTAATCAAGCAAAACCGCAAGGTTATACTGCCCATTATCTTCCCTGCTTTAGAAAGAAATGCTAGACACCACTGGAACCAGGCTGTTCACAGTTTGACCCTCAACGTTCGCAAGATTTTCTACGATCTCGACCCTGATCTATTCAAGGCGTGCCAGATCAAGTTTCAGGACGACGAGTCTAAGGAAAAGGAGATAAAAGAGAAACGTGAAGCCACATGGAGACGTTTGGAAGAACTTGCTGCAAGAAATGCTGCAAGTAATGAAGCTATTCTTGTTCCTTGAACAACTTCGGCTCAGGAAGTGTTGGTTCTTGCTTTAACTCCAGTTCTTGGCTGAGGTTCGATCGCATGATCTTTCGGTTTCTCCTTTCCTCCGTTTTCCTGCGAGTTTTGATTAATCGGATATGCCTTTTTTCTCTATTTTTCCATTGAGGATTGGGGAGAAATTTGTTTAGAGGGTAGGTGTAGCTGTTGGTGTTACTTTTTGCTTCTTCAGACATGCATAACTATATTAGCAGATGGGCAGTTCAAGAATGTTTATTACTACATTTACAGTACGAAGATATCTGAAATAATTAACTGATATTAGAACATTACAACTTCATTTGCAGATTCTTGCGTATACCATGTACGTCTACGTATATGTATAAAAGACTGATGCTTTTAGTAGATAGAGAGTCACAAGCATACCTTTGTAGTTTGTACGGATGATATGCCATTTACAGTCAATTATTGCTCACCAATAATTATTATGTAATTTCATCTCCCTTGTTTGAAGGAAGCTATGGAAAAACAAACACGGTAAATATATACAATAAATAAATAAAGATCAGATTTCAATCTTCATCATCACAAGGAAAGTCAAAATATGAAACAATGGTGTGAGAAGCGACGGATGATGATACACTTATGATTGGACAAATAACATTTTTGTTTTCATAAATTAGGCACTTTTCACTTTTAATCATAATAACGGGGATTTTGAATAAGACCTTCCCATATTTCTATAAGGGATAATTATATTTACACCCCCTCACCTATTGTCAATTTACACAAACTACCCCTGCCTTTTGAAAAATTACAGAAACCACCCCTGTCAGCCATTAAAATCCAAAAATACCCTATTGACTTGGTCAAACTTTAATATAAATTTTGAAGGACAAAAATGCCCTTAGTGTAAAATATCCAAAAATGTTTCTGTAATTACTAAAAGGTAGAGGTGGTGTTAATGTAATGTTTATGACGATGAGTAATATGACCCATATATTTTTTTTTAATTATTTATATCGAACTTAAATTATTTTATTAACTTTTTTTAATTGAATCTATATAAAATTACATTTTTTAATAATTGAAATATTAAATTATTCAATTAATATATATTTATAAAATTAGTTACTAGATTATAAGTTTGAATTAAAAAATTATCATACTTGAATAAATTATTTGAAATTATTAAAATTGAAAAATATTTATCCTCTATTTTTATTTATAACTAAATTTTATTAAAATTAATATATTGTAATTCAAAATAATTTATGAATTTTTATATAAATCATATTAGAATTAGTAAAATAAATAATTTATTTATTAAAAAGATATTTTAAATTATTAATTTTTTTTGAAATTATCCCTCACCCCCGCCACCCTGCCTGTGCTCGACCCCTCTTCCGTTTTCACCCGCCTTCGTTGTCGCCCTCCTCCACCTTCATCCGCTATCTAAATATTTATGTACAAAAATATAGATATATATCATATATGTATAAATATATATTTTTTATATATGTATAAATATATATATATATATACATATATGTATAATTTATTAATTATAGTAAAATTTAAATACAAATAAGCATAGTGGATAAATAATCTTTTAATTTTAAGAATTTATAATAATTTATAAAAGTGTGATAATTATAATTTAAATATATAGCCTAGTAACTAACTTTTTGTAATATATTAATTGAATAATTTAATATTTCAATTATTAAAAGGTGTAATTTATGTAAAGATTCAATAAAAAAAGTTATAAAATGATTTAAACTAAAATTTAAGTTTGATATAATTTTTTAATTTTAGTTATAAATAAAAATAGATGATAAATATTTTTTTAATTTTAAGAATCTAAAATAATTTATACAAGTGTGATAATTATAATTTAAATGTATAGCCTAGTAGCTAACTTTATAAATATATATTAATTGAACAATTTAATATTTCAATTATTAAAAATTATAATTTTTTATAGAGATTCAACTAAAAAAAGTTGATAAAATAATTTTAATTTTAATTTAAATTTGATATAAATAATAAAAAAATATATGGGGTCATATTACTCATCCTCATAAACATTACATTAACACCCCCTCTATCTTTTGGTAATTACAGAAACACCCCAAAGGGCAATTTTGTCCTTCAAAATTTATATTATAGTTTGACCAAGTCAATAGGGGTATTTTGGGGTTTTAAATGCTGCCAGGGGTGGTTTCTGTAATTTTTCAAAAGGTAGGGGTGGTTTGTGTAAATGAACAATAGGTGAGGGGGTGTAAATGTAATTATCCCTTTCTATAATCTGAAGTCAAATAGAAACAACACAAAGAATCATGTCTTTCACAAGAAAATCAAGCAGGCCCAGTGATGCATCCATATGCTGCTGTGGGAATAAGGCTTCATTCAGGACTTTATGGACAAATTATAATTTGCACAGGCGGTTTCATTGTTGCAATGACTTTCCAAATAGGTGTGACTTCTTTGTTTGCGAAGACCCCACAAATGTATGTACCGACGAAGAGCATAATTTCTTCACTTCTTTCAAAGTTGGAAGAAAAAGAGACTGAAATTTTAATATTGTAGAAAAGGGTAACCGGCTCCAATATTGTTTGCTTGTAGCTATGATTTTTATATTTTTCACTTTGATTTGATGTGGTGAGATGACATTATAGAAGCATGGTTTAAAATTTTCATGCGTTTTCACCGAAAGATGAAAATGTTTTCTTTTTGATGTTGTGAAAAAGTATATATATTTTTTGTCCTTTTCACCTTTCAATTTGATATATTTATCTCACCATCAAAACCATTTCAAAACGCTTGAACTAAACATGTTTTCACCATTTACCAACAAATTGCATTATGAAATTGCGTTGATTTATATATATGACATAACGTAAAATACTCGCAAAAGCTACCACTCAATTCACATCCAATCAATCAATACAAAATTGACGCTAGTCAATACTATCAAATAAACCAACTCTCCTATATAAATATATTGACTAATTCTAGCCAAAATAAATAAATCCTTCACAATTAATTAATAGTAAAACCCTGAGAAATTCTATGAAAGCAAATGTTTGATAGAAATGCACAACCGTCATAAAGTGATGAGATTATTCTTCCATTTTACTTCTCCATAACCTTAAGGGTAAATTACATCTACCTCCTCGGAGATTTGACATATTTATAAATATTCACTTGTTGTTTAAAAAATTATAAATACCTCCTGGGGTTTTGTAATTTGTAACTAAAGATCTGAAATTGACAATTTTGCCCTTGAATTTTTTTATTAAAATTGTAGAAAAATCAGTCAAGACAAATTGCATTATTGCTCCTCTGTGTAAAAAACTTAAGAAAATTCTCCCTGCACATTGTAGCCCAAAATAATTTTAAAAATTAAATAAAAATAATTCAGTGCATAAGGGCATTTTGGTCAGTTCACCCATAAAATTTTATGAAAATGGATTATTTGTTAGACGGTTACAAACCTCAGGGGAGTATTTATAATTTTTCAAACAACGAGGGGGTATTTGTAATTATGCCAAACCTCAGGGAAGGTAGATATAATTTATCCTAACCTTTAAAACATAAAAAAAAATTAAATACCGATTTATGCAAAGTAATGTTAAATAGATGAACAAAAAATGTGATAATATTATTCGATCAACGTACTCTAATGCCACACTCTTCCCAACTGCTTCTCGAATAGTCTTACACCTCTACGAGGTAGGTCAGGCCTCCTAAAAAAATCAATAAATATAGTTAATAATATATATTACTCTGTCTTAAAAAATTTCCTCTTTTTTTAAAGTAAAAGAAATGACGTACTCACTTATATTTTCTTTGACTTTTGATCCATGAAACGTCCCTTCTCTTTACTGTCGATGCAACTTTCTCATCTAGAGTTAAGATGCGAGAAGGGATTTTAAGTTAAAATGCCGACCGAGGACGTTGAACACAAATAAATTATTATTGCATTCTTCTTGATTGACATTATCATTACGCCCTATGTCTCTAGACTTTGTCTCTACATCTGGAGCAAAGAAGAGAGCAAAACGATGAGATAGAATTGTAATTTTGGTCCCAAAGTATAAGGTTGTTTTCAATATTAGTCCCCTACTTTCTGAAATAGTCAATATTAGTCCACACTTTAGAAAACATTGCAAAATTAGTCCTGTCGTAAAAATTGCAACATTTGGGGACTAACTTTGCAACATTTCAAACTAATTCCGTGTTTTCTTTCTTAAGTGTGGGACTAACTTTGCAATATTTTTCTAAAGTGTGGGACTAATATTGTAACGGTAGGACTAAGTTTGGAATATTTTAGGACTAAGTTTGGAATATTTTCCTCAAGTGTGGACTAATGTTGGCTATTTCAAAAACTGTGACACTAATATTGTTAACCACTCTTCATTTTGGGACCAAAATTATAATTTTCTCAAACATTGAAGTCTCTTCAATTAGTTATATTTTTAATGACCACAGCTACAAACCATGGTAAATAATTATTATTAACTACTATTAAATAAAAACTGATGCAAAAACTAATTTTTCCACCATGAAAAACTTTTTGTCACAGCTTTTAGCCGTGGTAAAAACATTCGCCATGGCTTTTAGCCATGACAAATGTTTTAGCCACCCTCGTAAAAACCACGGCCGACAACCGTTGTGTGGCCGTGGTCAATGACTATTCGCTATGATTATTTAGTATTAACCATGATAAAATGCCATATTTTTTAGCGCCGATAATCATATAGCCATCATGAGAAACTCACATCAGAATAGTTGGGATTGAGAGTGGAATCTAATACGGGTAAGGATATGAGTCGCTACCTCGTTGGGCCCGCATCGAATGAAGAAGTGGGCTCGCACGCTGCTGGGCCTCTTGACACAATTACCACTAACTTGAATGAAACAAATAGGACAAAAGTTGTTAGGACAAGATAGAGATAGTGACATTTGTCCAAGGATCTTTCAATATGATTCGTATTTAAACGTTATGCAAATAAATGTAGACAACATAGAACAATTTCAACAGAAATATTCATCTTGTTCATCTAAATTTCTGGAGCTCTTTTCTAGCTCGAATAAGAAAACTCAATACAAATTATGACTGTATCAGAATAGAAACCACAAATGTAGAAGAAGGAACTAAAGGAACCCAAATACAGAATTTAACCTCATCTGATTCAGATCTTCGAGCATTAATCAAATACTAGTATATGTGGCACACTCACATATGTGTGCATAATTAATTTAATTTTTTAAAAAAATAATTATTTTTTAAAAAATAAATGAATTAGATTAAAAATATAAAAAAAATGAGAGAAGAAAAAGGGATGAGAGAGAAAATGGGAAGTTGAGAAGAGAGAGAGAAAAATAAGAAGTTGAGAAAAAAAGAAAAAAATAATAATATATTAAAATTAACCAAATATTGTATAGATCTGAGTATTTGAGATAATCCTCTCTGCTACGAGGAATTTGAAGTGGATTCCCACTTTTCCAGTTTCTAACCTAATCCCATTCAATCGGTTTTCAACACTCAAAAGTCTAATTTTTTTGTTTATTTGAGAAAAATGCACGCAATTCATGTGATATTACCTAAAAAAAAAAAAAAAAGATATACCTCATTGTTTTTAAATAAAGTAATTTATGTCCTTAGATAAGAAAATAAATTATTTTATTTTTTAAAAAAATAAGAAAATTGATGGTGTCAAAATAAATCCATGTATCAAATTACCGAAATACCCCTGAACATATGTGTAATTACCGGATTGCTATTGGGTAGTTATTACCCTTGTGAGTTAGTGGGGTGATGTAAATTACTAAAATGCCCCTAGTGATTATATTGTAACCGTTAGATTATATGTGGTTGGAAGGCAAATCTGTCTTTGCGTCTCTCCACATTTACTATAACTAGGATGTTAGTCCATTGTAAAAATGGCACTTGCTACTTTTGAAATAATATTGTTAAGAGGAATTCTTGAGTTCTTGGCTCGTGACGTGTGATTGTGCTTTGATCAAACGTTTTTCGATTTTTATCCCATCAAAAATAATTATTATTTTTTTCATAGAAATACAATTTGCTCATTCGAAATATCGTACAAATAAACTGGGTTAATATATATATATATATTTTTTTTTAACTGGATGATGATGATGATGATATACTTCTCATGAAGAAAGTGAGAAACGAATGATGTGATGTATACATTCACCTACCTCACTACCCTTTCCTTTCTTTCTCAAAGCGATAACCTCCTTGTAAATAACTTCATATTACAACGATGCATGACAACTTTAATTCATTATGGTAATAATTTTTTGCTAAATGAAATAATGATATATATATATATAATAATTATGTTTAAACTTGTCACAATATTTTAATATAATTCTTGTAAGAACTAGCCGTAAATTGTAATAAAAGGTTCAAAATTGTCTTCGGAGTACTTCTTGACAGCCTCTGTTTTTCCCTTTACTGTTCCAACTAATTAAATTAAGAAAAAATAATTAATAAAATAGATACAGAAAGTGCAGCTTATTTATGCTTTTGGTAAAATTGTAAGTAAATAGAACTTTACAAGGCATTTTAATACTAAAGAGTAAAGAACAATAGCATGATCCCGATTGTCCCTTTGCTTTGCAAATAGATCAATCAACCTGTTCAGACAAAATTTAAAAAGTAAAGAAAATAACCTAAAAAGAGTTTATGGTGAGGCTATTTTTTTCGCCGAACATGCATTATATATCAACTTTTATTTTTATTTTTGATCACTTGAAAAATTCTTACCCAAAATACAATCATCACATATATAGTAACTAATAAATATGATATACTTGTCACCTCATCGAGTGATCCATTGCGTTTGGGCACACCTATGGCACTCACATCAGGCGAATGGGCTCACGGCGAGAACCTGGAAAGGTGAATAGGATAGGCCTGTCAACGGGCCAATACTACCCATACTCGAACCCCTTAAATTAGACCCAGACCCACACTTTTAAGTAAGACCCAGACCCAGGCCCAAACCCATTACATCAAAACTATTGGGTCTGAGTCGGGTAATATACCCGTTGCTACCCGACCCTACCCCATACCCGATTTCTGCCCCAAAATTATATATGAGAACTCTAACTCTCCATCTCAATCTCTCATGGTGCACTTCATTCCCCACTCACTCTTCTCTACTATTCGCCTGGCCTAGGCCTTCAATTGTCAGATTCGACGTACTGTGCCTCCCTTCTCCAGTCGACCGTCGAGTTTGTGAGTGCCAAACGTGAAACCCATTTTCACAAACCTTGGAGCCCTCTCTCTGATCTTCTCCATTTTGTGAAACCCATTTGTAAGAACAACCCTTCAGATTCTTCTTTCTTTTCCCAAACCCAAAGGCAAGAACAATTCAAATGTCATGTACCTGTTAAGAAGTTCTGCATATCATAATCCTTGGTCTCCCTCTAACTTCAAGATCCACGGTCGATGACGGGGTTTATTTGGAGAAGAAGATTGTAATTCTCATGGTTTGTAGAAGATCCACCGATCTAATTTGAAGTTCTCATGGTTTGTTTCTTCATTATAGTGAATGTAATGATTCTTTAGGGTTGTTGAAATAAGGGTCGAAGACGTGGGTTACCTCATTTGTAGAAATGAAGAAGTTTGGAGGTTGGAGCTTTGTATTGGATTTTTGTGTGGAAAAAACTATTGCTGGGAGGAGAAAAAAAAAAATCAGGGCCTGATAGGATAGTTTTCGGGTCTTGGGACCATCAGGTCCTAGACCCATTGGGTTTGGGCCGATAAATTAATTATTGTATTGGGTATATTAGGGTATGGGCTTGGGTAGGGTGTTACCCTACCCACTGACAGGCGTAGACTTGGAAGTGTCAGCAAAGTGGGGGTCCAAGTACCCGAAGGCTGCACAACCCGCCCCTTTGGTTGTTATTTGGAAGCGGCCGACTGAGGATTGGTGGAAGTTAAACTATGATGGCTCTCTAAAGGCAACCTTGGCACATCGGGTGCTGGCGGATTGATCTGGGACAACCACGTCGACTGGTCTGGCCTTCGCGGATTACCTTGACGTCCAAACGAATACTTATGCTGAGCTTTGAGCAGTTGTACGCAGGCTGCAACTGGCCACGAGGTAGGCTGCATGGCCCTTTGGGTCGATATCGACACTAGAGTGGTGCTCCAAATAATCCATACAGAGAAAACCGACTGGAAGCTCCAATTCCGGCTAACTTGCCTTCGGATTTTGCACAGAGGCATGAGAGTTATCTTCACTCACATATAAAGGGGAGGGAAACTGACCAGCAGATCTTCTAGTCGTGTGCCACCTCCAGACTTCACACGTGATCACACTCGCGGAGGTTGAACTTGCATCTCTGGGCTAGCAATTAACATGTCATCCACATATAAGACAAGGAATACAGGAATATCATTCTCATACTTAAAATAGAGACAGTGATCATACTTGCTCCTGATATATTTCAATGAAAGCATAAACATATCAAACTTTTTATTCCATTATCTTGGAGACTGTTTAAGCCCATACAGGGATTTTTTCAAGAGACAAACATGATCAGATTTTGTTTTATGAATAAAACCAATAGGCCGAGACATGTAGATGTTTTCCTCTAAATCACCATGCAAAAAGGCAGTTTTCTCATCCATCTGTTTGAGTTCCCAATTAAAATTAGCAGAGAGTGCAAGTAGGATACACACAGTAGTGTATTTAATAACTGGTGAAAAAACTTCAGTATAATCTATCCATTCCTTTCGCGTAAAACCCTTCGCAACTAGTCTAGCCTTAAAACGTTGAGATTTTTCCTCTTGTTTAACTTTGTATACCCACTTGCATCCTATAATGGAGCTCTTAGGAGGTTTAGGCACTAGTATCCAAGTTTTATTATTCTTTAAGAAATCCATTTCTTCTCTCATAGCATTAAGCCATTGTTTTGAATGATCAGATTTTAGAGCCTCATCAAAGGTACTAGGTTTATGTGATTCAGTATTTAGAGCTGTCTCATAGTCTGTGAGCCTAGCAGGAATTCTATGTTCTCTCCTGCTTTGATCTCTAGCTAACTGGTAATGTTCTAGGTTTGGTTTAGACCTAGTTGCACTCGAATTTTCTCCAGGATTCTCCTCTACCTGTTCGGTTTCTTCTAGGTTTACCTCTACCTGATTAAACACAGGTTCTAAAGAAGCCGATTGTTCTTTTGGTGAATCACTAAGACATGACATTTCTTCCTCACTGAAGACTACATTCTTACTAATATAGTACTTTAAAACTGGGTTGACTCCTAACCCACAAACGATACCCTTTTACCCCTTCAGGGTACCCAATGAATTCACGGATCTAGGTTCAAGTTTATCAGAACTTTGATGCACAAAAGCAGTACAACCGAAAACACGAAGATGCGAAATATCAACAGTTTTATCTTACCACACATTCAGGAATTTTGCCAAATAATGGAACAGAAGGACATCTATTAATCATATATGCAGCAGTCAGAACAGCTTCACCCCAAAAAGATTTTGATAAATCGGAACTTACTAGCATGCATCTAACTTTATCCAAAATAGTTCGGTTCATGCGTTCAACAACACTATTTTGCTGGGGGGTAAAGTGGTTGGTTTTATGCCTTTTAATGCCAAACTCATTACATAAATCGGAAAAACTTTGGTTGCAAAATTCAAGTCCGTTATCAGTATGCAAAGCTTTAACCCCTTTTCCAGTTTGAGTCTCAACAAAGATTTTCCAATTTTTAAAAGCATCAAAGACATCGGATTTGTTTTTCAGCAAGAAAACGAACACTTTTCTGGAAAAATTATCAATAATGGATAAAAAATATCTATTTCCACCATGGGTGGGTATATTAGCAGGACCCCAAACATCTGCATGAACATAATCAAGAATGCAAGTAGATGATGTGGGGTTAGGGTAGGGTGATACAGGAAAATGCACTTTATGTTGCTTGCCCATTACACACTCATCACAGAATTTGAGCTTATCAACTCTATCATGCAAAACACCTTCCTTTTTAAGCAGTTTTAAACCCTTTAAACTTACATGTCCAAGCTGTTTATGCCATAAAGAGGTTTTATCATATACAGTTACAGATGCAGCAAGAACATCATAGGATACATGGCATATATAAAGATTCCTCAACTTCTCAGCTCTGAAAATAGTTAAGGCTCCCTTCATGATTTTCATAATGCCCTTACCCCATCTACCCTCAAAACCCTCTTCTTCTAACACAGCACATGATATCAGATTATGGCTCAAATCAGGAATGAATCGCACGTTTTTCAAGGTAAGCTTATAGCCATTATCAAAAGTTAAGCATACATCACCAAGTCCTTTTATTGCACACTGTTTTTCATTTGCCATAGAAACGTAACCATAATCACCAGACTGAAAGTTTGAGAAAATATTTCTAAAAGGACTCATATGGAATGTACAACCAGAATCTATTAACCATTTATGCATACTCATATCATCCATATTTTTAACATCACAAACCATAAACACATCACCAGAATTATCAACAGAAACAGAGTTTGCACTTTTTTTGTTGTAATTATTATGGTTATTATCTTTGTTGTCCTTTTTAGGCTTCCTGCAATCCTTAATAGAGTGCCCTTTTATCCCATAGTTATAGCACTTTTTTTCCTTTTTAACATTATCTTGATTATTATCTTTGGTTCGGGATTTACTCCTACTCCTGCCTCGGCTATTTTTTCTATGCTTGTGATATGAGTTACGATTACTGGTTCTTCCCCTTACCGCATTGACTTCATTACTGGGTTGATTTGCCTTATTAGTCTTTAGATCCATTTCTTTGCTTTTAAGACCATTTATAACTGTATCCAGGTTTACGTTATCTCTATCATATTTTATAGCCGCTTTTGCATCACTGTAATTATCTGGAATGGCATTTAGTAGGACTATAGGTGTGTAGTCATCTATGTTCTTATCCCCTGTGAGTTTTATGTCCTGAACTAGTTTGGTGAAGTCTTCTATGTTCTCATCTATGTTCTTGGAAATATCTAACTTATATCTAAAGAACTTCTCTGAAAGGAAAAGCTTACTAGGTAGTGAGGTTTCAGTGTACAGTTCTTCTAACCTATCCCATAACTCTCTAGCAGTGTTTACCAACTTTCCGAATTACTGAGTCAGACAGGTTTAGTATTATGGAGGAGTATGCGAATTCATCATCTCTAGTTTCTATCCTTAGTGGTATTATCATGATACCTACCATCTATTGCTTTAAAGACTTTTTGTTGTATTAGTATGCCTTTCATTTTCTGTTGCCATATAGAGAAATCAGATTTACCATCAAACGGAAACAAGTTATAGCCAACCATATGAACAAATAACAATAAATTTGCAAGTTACTGAGTATAACCAAGTCATAGAGAAATGAGCAGTTCACAGAGTATAGGTAAATCACAGAATATCTCACAAAAACAAATATAATATGTAAACCAGAAATGAACACCTCTTCTGAACCTCAACCAGATACCCGACGGTCTCACGGGACCCGACCAAGTGAGGGATCAGAGAGTAATATCAACAGAAATGACAACAGTATGTAAAGAACTGAGCAACAGATCTCCGATATAAAGCACTAAGCAGGGACTAAATATAAATATCAGACAGTTTTACCAACAGATGGTTATAGCGAAAACGTAGCACAGAAACAGTAAATGGAGAGTTAGAGAAGTTTACCGAAAACGTCACCTATACCCAGAACCGGTGAAGATCGGCTCTGATACCACTGTTGGGTGGACATACCACCAGGTGGATCACAAAGATCTTGATAGAATGTAAACAAATTATAGAGGGGAATTGGGTTTAGCAAACCCTTAAAATACAGACCTAATAAAACAGGGGGTTAAAAGAAAATTACAGAACAGAACAAGATTAAACAATGAGAGAACAGATCTCAATATATCAGGCTCAGAGAGCCACAAAACCAGAGTGAGCGGACACGACTTATCAAGAATCGACACTCAGCAAACCGGTTGCTCCAACAGTCACAACTCGTGCTTACGAAAAGCACTGTACCCAAAACACCACACCACAACTGGTATGTACGATTGTCCCATGGAGGAAATATGAAAGGCTTCAAGGAAGTGTATCTCACAGAGAGGAGCGGAGGGGTTCTTACTGCTTGTACTTCAAGGGGGGAAACAATAGGGATCTTTATAGTGAAGGGAGATCAGAGCAATAGAAGGAATGTTTGACTCCATGGACGACGGAAAATAGGTGAAAGGCAAGAAGATCAGAATCATTGTTCTGGGTAAGGAAAGAGGGGGGTTAGTGCCAGAAGAGGCGCAAGAGAAAGGGAGAAGAGATTCTGGTGGGATTTTAAGGTTAGGAACAATATAAAGAATTACCAGGATCGGGTTGGGTTTGGACATCACTTTTGGGCCGAGTGACTATTGGGCCATCCTATAGATTTGTTGGGCCTTTACTCAAGTTTGGTCATGGTCCAAACTCAACAAAAACTTTACAACACATTTAATATTAAAAAGTAAAGAACAATTACTATATAATGACATAATCCCATTGTCCCTTGTGCCTTTGCAAATAGATCAATCCACAAATTTTGAAAATAAAGACAATAATCTCAAAGAGTTGATGGTTTAATTTCACCAAACATTATATATCATACTTTTATTTTTACTTCACACTTGAATTTTTTTTTACCCAAATCATGTATGACGGAATACAATCATAATATATATACAACAAACATACATATATAATATACTTGTCATATAATTAATTAATTTTTTTATACACTAATTATATATAGGTGTATTACACTTATCGTGTAATTGAATATTTATTACAAACACTACTCGTTCAAATTATAACTTGTTATACAAGTTATCATTATTATAAAAGTACGTACAAGTACTATTGCAAACTCTCACACAACATTGATCAACACGCATGTATATACGTAAATCAACCTGGAATCTATGAGTTGTGAATTTCAAAAGTTTTGGGCTTTGAAAGAAACTCTTGCAGCTCTAAATCAGCTTCAAACTTCTCCATATCCTCTTTCCTCAGAGAAATCCATGCCTCTATTCCATCCCCCGTCGCTGTATCCATAAAAGTTACCACATTCTTGTGCATCAGCCCAGCCGACCCGACCCAAACCGGCTTGCCCCACCCGAAATCCGCTTCGTACACCGGAAACCTACACAAGCTTGTGAAGTTAAACGTGACCATCTCGCTTTTAGTTGCATGAGCAATTATCTCTTTAAGGTAATTCAAATGCTTGTCCCCCTGCCTCAGCTGAGCCAGGTATTCCCCGTTCACGCCTCTTATGGCTTCCCTTACTTTCTGCAAAAGCTCCGAGCCGCCGTCGGCTCCCATGGATGTCACGGCTACTCTCGGCTGGCTTATGTTGCCGAAATGGTACTCAGACAGCGGCGGATCCAGACGGGTTCTTAGGTTTATTGAATGTAGCACGGTGTACATCTTGTTCGGGTCTGCTTTCGTTTCCGTGGCGGATATGAACCGGGTCCATATAAAAGCTGACAAGGCCTCCACCCGGGATGGCCGCCGCTCCCCGCCGGAGTACCTTTCTTGGAGGGTGGAGATTTTGGAGGCGGGGAAGGTAAAGATTTTCGTGATGAGTTCTTCTTTGACAATTCCTGTACTGGGATTGAACCCGGCAGCATCCTGCGGCGGGAAAATCTTGGCCCCGTCGAACTTGGGCCCGGGCACGTCGTCATAGTTCCCATTTCGTGCGACGGTAGCCCACGTGGTTGCCACCAGGAACAACGATAATGCATCGGCAATCTTGTGCGATATGACTAGCCCAACAGCAGTCCCGCCGCACTGGAAATAAGTTACTTGAACAGCCATGCCAAGATTTTGCACGTCGTCCACCTTGTAGGGTAGAAGTTTGTCCATGTTCTTCGGGACTGGATTCGTGATGACTTGTGAAAGACTGCAATTAGCTACGGCCTCGACGTAGGGCGCTCCCTCGTCGTTGCAGTCGACATATAGATCATCGACGAGGCGGCCTGCCAGGGGGTAGAATCTTGACAGGACTTGCGATAAAGATTTCTTTAGATGGTTTGATTTTCCAGGGTTGGAGAATTTGGCATCGGCTTGATAGAAGTAAACGAGGGGCATGAAAATAGGAGGGGCAGTCTGATCAAGAAACGAAAGCTGGTATTTTCGCAGTGATTCCGGGGTTGGAGAGGAGGGTTTGATGGTTTCTTGGGAGATCACTTCGATTTCAAGCTCCATTGCCTGAAAAACGAATGCTACAGAAACTTTGATTTAGTTTTACTTTCTGCAAATGATGATGATAATCCCAAAATGTGGAAACTGGGGTATATATAGACTGGAGCTGCATGAGATGATAATTAATTAATGATAAGCTAGGTTTTCTGTATAATTACTTTGAAAATGTCAATGCAGCTGACAATTGAATTGAATGTGAAGTCCTTTTATATACTATGTATTGTTTACTTGCAAATTGGCAACTCTTATGTGAAGTCATGTACTACTGTAATGTCTGATTAGGAAAAAACTGCATTTTATGTCCCACAATTTACATTGTTTGTGATTTTGGTCCCATTAATTTTTCACGTCGCAATTTTAGTCTCGTAAGTCCACAAACATTGCAATTTTAGTCTCATTGACGAAATCCGTTAAAATTTTAACGGAAGGAGCACGTTCATGGGACTAAAATTGCAACGGTTGTGGACTTATGAGACTAAAATTGCAACGTTTTATTAAATGTGACTTATGGACTTAACGGTGTGACTTATGGACTTAATGGAGCATGTTCGACACAACATGTTCCTTCCGTTAAAATTTTAACGGATTTTGTCAATGGGACTAAAATTGCAACGTTTGTGAACTTATGTGATCAGAACTGCTACGTCAAAAATTAATGGGACTAAAATCATAAACAATGCAAGTTATGGGACGTAAAATACAATTTTTCCATCTGATTAGGATCAACTTGTTCAATAAGTAGACATTATCCTTATGATTTAGCTCTGTTCTTGATTAATTTATGGACTGAAAAGATGACTGAAGCTTTTGCTCAAATGTCAAACGTCTAATAAAGGGTTTAAATTAATATCAATGAAGTAGGAGATGATGGTAGACTTTGAATTTGGAACCATGACCTTTTCTTATTTCACTACTTTATATATAAGTTCATGGAAGTAGTAGGTATGTATGCAGCAAATAAATTAATTAATTTAGCTAGGCTTCAACAGTATTTCGTGGGATCAGGGATATAAATGTGATAATAATTTTAAATACATGTATAGTGGGATTAAATATATTTTTGGTCCATGAACTTAGTTCATTTAATGTTTTTATACTTTAATTTTATAAAGTAGTATTTTAGTTCTACATCTTCTTAATTTTTATAATTTCAATTCTTTTATTTGTCGGAGTTCACCTCTACTGGCGAGAAAGGTGAACTCCTGTAAAAAGAGGACTGAAATCGCGAAAATTAAAATGATGCAAATGACTAAATATATTGAACCCTCTATCTTATGGAACTAATAACATGAATGGTATATAGGAATGAGCAATGAATGTAATGAGCATTCCCAAACTCATTTCTAAACATATGCTTAGTATAAATTAGTACTAGGAATGGTCATTCCTCCTCCTAACATGGTATTAGTTATTTCAGGCAAAATATTTTTTTAGTCCCATAAGATTAGGTCATTATTTTTTTTTGGTACCACAACTTAGACAAGCGACGATTTCAATCCCATAAAATACGAATTCATTATTTTTAGTCCCAAAAAGTCATGCATGTGCTTTGCCCATGTCTGTTAACAATTGTTAACTTGGGACTAAAAATACCTAAAACTGTAGGACTAAAAATACCTAAAATCGTATTTTATGGGACTAAAAATAGGAAAAATTGCATTTTACGTCCCATAACTTACACCGTTTTTAATTTTGGTCCCATTAATTTTTGATGTAGCAATTTTAGTCCCACAAGTCCACAAATATTGCAATTTTAGTCCCATTGACAAAATTCCTTAAAAAAATATTGCAATTTTAGTCCCATAAGTCCACAAATGTTCCAATTTTAATCTCATAAGTCCAAAAATGTTGCAATTTTAGTCCCATGCACATACTCCTTCCGTTAACATTTTAACGAATTTCGTTAATGGGACTAAAATTGCAATATTTTTGGACTTATGGGACTAAAATTGCTAAGCCAAAAATTAATGGGACCAAAATCGCACACAGTGTAAGTTATGGGACGTAAAATGCAATTTTTCCACTAAAAATACATAAACATGGCCACGTCCGTTAACTTAGGACTAAAGTTACCTAAAATCATATTTTATGGGACTGAAATCGTCACCTGCCTAAATTGTAGTACTAAAAAAGATAATGACTTAATCTTGTGGGACTAGAAAAATATTTAGCCCTAGTTATTCCTTACATGTCGGAAATGAATTTTCTTTTCTTGTATGTTTAATATTTAATTTTAATTATTATTAAAATTATGTATTGTTCATATATGGTGATAAAAAAATGATTCATATAAGTTTGATATTTAATTATTTATTAATTCAATATTTCTTTGACTGAGTATTGAATTAAGAAATAATGGTTGATACAATATTATTAAAATAACTTAGTCCATTTGATGGTTCAAATCAATTTCTTTTTGGCAAAAAAATATTATCTATATCATTATTGAGTTAATAAATTATTTCTTATGTTAACAAGTTTTAATATATATATATATATATATATATTCAGTAACATATAAAATATTTTATAAATTGCTTATAACCTCTATAAGAAATTCTGAAAATACTATTGAACTCAACATATTCAATAAAATATGAATCAATATTTTTATAAAAAAATTACTAAAGGACAAATTTTTCATAAAAGTAATTTTAATCCAATACTAATCATTATTTTTTAATTATCAACTATGTGAATAGAATTAATTAAGGAATGATGATTTATTAACTTCTAATTTATTGTGTATACCAATCATAGGAATGCTATTCAATGTAATTTTTTTCCTCTTTTTATTTCATTCATAAATTCACTTCATTCCCACTTAATGTCATTCCTACTTACAATCATGTCGTAAATGTGTAAGTTTTACTGTAAGGTTTTGCTTTGCAGCTAAACCTTTAGACAGTACAACAATATTGAGATTATTGAGAAAATTGTATTTTTGGTACAAATATATAGGGGCTTTTGTAAGTTTGGTACCATACTTTTTAAATAGCCAGTTTTGATACTGTAGTTTGCAAAGATTTGTATATAAGGTACTTTACTTTCATTTTAATCCCTCATATTTTGAAATAGTATCATTGGTACCACAGTATAGAAGCTTTTGCAAGTTTGGTACCATACTTTTTAAAATAGCCAATTTTGATATTGTAGTTTACAGAGATTTGCAAATAAGGTACTTTACTTTCATTTTAGTCCTTCATCTTTGAAATAGTATCAATTTTGGTCCCAAACTTCTTCGGTTTTTTTTTTTTTTTATTATTTTCAAAAATAGCACCGACACAATTCTACTCTGATCAGGCCCAACATGCTCTCGAAAATAAATTAAGCTTCCATAAATTCATACCTTGGTTTGACCGCTTTGTTGTCGGGTATTCCAAGTCCTCGATCGGTTTTACGGACTTCTTCCAACCACACTACCGCAACAAATGGTTTGCAGGTCCTTGGCTCCTTTAGCAACAAACAACACATGCCTATTTCGTTTCCTACCTTAGGGTGTAGAAGTATTCCAATAACGGAGACTTAATGAAATTTTGATGAACAATATTAGATAGAGCGTCTTTACTTTATTGAAGAAATACGTGAGATATCTATATTGGATAGAGCGTCTTTACTTTATTGAAGAAATACTTGAGATATCTATATTGGAAGGAGCGTCTTTACTTTATTGAAGAAATACTTGAGATATTACATAAAGAGGACTTGACTCTTTGGGGAAATCCCCATACACTAAAAAACTTAAAACTCAGAAATTTGAAGGACATTGCTTATTGTTTGAAGAGTTGGAGAAGTTTTTTGATGATCTCCATCTACTTCCTGTATCTTGAAAGTAAATAATAGGCATCTTTACCTTGAACCAAGGTATTCCAAATGCTCCTCCAATCATGATTTTTGCTTCTCGTATGCCCTTATAATTGAGTACTAGAATTTTTTGCGAAAAATCCCTTCATGCAATAATGGGTAAAGATTCTATAGCTTCGCTAGAAAAAAATCGGGTTTTGCCGTACAAATCCCTGATCCTGAGTCAATATAAAGCTGCAAAAATATTCTGACTTATATTGTTCATACAACATACCGACAGATATGTATATAGAAAAGGGGCTAGTCATTCAATTCTTATGGTATAACCATCTAGACTGGATTCCATACCATTACCTTTTCTTCCCCATGGTTTATGATCTTCGAGGAAACTTAACCCCAAAGTCATTATCCCATTTTCTCGTCCTGCAAGTCCTGCAACAAATATCTCATGGCCTGCTAATTCTAGCATACATTCTTATTTTTTTACAACAGGTTGTTGCAAATGATATAAGTCATCACAAGGAAAATAATTTTCTTTTTCAATGATGTCAAATATAACCTGAATTTGTTTCCAGCATCTAAGTTTCACATGATCAACCCTAATAGCCTGAGGGGTTAAGGCTTTCAACAGCTCCTGCTCTTTTCCTTTGTAAGCAGTAATCCTATCTTCTGAAAAGGACATCCTGCTACTAAAATCAGTTCTAGAACTAATGGTTTGATCTAAAATTGGGTGATTTTTAATCAAGATATCAACACCACCTATACTAGGTATTCTAATAGGATCTGGTATCATTACCTTAGCAAATTCCTTGAAAATTCTAGGAATCCCAATATACTCTTTTCTAAGGAACAAGTCCGAATGGTGAGTGTTGGAAAGGGCATAAGCTATTCTATATGTTATAGAATATGGTCTATTCCCATCTTTCATAAGATCTTTTCTTTTAAAATCCTAATGTAGGGTTAAGACTCGACTGAAATCTTGGTCCTCTAGGTTGTATGCTATCCTAGGATGTATGTAAAACATCAGTTTTTCCTACATACAAATTTCCTATCATTGTCCCAAGATAAATATCTCTTAAGTTATTGATTCTTCTATCCATTATTGATAAATGTATTTCTGAATCAATTCCTTCCTTAAAAGTTACTTTTATTACTACTTCAATAGCTCCTATGTGGATTCATTTCATAATAATCCCTATTTCTTCCCTTAGTTTAATTGATTCTTCAAGAATTTCTTCTTTAGGAATAAGCTGCATTTCCATAACTTTACCAGTAAGTTCCATAGGAATTGCAAACTCACCTGAACTTACTTTGTAGATTATATGATGTTTCCTCTGGTCCAGTCCTATCTGGTTAAGGACTCTACTGATCCCTCCAATCCTAAAACCGTCGTATGGGCTGAAATTAGAGTCTTGTCTCATGATTCTTTCCATGATTTTGTTTGACCCCTTCATCTTTGGAAAGAATCCCTACAGGCTATCTGAGGTTTGAAGCCTATCTCCTTCATTGTAATTACTCTGACTCAGTTGAAGATTCATTCGAATGACTTTTTATTTCATCCTCGTAGATGCTTTCGTCTGAAGGAAGATCTTCTAATTGGTAGATTGGTACCAAGTCGCCGTAGTACACTACATCAAGGATGTCATTCGTGGCTTCAAACTGTCGTGATTCACCATGTGCCTGCGGGAAATATGGTGATATATATCCTTTTGCACCGCACGTCCATCAGTTACAATCTTTGAAACTTTCATTAGCTCGGGTATGGGCTCATATGGAAGTTCTTCTCGTAGGGGTTCTCCCTGTGGATCTTGCATTTGTTTGTTGAGATTCTTGGGATGAAGCTCTTGTTGGTCCTGTTCTCGGTCCAGATTTGTATGATCTGGCCTTTGATTTGGACTACCATGATCTCCTTCGGAAAGAGGATTTTCTGGAACTCCTGAAATAAGACTCACTACCCTACTTTCTCCTCTTCTTTTGCTCATTTGATTATCCTTATAATGGTTGGAAAATCGTTATTATCACAATAAAGAGGGGTTATTTTGATCTTATCTCTCAGTCTTTTCATGTTCTTCTCGATGAATGCTTGGTAACATCCTTCAATTTGTCTTTGAGGAAAGACATTCTCCTTGCCACCGAGTTGTCCTTCGGGTATTTTGTATGACTGTATTAACATTTTCCTCCATTTTCCTCAGTTCGAAGCTAATGTTCAGTTGAAAAATGGCTCTATCCTTCAGGTTAGCTATTATATTTCAATAGTCATTTGAGCTACCCCATTATATTATTTGATTTTTTCTAATGCTCTTCATGGTCTTTAATCAGGGTACGAGCCTCTCTGCACCGTTACCAAACCAAAAACTGTATCCTTTGATCACATGCCGAACATGCTAGAGCTGACAACATATCTGCAATGGACACGTGAGAGCTTTCTCTCTGAAGTGCATGTTTATAGATATTTGACCGATAGTACAATACACTAGTATAATGTTGTGATATAGTACAGGATATGCTGATTGAAAAATACATTAGACTCTAAGAAGGCCAACGGGAGAATTGTTGTTTGTTTAAGAGGTGAAAATGCAAGAGTCGAGAGAGAACAGGAGGCTTATCGTGTTGACGCTGCTGGAATGATTCTTTGCGACGATACGGAAAGTGGTAATAGCCGACCCTCACATTCTTCCTGCCACTCTTATCAGTTACAATATGGCCACACTGTCTTTGACTATCTCAGGACTGCCCGGTATGCGATAACTCTCCGTATACTATAAATACTATCAATTTTTGCTTGGTGGGCCATTATATTCTTTCTTGCACACCCGGTGCAACAATCCAAAAAGGTTAATTATGCCTCCTACGACAGAGTACGACATGAAACTGGCTCCATTTATGGTGTCTTTCTCTTCAGGGGCCCGAATACCGTTACACCTGAGATTCTTAAGGTTGGCAACAAACTGAGCTATGTTATGCTAATTACTTATTCCCCTCTTATGTAAATTATGTGCCCTAACGTTGTTGTTTTCTATGGCCTCACGTTACAGCTCCAGGAGTAAACATCATTGCTAGTTACATCGAGGGAGTGAGCTTGACTGGCGCAGTGTTCGACGAGAGGAAAACTCCATTTGGTACAGAATCTGGAACGTCGAAGTCCTGCCCCCATGTTTCCGGTGCAGCGGCCCTGATCAAGACCCTCCACCCTGATTGGAGCCCCGCTGCTGTGATCAACAATCATGTCAACAGGTTGGGAACCAAACAAAAAAGAGACTGTCATATGTTTTTACATCAAAGCATAATGTGTCTGTATCTGTTAGAATCACTTTGATTTCTATCGGTTTGATCTCTGTCTTTTCGTTTGATAAAACAATGAACAAGTTTAGAGATATAAAAGATGGTGAGGTACTATACCTTGAAGCAGGATTTGATACTAGAGCATTTATCATCACTGGAGTAGAGTGAGAGATGCCCCTTTCATAAATGACTAGCGGTTAAGGCACACGCAATGCGTGTGTTTAACGCTCTATATCTTTAATAAATAATTTTATAAAATTTTTAATACATAACATCAAGTGAAATAAAAAAAATTAAAAAAAAGATAAAATGTATGTACATATATCATCCCAAAGAAAATGTGATTCAAGATACATAATTCTAAATATTTACATATATGCAAATCCAAACGTCATTAACAAAATTACACAACTTTTTTTCTTTTGCCTGCATTGAAAAAAAATAAATATGTTAAGCATTATTATAATATTATAATTTAATAGTATTTATTTTCCTGTTTTTTCTATATTTTGGGGGTTTTAGAAGAGTGGGTGGGGGGTTTAAAAAGAGCGGGAAGTTAATAAAAAAAACTAACAAATTAAATTAAAATTAAATTAACAAATCAAAAAAAATTGAAAACACAAAAGATGTGCTCTCCCTTAATAAAAAATTATAGATGATCAACCAGGAACTTGATTGGGAACATTGTGAGGTAGTTGGTTGATGCGCCCATTTACATAACCGGGCCAGAAATAAGCACATGTGTCCAACAGATTTCTGGCGAGACAATTAAATGATAAAGGTTACCAGCTGCAAAATGAAACAGAGACAAATCACATGGGCAAACCGAAGATGACAGTCTCACCATCAAAATGAACTACTATGATTGAATTTCTTTCTTAGCAGCAGGAATTGCTGACTGAGGTGGAGTTAGCAAGCTCATGCAGATTCTGAAAACTGATTCTGGCAATTGTTTGCTTGAGAAGGGGTATAGGATAAGGGAAAAGGCTAAAGAATAAGAGTTAAAAGCATGTAAATATGGCAACCATGCTAGAAAACAAAAAGTGTAACATGAACAAGTTCCTTATTTTAGCAGGTGACCAACTCATTTTAGCATGTAAAATGAAGGAAGGTTAAGGTTATTCAAACAGATTTCTCTTTTTCGTACTTCTACTGTAAGTCATACTCTAAGACAGAGTTCTATGATTTCTGACAGCAGCCTTTCCGTTTCTAAGTCAATGTACTCATCTTTCTCTTGTCTTCTGCTCCTTGCGGAATTGAACTACTTCAAATATGTCATGTATTGCAAGCCACCAGCTATAGGTTCATTAAGCTGCTGACTGCTGTTAATTAGTGCAAGAGTGCATTCACTATTAATAGGCTGTACCCTCCCTCCCCTTCAGTTCAATTATTTTCTTTCCTTAAGCCATTTTTTAATGACTTCTCCAAGAGTAAAGCAACTGAATTCAAGCTCATGGATTTAATGGAAGCTCCGTGGAGGTCGAGAAAGTCTTTGAGGTTGCAGTCAAAGGATCCGATGAGGAAAGAATAGCTGCTGCTACTATTCTTTGTGGGATTCGTGGATGGAATATTCAGGTAGTAAGACATTAATGCCTTTGCTTGATTGTCCCCTGAACTTTAACCAAAATTAGTCCCCTGAAACAGTGGTTGCTCCTTTACTCTTGCCTTTGCCTAACTAGATGATGACTTCATGATACTGATCTCTCCGGATTAAATTGCCACTCTCTATAAGTTATTGTTGTGTTCAATCAACTGATTTCCTTACTGTTTAGCTCTTGATTGTGCAGGAACACGCTGTCTATTTTATAACTCGATTGCTGTCTCCACCAGTCCCTGTTGACTATTTCGGGAACGAAAGCCATTTGATAAGCTATGCTCCCATGCTCAATGTTCTCCTTGTGGGGATAGCACCAGTTGACTGTGTTCAGATTTTCTCCCTCCATGGTTTGGTATTTTTATTTTTACAAAATATTTGTCCTACAAACATGAGAAGATAGTTTCATTGTCTTAGTTCTTGGTTGAATGTTGGTACCTTCATAATTCCTTCTGTTGATATATGAAATTGTAAACAATGCATAGCTTGAGAGCACTGGTTGCACCCTCATTTTTCGGGTGAGCACATTAGACGTGAATTGACAGTGATTTGATTATCCATAAGCAGTTATTCACATGTACTAACGGTTGTTCCCCAACTATCTTATGATCCCATAAGTTATCACCAGGAAATGTAGGTTATCTTCCTGAAGTGCTTGAGAAGACGAGATACATGGTCGTCTGGATCAAATGATGGAATCAAATGAAGGGCTACAAGCTGCTGTGATGAACGTTGAAAACGACTTGGTGACTGTGCAACAATAACTTCAAAGTGTTGTTGAACAGCTAGAGCAATACAACAGAAATAAAACTATCCTAGGAGAAGGCTTGACAACATTTATGGAAAAAGGATCGTCCTCAAGAATCACTACAGTCCATCCACCAAAAAATGAGAACACAAATCAGGGCCACACTGGAAATTATAATGCTCTCAACAGTAGAGAGTTCCCTCATTTTGATGGAGAAAATGCAAGAATATGGGTCATAAAATGCACTAGATATTTCCAAATTATCCCAATACCTGAGGATCAGAAGGTTCCTTTTGTATCTATCTATTTGGAGGAGAAAGTAGAAATGTGGTATCAAGGGTACATTGACAACAAAGAGGTGTTATCATGGGTTGAACTAGTGTTGGCAGTATTAGAAAGATTTGAGGACTTCGACAGTGAGAGGGTGATGACTGAGTTCAACAAGTTACATCAAGAAACAATTGTCAATGCATATATTGAGAGGTCGAAGAATTGAAAGATCAGATGCTCATCTTCAACAATAACCTTGATGAGGAGTTCTTCAGACTGAAGTTTATAAGTGGTCTGAAGGAAGAGATAAAAGGAAATATTGCTTCCCTTAACCCTACCACATTGAGCCAAGCCATTACTCTAGCCTGGAAATAAGAAGTTTCTGTCAATGCTATTATCACAAAAGCCCACCAGCCCTATCGAAACAACCCACCCAAACCATCTTTCAAACCGCAAAATAGAAACCAACCATTTAAACCCCTTCTTAGATCTAGGGAAGAAAACTTTCAGCCTAGAAGATACCTTACTGAAGCAGAAGTTAAGGCCAGGAAGGAAAGAAATTTATGCTAACAGGTGTGATGAACCTTACACTTGGTCACAAATGCAAGATCAAACAGATATATTTCCTCATGAGTGAGGAGGAAGCTAAGGCATATGAGGAGGATGTTGGGCAGTTAGAAGGAGGAACAGAAGAAGAAGAGACAGATGATGTTACAGTTTCTTTCAATGCTATGTGTGACATTATTAATAGCAGCACCTTGAGGGTTAATAGAGTGATTGGTGAAAAGGAGATCCATATACTTATTGATAGTGGGAGCACACATTATTTTATTGATGAAAAAGTGGTGGGAGTCTTGGGATGTAAACTGGAAAACACTACTCCCATGATTATGAGGGTAGCTGATGGTAGTAAGGTGTTAAGCAGATACCTCTGCCCTAAACTTTGCTGGGAGATACAAGGACATCAGTTTTCACATCCTATTAGAGTCCTGAAACTGTGAGGCTGTGATTTGTACTGGGTGTGATTGGCTTAGTGCTAATAACCCTGTAGAGCTGGATTCATCAACTGAAGGTTACCATTAATTGCTCAGGGAAGAGAGTGATCTTGCAAGCACTCCCTATTAGATCAGACCTTTAAGGCCATGACAACTTATTCACTAAGTAAACTCTTAAGAATGAATACAAGGAAGTAAGGGGCAGTCGTTCTCAGGCAGCAAGGAAGTGAATCCAGAGAAGATGGACCCCAGAATATTCAACCTACTCAAAACTTTTGAGGATATCTTTTAGGAGCCACAAACTTTACCCATGAAAGGTCCATTGAACACAGTATTGAGCTAGTACCAGATGCAATCCCCAGGAGACAGCATCCCTATAAGTATGCCTATGGATAAAAGACTGAGATTGAAAATATTGTAAGGAGCATGCTGAAAAGTGGAATTATTAGAGCTAGCCAGAACTCTTTTGCATCCCCAGTGCTGTTAGTGAAGAAAAAGGATGGATGATGGAGGCTATGTGTTGATTACAGGTATCTCAACAAACTTACCATCAAACATAATTTTCCTATACCTGTTATTGATGAACTACTAGATGAATTGAATGAGGCCAAGTACTTTTCAAAGGTAGACTTGAGGTCTGGTTATTTCTAGATTAGGATGAGAAAGGGGGATATACCAAAAACAAGTTTTATCACTCAGTGGGCACTATGAGTTTTTGATTATGCCTTTTGCCTATGCAATGCACCCTCTACCTTTCAAGCACTTATGAATCAGGTGTTTGAACCCTATCTTAGGCAATTTGTTTTGGTATTCTTTGATGACATATTGATATATATAGTAAGGATTGGGATTCACACATGCTACACCTCAAGATGGTACTTGAGCTGTTAAGGGAACACAAACTCTATGCTAAGATGAGTAAGTGCTCATTTGCTCAGTCACAGATAAAATACTTGGGCACATTATTTTTGAAAAAAGGGTATAGCCACAGATCCAGAGAAGGTGGAGTGCATGAAATCATGGCCTGTACCCACCACAATCAAAGCATTAAGAGGTTTTTTGGGGCTCACAGGTATTACAGAAAGTTTATAAAAGGGTATTGTCTCATTAGCAAACCTCTCACTACCCTACTAAAAAAAAAGATGCTTTCAGCTGGAATGAAGAGGTTGAGGCTGCCTTCAATCAACTAATGGAAGTCATGAGCAGTGCACCTGTCCTAGCAATGCCAGATTGTGCTT
This sequence comes from Sesamum alatum, assembly GCA_034509735.1. Lineage (NCBI taxonomy): Eukaryota > Viridiplantae > Streptophyta > Magnoliopsida > Lamiales > Pedaliaceae > Sesamum > Sesamum alatum. The sequence goes on along the minus strand of JACGWO010000007.1, from coordinate 36,155,388 downwards.
AACCATTTGTGGTTGAAATTGATGCTAGTGGGAAGGGCATAAGGGATGTCCTAATGCAGGGAGACAGGCATATTGTTTACCTAAGCAAAGTATTGGATGTTAAGAATCTGGGAATGTCTACTTATGAGAAGGAGTTTCTGGCTCTACTCCTTTCCATTTATTAGGACTGATCAGAAGAGCTTGAAGCATATCCTTGATAAAAGAATTGACTATATCTTGTAGTAGAAATGGGTGACCAAACTACTTGGTCTCAGCTATGAGGTTCAATATAAGAAGGGCAATGATAATAGAGTTGCAAATGCCTTATCCAAAGTGGAGCATAACACAGTTGATGCTCATACCAATGCCATCTCCACGCAGGTGCCTTTATTGATGCGGGAACTGCAAGCAAGTTATGAGGGGAATACTTTATTCCAGACCATCATCCAAGCAAAGGTTATTGATTCTCAAGCATACCCTGATTACAGTTATGAATCAGGGATACTCAAAAGAGGAGGCAGAATGTGTGTAGGAAGCTGTGGGGGAATCAGACAGAAAAAACAGTCACTCACAATGCAGAAATTAGTGGGCACTCTGGGATTAATGGAACTTACCAAAGGATCAAGCCTTTATTCTATTGGTCAACCATGAAGGAGGATATTCAGAACTGGGTGAAGGAATGTGAAATTTGTCAAAGGGCTAAGCATGAGAATAGTCCTTATCCTAGACTGTTACAACCCCTACCCATTTCTGAGCAAGCATGGGCATGTATTTCTATGGATTTCACTGAGGGGTTACCAAACTCAGAGGGTAAGGATTCAATCTTGGTTATTGTGGATAGAATGACTAAGTATTCTCACTTCTTGCCACTTAAACACCCTTACACTGTAGCCTTTATTGCTAAGGTGTTTTTTGACAATATATACAAACTACATGGGCTGCCAACCATCATTGTGACTGACAGAGATAGAGTCTTTACTAGCTGGTTCTGGAAAGAATTATTCACAATGGCTGGGGTGTCCTTAGATATGTCTTCTGCATACCATCCTCAGAGTGATGGTCAAACTGAAAGAGTAAATCAATGCTTAGAAAACTACTTGAGGTGCATGTGTCATCAAAAACCTTAGAAGTGGGCTCAATGGTTGACTCTTGCTAAGTTCTGGTTCAATACTAACTTCCACACTGGGTTGAAAACTACTCCTTTCCAAGACTGTATGGCTACCCTCCTCATCAATTGCCTATTGGTCCATATTTACAGACTCATCATTCAGACATTGAAGAGCTAATGCCAGAAAGGAGTAAGGTAATCCAAGTGTTGAAGGATAACTTACACCTAGCTCAACAGCGAATGAAGCTTTATGCAGATAAGAAAAGATCTGAGAGGGAATTTGAAGTAGGAGATGAAGTGTTTCTGAAGCTGCAACCTTACAAGCAGACTTCGTAGCTCTCAGGAAACAACTGAAGTTATCTGCTAAATATTTTGGTCCTTATAAGAACATAGAGAAGGTAGGTAAAGTTTCTTACAAGCTTGCATTACCCTCAGAGTAAAAAATTCATCATGTTTTCCATGTGTCTCTATTGAAGAAAAATATTGGGGCGAAATACTTTCCATCAGTGAATCTACCTGAGTTGGAGGATGAAGCTTTCAAGGTGTATCCTGTAGCCATTCTTGCAAGGCGACTGATCCCAAGGAACAATGTGTGGGGGTTCCTCAAGTTCTGATACATTGGTCTCACGCCTCTCTTAATCAAGCTACATAGGAGGATTACAGTGTTATGGCTGCAAAATTTCCAGGCTTTGATCCTTGGGGACAAGGATCCAAAATGGGAGGGTGGAATGTAGCGATTTCAAGTGAAAATGTGACTTTGGAGGAGGACCATTCGATGAAAGGCAAAAATCTGGACCGTTTGATCAAGGGCTTATCTGAATTAGGGATGATTTCAAATCAACCGAGCAGAACGTCATCGTTCCTGGCAAATTATGGTTGAACGCGAAAAAGGGAAAAATGGGAGAAAAGAGGCAGCTTCTTGGGACCATTTATGGTGCTGACAAAAAGCCACGTGGCGAGCCCAGAACTGAAGAAAGGAGTGCGGCGCTTCAGTTTGTTGTCTGAAGCATGCTTTGTCTGGGGAGAAAGGACCAATGGCAAGCTTAGAGGCAGAAGACTTTACTTTTGTGTCTGATTGGAATTTGTAATTCCCTTTTCTATTGTTGAATGCAATTTTCATACTATTAATGTTGTTCTAGGTTTCCACATTCAATCAATGAAGTAAGTTTACAATTTTTGAAATTTTCTCTCATCTCCCTTATTCTTTGAAACTTCCCACTCCCAAATTCTATATCTGTTCGTGACATAAATCAACAAAAAATTTGCATAAAGAGATGAAATCGAATAAAATTATATTACTGCTATCAGTCAAAATGTAGAATATGATTATCATTAATAATCAATAATGGAATAACTATATGTGGACATACTATAATATAATGTTATTCTATGAGTAGTAGGATTTATATAATATACTAAATTTAAACAAAAAATTGTTAATGTTAACTAGGGCGAACAGGAAACAAAGTGCATATGCAGCCAGCAAATCTGCATCGACCAGTCCTATTTGTGCACGGCCCCAAGTTTTACAATAGTTTCTTTTTATCGCAATTCCTCTACCATCAAGTGTTGCTTCGTCTAAAAGCAACTCCGGCCATAGGGTTTTACTGACTCTTGCTTTCTTTTACCTCTTGATTTCCCAAAGTGGGGCAGAGTTTGAAATTTATATCAGGAAATTTCTTCATGTCTCAATCTTCAATCACAAGTTAAGCGCAACTATGGAGGAGATACGCACTGAGGTACGTAATTCAACCATAATTTAAATGTGTGTATTAATCAATGCTCCGATCATGGACTTTGTCATGGTGGTTTTTGCCAGGTGTGATCTATCATCCCCCATTTTCCTCTTGATGTTTGATCACTTTTATTGCCAAAGCATTGAGGTAAACATCATTTTTGGTCCATAAACTATGCTACCTTATCCATTTTTGGTCCCTCATGTATCATGCTCATTAGATTTGGTCCCTCAAGTTTAATAATTTCATCAGCTTTGGTCCCTCCATTAATTTTCAGTTAAAATTAACGCACTTTAAAAAAAAAATGAATTTGCGCTCAAGAGAGTTTGAACTTGAGTCACAAGTTTGACAAAACAAACTTATTACAACTGGGCCAACTCGGTTACTTAAGTTTATATTCACCCAAAAGTTACTTATTCACTTTCTCTGAAGTATGTGAAATATCCCCTAATCAGCCACTTCAAATCAAAATCGGGTCATTCCTCAAACCCTAGCTCTGTTGTGCCGTGAGCAGCGATTTCAGAAGCAGCGTGCAATTTCAAGAGCAGCGGCGCGATCCCACGAGCAACGGCGACGACGGAGAGGAGAAGCATGATGAGGAAGACAGATTCACATCCTCAAACCCCACATTACGGTGAGTTGTTGCTAAAACTTTTGAGAACTTTTTGTTGAAATTTTAACAGTTAATTGAGAATTATTGTTGAGTGTTTGAGAACTTTCTGCTGAAATTGTTGAGAAATTATTGCTGAGAATTGTTATGAAATTATTGTTGAAATTGTTGCTGAATTTGCTGAGAAATTGTTGAGAACTTGTTGTTAATTGTTGGGAAATTATTGACATTTTTTAGGATTTGCTAAGAATTGTTGCAAAATTATTGTTAAATATGAATATTATTGATGAATATGAAAATTATTGCTGAATATGAAATTTTTGAATCTAAGATTATCTTATGTGTTGTTGTCTAGACATGCAAATTCAAGTGTTTTCAAACCTTGAAGAGCTTGATCCCGAAGTCGATTTTTCATTTTTGGATGAGGGTACAAACACAAAGGGGTTGGATGATGAATCAAAACTTGATTGTTCTGATAATGAAGAATTTAATGACATGATTATGATATGGAGGAGGATGATAGACTGTTTGAAAAATTTGTTGATCCAGATATTGAATTTAGTAGGTGTAGGAAGGAAAAATCAGTAGATAATTCTGAGATATAAGAGATAATGTGAAGCTGAACATGAAAAAGAGCTAGATGATAGTGGGGAATTCGAGAGTCTGATGGGGTCCGATGAAGAATTTCATGAAAGTTATTCAAAGTACAATCCTAAAACAGACAACAAGAATCCCGACTTGAAACTAGGACTGGTCTTCAGTTCCAAGGATGAATCTAAATTTTCTATTCAATCACATTGATTGAGGAGAGGGATGCAAGTAAAATTTGTAACAAATGACAAAAGAAGATTGAGAGCAAATTGTAAGAATGAGGGTTGTGAGTGGGCAGTCCTTGTATCACCAATGCAGATTGATTTGTTCATGGCAAGTAAAAAGCTACAACCATGTGCATAACAAGTGTTCTTGGGCTTAAAACAATAAAGTCTGAATTCTAATTGGATTGGAAAAACATTCATGAAAAAATTCAAAGACAATCCTAAACTAGGAGTGAATGAATTTAGGAGTGAGTTGTGCACAGCATTGAAAGCAAATGTCTCCAAACAGCAGGCTTACAGGGCCAAGATAAAAGCAATGGAGATGATTTTCAGGGGAATTTGAAAGAATAGTTTAGCAGAATTTGTTAGAATAGGTGACCGTGAAGCCAATCTGATTGGGCTAATGTAACCTATGTCTGAACAATTTCAGAGTTTTGATAAATTGAAATGAATAAGAAAGTGATATTCATTTGGCTTATACTTTGTCTGTGTTCACTTTACTGTTTTATTATAAATACACATGGAAGGCCAAGTGGAAGTGGAAATAAGGAGAAGAAAACAGACAAGAAATAAATAATTTTGTTATAATGGATCAATTTTGAATTATGTTTTAATTGATGTTTAAAAACATCCAAGACTGTTTTTATGTATTTGATGACTACATGACCTATGTATTGTTTATGACATTGTTTGGTATTTTAATTTATGACTAATTTATTTTTGTTGAGGTTTTGAGAATTATCTTGTGAAATTTTTATGACTAATGTATTCAATTTGTTGTTTTGGGCTAATACAAGACTTTAGAGACGTTTTATAAAACTTGGGAGGCTTAAAAATCAAGAAACAAACTTGGGGCTGCTACAAAGAAGTTGTAAATAAGTAAACTTTCGGGTGAATAAAGCTTGAGGGATAGACTTGGCCCAATGGTAATAAGTTTATTTTGTCAAACTTGTGACCTACGTTCAAACTCCCATGATCACAAATTTATAATTTTATGACAGAAAAATTAACGGATGGACCAAAGCTGATGAAATTGTTAAACTTGAGGGACCAAATGGATACATGATGGACTAAAAGTGGATAAGTGGGCAAAAATTATTAAACTTGAGGGACCAAATGGATACATGATGAACCAAAAATGGATAACTGGGCGGCATAGATTAGGGACCAAAAGTGATGTTTACCCTATATATGATCCAATTAAATTTTAAATTCTTGATTAATTCTAGTGTCTAATTTGTAAGTAAACAAAACTTTACAACACATTTAATACTAAAGAGTAAAGAACAATTACTATATAATGACATAATCCCATTTTCCCTTGTGCTTTGCAAATAGATCAATCCACAATTTTGAAAATAAAGACAATAATCTCAAAGAGTTGATGGTTTAATTTTGCCCAACATTATACATCAACTTTTATTTTTACTTCTCATCTGAAAAATTCTTACCCCAAATCAGGTATGACCGAATACATTCACAACGTATCTAGCAAGTATTCAATATATAATTACCATGTAATTAATTACTTTTTTTGTACACTAATTACGTGATAACTTATTACATTTGTCGTGTAATAGAATATTTATTACAAACACGCCTCATTCAAATTATAACTTGTTATACAAATTATCATTGTTCCAAAAGTACGTACAACTATTGCAAACGCTCCCATAATATTCATCAATACGCATGTTAATCAATCTACAATTTCTAAGTTGTGAATTCCACAAGTTTTGGGTTTTGAAAGAAACTGTTGCAGCTCTAAATCAGCTTCAAACTTCTCCATATCCTCTTTCCTCAGATTAATCCATGCCTCTATTCCATCCCCTGTCGTTGTATCCATAAAAGTTACCAGATTCTTGTACACCAGCCCGGCCGACCCGACCCAAACCGGCTTGCCCCACCCGAAATCCGCTTCGTACAACGGAAACCTACACAAGCTTGTGAAGTTAAACGTGACCAGCTCACCTTTATTTGCATGAACCATTATCTCTTTAAGGAAATTCAAATGCTTATCCCCCTGCCTCAGCTGAGCCAGGTATTCTCCGTTCACGGCTCTTATGGCTTCCCTTACTTTCTGCAAAATCTCAGAACCGCCGTCGGCTCCCATGGATGGCATGGCTACTGCCAGCCGGCTTATGTTGCCGAAATGGTACTCAGACAGCGGTGGATCCAGGCGGGTTCTTAGGTTTACTGCATGTAGCACGGTGTAGATCTTGTTCGGGTCTGCTTTCATCTCCGTGGCGGATATGAATCGGGTCCATATAAAAGCTGACAGGGCCTCCACCCGAGATGGCCGCCGCTGCGGGAACTCGCCGGAGTACCTTTCCTTGAGGGTGGAGATTTTGGAGGCGGGGAAGGTAAAGATTTTCGTGACGAGTTCTTCTTTCACAATTCCTGTACTGGGCTTGTACCCGGCAGCATCCCGCGGCGGAAAAATCTTGGCAGCCTCGAACTTGGGGGCGGGCACGTCGTCATAGTTCCCATTTCGTGCGACGGCAGCCCACGTGTTGGCCACAAGGAAGAACGATAATGCATCAGCAATCTTGTGCGATATGACTAGCCCTACAGCAGTCCCGCCGCACTGGAAATAAGTAACTTGAACAGCCATGCCAAGATTCTGCACGTCGTTCACCTTGTAGGGTAGAAATTTGTCCATGTTCTTGGGGACTGGATTCGTTATGACTTGTGAAAGACTGCAATTAGCTACGGCCTCAACGTAGGGCGCCCCCACGTCGTTGCAGTCGACATATAGATCATCGACGAGGCGGCCTGCCAGGGGGTAGAATCGTGACAGGACTTGAGATAAAGATTTCTTTAGATAGTCTGATTTTCCAGGGTTAGAGAATTTGGCATCGGCTTGATAGAAGTAAACGAGGGGCATGAAAATAGGAGGTGCAATCTGATCAAGAAACGAAAGCTGGTATTTTCGCAGTGATTCCGGGGTTGGAGAGGAGGGTTTGATGGTCTCTTGGGAGATCACTTCGATTTCAATCTCCATTGTCTGAAAAACGAATGCTACAGAAACTTCGATTTACTGTTGTTGTTTTTCTTAGAATGATGATAATCCGAAAATGTGGAAACTTGGGTATATATAGACTCGAGCTGCATGAGATATAATTTATGAGAAGCTAAGTTTTCTGTATAATTACATTGAAAATGTGAATGCAGCTGGCAATTGAATTGAATGTGAAGTCCTATATAAAGTTTACTTGCAAATTGGCAACTCTTGTGTGAAGTCATGTACTATAATGCCTGATTGGGATGCAATAAGTAGACATTATCCTTATCGTTTGGCTCTGTGTCTTGATTTATGGACTGAAAACATGATTGAAGCTTTTCCTCAAATGTCAAACATCTAATAAAGGGTTTAGATTAAATTAAAGAAGTGGGCGATGATAGTAGACTTTGAATTTTGAACCATCACCCTTTCTTATTTAACTATTTTATATATTCATAAAAGTAGTAGGTATATATGCAGCAAATGAATTAATTAATTTAGCTAGGCTTCAACACTATTTCGTGGGATCAGGATATAAATTTGATAAAAAATTTATTTTTGATAAATACATGTATGGTGGGATTATATATATTTTTGGTCCAGGGATTTAGGTCATTCGATATTTTTATCCTTTAACTTTCTAGAGTAGCATTTTAGTCTTGTATCTTTTTAATTTTTACGATTTTGATCCTTTGGTTCGTCGAGTTCACCTCTACCGACGAGAAGGGTGAACTCCAACCAAAAAAGAACTGAGATCGTGAAAATTAAAATGATCCAAGACTAAAATGCTACTCTTAAAAGTTAAAAGACAAAAATGCTGGCAGAAATAGATCAATAGGAACAAAAGTCTCAATTTACCCCCTTGTATTTTTTAAAATAAAGCAATTTATCTCCCTGTGTTTTTTCAAAATGAAGCAAAGGGAGGTAATTTGCTTCATTTTGGAAAACACGGGGGATAATTGCTATTTTTCTTTTCATAGGGGGGTAATTTGCTCATTTGCAATATCATAGGGGGTAAATTGCATTAAACCCTTAAAATTATTGTAAATAATTATTATTAACCATGGTTAAATAAAAATTATTATAAAATTTAGATTATCCACCATGAAAACTATTAGGCAAATATTTTTGCAATGAGTATTAGCCAACAAATATTTTAGCCACACTCGCAAAAATTACGGCTAACAACCATTGTATGATCGTAGTGAATGACTATTTACCACAATTTTAATCATGACAATTAATTATGATTAAATGTTAATTTTTTTTCTAGTGTGATCATGGCCAAGAAGGAGAAAGTCGACTGTATTGACCCTTTTTTAAGTTGTGATTTATATGAAAATCGTATTGTTAATCTTTTATGGGGAAATTACAATTTTGGTCCTGTATGTATAGGGGTTGGCATTTTTAGTCCTCTATGATTTTATTTTCGTATTTTGGTCTTGTAAGTTCGCGATTTTCGCGTTTTTGGTTCTATTCCGGCGAAAATGGCCGAAAAAAGTCATGTGCGAGGCACATGATCACATTTTTAAAAATTTTTCGGCCATTTTCGCCGGAATAGGACCAAAAATGCAAAAATCACAAATTTATAGGACCAAAATGTAAATTTGTACAGGACTAAAAATGCCAACCCCTATACATATAGGACCAAAATTACAATTTTTCCATCTTTTATTTATGAGTGTGTCATCAAAATGAATTCATACTTTCGAAATCCCACGAGAGGAATTAGCTAGGTAGAGAAATTATGATGAATTTGCATTTATTCTATAAAGTATGTAACAAGTGCTTTCTATAAACTCGATATTGATATCGTATTACAGTTTTGATATCAATCAAATATGTTAAAAAATATGTGAATATTTTTTTTTTTTTTTGTGAAAGCCGTCAATGTTGTGGCGGGAGGTTGGCGTGGACCCCTACCGATTTATTATCTCAAGAAATAAAATCCTACACAATCTATAAGCCAATAAACGAGGAGTACTTACTCCCCGTACAAAAAATGCCTAGGCTACGAAAAGCATAAAAACTAGCATCTCTTGAATCTGAAACAAGGGAAAAGCATATCAGATTTGAGGAGCCTGGCGAGCTGCCCCTGTGCGTTGTAGGTGTCTTTTGCGCTCCGGCGCTCGCATGCCTGATTGGCTAGATAGTCAGCCGCCGAGTTAGCTTCTCTATAGATGTGTGAAAACCTAGTATTGAGTTCCCTTCTTAGCCTCCGCAGGCGGGTGAGGAGTCCCTGGAAAGACCAATGTCCCTCTCCCCCTTCTCGATGATGCTCAGAACAGCCGTAGCATCGATCTCGACCCACAAATCATGAATCTGATGCGCAACCGCCAGCTCCATGCCCCTGACCACCGCGAAAAGTTCAGCAGAAGTGTTGGTTTTCTCATCCAAGAAATCATGGAAGGCAAGTACAAACCACCCTTGTACATTCCGGATCACACCCCCAGCGCCAGCGGTGCCCGGATTACCTTTGGATGCCCCGTCGCAATTCAGCTTCCACCAGCCAGGAGTCAGGGGAAGCCACCGGATAAGTTTAGGTCGAGGTGTCTGCGGCCTGGGGAAGTGGTACCCCATCGCACTCGCAACCGTAAGGTCTCCTTTCCAGTGTTCCCGTCGGAATCGGCCAGCATAGAATAATCTGTCCAGATGTGATCGAACTTGACGCATTAGGCGGGCCATCGAGAATCTGACTTCGAGGTGCTTGACGTCGTTCCTGCTCTTCCAAATAAGAAACACAATCAGTACCGGAATCAGAATCCAGATGTGCCCTCGTTTCACCCCCGGAGAAGACAGAACCTAGGCCTGAAACATGATAGTGATCTGCTCTGTGTGTGGGAGCTGGACGCGGAACCAATCCGCAAAATAGGACCACACACCCTGCACCCGTTGATTGTGAAGGAAAAGGTGTGATATGGTTTCTGAATGTCCTTCATCCCCGCAGCAGACACACTTTGAGGGGAACGACATTCCTCTAGCGCGCAATCGTTCGTCGATAGGAACGAAACCATGCGGCAGTCTCCACTTAAGAGTAGAAGCCGCAGGCGGAACAGTATAGTGTCAGACGTCCTCCAGCAGCTGCCTTCTTCCTTTCCGCGCGCGGTGTTCTTCCCAGAACGACTTGATGCTGAAAAGGCCTGACTGACTCCCTTTCCAACATGGTCGATCCCGTAGTTCCTCGTCAGCCAAAGATCAGATTGAGGATGTGCGTCGGGACCAGCTACGTTAACTTTGATTGGTCCCATTTTCGTAGATGCGAAGCTGCCGGCAGCTGCATCAGGTCTGCTAGTGCTCCCTCCCCTAGCCAATTGTCATGCCAAAAGCACAGATTACCTTCCCCAAGTGCCCACATAATGGATGGCTCCGTTACTGGCTGTATGCGTTTAATTCGACGCCACTGTAGCGACCCCGTGGAAAAAATGCGAGTGGAAGCCGGACATGATCGTTTGCAGTACTTGCATTTCAGGAATTCTGCCCACAAAGACGAGCTCGTCTTATACCGCTACCATAACTTCGCCGAGAAAGCATCGACCATGTCAGCTAGCCGACACACACCAAGCCCCCCCTCATCAACTGGATAACACATTCGGTCCCAAGCAGCCCAATGTATCCATTTATTAGTGTCGGAGGACCCACAGAAAAATTTGTTGAGCATCCTCTCCACCCGGACCAAGACTTCTTTCAGCGGTTTGAAGACGTGCATCAAGTGAATCGGCATTGCCATCAGCACCGACTTGATGAGTTGTAGTCGCTCGGCGTAGGAAAGCAATGTTTTCTCCCAACCTCCTATTTTCCCTGCCATGGAGTCAAGCAAAGGCTGGAAAAATTCTCGTTTCCGGCGGCCGACGTAAAGCGGGGCCCCCAAGTATGTGATCGGGAATGATTTAAGCGTGAAACCTGTGATGCGCTTAACTCTATTTTTAACCAGCAAAGGCGTGTGAGGAGCTACTAGAAACACTCTTGGCTCTGTTGATTTTCTGCCCCGGCGTCCGTTCAAATGTGGCCAGAAAGTCCATTAACACGTGCAGCGTTCCTTCTCGAGCATTGGTGAAAATTAACAAATCATCGGCGTAGGAGAGATGAAAAACCCCTTCACTCCCTGTGTAGGCTAGTGATTTATTTGCTGCAAATAAAAGATTGAGGCCCCTTGACAAGTATTCCGATGCTAGAATGAATAGGGTGGGCGACAAAGGATCACCTTGGCGAAGCCCCCTTGTAGACTTGAAAAACCCGTTGAGCACGTCGTTGATAATGACTGAAAACCAGCAGTTTCGAACACAATTCCGAATGAGGAGTAGCCATAGAGGCGGGAAACCAAGCCTGGAGAGGATCCCTTCCAAAAATTCCCAGTCAACTCTATCATACGCCTTCTCCATGTCTAGTTTAAAGACTAAATTCTGTGTCTTACGGTTCGCTGGGAGTGAGTGCATTAATTCCTGGGCTAGTAAAATGTTGTCACCAATCTGTCTTACGCCACAAAACCACTCTGATTCGGTGAAATCGGCGAAGGCAGGATATCCTTCAGTCCTTCTCCTAGCAATTTTGATAGAATTTTGTTCGTGGTGGGTGTTGCACAAGCTAATCGGCCGGTACACCACCCAATGTGAGGGATTCTTGACTTTCAGGATAAGCACCAATGATGTCGCGTGAAAACTTACCGGCATAGCTGAGCCATTGAAAAATCCAGCACGACATCCAAGAAATCCCCTTAATCACCTCCCAGCATTTCTGAAAAAATAGGACATTAAAACCGTCGGGCGACCGCACTTTCCGACGCCATGGCAGCAATCACCTTTCCCACCTCTCCATAGTTGGGGTCTGACACAGCAAAGCCTCCTGTTCCACTATGATCAGGCGGGGGATATGGAGCAAATCCAGCTCGGCTGGTCGTAGCATGTCCGCGGTCAGCAGCGAGCGGAAGAGGAACTGTTGTGGTTGAGATTTCTTCCGACTCATGACCAGACGCCTTCATGTTGGAATTGTTGTAGTTAGCGTTCTCGCCGTTTCTTTTGACAAGGGAGTGGAAGAATTCATGTTCGGTCCCCATCACATAGCCACTTGCATGCCGCCTTTTGCCTCCAAAAATCCTCCTCCACTAAACGGCTTGCTGGAATAATGTCGTACGCTTGTTCATCTCTATTAGATTAGCGTCAGTGGGATCAGCATCATAGGGCTATTCAGCTCGCTGAACTTCTTCCTCAGCTGTACGCAGGTTCACAAATATGTCACCGAACACCTCGTTGTTCCATACTTTCAAGGTTTGTTTAAGTCGTTTCAGTTTCCGAGCGAGGAGCACCATTCCTTTTCCCTATGTTGGCTCGCTCCAAGAAGTGGAAACCAAATGCAAGAAATCCGGATGTCGGCACCACATATTCTGAACGAAAGGACGAAGGGCCGCCGGGTCCTGGGGCCGAACTGAACAAGGAGTGGGCAGTAGTCTGAGGAGGCCCGAGTAAATGCTGCACGTGTGTTCGCAGAGCATCAATCCATTCGCTGGAGAACAAGTCCCGGTCCAATCTTTCCCAATTCTGTGATCAGTCCATGTGAATTTGGCACCTTGAAACCCACGTCAATAAAGTCCACAATAAAAAATGACCTTGCTAAATCCTCTATCGAATGATTCGTTGGATGGAGGCCATCCGACTGCTCTGATGGGGTAGCAATAGTATTAAATCCCCGCCGATGAACCATGGGGCATTATGAGCGCTGGACACCCGCATGAAGTCCCAGATATCGCGACGGGCTCGCTTATCGCATTTCCCATAGACCAAGGTGCAAAAATTGGTTTTTGTCGAAATGAAATTGCCAGCTTAAGGAGCAGCAGGTGGTCGCTATCATGCATAACTTCGCAGCCGACTGATTCATCTAGAAGGCACCAGATTCGATTGTTACGGTTCCGGATGCTGTTGCGAAACCCAGGCGGCGACAGATGGATTGGTCGTCCCACGCTGTCTTCGGATCAATAATGCACATCAGATTCATCTCTTATCTTCCTCATACATCGAACCATTTTCTGTTATTCTCGACCCACGGATATTCCATATAACTACGTTCATCATCAAAATTGATCGGATAAAGAGTTGACACGGGCATGACTCCGTGTCACAATACGCTCTTATCTCCCGCCTGAATTACCCCTGCGGTGTCGCCCTCAGGTCTTAGCCTCGGGAAGAATTTCCTCTTCAGCTAGAAGTTCCAGAGGTGGATCCCCTCCAAGAGGTCTCGGAGTTGTCAGCTGCTTCTGCACACCCGCCGTCGGGCTGTTTTGTGCGCTGCCTGTGTCTGCAGCAAAAATGCAAATTGTTCTAATGGGGTTACCATCCGCCTCCTCTGACACTACCGAGGTTCCTTGTCCTTGTGCCAAAGCCGGCCCCTCACACCCCTTAGGGTCCTCCACCGTTTCCAACTCAGGCATAGTTGTCCCTGCTGAATTTTCGGACTGACCCTCCTCCGGGCGCTGACGCCGGTTTGAGTCTGCGGGCGCCTCAGCAGCCCCGACTTGTGAGCCCCCATCGCTAGAAGTCAAAGGCTGGTTTGCTTGTCCGTCTGGGGTGGGCTGAGTTGGCACTCCCCCCACGTTTTCATTGCTGCGCTTCTTATTCAACAGGATTCGAAGGTCCGGCTTATTCATCGGGCCCTCACTGGGTGTTGCTCCTTTCCTTCCCGGCAGTCCTCAATCGCATGACCAAGGTGCAGACACTTTGTGCAATATTTGGGGCATTTTTTGTAGATCACGGACTGGTGCACGTAGGATCCTTTCGTACCAATCCACATAGCAGAGGGCCGCTCCTTCATTAGATCAATCTCCACGCATACCCGCGCAACTCTCGGGCGTATCCCGTCGGCTGTCGTTTCATCCATTTTAAGTGGCATCAAATGAGGCTTGCTATCCCGAATAAAGTTTTCTTCTGAAACAAGTTAATTGGGAGCTCGGGCAATCATATCCTCACCGGGGCTATGGATGACTCCATTCTAGGGTTGAAATTCGGTGACCATTTGAACAAACGCATAGGGAAGCCTTCGACGAACAAAATCTGCCGTAGCCACAGTCGGGAGAAATCCTCCTCGTTTCTCAGTTTAATGATGATGTGCTTGACGTTGACAACGCTAACTGTGTACGCACCTCGTAAACCCAGTCTTGCAAGGTATGTCCTCATGGTCTGCATGCTGGGGTAACCATGAGAGAACTTGCCGACCAGCGTGAATTTGAGGTTTTCCGCTAATTTCTCCGTTTCCGCCATGGAGAAGTTGATGGCTCAGCCCCCTCGATATAGTCCCCGTTGGCCAAAGAATTCTTCTCCTTCGGCGAAAATTTTCTTAGAGGCTCTGGGGGATAAGGGCGCGTTGTTTGTGAGGGTTTCCAGGAAGGTCTTTCGTTGTTCTGGGGGGTTCGACGGCCGACAGTGCCTGATCGGCCATACAAGGAGTCCAAGTGTGAGGAGAGTTTGGTTTCGAGAGAGAGTCCTAGCGTAAAATCTGGTCTTAATATCTAAAAAATAAAAAATAAAAAATGTGAATATATGCTCCACCATATATATATTTGAACTACTTAGTTATGAAAAGTGAAAACCATATATAAATTAAAAGGTAAAAATAATTCGAAGGATAAGCACTAATTAATCCGACCAAGTGAACAATGAATAATACTATACATAGTTGATTTTGACGTACATGTGATGAAACCAAATTGTTCTCAATTCGATGCACCTTATGTTTGTTCGTGTTGCATTTTCTAATTTAGTCATTAAATTTGATGTAAAAGTTAATAATTATATATACTAATTAATGTGGACTAGATTTATATATAAGGAGACAATTTGGGATAGGAGGTCGCAGGTCGCCTTTGATATCCTGGAAGAGTTGGAACCTGAGAAAAGAAAATATCGTTAGGCTTGTTGGGATGCCCCCAGCGAATCGATGCCTAATTCAACTCGAGCTCGAGATAGGGATAAACGAATTGAGAGTATTTAATGCTGATAATCTAGTAATCAAAACCTTACCATAAATAATGTCTGAAAACGTATTTATATGGCAAAGGACACCCACTTGCTCTGAACCAAATGTTAATGTGAGGGTCCGGCGTCAGATGCTGAGCAAAGAGGCATCCACTTGCTTTGACCTAAGTGTCCATGTCAAGGTCAGAGGTGTCAGAAGTGCCAGATGATCTAATGACCTATATTCCCCGAGTTCTAGAAATCGGGTCACCCGAGAAGATCTGGGCCGCCAAAATCTGACCCGACGTGTGTGACACAAATTTCGTCCTCCCATGACAATTTTTATCCTCAGAGGGATTTTTGGTCAATTCTACCTCAACTTCATTCTATACCCATCAAGAGAGATGATCATTACATAAGGGTCGAATATATATGCGAAATAATTGTATAATTATGATTGATTTTGTTGAATGTGGATGATTGATTAAAATCGCCTAGTGCGTTTTGGCGGCTTTTCCAACTAATATTATTCCTTCCGTAGGAAAAGTAATTATATAAAAATCGTTTTTCAAACTTTTAACTGTTGAAATTGCTTTTATTAATTCTTTTTTTTTTTTCTTTCCCTTTGTGGGATCGCAATCACGATGTGAAGGGGAAGACCCTTTTTTTGGCAAGGAAAAATGTGTTGAAATAAACACACGCTTTTATTTTTTTTCTTTAACGCGTACGTATGGGCCATATAATTGAATAATCCACAGTCAGAAAATAAGTCTAATTTCACACACACGGATATATAAAAGCTGCTTCATTTTTATCAGCTATTTTCTCAGATCGCTTTTTTTGTTTTAATTTAGTGTATTAATAATTTTAAAAAGCGCAAATTGAAAGCGTCCCTTTCGTGTTGGCTAAACTCCCATTTACTCCCCTATATTTTGCTGAAAAAGCTAAACACCCCCCTGTGATATGGAAGTAGGCAAAAAAACTCCTCGTGTTTTGTTAAACGCAGCAAAAGCACCCCTTCCGTTAATAATTGATGGAAAGTGTGCCACACACGCGTCTCATACGATTTTGGGTGATTTGTAGCTGCTTTTGACCTCAATTTTGGGTGTCTTTTACTAAAATACCCTCATTATGTGCATATATTTAACTTTAGGCATTTTTTACTTTTTTTGGGTTATATTTTTGCATTTTCATCTATATAAAAAATTAATTTTTAAAAAATATATTTACTTAAAACAATAAGAAAAAAATATATAATTAATTTTTTGATAATTTTTAATTACTAAAATTAAAAAATATATAATTTTTGTGTTTTATTATTTTAAAATTTACAACTATTTAAAACCCTAACATTTTTAATTACTAAAATTAAAAAATATGTAATTTTTGTGTTTTATTATTTAAAATTTTACTACTATTTAAATAATTATTTTTTTAATTTAATTAGATTAAAAACCTAACTTTTTTAATTACTAAGATTAAAAAATATGTATTTTTTTGTGTTTTATTGTTTTAAATTTTACAACTATTAAATACTTAATTTTCTTAAAATTTAACTTAAATTAAAATCCTAACTAAGTTTTTCTCACTTTAAATTAAAAATTTAAAAATTAAAAAAATCAAAAAAAAAAGAGAAAAAACTGGACGACGGCCCCTTCTGTGTTCTGGGCAACTACGGTCGCCCAGGTTGGGGCGACGGAGACGTCGTCCAAATTACGATGTCGCCCAAAACAGCATAGATCTGTCGTCACCCAGATTTGGGGGCGACCTTCTAAGGAGTCGGTGGGTGGGGAGGGTTGGCGCTCCGGTGGTGGTTGTGCGCGCGGGAGGTGGCGGTGGGCGGTAGAAAGGCACCAGGGAAGCGGGGTGGGGGTGGGGTGGGGGTGGGGGGTAATTTAATTTAATTTATCTTTTTGAAAAATAATATTACTTTTTATAATATATATTTTTAAATTAATTAAATCTATGCCGTTGATTTGTTTTATAAATTTAAGATCGAATGGTCAAAATTAATTAATTAGATCTAATGGTTTTGATATAATCAATAAAGATCCAACAGTCAGAAAAATAAATAATAATATATAATAAGTAAGGGCATAATGGTCAATTTATCAAAATTAACGCCGTTAGCGGTCTTTAACGGCGAGGGGCAATTGAGCTTAATTTTACAAAACACAGGAAGGGTTTTCGCGTATTTATGAAACACAAGGAGATTTTTCGTCGACTTTTCAAAATACAGGGGGATTTTATGCATTTTAGCCCCTTCGTGTTAGCCATATATGACAATTAGCCCTATGTCAAAAATAAATAAGCAACTTAATTACCTCCTTATGTTTCTATAAATAGTGCAGAAAAACCTCCCTCAACGTAGTGGTAAAATTCACACACGTTTATACAGGTGGTGGTTTGATTTTGGGCTGTCAAGGTTGATAGCATTTTAGACTGATCATGTGTTGGGGCCCATTTCAACCAACATTTAGTTTTCAATCAACAAGAGCACCTGATCCCCTCTTTTACATTTTGAGAAAGCTAGAGTGTCTGCCATGATCCTTGAAATACTGAAACTAAAATCTGTTTCAAAAATACCATCTGTAGTATTGAGCAACCCATGTATCGATTGTATTTTTAGAAAAAGGAGAACACTTTTGAATTTATCTTCGTCTTCTGGGTTTTCAATATATTATTTGTTTTTACAAAGGGGGTTATGTTGCTTACTTTTTCAACAGAATGGGATAAATTATCATTTTTCAATAACACGTGAGGTAAATTGCTATTCACCCTTCTTAAAAAGAAATAGGATTATTTATATTTCCAGAAATATTGTGAGTTAATATATTTTTTTATTCCAATTTGTTTTCTTGCAGTTTTTGAATGATATTGCTTCATGTCCAATTAAGGGTTGAACTTTGAAGTTAAGCTGTCCCACGTATTTAAATTGACTTTTTGATGTGATGAATTTCATGTCCACGATGCATATATACTCTAATTAGACAGAGAAAATAAATACAAATTAAATAAGATATCAAGTCCTTTTATTTTTATTTTTTCTTACATGAATGAATTCATATATATATATATATATATATATGCGTGCATGTCTCCCTGCCGACACTTCCTGTCATGTTTGGGAAATCACATACAAACTCAAGGAAGAAAATATTTTTGAATTAGTGGTAATGAAAAAACGTAATCTATATAATTAATAATGGTTAAATATTGATTGAAAATTTCAAAATTATCACTATAATTATATATGAGCGACCATGATTTTAATTCTTTTTATTCGTATATAGCTTTTATGATTTATTGATGACAAAATGGTTTAAAATGTCACTAATAATTATTAGTGATACATCTGCACTGATAATTCAATAACAATACAAATATTTATAGTGATAAATATATTTGTTATTAATTGTATATGAATATAATTTTAGAAACAATTTTTTTATTATCAATTATTCATTGTGTTTATATTGTGATTTAATTTTTATCATTAACATTCTCTCTCTCCTTTTTTTATTTTTTTATATAATGATACTATATATATTACATAAAATATAGGGTTGAATCCTCTTCCAAAAAGAAAAAAAAAATAGGGTTGAATCATATACATGCAATGCAAGTACATATTAATGAAGACTGATGGTCGTTATGAATATTTTAGCTATTTAATAGAATGGAGAGTTGCGGAAGTATCTGGTATTTGTCTGCAGCATCTCAACTAATATCCTTTAATGCAATCATTAATTACAATTACCTCTCTTAATTATTCCGGATCATACCATATCTTCTTAGTGGGAAAAAAATAGTCGCAATCAAGGGAATTATTTTAAAGAAATTAAAAAGCTCGGAGTGAATCTTAAAATTATAGAAGGACAATGCATGGCCTTAGACTTAATAGTTCCTTTAACGGCTATTAATTGGCCCAGAGACCGATGTTTTAGCCTAATGGTTGAGGCTGATGATCTCATTAATAAGTTTGAGATTATGGGCTCGAGTCCTATTAGACGGGTGTGTATTTATCTTACTTAATGTGGATAATTTATTATAATGAGTATTTGTCTCGCTAAATTTGATATTGTATTGTGAGTTTATTAATTGATCGAGTCGATATACTTATCAATTTATATATTGATGTAAATTATGTAATTTTCGTTTCAATAAAGAAAAAAAAAGTAGCCCAGAGAAAATTACAAAAATTATTAATCGATATAATATGATATGATTAGGAATAAATATGAGTAATCGGAAAAAAGGGTTAGCCCAGAGAAAATTAGAAAAATTATTAATCAGTATAATATGATATGATTTAGGCTACAGGTGTTTGGTTAAACTTCTTTTTTTTTTTAAATTATAAGTTTATACATTTTATATAAAATGCGAGTGATGTGAGCAAAAATTGCTCAATCAAAAAAGAAGATTGTACTTGGGCCGGAAATCAAAGGTTGTATGCTGTACTTGATGGAAGGAACGAGGACATGCAAAAAATAGGTTAGCACTCCGACGCTCAAGTCAGTAATTTGATAATAAGTAGAGAAATTAAGAACACAATAAGCGTGAGTGTAAAATCGAGGTAGGTGTAGCATGAAACAATTGTGTAGTGTGTTTCATAAAAATTAGAATGTCGTTACCCACTAAGAAGGAAAGTGGGGTATTTATAGTTCTGAGAGACTTCTCGGGCTGAGAAGTCTAATGCCATTAGGACTCTTAGAGGCCACCAGGGTGAGGACTCCTCATTCCCCGGATGTGGATAAGTCTTCTTCAGTTTCTGCCCGGGGTCTAAAGGGGAGAGAGGGCTAATCTTCCTGGCGTCTTTCTCGGATGGAGGTTATCTTGCTTAGTTGGCAGCTGACGTGGGCCTTCCATAGCGGAGCTGGCAGCCCAGGTCCGAGGGCTTGGACCTTCCTACCACGCAAGTGGATCTGGGCCTATTGCCTTCGGCCAAGGCTTCCTTTTCTCAGCTGGGGGGTGAGGCATCACCTTGTTTGTGATGGGCTTCACCAAGAGGAGGGCCCAAAGCCTAGGCCCAACTGGAGCCCCATTATCTTTTAGTCTTCCTTCGTTGGGCTAGAGACGGCCAATTCCTCACACCATTCAGTCCCACCCCCCCCCCCCCCCCAACTCTGAGAAGGAAGATGCCATGGCCCTCCTTCTGAGAGTAGGGTTGGTTTTCCAGGGAGATTTAACTCTCAAGAAAGGGGACAGCCCTCTCGGGCCACGAGATTATGTTAGTGATTTGATAGCTGTGACGCGACATGTTTCGTACTCTAAGCATGTGAGCTGACACACCTGCCAAGGCGGGAACAGTTATGCACTAAACCGACCCTTGGGTGTTGGTAACCGCCCAATCCCTGGCGGTTACCTAGCGCACCTTTGTGTAACCATAACAGTTCACCCCTCCATCTTCCTTTCAACTTCCACAGATTTGATTTTCTTCCACTCCTCCCCCCCCCCCCCCCCCAAATTTTAGAGAGAGAAAACCTCATCCTTTCCTTCTTGCTCTCTGTTCTTCTTCTTCGTAGGTGCATTAATCAACTTTAAGCTTTTTTTTTTATCTTGTCTTGGTTGCGCTTCTTAAAAAAACTTGTGACTCGTTCTATGATAAAATAGCGTCTTCTGATGAGTCCATGCGCCTAATTGGGGAAAAGTGGGTAGGTGATGATCTTGGCAAAGCCACCTCTGGTCCCTCTTCGCATGGAGGGGCTTGTCGGTGGCACATGCGAACTGCGGCGAAGGGGCCCCTCCGTTTGTTGGATGAGCCTCCTAACGGAGGCGAGGACTCCACTAGTGAGGAGAAGGAAGAGGTGGCAGATTCCTCCCCCGGCGAGGAGGCGGAGCCTCCTGTCGTCGGGGGAGAAGGGATGAGGGCAAATAGCCCTATCCTTTTTTAGGGTGTCTCCTCCTCGCTCCGGGCTTCTAATCTGGGGGCTCTTTGTGCCGACTTCCATATTCCCTCACTTTTACCCTTATGGTTCCTTCGCCTAATAGCCGTCCTGACCGTCCTCCTCCCGATTACTTGTGTTTTTTTTGTTGCCCAACTGAAAGCTGGTCTCCGTTTCCACATTCCCTATTTTTATGGGGATGTTGCTCGTGTCTTTGGAGTCCCTCTGAATCAACTGGCCCCAAACTCCTTCCGTCTTCTGGCCAGTTTTGCAATGGTTTTTATATTTCATGGTGTTTACCCCACTGGTCAGGACTTTTTCTTGTTTCCAATTAAAAAGGTCTTAGTCCGGTGTCTTCCATTTTTCCCCCGCCGTAGGGTAAATTTCATGCCCGCTCCAAGTGCCCCCAAACTATGGCAGGGCAGTTTTCTCTTTGTTCTTCCTCCGACTCCCTAGGATTTTCCTTCTGATTGGATGTATGAACTACCTCCCTTATCTCCTTTTCCATTCACGATTGCTACCCCATCATGACCTCCCTCATCGAAGAGCTCAACTCTCGGCCGTATGACTGCGGGGGGTGATCGAGGAGAGACTCCTATCCCACTTCTGGCTCAGCCCAAGCGTGGCCCCTTGGAGGAGTCGTTGGGTATTTTAGTCATCTCCCGCACAGATTTACTTCTTCTTCCTTTTCTAATTCTGCTTATTTATGAGTCGCTATTAATGTTTTGCCATGTTTCCTGCAAATCGCATCATGTTCAGCAAGTTTCTGCAGAGCGGTATCCAGGGCGGCTCAGGTAGCCGTCAGGCGACCCTACCCAGCCGCTCGTCTGAGAAGACTCCCTCCTCTGGTGACTCCAATGGGAAGCGAGCGCCTCAATCCCCCAAGGCTCTTCTAAGCGGGCTAAGGGGCTTCTTCTTCAGCCATCCCTCTGCAGGTGTCCACACGTTTTGGGGTAGTAACGACATCCATGCCTCCTCCTTCTCGGGATACTAGTAGCTCCTCCCCCTGCCGCCAAAGGTTTATTGCTGAATGGGGCTTCCTCCCTCATCACTCTCTGATGAAGGAGCCAGAGGAGAGTAACTCCCTGGCTATAGATTTTTTGAAGGGAGCATTGTTGCCTAGGGACAGAAAGGCCCTTTCCTATATCCGCCGAGATGACGTATTGGGAGTTCTCGCAGGCCACCTTGCTCGGGTATCCCGCATTGCTCTTTTTCCTATTTCTTCTTTATTTCGATGACTCACATATGTTTCCCTTTTCAGGCGAGCACGGCCATGGACGAGGTACAGTCACGCCCCCAAGCCCCGCCTCCACCTCCCTCAATGGCCAACGGAAGAGACTGGAGGAGAAGGTGGACCGCCTGACAGAGGAGCTGAGCAAGGCCAAAACGGCCAAGAATGCATATCAGGAGTTGGCTCGGGGGGCTGAAGAGAGGGCCCAGGTGGCGGAGGATAAAATGGAGCAGCTACAGAAGCAGCTGATGGCGGTGACAGAGAGTCAGTCTACGGTCCTATCCAAGGCCCGAGAATAATCTTATAAAGATTTCCCCAACTCCTTAGAGGGACGTGAATACCTGGAGGCCTACTGGGAGAGCCGCCTCACTGAATTCAAGATATCATATGACTATAAGGTGGAACTAGGGCGAATAGTTGGCCCTTTCTTGGAATATGGCTTTAAAGGCTTGTCAGCAACAATTCACCGACCAGGGTTATCCTCCATCAGGAGAAGAGGCCAATTTCCTGGATTTTGATGTGGTTCTGGACGGGGCTCCTGATCTGTTTGCATCCCCAACTCCTGGCGCAACGTCTCCCCCAGAGAGTTCAGGTACAAAGTTAACTAAGTTGTTTGTTGTCCTGACCCCATTCTTAAATTCTTGAATGACATGTCTGGTTACTTCCTCTCAAATGAAGAATTAGACTTGATCATAGACACAGCCATGGAGGAGGTGAGGAAGCCTACTGAGGTCCCTGAGGAGGAGAAGAAGCCCGCTCAGAAGAATGTTGCCATCCACGAGCCTGCTGTCGTTGCCCCCCCTGAGAAGGAAGAGAGAGAGAGAGAGAGAGAGAGAGAGAGAGAAGACCCCATCTATGGGGCAGATTGACTAAAATGTACTCCTTTTTTTAACTGCTTCTGTGATTCCCCCACCATGGGTGGGGATGAAATTATTTAAATATTTGTTCTTGGATGATTTGGCCATTTGGCAGGTTCAGCCAAAGGTCTTTTATTTCTAATTGCTTTCTTTTTGAACATCTAGTTCTGCTTGAGGCTTGCCGCCTATATCTGCTTTGAATTGCTTTTTTGGTGGTGCACATTCTGCTTTAAGGAAAATATCCCAAATGCGTACCTGGATGCATTTAACAAGGTTTAGATAATAACAGGGAAAGATGTTTTCTGTGGTTAGTATATTTTCTGCACTTGAGTTGGTTGCATGTGCTTTGTGACAGGACTTTTCAATGCCTGGTTGAAATCAGGGCTTGTATTTTTTAGGGGAGAGAATGTGTGCTGGCTCCCGGAGGCAGGGCTTTTCTTCAACCCCTATAGCTTGTTTCGCGCAAAAAGATAGGAGGAGATACGAAAGTTAAAAACAAGGTATTTTTACTTGGGGTCAGGATTTCTGCCCTGAAACTTCCCTCTTTCTGTCCCAAGTATTTACTATACTAATAAGCTGCCAATACCTGGAAAAGAGGCCTTTCCGAGGCCTGAGAGGCTCTTGCCTTTCTAAGAGCTAACTTTAGAGAGGGACTTTTCCGCTGAGGGGACTCCTTTGAAGGAGTCTAAATCTTGAGAGGGAGCTCTACTAAGGGGACTTGGATGCGAGGAGTGCCCGCCAAGGGGGCTTATTCTGAAAGAGGCCCTGTTGATAGGGTCTTGATTTGAGGAGGGTGCCCATTGAGGTGTCTTATTATGAGGGAGACCTCGCTGAGGGGACCTTGATTTGAGGAGGTGTGCCGCTGAGGGGCTTATGGATAAACTTCTTAAGATTCTGGATATTCCAGGGCTTCCTTCCGCGTCTTCCAGCTCATACGCCCCTCGACCCAATACACTCGTTACTTTATATGGCCCTTCCCAAATGGGGTCTAACTTTCCTACGAGTTTAGATGCTTCCACTTTCCGGAGGACCAGATCCCCTACCTGGAAAATTTCGAGGCCTGAGGGACTAATAGTGAGCTTTAATCATTAGGTTCTTATACCTTTGCATCTGAAGGAACGGTTTTTCTCGTAGTTCTTCTATGAGATCTAGATTTTCTTTTAAGTAAGAGGTTGTTGTCTTCCTTGGAGTAGCACAAGATCTTGTGCGAGGGTATGCCTAGTTCGGTTGGGATACCTGCATCCATTCCGTATACTAAGGAGAATGGGTTTTTCCCCTGCAGGGTTGCTCGGGGTGGTGCGATAGGCCCATAGTGTTAGAATTGGAGTCAAGCCAATTGTTGCTCATTGTCTACCATTCTAAACGATCTTTTTCAATAAAATGTTAATATTAAGAATTGTTCTTTGGCCATCTTCATCTTATGCTTAATACAATATTTGTATGCATTTGGTTAAAGCCCTTATATCATAGTGCTATGGGGTCGGGTCGCGCATATGATGGCGACCATGAAACCAACCTCTATGGTTTGATCTAAAATGTTACAAGTCGATGAATCGGTCGAGACGGGGCATCGACCATGATTCCCTAGAGACTTGCACTAAGTTATGCGTTCATATGATGATTGTTGTGTTTCATAGACAACGTCTACGCACTTTAGTGGGTGCTTGATAAAAGAGTTATCAAGTTCACTGAACTGGCCCGTAGGAGATGTCATATGGAAGCCTTGTGGGGCATGATCGGTATAACTTGATTTTCCTTTGTTACGTTAGTGCATTAAGTGGTCCTTTGACTTGAGGTTCCACAGTAACCTTGTGCATTGGATGGCTATGACTTGATCATGTCTGACACAGCTATGGTTTCTTCTATAGTTGTTAAAAAGCCATGTTTCAGACATATTCAGAGCATGCATGGAGGTTGGGGAGTTCCAAAATAGGATCCATCGCTCATCATGAAATGATGAAGAATGTCCTATGTTCTCTACATTATGTTCTCCAAAATCTGTGGCCACGATAGTTGATCAAATAGGAAAGGAGTTTCCTATGTTGATAAATGAGTAGCACAAAGTGTAGAGTTGATACATAGATATTGAAGTCCTAGATGGGAACTGATTGCAATTTCGTGCCCTAGACTTCGATCGGGAGATTAGCTTGATGGAAGGACTGTATTTGCATGAAACTCGTAACTTACAGGTTCACGTAGACTCACCTATTCTCTAGTGCCATGGACTACTGCTAGGTGGTCACCCATGGGAACGGGTACCCTCCAATTAAGAAGTTGATTGAGGGTGATTAATTATGATATGATCTAATTAATCTAATGCAAATAACTTGCTAATTAAATTGTATATGTGATACAAGCCCAAGTCTAGCTGAGTAGTGAACCTAAAGGGTCACAAACAAATCCATGATGGAATTCTTGGAAATAATTAATTGGATTAATTATGGAGAAGATGAAGAAGCAAAGTTGAATTTGTCTTCTTATGAAGAAACAAAGTTGAACTAGTCTTCTTGAATAAGCAAAGTTCAATTTGTCTTCTTATGAAGAAGCAAATTGGACTTGTCTTCTTGAAGAAGCAAAGTTCGATTCGTCTTCTTAAAAACGAAGAAGCAAAGTTCGATTTGTCTTCTTGAAAGACGAAGAAGCAAAGTTGGATTTGTCCTCTTAAAAATGAAGAAGCAAAGTTGGATTTGTCTTCTTAAAAACGAAGAAGCAAAGTTGGATTTGTCTTCTTAAAAGACGAAGAAGCAAAGCTTGATTTGTCTTCTTGAAAGACAAAGAAGCAAAGTTGGATTTGTCTTCTTAAAGACGAAAAAGCAAAGTCGAACTTGTCTTCATAAGATGAAGAAGCAAAGTCAAACTTCTCTTCTTAATATGACAAAACAAGTTTGTCATTTTATAAGAAAGAAGAAGCAAAGTTGAACATCTCTTCTTAATATGACAAAACAAGTTTGTCATATTGTAAGAAGAAGAATCAAACTTGTCTTCCTCTTTACAAGATGAAGAAGCAAAGTTGAACTTCTCTTCTTAATATGACAAAACAAGTTTGTCATTTTGTAAGAAGAAGAATCAAACCTGTCTTCCTCTTTGCACGAAGAAGAAGAAGACAAGTTGAACTTGGCTTCTTCAATGGAAGGTCTATAAATAGGAGACCTTTGTCATTCAAAAGAATGCTTGAGAATCCTTGGCAATTCTTTGCTACCTTTTCTCCTTTGCTTCCTTTGCTCTTTCGCTCTCTTTCTCTCTTGCACTTGTTCAAGTCTCGACGAGAAATGAGTTTCTTGTCTTCTTCGTTGATCAATCGTTGATCTACCGAAATTCTCTAATGCCTACCAGCATAGGGTTATTGGAGATTCCATCATAGGTGGTGTTGACTATATTTAGAGGGAAGAAAAATGTGTTCTTGCCGTGAACAATGATCGGAACGATTTTACCGTACTAAAGGACTAGTAGCCGTATTCTACCGAATGCTTAGATGGGGATCGTTCTTGAAAACGTTTACGTCATCTGCATCAACTGACGGACACCAAGGTTAGTATCCTAAACCATTCAATTCACTCCTTTATGCATGAGATCCGCACCGTAGTAGCAACGAGACGGGCGATTTGATCGCTAATTACAATATTGTATTGTAAGTTAAACTCTAATTTTCACTGCGTTTAACGTCTCGAGGTCTATACGAAACTAACACATAGAACACTGGACAACTCTTCCACCCAATTTCCCCCAACCTTTTCCAGTCTTTTCTTGATCCCCTGGACTAAAGTTCTATTAGCTACTTCTACTTGTCCATTGGCTTGGGAGTGTGCTACAATTGTAAACCGTTGCTTGATTCGCATATTCCTACAATCTTGTATCATTTGCCCTTGGAACTGTCTGCTATTGTCGGAGATAATTTCTCAGGGGATCCCAAACAGCAGATTATATTTCCAAATGAATTTCATAACTTCTCCTTGGTGATACGTGCAACGGGTCCCGCTTCTATCCACTTGAAAAAGTAGTCAATGGATACTAGCAGAAACTTCCTCTGGCCGGGTGCCAGAGGGAAAGGCCCTACTAGGTCCATCCCCCACTAAGCGAAGGACAAGGAGCCAGCAATGTAGATAATGGCTCCGTTGGTTGGTGTATAAGGGAGGCGTGCTTCTGACATTTATCGCATCTCCTGACTTAAAGACTTGGCATCCTGCCTCAAGGTGAGCCAAAAGTATCCAGCCCTCAGGGCTTTATTTGCGAGGGCTAGCGCCCCTATGTGTGAGCCACAACAACCCTCGTGGATTTCCTTCAAACATGTAACCCATCCTCCTGGGAGAGACATCTCAACAGCGGGTGTGATAAAGTCTTTTTATATAAGGTGTCACCTTGTAAAAGGAATCTAGTGGCCCTTTTCTTTAACCGAGCCACTTCCCATCGGTCCTTCGGGAGACTGTCCTACTCCAACCAAGCCGGAAGGGCTTGCCTCCAATCTCCCGTCTGGGACACTACCTGAACCTCTAAAGAGAAATCTCCCTGAGGGAGGTATTGGATAGTTATCTGTTGCGTTCTGCAATCTTCTAGGGCGCTTGCCAGTTTAAACAGGTAGTCTTGCCTTGTTGTTTCTCTTTTCTCAGAATTTAGATGATTTTGAAGTCATCAAATTTCGACTTCCATTCCTCTATCCTCCGCAAGTATTGCTTCATAGTATCTTCCTTAGCCTCATAACTTCCTTCTACCCGTTTTAAGATGATCTGGGAGTCAGAGTACGCGATGAGCTGCCTCGCTCCTGCCTCCCAAGCCATTTTCATCCCTAGGGCCAGGGCTTCATACTCAACTTCGTTATTAAAAGCCTTGAACCCAAATTTTACAGCAAATTCCAGGTCCACCCCCTGGGGCGGGGTGATGACTAAGCTTGCTCCACTGCCTTGTGCTGTGGCGGATCCGTCTACATGCAACAACCAGCATCCCCCTTTAGAGGGTGCAAAGGTTGTTTCAGACATGAAGTCTGCCAAGGCCTGGGCTTTGATTGCGGTATGGAGGAGATATGCTATGTCGTGTTTGCTTAATTCTATAGCCCCATTTGATCAAGCGTCTAGAAGTGTCTGGCTTCCCTCGGACCTGCTTATGAGGGTGATTAGTACGTACCCCTATAGAGTGTGATAGGAAATACGGCCTCAGTCTGCAGGCAGTGATGACGAACACAAATGCTATTTTGTCCACATCAGTATATCGCCATTTCGCCTCATTGAGGGCCTTGCTAACATAATATATAGGCATCTACTTGCCATTTTCTTCTCTTAGCAGCAAAAAACTTACTGCCTGACCTGAGGCAACAAGGTAGACGTACAGGGTGTCCCTTGGCGCTGGTTTGACTAGGAGGGGAGCTTGGCTAGGTACTTCTTGAGTTCCTCAAAGGTT
The DNA here is from genome assembly GCA_034509735.1 of Sesamum alatum. Classification (NCBI taxonomy): domain Eukaryota; kingdom Viridiplantae; phylum Streptophyta; class Magnoliopsida; order Lamiales; family Pedaliaceae; genus Sesamum; species Sesamum alatum. The sequence continues at coordinate 36,126,838 of JACGWO010000007.1, read as the reverse complement.
GTATTACACTCGTCCCCCCAATCAAAGTGCCTAGCCTTTTTTAGTACCTTGAAGAGCTGGAGGCTCTTTTCTGCTGACCTAGCGATAAAACGACTAAGGCTGTTATCCTCCCTGTAAGCCGTTACATTTGATTGATGTTGGTAGAAGCCTTCATGTCTAGCACTGCCTTAATTTTGAGGGGATTGGGTTCGATCCCTTTTTCGGTTACCATGAAGCCCAGGAACCGTCCTCCTTTTACTCCAAAGGCACATTTCGTTGGATTAACTTCAGCCTATACTTTCTAAGGACATTAAAAGTTTCTTCTAGGTCCGCGATGTGGTCCTAAGCCTTCTTACTCTTTACAAGCATGTCGTCCACGTATACCTCCATGTTCCTCCTTATTTGCTCCCGGAATTATCTTGTCTACCAGCCGTTAGTATGTAGCTCCAGCATTCTTGAGCCCGAAAGGCATGGCGATATAGCAAAAAATGTCCGCTGAGGTATGAAACTGACCCATTTCTGATCCTACGGGGCCAGCATAATCTGATGATACCCCTGAGAGGCGTCCATCATACTTAATAACTCACACCTAGAGGTAGAGTCGACCAGTTGATCGACGCGTGGCAAAGGGTAAAAATCTTTAAGACATGCTTTGTTGAGATTTCTAAAATCCACACACATCCTCCATTTTCCCTCAAGCTTGGGGACTAACACCACATTTGAGAACCACTCCGGGAATTGAATCTCTCGTATGTGTCCCGCCTACAGCAATTTATCTACTTCCATCTGAATTATCCGGTCTTTTTATGGGCCGAAATGCCTCTTCTTCTGTTTGACTGGCTCCTCATTGGACCAATGTTAAGGTGATGAGTGATGACCTCTGGATCGCTACCTTCCAAGTCCTGAAGGGACCAGGAGAAGACATTTATGTTCCTTTGAAGGCAGCTTATGAGCTCCTCCTGAAGATCGTCAGTAACTGAGTGCCTACTCGCGTGTCTTTCCTGGGCATAAGGGTCCAATTCCACGGACAAGGAGCTCTTCTGCTGGAGGACCTTAGCGGTTCTCCTTCTTGGACCGAATTTTTCTCTATGGGGGGGGGGTGCTAGTCGGTCTCGCCCGCTAACTGCTCTAGCCCTTAACGTTTGGAGATCTCGCCCAAAGGAAACTCAGGGGCACTTCTCTTTTTCCCTTTACGAACGGCCTCCATATAGCATTTTCATGACTGTCGCTGATCACCTTCTACTTCCCCCACTCCGCCAAACACCGGGAACTTGATCTTAATATGGTAAGTTGAAATGATGGCTTGAAAAGTGTTGAGAGTGGTCTCCCCAAGATCACGTTGTATGCCGAGGGGGTGTCTACCACCAGATATTTAATCAGGCACATTCTTCGTAAGGGGTCTCTCCCCAGGGAAAGTGGCAAGGTGATCGCTCTCCGGAGGTGGACCTTCTCCCCTGCAAGCCATACAGGGAGGTATCCACCATCTCGAGGGGAATCTTCCCCAGCTGCATCTAGTCGTAGGCTTCTCCAAACAGAATGTCTGCGGAACTCCTTGAGTCCACGATGATCCAACTGACTTCATAATTAGCTATCGTGGCGGTCATAACCAGGGCGTCATTGCGAGGGAGACTCAAGGGTGTCCCCTCTCCGGGGCAGAATTAAATGATGGGGGTGCTGAGCGGGGCCTCGACCTTCCATACCTCCTTCGCCATACCTCCTTCCAGCTCCCTCACATGTGCTTTCCGAACCCCATGTGAATCCCCCCTCTCCTCCTGGGGGGCCACCAGAAATCATACGTATCACTCCCTTACGAGGAGCATTTTCCTCCTCCGGGCCTCCCGGGGGACCTCGTCTACGTGGCTCGAGCTGAGGGGATTCTATCTCCCCTCTTGGGGATCTTTGCCTTCACCTAGGGTCCCGTGCCTTGGAACTTCTCCCAACATATGAACTCCTGCAGATATCCATTCTGTACCAGCCGCTCTATCTCGCTCTTGAGATGGCAACATCCATCTGTGGTATGGCCGTAGTCGTTATGGAATCGGCAAAACTTGTCGAATTTGGGTCGTGTAAGCCCTTCTCTCGCCCCCCGGGGGCGGTGCAACAGTCATCTGCCCTCTACCGCCAGGAGGGCTTGGGAGATGGGGGCATTCAAGGGTATGTAAATGGGAATCCCTCTTTGCAAGGGGAACTTCCTGTCTTGAGGTTCCACCTTTGTCTTCTTGGTTGACCCTTCCTCTTTCGTCTCCTTTCTCTTTTCCCCTCGGCTTTCCCTTTTGGACACTCGAGCTTCCTCCATGTTGATGTATTTGGCCGCTCTAGCCAAGAGGCTATCAAAATCTAGGCCAAGCTTCTTAGCCAAGGATTTGAAGAAGTCTCCATCCACCAACCGTTGAGAGAAGGCGTTAGCCTTGACCTCTTGGGTGGTCGTAGGTACCTCCAAGGTTGCCGCATTGAATCTGTGCAAATAGTCTATTAGAACTCAGAATCCTTCTGTTTCACCACGAATAGGCTGAGAGAAGTCTTGCAATGTTTCCGACTGCTGGCGAACTGGTGCAAAAACAAGGAACGAAATTCCGAGAAGCTTCCTACTAACCCCGCGGGCAACTGGCTAAACCATTGTTGGGTGGCCCGGACGAAGGTGGTAACAAACACACGGCATTTGATGTCGTCGGTGTATCTGTGCAAGAGGCATTCTCGAAGCGAGACAAGGGCTCTTGAGGATCCGTAGTACCGTCATACTCCGCCATGGTGGGAGTGCAACAGTTGAGTGGTAACTCATCAGCCATAACCTCCTCGCTAAAGGGAATGCCCCTCTGACCCTCTAGGGGGACCCCCCCTCATTCGTTGTTGTACGTCTTGCAAACCCTTCTGTAAGCATTCCAACTGGGCCTCCCAGCAGGAAGAGCCTCATTTCGCACCTAAGGGGGAGGAACTGGGGCCTCCCTCAGCTGAACAGGTAACCCTCTGACGAGGGGAACAACATTTGCCTTTCCCTGACCTTCACCTACGAGGGGGACCTCCTACACTTGAGGAGCTACCGCTGCGACGGGGGCGGGCGCCACCGCCGCCAACTGAGTTTGAATCGCAACCGTGATTCTCCATTGGATTGCTGCCATCAGGCCCGGTGACACCCTGTCTAAGGAAGCATTCGATGAAGTGCTATCACGCAGGGGATCCGAAGGCAGATCAACAGGGACAGAAGGTCCCGGCTGTCCCTGGTCGGGGCCATAGGGATGCCTGTTAATACCTGCAAGGCCTGGGGATCGATTGTTGTATCGACCATCTTTTGTTTGACAAATCCGCTATTGGGAGCATCCATAATTCTCACGTCTTAGTCCTGTGTTCCCACATACGGCACCACTTGATGTGAGCAAAAACTGCTCAATCACATAAGAAGATTGGACTTGAGCTGGAAATCAAAGGTTGTACGCTGTACTTGATGCAAGGAAGGAGGACCTGCAAAAAATACGTTAGCACTCCAACGCTCAAGTCAGTAATTTGATAAAAAGTAGAGGAATTAAGAACACAATAAGCGTGACTGTAAAATCGAGGTAGGTGTAGCATGAAACAATTGTGTAATGTGCTTCATAAAAATCAGAATGTCGTTACCCACTAAGAAGGAAAGTGGTGTATTTATAATTGTGAGAGATTTCTCGGGCTGAGAAGTCTAGTGCCATTAGGACTCTTAGAGGCCACCAGGGTGAGGACTCCTCCTTCCCTGGACGTGGATAAGTCTTCTTCAATTTCTGCTCGGGTCCAAAGGGGAGAGAGGGCTAATCTTCCTGGCGCTTTTCTCGGATGGAGGTTATCTTGCTTAGTTGGCAGCTGACGTGGGCCTTCCACAACGGAGCTGGCAGCCTAGGTCCGAGGGCTTGGACCTTCCTACTACGCAAGTGGATCTGGGCCCATCGCCTTTGGCCAAGGCTTCCTTTTTTCGGCTAGGGGGTAAGGCATCACCTCATTCCTTACGGGCTTCACCAGGAGGAAGGCGTGGACCCAATATTTTTTAATCTTCTTTCATTGGGCCAGAGATGGGCCTCCCAATTCTTTCATACCAGTGAGAAACGTAAATACGATTTTAATTAAAGTATTTGAATAAAATAAAAAAAATTATTGCGTTAAAAGTGTATGTCAACTCTGTATATAAGACTATTCATTTTTTATGGCTTAACATAATCAAAGTCAAGGTTATTATGTCGTCAATCGTGCCATAATTATCTTAATAAGAAATATGTGTTGTTAATTAATGTCAAGTACTATGATTAATGATCAGCAAGACAGTGAACTAAAGTACATGGAACTGGAAGCTGTACAAGTTTGTTCAAACTCCACGTACTAATACTCACAAGCATAAAATATGTACGCTGCCAATCATATATAATTAAACTAAAAAACTTACAAGAATCACATAAAGATTTGATACACAGAACGTAAACACAAACAAGTTTCATTATTAAAAAAAGGTGATTAATTATTCCCATTAGCAGAATCAAAAGTTGCAAGAAAAAACAATTAAAATAGAGAAAAACAAACATTAATGAGTGAAGAGTTGCCCCCCATGAATGAAGGTTGCCTTGTTGTAAATCTTTTGTTCTTTGCACTTTCTGCAAAAATCCAATGGGAGCAGACTTTGTGGGATAATATAAAAACATGTCAACGACAACGACACACGTCTGTTTCTTGCAGCAACGATCAATCGATGTACCTTAACAGTGTCTACTTTCAATCATTAGTGCAAACTATGTATGGATCCTGCACTGATTAGTTGAATATTAATGTAGTAACATAGATAGAACTACATGTACAATTATTCCAATGGTTATAAAGCATGATGTTTTGTCTTTTTTTCATAAAAAAAGAACCTCAATTATGGCTTCTGCTGATAAAAGAAATCAGTAGTTTGATCTGTGCATTAGCTGGAAGAATCTTGGTTCCAATATAAAAGCAACCCCTTTTCATTTGTTTTCTTGGCTGCGGTAAGAACACTCTTGATGATGTGTGAATAGAACATAATTTGATTGATAAAAGATAACAATTCTTTTCTGCATTGTCTGTTTTATAACATTGTAATAAAATCTGCAGTATTTTGAGAATTAGTACTGAACCCTCTATTGATCATGGGAAGACAACCTTGTTGCGAGAAGGTTGGACTAAGACGGGGTCCATGGACGATGGAAGAAGATTCTAAGCTCATGAACTTCATCCTCAACAACGGTATACAATGCTGGCGGCTCGTTCCAAAACTTGCAGGTGTGTGCACTATGTATCTTCTAATGTCCTAACAAATGGTCATTCTACTTCATGTTTGTGCAAATTTATGAAAAGTTTGATGTTTGACGATTTAAGGTACGTAATTTTGTAGGTTTGATGAGATGCGGAAAGAGTTGTCGACTAAGGTGGATAAATTACCTAAGGCCAGACCTCAAGAGAGGCGCATTGACAGAAGCAGAGGAAGACATGATCATTGAACTTCATTCTCGACTAGGCAACAGGTAAACGAACATCGATCATACCTATAATTCTCGTTAGTTTCTTGGTTCTAGTACTCATTTCCGGACATAAGTTCTTGACACTGTTGTTGTATCAGGTGGTCTAAGATAGCTGCACATTTTCCAGGACGGACCGACAATGAAATAAAGAACCATTGGAATACAAGGATCAAGAAGAAGATGAAACTCATGGGATTAGACCCAACGACCCACAAGCCGATTGAGCAGAAAACTCAACATTCTGCTGCGGAAAGTGAAGAAATCCATCAGAAGTTGGAATGTCATCAAGAACCTGTCTCATTCTCACAAATGCAAGAAAACACAGAAGGGCCGGTACTGATCTGTGGCTCAAATCAAGACAGAACTGATTCTTGTACCAAGATTTTGGACATGGGGTCTTCAGTTATGTTCCAAAACAGAGAGCCTGTGGGGAATTTTCCCATGGATTTGTACCAGAATTGGATGGATAGCCCCTTTGTCTGGGATGGTTTCAGCTGTCTAGAGGGCAGCTTTCCATGAGAAAAATCAAGGAAAATTGGTTCTTGGGTGTAAAGTGAAAAATTTGAGTTCACATGCCTCCTATTTTCAGTGAAAGAATTAAAATTTTATCATGGCTTCTTTTTCCTGAAAGTCCTGGGAAAGAAAAAAAAAATGCTAAAGACTAATGTCTCATGTCAATTAAAACAGCAGTTCATTATTGCTGGAAATGAAATCCCATCATGAAATAAAGCAAAACTGAAAAATAATTGATTTTTGGTGCAGTTTAATATTATGAAATTTTAGATAAAAATGCATGCATAAATTATAAATTCAAAAGGAATTTCATAATTTAATTAAAAAAAAAAAAAGAAGAAAGGAACGGTGTCGTATAGGGTCCTCCTTTGAAAATAATCTCCTTGCATGTTCAAAATCCTCATCCATAGGTATATACCAAGAACTTCTGGAGAAGTCCAGAAAGAGAATCCAACACTACTCCATCCCTTCCAGAATTGTCCAAATTTCCCTTTAAATGCTTAACCCAACACTCTGTATCTCATACAATCAAGAACAGCAATCTGGAAATTCACCCTGTAAAAAGCTTATTGTTGAAGCTCTGAGGAGAAGAAGAATAAGAAGAAATTAAGATGTCCCACTGTTTATCAAACTTGTCAATCTCCCACCCCATCTCATCCCAAACAGCCCTTTTCCCTCACAACCCCAATCCTTTCCAATTATTGAGGACTCCAATTTCTGGCAGAAATCGGGCCAAGAGTGCGGTCAGAGCTACGACAGCTCAAGGGAGGGATAATCTTGATCATTTGCAAAGACCAACTAAGCAGCAAAGCCAGCAGCCCAGGAGAAAATCAGCACCAGTTGCCCCAATAGGTATGAATGCTCAACCTCAATCACCCTCTATCGCATTCTTCCTGTCAGCTTCTCCAAGATTTATTTCTCAGGTGGATGTGTTAACTAACGTTATCAATTTGTCTGTGTGTGTTTCCAGGTTTATGGGACAGGTTTCCAACAGCTAGAACAGTGCAACAAATGATGGAAACAATGGAGAGAATGATGGAGGACCCTTTTGCCTATAGCGGCGGGTGGCCGGCGCCTTTACCTCCGGCAGATAGTGTGGGATACAGCAGGGGAAGAACGCCCTGGGAGATCAAGGAAGCTGAGACAGAACACAAGATGAGGTTCGACATGCCCGGCATGACAAAAGAAGACGTTAAGGTTTGGGTTGAGGAGAAGATATTGGTGGTTAAGGCTGAGAAATCGCCGCAGAAAGGGACTGAAAATGAGGAAGAAAGTGGTGAGGATTGGTCTGCTAAGAGCTATGGGAAGTACAGTAGTAGAATTGCTTTGCCTGAGAATGTCCAGTTTGAGAAAATCAAGGCTGAGGTTAAGGATGGTGTCTTGTACATAACCATACCAAAGGCGAGTAGCAGTGCCAAGATTTTTGATGTCAATGTTGAATGACAAGTTATAAGAGAATGTAAATGTTGTACCATATATATAAAGTTTTGCCACTCTTTCATCTGGGCTCTTTTTCAATGTGATTTTCTTGTATGTTTGAGTTCATTACATGTTAACTGAGGTTCACTGATTTTGATCATGTCCTAGGTTGTCCGTTATGAGGAAATTCAGCATTATCAAAAAGCTACCATCTTGGGGGCTTATGATGGTAAATATAGAATCGAATGTATTCCCAATGGCACCTTTTGTGTGTTCATGTATAAATTTAACAATGGCACCTTTTTCTTGTGCAAGTGCTCACAGTCTCAGAAGCTTGTTCATTATGCTATCGGCGGTGTTCTTATGATACATGCTGTAACATCGAGGGGTTCCACTGCATCAAAAGCGGAAGACAGTTTCTTTTACACTCCAGGTAACTTGTAAATTAGAAAGTTACCTTTCTTCAATGGAAGATACCCAACCAGCAAACTACACATCCTAGTACTATAAGTAAAAGATCATGCAATGTATAGACCTTGGTCTATAGGATATTCCACAGGATCAATCGGATACTCAGAGTCGAACTTCAATGCTTCATACAAGTTTGGCGGCACGTCAGCAATGAGCTCGTGATTACTGAAACTGAATGGTTCTATATTCCCAAGGAAAGCATTCGGTGGATAGAAATCACCTTGAGAAGAATAATCGTTGAATTCGTCATCCCACAGCCTAAGAGCCGATCCAGTTCCAGCAAGCAAGTTTCTCTGGGAAGATTGGAGATCATCGAATAGATTCTGCTGCAAGCAGTGGTTCTTTGAGTTCCAGATGGAGCATTGGATTGGATCAATTGCATGACAGTCTGTCAAGTGGCTTTCAGGTTGAACAGAAAACAAAGCAGCAGTATTTCCAACTTCACATACGTTTTTGGTGCCTTGGTTTCTTCTATTGTTGAGTCCTGCTTGTGTTGGTGTGTCAGATTCTTTGCTTGAAGTTCCAGGATTATGTGCGAGACTGTGTTCCAAAGAATCAACTGGGATGTGATGCTGCATGGGCAGTGGAAGGTGATCAAGCCTATGCTCTGAATGAAAATGTGCCGTATGCTCTTGTTTGAACTGAAACGACGGGACTTCAGCGCTCCAGGAGTATTCAGCTTGGATCTTAGGTTCGGATTTTACATCTGAATCCAGTGGTCCAAAAGAGTGATTGAAACTGATTCTTGAGGTACTGCTTTTTGCAAGATCAGCCGTGTCCCCGAATTGAGCTTTCTTGGACTCTGTCATCGGCATAGTAGGAATCCCTTTTCCATTTCCCTCGCAGATTTTTGGCTCATCGTTATGGATCAGAATCTTGTGTCCAGAAACAGCAAAAACTTTCTTTTGCTAGAATGTTTTGTTGCACAGTGGTTGCATTCTGAGCAATTGAAGTTTGCAGGCAAACATTTCCAGTAGGGTCTTTTGAGGAGATATCTGAGTTCTTTGTCCCACCAAATGTGGCTTTTAACTCATTCTCTTTCTGCAACCTACTCAAGTAGAGTCGATACTTCTGAAAGCATTGAAAAAGAATTCGTCAGGATTCTGAAATTGTAACTTCTCATGATCTTTGTCCTCTTAAATGTAACACAGGTAATGATTATGAAAAGGTTACACTAGAAGCTTCTGCAAACGTGGGCTACTTTGAGTTCATGTCGAAATATTTAAAGATCTCAGCTTTCCAGGTCTAGCAAGGATTCTCCTGTCCTAGACCAAGACCAACAGTTCTTTAAAATCTCTTTCTAGCAGAATGAGATGTTAAGAGTATTGATCCAAGTCCAGGACAGAAAAATCCACGCTCGCAAATCTTTAAACTAAGGGGTGGTGGCTGACAATGGGTAACATCAATCTTTTGTTGATAAATACTATCGCTTTAGCTAAAGAAAGAGATTGCATTTACCTGTAAGTGACTGGCAACATTTTCTCTTGTTAACCATGGCACTCCCATCAAATCAAGTATTTTCTTGGGGCCAACTTCTGTGTTTTGCAAATAATGTCACAAATAAACAAATATTATCAGTGAAAGGATTCAGAAAAAAGTAAGCTGATTAGTAAGTAAATGAAGATGGTAAACTGACTTTCAAATCCAATCTGATTCACAGCTTTCACAAACTTCTGATGAAGATCTACAGTCCAAACCACACGGGCTTTCTTCACAGAGGATGGATCACCGCATACTCTATCATCATGCTTGTTATCAGCATCCTTCCTTTTCCTACCTGAAACCAGATCTCCACTAAAGAAGTACCCATCATCCGATTGCTCTATTCCACTTCTCATCATCTGAAGTTCTTCAAGGCTTTCATGACCTTCAATATCTCTCACTTCATGTATCCTTTTCCTGAAGACATGTTGCCATATGTTTCGGAGTTCTTTCATTCTTATCGGCTTAAGAAGATAATCACAGGCACCATGCTGAACCCCTTTCATTACCCTGCTGGTTTCCCCATCTACGGACATCACTGCATAGGTTCATTATTTACGGCTTAAAGTTCAATACTAAGAATTGGAAACTGAAACTATAAAGAAGATAACTACTTCACAGAGCAGCAAAACAGGTACACGGGACAGCAAAACTCACTTATGACAGGTAGATCCATCTCCAGACCAACATGCTCTAGAAGCTTGAAGCCATCCATGTCGGGCATGTTCACATCACTGATTACAATATCAAAGCCGTCTTTTCTTTCTCGGAGCAAGTCCAGGGCCTCCCTTGCCAAATTACACGTTGTCACTGAAAGTCATAAAAATAGCTGTTGGAGAAGGATTCGGAAACTGGTAGTAATTTTCAACTTCAAGAAGGAAATCAGGAAGATAATATAAATATGCAAAGAACCCGCCACCTAGGAAAACGCTACACTGCCACAGGTCAGAGGCATCCTATTTATGAAGATCATGACTGGGAATACAACCAAAAATATGTTAACAGAGAAATATTAGTTATACATTTCCATAGTGAAATATTTTCTGCATTGAGTTTCAAACATCATGCAAAAACATGTAATAATTTGAAAAATCTCCATACTGAAACTTTGCTAGGTTTTGGGCATCAAAACACATTAATCATTTGGACTTTGGAGGACTCTTTCACAAGATACTTTTAATTATTGCAATATGTATCAATAACATAATCCCCTGACCATGGTTTTATGAAAAACAATTAATATTGGATGCTACTGGTGAAACTGTATTCCTAGAGCGGATCATCATCATGCAGGCTGCCCCTCATCAAGTTCAATAACAGATGCAGTGGAAAGTCGCATAAGATGCTGAAATTTTGAAAAAAGAAATAACAGAAATCAATTAAGGTAAACCAAGTATATATCCATGGACGACCCACTTCAAGTGGAATCCAACTCAGAGCACTTCTCTTCTAAAATCAAAATCTGCTAATGAGAGGCAAACTTCAATTACTGTTGGTGGTAACAAGTAACTTGCTGCAACTTCTTCACAATTGTTTGTGCAGTCATGAAGCAGAATTGCAGGATTGTCACTCTTCTAATTTTAGATAAAATTTCTTTTTGATAGGTAATAAACAGATAGAAAAAGTCTGAAAATTCATCACCTCCGCTAAAAGAGCAATCAAGCATATATTCAAGAATTGCTCCCAGAAGACTACTATCCAAATGTTATCAACTAAACAAACAATTGATGGCAGTGCGTTTGACTAATCTGGAAGTCTCCTCATGTGGTCTGATACTTGTTATTAGAAGAACATGTTAGTCATTTTAGTAAACTAGTCCAATAAATTCGGTTCGCCACCAAAAAGGAAGAAGGATACTCTACATGTAAGTCGGAGCTTTGGCGACTAAAACTTTTTGTTCATGTTTCCACATAGCATTTGTATAGGAGTCCTGTTTTCGTAGCAGACTCCCACCAGACCAAGCAATAATGCAAAAAACTTACAGAAAAATCACCAAAAGCATTTCCTCATTTATCTTCAGCTATCTCAAACAGTGTTCTTCCATCATTATAAACTTCAGACTTCATTTTGGTGTTCTGTGGTTACTGGATGTACATGTAAGTTGGAAGATAAACTTGTGGTGATTCCACGGAGCAATTTGACAAGGGTTCATCAGTGGGAAGATGATCACTGTCAAAATACCAAATATAATTGTTGGAATTGACTAAAGGAAACAGGTAACTCCACCTCTTTTCTAATAGTTTGTCTTGATGATTTCCCATACTGTTAACACATATAACTAGCGAAATTTGCTACAGTCAATGGGTTCTAAATATATGTATTACTTCTTCTTGGCTACACTCTGAGCCCTAAGCAGTAAATCATTCTGCTATCAATTACCAATAATAAGGTAATTAACTACCATCATCTCAAAAACAGAGAAGAAATCCACCAAAACACCTCCCCGCACCCGAGAAAAAAAAGGAAAAAAGAATATGTTTGTCGAGAGAAAATTTAACTAGCACAATAACACATTCCCAAACACATAATCAACATATCAAGCAGCACACCCATAAAGAAACAATCTTTACTAACAAAAAACAGTCAACGACCAGCGAACAGAAACAAAAGGGGCAATTGCATTTCTAGAAAGCGCGGATGAAGGGGGAAAAAAAAAGGAAAAAAAGAAACCTTCGTAGTTGCACTTCTTAAGCATCTTTTCAAGAATCTTCAACCATGTAGGATCATCGTCCACCACCAGAACCCGAAGACCCGCCGGAAAACAATCGGTCCTCGGTGAAGAAAACCCACTTGAATCCATCACGATTTTTGAGCTCAAAAAAGACAAAAAGAGTGATCAGTACTTGAGCTACACAAACATATACGTGTTGGGTGTGTATATATATTATACTATATTGATAATTATAGTATGTGCGAGAAGGTGTGTGAGAGAGAAAGAGAGTGTGTGTTTGTGTGTGTGTGTGTGTGTGTCTGTGGATTTTTAAGTGAAGCAGGAAGAGAACATAGAATATTTGGCGCCGGCTATATAACTTGTAGTTAACGGCCTATCTGGACACTGCACACACACTATCCTCCGTACTCTGTTCCCAATTATGGACTTAATCATTTACCGATGCCGGAGATGCAAACATTCGATGTATGTACATAATTTAAAGATAACGTAATTATAAATTTTATTTTATTATTTAAAAAATTATAAATACTTATTTGAAATTTGTAATTATCTAACAAATAATCATTTCATTTATTTTTTATAGATAAACTGATCAAAATACCCTTATGCATTAAATTATTTTTTATTTAATTTTTTTAAAAAATTAGACTATAATGTGCAGGGAGAGATATCTTAAGTTTTTTACACAGGTGAGCAATAATGCAATTTGCGGCTGATTTTTTTATAATTTTAATAAAATTTTAGGGTAAAATGGTCAATTTTAGACCTTTGGTTAAAAATTACAAACCTTGGGGGGTATTTGTAATATTTCAAACAATGAGGGGTATTTATAATTATGTCAAACCTCAGGAGAGATGACTGTAATATACCCTAATTTTAAACTATAATATTTATATTCTTCGATATATGATCTGTTTATATAAATTATTTGTATCTATTGTATAGTTGTACATATTTTTATCAGAAACATTAATATCATTTACACAAATTACTTATACTTTTTAAAAAAGTTACACGTACATCCTAAAAAGTATCAACATTATTACACAAACTGCCCTTATATTTCGGTTTATCATAGGTGGTTATGTAATTATGCAAAAAACGGAAGTGGTTTGTTTAGATAAACTATAGATTACGGATGTAAATATAATGTATCCAAAATTTAAATTTTATATTTATTTAATGAAACAAATAATCAAAATTAATAAAATAAATTGAATTTGAATTTATATATATAACTAATTAATTAAAAAATAGTTATTTATGAAAAGTAATGAGTATCACATGTAAGCCTATTTTAGTCATTCCATGTCTTGTCTACTGAAAGTAGTTTTTCAAAATTATTAAACCTTAATATATAGTATTAGATATGTTTCATTGTATTTAAGGAGTATTTCTAAATTAAGTTGTTTTTCTTTATTTTTATTTTGTTGAAAATTGTGGGATTTTCTTTTAGTTTAGAAAATATTGTTTTGAATCATTTCTACAAAACATTTCCTTACATTATCCTTGGACTTATTAGGATTTTAGCAAGGGAATAAAAAGAAAAACGATAAAGAGAAACATGTTTTTCGGCTAAAATTCAAGATTCAAATATATTTTTAGGTATTTTTATTTTTGAAAATACAACGATATTATTAAAATAATCAACAGATTATTACAATGTTCAGTACGCATTATAACAATATAATTAAATCTACCATCAACAACCAAGAAATATCCGAAATCTTTTACTCAAAAAAAAAGAAAAAAAATATAATTGAATTCTGAACATTGATCAATTAAACTGATGTATTAATATTTCTATTGCAATTATTATTTTGAAAATTAAAAATTAAAAATAAAAATATAAACAAACAGGCCATGAGAATTCCTGAAAAATGCATTTTTCTAACTGAAATTATAGATTCATTTTGAAAAAAAAAAAAAAGGTATTATTAAGAATCCCCGTATATATATATATATATATATTTTGTTTGGGTACTACTACATATCAAAATTATTTTTCTTTTTCCTAAAGTATAAATAAAACCATTTAAACTTTAAACTAGCTTACTATATTATTATTTTTATTTAAAATAATTTTAATTTTATTATTAATATTTTTACTAAATTATGTTATATTACACATTGATAAATAGTTAATTTAATCAAGAAACAGCATCAAGAGACCAATGAAATTTGAAACTTAGGGAATATATGTTAAACCTCTTTGCCAATTCTTTCCTTATTTTATGTACCCAAAAAGTTTTGGTTCTATCCAATAAAACTTTGACATTGAACCTAAGTTTGTATTATTTAAATGTATTTACTAAATTCTCCTTTACATACTTTATTGTTAATGCCATTGTCATAATATGGTTGTTCCAATACTTTGCAAGATAGATGCAAAAATAAAGTGGTTGAGAGATTCATTATGAAATCTTTGGAAGGCTTTAAGCAAAAATTAATTACATTTTATTTTACTCTAAACTTCGAGCCGTCATTAAATTTTATAAAAGAAAAAATAAATAGTTATATATGAATTGATGAATTTGAAACGAAAATAGTTACTTTTATAGTAATATATTTATTAAATTCAGATGAAAGGATTTGAATTTACCGAAACAAACAAAATAACTTAGTCAGTTGTTGTTAGTAAATCAATTATAATTACATTACCAATTTCAATTTTTAACAATTAATATACACTAATTACCAATATCAAATTTGTATGATTAATCAATAACTATTATTAAAATAGACTAACACACTAATGATCTCTTAATCTAGTGGTTAAGGTTCAGGTTCCATGACCTTAGAGATTATGGGTTCAAACCCCACAAATGCGTGGGACGATAGTCTACTGCATAGTAGGTATTGTTTATATCGTATAATAGTAAGATGTTGTTTAGATTTAATTTATGTAATATTGTTGTCAGGGAATGATTGTTGTAATTGTCTTTGTTAGATATTAATATTCGATAGGATTGATTGTAATCGATTTAATTATTTCAATTAATAATATTCATTACTTTCACTTAATATAATAGACCAGTACTCATCCAAATTGTTTTTTATGTGCTTGATAAATGGAAAATGACATTTTGGTTTTGTTAAAAATAAAATAAACTAATAATAACAACTTTTGCAATCTTTAAACTAAAAATCTATATACCATTCCCACAAAAATGTCTTTTTAGCTTTAACCCCCAACTTTTGCATATTTAGATAAACTATTTGAGAACTCAATGAGAATGCAAACTATAGATTTATTATTAATTAATGCAACAAATAAAGGTTTAATTGGTTGACAAAGAACCTTTGTTTTTTTGTGCAACTTTCTTTACTTGAGCCAATACTCACTCAACAACTACTAAACCTCAAACTGTTCCCAACCCAAAAAAGAAAGACAATTCCACCTATACACAATCACTCAACCCCACTTACAACCCCCCCCCCCCCCCCCCCCCCCCCCCCCCAAAAAAAAAAAAAAAAAAACCCTAATTGCAAGATTGAATAATTATATTTAATAATTAATTGCAAGATGCCCAATCATTCACCCTACTATGAAAACCCCCCCTATTTTCTAATGTTTTTACAAAGCACCTTGTACTAGTGTACTTTGGTAGGATAGGGCTTAGCTGTTAATTAATTAACATTTGTTTAGTGAATAATTCTAATTTAGTTGGCGAAATTGAGGCTCATGATCCTAGAGGTCACGGGTTCGGATCCCTGCGTGGCTGATGTTGTTTCTACTGTATAATAGGTATTATTTACTGTTGTAATAGGTAGGTGTTAGTTTATGTGATATTGTTGATACGATTGATAGTAATTGTCTCCGTTCGATATTGATAACCGACATGATTGAATGTAATCACTAGACTTTCGATTAATAAAATTCATCGTTTTCAATTAAAAAAAAAATATGCATTTGCATTAGCTAAATTCCAATACCAAAGACCCCACAATTAGCAAGTGAATTTTTTTTTATATCAATTTTGCCTTTGCTAAGTTTATTAAGAAATTATTAAAATTAATTCGTGCAGAGGGAGCCATGTAATAAATTGTTAGTTTATATATTAAGAAAAACTAGAGAAAAATTAAGCATTAATTCTTGATTATATATCGTTTTGTCTATTTTGGTTGTATGATATAATTCGAGAGTTAGCAATACTATTCGTTTAATTAAGAAAATGTGTTTAGAAAACAAAGTACCCCAAAAAAAGAAAAAAACTGAAATTTTATTTTTGAAATGTGAAAAACAAAATTATAACATTAAATTTAAGAGGAGAAGTAATATTTGGAGTAATTATGAATGTTCTCAAACTTATTTTTTTTTTAAATTAAGGGTTCGTTTGGTTTAAATGAAAATAAAGAGGAAGAGGGATCGGGAGGGAAAAAATAATAATTTTCCTTCAAATTATTTGATATGACTGAAAAGAGAGTACTTCATACTTCTCTTATACTTTTACTTTTTCTCACAATCAAACATACATAGGTGCAAACACATGGGCGTAAAGTCAAGTTAGAAACCCTAAGTTGTCTCCTTATTGTTGGGGCGTGAAGTTCACGCTTCTCTCCAACAACTTATATCCTCCAACTTGAATGGAGTTACAAGAAGATTCTCAATTACTTAAACTATTTTTCTAACTTTTTAGTCCAAAGTATTTATTTTTTCTTTGCATGTGTTTTAAGAATCTTGATGAGAATGGGGCTTAAATATCTATTCACTATTAATTTTTTTTAATGTACATTTGACTTTATTCAAAGATCATAATTTGCATTTAGATTGAATGATTTGAATATGAACAATTTTTGAACTTATAATAATAATTTTATTACAATTATTTGATTTTTTTTGAATTGTTATGGAATAAAGACATTTAATGCAAACGGTCGTTCTTATAAATTATTTTTGATAATATTAAGAGTCATTTAAAATTCTTAAATCTTACGTCCCTCAAATTCAATCTCTCAATCAAAACTAAAAACAACCTTATATACATAGGGATAAATACAATTTATCCTCCAGTGATATAAGAAATAAACAAAAAAAATCCTCTGCGAAGAAACAATTAGCAAATTACATCCCTGTATTTTGAGAAATGAAGCAAATTTACCCCCCATATCAAGGGAAAACACAGATGGTAATTTGCTTCATTTTAAGATTATAGAGGGTAATTTGTTAATTATTTTTTCACATGGGGGTTTTTGCTCATTTTTTATGTCACATGGACTAAATTGCATTTATCCCATATATATACATATATATCTTTTGTTTATATTATAATTTAATTGTAAGCAATATTTTAAGTTAGTGATGCTCAATCTTTATCTTGAAGCAGCTGATAAGGTGGCAGCTGCAAAAACACTAACTTCTCTCCTTTATTTATTTTTTAATTATTTATTA
The DNA here is from genome assembly GCA_034509735.1 of Sesamum alatum. Classification (NCBI taxonomy): domain Eukaryota; kingdom Viridiplantae; phylum Streptophyta; class Magnoliopsida; order Lamiales; family Pedaliaceae; genus Sesamum; species Sesamum alatum. Next base: position 36,109,419 of record JACGWO010000007.1, on the reverse strand, counting down.
TCCATATATATATATATAAGTATATTTTAAAAATAGAAATGAAAAGGTGTAACATGGTCAGCACTATTAAGTAGTGACCATTTGGTGATTTTCTCCACACACTTTGCAATTGCAACCCTATGACTCAATTAACACTATATATATATATATGTATGTATGTACAAGTGTTGCTTTGAGGTTCACAAGTGGATCAACCATTTCCAATTTTATTACTTGTTTATTTCTGTTTTTATTGCCAAAAGTCTTGTCAAGAATTCAGCCCTTTTCAGGCACTACCAAAAGGAAAATACCAACCATAAATTCAACCCCCCCCCCCCCACCCCCACCCCCAAAAAATTTTATATTTATAACTCTTATTAGCATCAAATATGTTCCAAAATTTACATTTTCCCCCATAAAAAGAAATAAGTACACCAAGCAGCAACAAATTATTATAACAACCATCTCCATTGAGGTTTGACGTAATTACAAATACCACCTTATTGTTTGAAAAATTACAAATACCCTCTTGAGGTTTGTAAGTTTTAACCAAAGGCCTGAAAATTGACTATTTTGCCCTTGAACTTTTAGTTAAAATTGTAGAAAAATCAACCGAGATAAATTACATTATTGCTCCTCTGTGTAAAAAATTTAAGAAACCTCTCTCTTCCCTTGTGTCATGATGCTTTACGGGCGAGTGACTTTTTCTTCACGAGCTTATTTTCAAAATAACATGTATGAAGAAGCTGAAGCATCAGAATCTGCTGAAAGAAAGGCTGAGAAGGCCACTAGCGCGCATTGTAGTCCAAAAAAATTCAATTTTTTTTTAAAATAGTTCAATTTGCATAAGGGTATTTTGGTCACTTTCCATAAAAATGAACAGAAATGAATTATTTATTAGACGGTTACAAATCTCAGGGGAATATTTGTAATTTTTCAAATAATAAGATCATATTTATAATTATATCAAACTTTAAGAGAAATAGCTGTAATTTAGCATATTATAAAAACAAACAAACAACCACATACAAGTAAAACTCATACCTAATACTTTCATTAAAATCAAGAGTTTTGGGGTCTAAATCTTACACGTTTAAGTTCCACTTTTGTTGCAAGATTAATGGTGATGATTTCTTGCAAAAAGACAACAAAAAAATACTTATATATATATATATATAGAGAGAGAGAGAGAGAGAGAGAGAGTATTGGAAAGACTAGGGTAGGGTTTAAAGGGATGGCTTTTGGAAGTGGGGTAGGTGTTTAGAAAAAAGAAAGCTTGAATGGGCTCAAAAAAGGAAAATGCCCACTAACAAGTTCCTTTTGGCTAAAGGGACAATTGGAGAATGATTGGCTCTTAACATATTGGGAGGATGAACTCCATGCAACTTCTCTTTGAATGGAGTATTTTTTTCTTTTTCTTTTTTCTTTTTTTTTAGTTATTTATATATTATATTAATTAAAAGTGAGAATTTTTTCACCCTTCATAATCTTCTTATGCTCTTCTATTGATGCTCATGTGTTTCTTGATTGCTACACATTTATTCTTTTTTATCTCTAACCCTCTTTTTTTTTAACTTCCTTAAAGATGCTATTTTTAATAATTCTCGTCCGGGCATATCGTATATGCCTTAAAATCAAGAATTAGGCAATCGTATCGACGTATTTCTCAATTTTTTATTTTTTATTTTTAAAAAAAATTTGCATTGCGGGGTTCGGCCCATTAGGTTGGTTAGCGGGCCAAAATCCAAAGAGTAATTGGGTCCAAGTCCAATAAGGATCAATCTATTGGGCCCATCTGTGTGATGACATACAGAAATTAGGACCAATGGGCCTTGACAGGAGAAGTGTTTAGGCCCAAATATTCGTTATTAATATTAAAATTCTAAATAATTGTTTATTAGTATTTGCAGGACCCAAATCTTGGAGTCAAACAAGGATCATGTGGAGTTTGACTTGCTTTCTACGTAATTATGCGACATTTCTTCAAACAGTTGTGAGAAGTACAGAGCAAAGCAGCTGAACTCTGAAAATGGCGACTTGTGCAGTAAAAGGAGGCTGCCCCAGCGACTATGTGGCCGTCTCCATCTCTCTTCTCTCTGTCATCCTGTAATTCGTTCATCTTTTCATCACGTTTTTTCTCTCTGAAGTTTTGGTTTAACTTTGAAATGCGTATGTCTATAGCTGTTTGTGTTGTGCATTGTGATCAATAGGGGCTCTGGGCGCTTTACTTTTTTCAGTTAACTCGAAGTGGGCTGAACAATTTTATATGTTTCTTTGCGATGGAAATTGGAGTTTTGGTTTATTTTCTATGTAGATAAAGTGATTTGTGTTTAAACGATTGTATCTTGGGTTTCTTGTAATATATTATGTGTTGTTTGTAGGAGGGTGGATTGGGAATTAAAAACTGTGGTCGATGATTTGTTATGAGGTTAAAAAAGTAATGATAAGCCTGGAAATATCCAGTCTCAAGGATTTTTATGGCGATTGGTTTGGACAGGGGGCAAAAGAACCCCACTAAATTGAGCTACTTCCTGGGATTTTCAAATGATATTCAGATAGATGGTGGACAAAGTTAGGGAGGCATTGCAAGGTTGGGTGTTTCGTTTCTAATAGTTCTATGCTTACACAGACTGTTGAATTGTCTCTTTCATCTCTTCTAGTTTCTAATTGCAGCCTCATTTTCCGAGCATGTCCTACCGAGTTTTAGGAAGATTTTGGACCCTATTTGTTAGAATCACATGTATATATGTTATGATCAATGCTGGCGATACATATACGAAGCTTGTTGGCTTGTTTGAATGTATTGTTTTTCTGGTACAGGCTTCTTGCTAAGGCTACCACACCATATCTAATTCACAAGATTCCACGACCTAAAGGCAGTAGCTTTTGGCTTGTAGCAATTCAAATTTTTGCCAGCTTCAACCTTTTACTGTCAATTGTGGTAAAATATTGTCCTTTTCTTTTTTCTCCTAGATAACTTCAGCTATATCTTTATTCATGTTGGATATTCCCTATACAGATGGCCCTTGGTTTTTTGAGGTTCAGAAGGAGGTATTGGTGGAGCTCGTGCTATATATGGGCCGGTAATTTCACTTTAGAATGACTACAAAAGCATCTTTGTTTATGTTTTTTCTCTAGGATGTCTTGTTAATCCCATTCACACATTATTTGATAATCCAAATTTTCATTTGCTCTCAGTTTGGATCGAAGGTCCTCTAGGATTTGGCTTGCTGTTGAGCTCTCGTATTGTACAGGCTTTTCAACTATATAACATATTTGTTAAGTAAGTGAAATCTTTCTGAATAATGGGAAAGTCATGATGCATTTGAATATTAGTGAATTTTAGCACAGCTATTGTTTGGGCACTTGGTAAAGAGGTTAATACATGTGCTCAGTCCATGAGGAGGTTGCTGGTAGCCAATCTCTTGTTATTGTGATGATGCTATAACAATATTTACTTTTGAATTTTGATAAACAAAATTATTTCAATTATTCTGGTTTAGTTTTATATTTGAAAGGCTTATGCCAAAATATACTTGTTTGAAATTCTTGATTTAGAGAAATAAGAAAGGAGCAAAAGAGAAGTTTCATTCTGCTCTGCGCTTATGGATTTGGTCACTGCAATCAGAAATACCCATTTTTAACTATCATATTCCTATCATAAACTTGTCATACGATTTTGTAACTATGCTGTCTTTATTGTTAATGTCCTAACTGTAAGATATATAAAAACATTTTTGTTTACGATCTTACTGATTCTATCCTCTTGATACTTGTGAGTTGTGCCTTTCAGGAGGCGTTTGCCACCCATTCGATCATTTGTTCTTCTTCCATTGGTTCTCTTACCCTGGATTGTGTGCGCAGCATGTAAGTACCCCCAAGTAAAAGTGCTTGTGTAGTTATTTTTCTTTTGCTTACGGGAGAATATATTTCCTTAAGATATCTTTCAAATTTTTTAAACATTGTTTTCAGTTTTTTTCTTGGTACGAATTCCACTCTATTCTTATATCATTGTTTGCTAATTAATATTGAAAAACTGGTGATGTAGTTATTCACTTGAACAAGCCTCTAAACAGCCGTTGCCACATGGGGACTCGTTGGATCATCCCAGTTATTTGCCTTCATGCGTTGTATGTTGCTGCTTTGGTTGGTTTTACAGGAGCTGTTCGACATATAGAGTTTAGATTCCAAGAACTCAAGGAGCTCTGGCGGGGGATTTTGGTCTCCATTTGTTCCATTGGTACATCATGTCTACCTGTACATTCTGTTCAGCAATTATGGCTTGATTTGGAATATCTTATCTTCTAAGTCAAAACAGTGTGCATCAACCAGTTGTTTGCGTGCTACATGAATTCATATGACAACTAAAGAGAAGCATGTTTTTGAGCCAAGCACACTCTGAAGAAAGCTTTCCCTTTAACGTAGTTGATCTTATAGGTTGCTAATGTCTTTATAATTATTGTTGTTGCGGTTATTCAAAGGAAAGACGCGTCATTGAGAGTGGTCAAACAACAAATTTTAATCTCTAATGCATGAACTTATTGGCTGTCTTAATTCTCTGAGTTACATGCTCTCATTTGAAACTGTCATAAGTTCCTCTGCTGAGCATGCTACTTGTAATAACTCAACATCAGGGGAAAAGGAAACAGCAAAATGTAAAAGGAATTGCATGCTTTCCCAGATCCCAACAGTATAGAGCTTACAATTGTTGCTTTGAGGCACAACCACCTCAAAGAGTGAGTTTCAGTTTAGTGCCAGCTGATTTTACTAGGTTTAGGTGACATATCAATGCTGATGGCATGGATTGTTAAAAGCTGAAAACCTGCTGAATTATGTTGCTAATTAAACAATCTTTGGATTACAAATGTATGAACTTCTGTATTTCTCTAATAAGATGTAGCTTTTATCGCTTTTTATGTCAAGTATGTATCTCGCTTCTATATGGTTTCCAGTTTAACAACTTCTGGGAGCATCTTCTAGCATTACCATGCACCTCACTGACTTTCATGAATCCAGTTATGCTTTGTCCAGTTCGGGTTGATATGACCAATTCTCGATCCAAAAGAATTCACAGTAAAGCAACTGCTATAGAAGTCCTGCAGGAACTGCCATTCCGTACATGTTATCACTTCATAATACTGACTTTCATGAAGTGATGTAAATACATGATTCACTGGGGTATCACTCTAGTGTTGCTTCTGTAAGACGCAACATTGCAGCTGCCACGCATTTTTAGTTAGACATTACAGCCTGATGTTGACATCTAATGGACCGTTTGGTGTTTATTCTGTTATCCGTCTACCCACACACAGAGATGCTTCTATGTGATTTGCTATTGTGCTGCATGTGTACATACCTTATTCACTGATGGCCTTCATTGTTTTCTGAACAGGGATATGGGTGGTCTCTTACATTCTGAATGAGATTCACGAAGATATTTCATTGGTTCAAATCATTTCAAGATTTTTTGTACTACTTATGGTATGATTAGCCTGGTTTTATTACTATGTAGTTACATGCCCTTTTTCTATGTCTTCGTATGAGTAAGATCTGGTATCTGATCTTCAATTTCATTTTTGGGTTCTCATTTTGCAAATCATGCATTTCTTTTTCGTGATTCATTCTTAATAATTATTTCCCAGACAAGTGTCCTTGTGCTGGCATTCTTCTCTATATCCATATCACAACCTCTTATCTCACTTAAGAGCTTGGGGACAAAGGACCACCAGGAGTACAGTATGATGGGCCGGGCACTAGGTATACCTGATAGCGGGCTTTTAGCACAAAGGGAATTGATGCAGTTGGTAGATCCTAATGAACCTCTGGAGAAGCTTCTTTTGAACAGAAGATTTCGTTACTCATTTATGGAATTTGCGGATAGGTATTGAGTTATTGCCTGTTAGACATATATATATATATATATATATATTATCTTCATTTGTTCCTTGCGTTATGATGTTAAGGTAATGCCTATGTTTCACAAATGCAGCTTTTTGGCCGGGGAGAGTGTCCATTTCTATGAGGAGGTGCAACAGCTTGACAAAATTCCATTAAGTGATCATGTCAGACGAGTTTACATGGCACGGCATATTATTGACAAATATATCACTCCGGGTACAATGTTATTCCTTTCAGCAGCAGATCTTTTTGCCTTCATATCATCATTGCATTCTGTTTAGTCTATCCTGTTTATTTAGGTTTGTTTTTTCATAAATTTACAAATGCAGGTGCATCAATGGAGGTCAACATTTCTCATCGTTGTCGACAAGAAATTCTATCTACGCTCGATTTGGCACACCCCAACCTCTTTAAGAATGCGCTAAATGAGTTGATACAGTTGATGAAAATGGTTCGTTTGTCTTAGACTTTCATAACCACACGTCTAACTTCATCTAGGCCAATTAGTTTTTCACCTCTCTTACCTCTTACTATATGCTTTTCTCCCTTCCTGAAATCGATCCACTTATTTTTGAAGAATTTGGCAAAGGATTATTGGTCATCCACATTCTTCTTGAAGCTGAAAGAAGAGGCCAGAATTAAAACAGTTGACAATGAGCTAGAACAGAGTGGTTGGAATTTCTCACACAGGCTGAGTTCTGTTCATTGTGCAGACGACCCTTTTCACCAAGAACATAGTCCTAGAAAGTCGAGTTCCAGTAGTCGTGATTTTGAGCTGCAATGACGAGCATAGATAATAATGATGCTTCTGGGATTCAACATCTAACTAGTCCTCATTCAAGCACGAATAGTTTTTTGCTCCGAAACAAAAATTGAAAACTGGAGAATAGTTAGAGGGCATCAAACGGGTCGGAGATCGACAAACACTGAGGCTAAGTGACGTGTTTCTATGGCTCGCATTTGCAGGAATGAGATGATGATCTGCCAATTCCTGGTGTACAATACTCTATTCCGACCACAACTCCTCGTTGCAAATTGATGTTTGCAGATTCTGTTTACTCTTGATGGGTATTGTGTCAATGAAAAACCACTATAGTTCAAAGTTTTGTAGGTTGGAATGTTTTGCTGTAACCTTATGTACAGACAGTTAGTAGCAATCAAACAGCTACGTCTATTGATATTTATGATATGTACATTAAAACATATAATCTGATACATTTTATTAGCAAACAGCAGAAAATTCATGAGTCATGTTTGTAATTTACCCATTAACTGAGAATTTGAATGGAAAATGTTGATATTAAACTAAATTATTCATATAAATTTTTGATTTATCCTATTCAACATTTCATATAAATTATTAATACAACTTGTAAAGGAATATATATATAATCAAAAGGTAGTAATTGTAATAAGATTTTGTTTTTGCATTATCGCCGTTAGATAATATTAGTTGTTAATGAATGAAAAACTAAGCTGTTTTTTGGTGCTTTTTTTTTCACTTCATGTATATATGATGTAAAAATGTCTTATTCAACTATTTCTTCTAGTATTATAAGATTGAAATATAAAAGAGAAAAATGTTTCTAAAGGCAGTGGGTGGAAAAAATAAAGGATAAAACTACATCCAACTTCTGAGACTTGCTACAATTATAAATATATTATTTTAATTTTGACTTTATATATATATATATACTAACTGTCATGACACGTTGTTCCTGTATGCATATTATAAATAATATTTTACGCATTAAAATATATCACAATTAAGAGTAAATTATATAAATTAAATTACATTAAAAAATAAAAATAAAGCTAACTTAACAGTTGATGAAAGTTTTGAAAAATTGAATAAAATAATTATCTTATCCGTTGAACGATATTTTTGGAGTCACAAAAAGTTGGTGCGACAGTATCGCTAACTGCTATTTATGAGGTAAAAGAATTTTTTTATAATTAATATAGAATATATATATATATATTACATTTATCCTATTACAAGTATAAAATATCAATACGGTATTAATAATTTATATGAAATATTAATTGAGAGATAAAATTAAAAATTTAATTAATGGGTCGACGACTATGGAATAAGAATACTAAATGTAACACGTAATTACATCAGATTCCAAAGAAGGATAGCGTAATTTTATATAGGTGACATGTAGTTACCAAATAGAATATACTAAATACAACATAAGCGAGCTCGACGATTACGGAATAAGGGTTCAAGAATCGATTGTGCTCTTGGAAAATTCAAGAAGTCATAATTTTTTTTATTGGAATCGATGAATTTTTATTTATTGAAGTAAAGAGATTACAAACAGTCTTGTCAAATATAACATCCAACAGAGATAATTACAACAATCAAATAAATCATATTACATAAATAACACCTAACTATTATAGTTCCAAATAATATCTACTATACAATAATAACAATATCATTCTACACAAGGGTTCGAACTTATAACCTTTAGGATCATAGAGCCCCAACTTCACCAATTGAGTTAGGCCTCATCAGCAAAAAGTCGTAATTGATTATAGTTCAAATTTGATTTTATCGAATTTAAGTTAATTTGCTGCTGTGATTTAAATTTCTCTTTGTAATGATTCTGATTTGGACCATATTGAGAGTGGCTGATCCACTTAAACAAAACAAGTCTGGCCCAAGAACCCTACCCGGATCCACATTTATCAATTTTTACCGTTTACTCGGATACGTCTTTTGTGTACAAAAACCCAAAAGCCGACCTCAAAATCCTCATGAAGGGGAACTCAACCACGCCAACACGACGGTTGTGATATATCATCGATGGCGGAAAGTTGCGGTGATCCGGATTCAGCAGCAGCAGCAGCGCTGGAGTGCAGAACGGTGTTCGTGGACACCAGCCTCGACTCCCACCTCGCTGTGATCTTGTCTAACTCTGATACGGTTTCGGATTTCAAAAGTATTTTTTTGTAGCATTCTGTTTACACGTGATTATGTGAATTTTGCATTGTCTCTTTTTGGTTAAACGGATTTTGTTGGTGGTTTTTTCTGATGCACGTAGTGTACGTGCGTGCTTATGAAGGCTTACACATAGTTACTTTGGAAGTGATTACTATAATTTAGTTGTCATAAATTTATGCATGGTTTTGGTTTTAATCTGATTCGAGATTGGAAGCTTGTGTTTAAGAAGTACTCGTTTAAGGTTGGAATGTGGGAACGAGTTTCTTAAATTTGAACAAACTTGGATCTTTTAAGCTTAAAACCCGAGTTAGAGTAGGATCTGTTAAAAAGGGAAAAAAATTATGAGAAAAATAGTGGTTTGTCGAGTTATTCATTCTGTATGATTGTAGAAATGTTCTAAACATGCTAGGAGATTGTCCTTCATCTTCTTCCTGCAAACTTATTTTCTTGTATATGGTTTGTTGTACAGAGAAGATAATGCGGGAGCACGTTCATTGCTTTCCAAAAATGGGGGAGATTGAGATCCATTCTTTAAAGGTATATGTCGATTTCAGGTACATTTGTTGGGTGAATATATCATTCTGATGATATTTGTAACTTGGGTAGGTAAAACGCAGAGGGAACTTTTATCATCTGCCAGATGTCATGCTTGTTCGGAATGTGTTTCATGAGTAAAAGGAAAATTGGTTCCTGTTAGTTGATGCTTCTGGGGTTCCACAGCATTATTTAGAACAAAAATCTTGCAAGCCTGGAACAAGCAATGGTGTGATGATGGAAACTAGGAGTATAGCTGAGGACCATTGCAGAGATTTGGTTTCTGATGCAAATGTAATATCAACCTTCCAAATGCCCTCGCCAGATGGTGGGACTGGACAGAATGCAACTTCAGAACTGAATTCTGGCCAAATGGTTGAGAAACGTTCCGAGAAGAATACAGATTTTCCCAGCAATAAATCAATGGAAAATTCTGGAGAAACCAAGTCTCCTGCCAAGAAGAAGCGTAAAACGAGTCACAAGCAAGATAAATTGGGAACTACTTTGGTAGATGGAACTTCTTTGGGTGGTGCGACAAAAAGGAGTACGTCGGAGAGGACAGAGAAGTCTGAAATTCTTTTAGCTTCTGATAATAAGAAAGAGGGCTCCGAAATGCCAGAAAACATCATTGCTGTCAAACCCAAAAATGCTCTCGCGGAGAATGTAATGACAAAAAAATTGGAGGGTGTTACTTTGAACACAAGTGCACAAGGAAAGAAGAGGAAAAGGAAGGGAAGAAAGGAAGAAATGCCTCAGAACAGAGCAGCCGACTCTGTACCCTCTCCTCCAGAATATGATGAGGGAAATAGAAGCTTCTTGTCCAAAACAACAGCTTTTCATGTAGATGCCCTTCCTGAACCTTCTCAAGTGCCTCAGAGAAAACAATGCATATCTCTATTAGAAGTAACGAGTGGCACAACAGTCTCTCCTTTAAAAGGTTAGAAATCTAAACATGTGGAAGCACTCGTTTTCCTTCTAGTTCCTTCTGTTGCTTTGATTCTGGTAAATATTAGGGAGAGTTTGTTTTTGCTGCTGACCATATGCAATTTCAACAGGCACAGATATTCCTGAACCTGACAATGATATGAATATGAAAGTTGATATTCTCACCCAATTTTCTCAGTCCAAAGTCAAAGGCGAAGCATCTTCCTTGAAGAATAAATTACCTGTTACCAATGGCACAGACAAGGAAACCAATGTGCCAGACATAGAGGAAGCACCAAGGGAATCATCTCTGAACCATGACCCAGTACTGTCTGAAAATTTGAGAACTTTAGATCAGAATGAAGCTGATATAATTATCAGGGAGTCCATCGAAGTAAATGATTTTCTAGTGACCAAAGGGGAGGCAGAACATGGCAAAAGAAGAAAAACAAAGGCCAAGAAATCTGGAGGGAAACATTGTGATGGGAATGATGAAGAACATGCTAACAATGCTATGCAGTTGAATCCTCCACCTGTGCTAAATTTGGAAAGGAATACTCTTAAAGACCATGAGACTGAACGAGTTGATAGCATCTTTTCTACTGCTGAAACAGACCTGAATGTGAGAAGTAAAGAGGATAGAGACTTGTCTTTGAACCTTCAGTCTGCCATGAAACTGTATGAGGTCAATGATACCATCAAAGAACCAAATTCATCAGCTATATTGATGGATGCCAATGATATAATGGAGATGCCAAAATCTAATGGCAATAAGAGAAAGAAAAAAGAAACCAGAAGACTACCCCAAAGATTCAGGATATGTCAGATAAGGAGCATGAAACTAAAATGAGTGAGAGCTCTGGGCCCTATAGAATAACTGGGAAGGCTAACGAAAGCGAAGAAGAAAGTGGGTTGTATCGGAACCGTGATACTGAAGTGATGTTGGACCCAAACGCTAATCCGGAACCCAAAATCGCTAATGAAAGTAGGAGGAAGAAGAGAGGGATCAAGAAGTCTGCTGATAAAAATCTGCACAAATCAGACATGGAGGAAACAAATAATAGCATGAGTAGCCCTTCTATTTTGCTTAGTTCATTCAACTAATTAATTTATCAGAGAAAACTCCCCAGGAGAGAACATCTTATTTCACCAAGGAAAAGACAGCCAATGACTTTGTTAGATGGTTCTACTGCAGCCTATGGTAAAAGTATTCAGGATGCCAGTGCAAATCATGCAGATATTCTGGAATTGACTCAAACTGGTGCGTCTCAGCAAACTATGAAAGACACGGGTTCCAGAAAGGGGAAGATGGAGACAAAGAACCAAGGTTCTGCTGGTAATTGCCACACAGATCTTCTGGCTGGAGAAACAGAAAATCCGACAGAAAGTTTGAAGCTCCATCAGGCCGAGGAAAGTATTAAGAATATAGGGATAGAAGTTAGAAAGAAAAGAAAGAAGAGGCAACCCACAGAATCAGATGTCCAAGAAAATTTGCCAACCAAGGATAAAAAAGCTGGTGATGATGAATTAGCTACTGAGGAAAATTCGAATAATTTTATAACTTCTGAACAGAAAGACAGGCATGTTGTTATATCCCAAGTTCCATCACAACGAGATTGCTGATAAAATGAAATGACAAGGTAAGAAAGCAACCAAGGCAAATGAAGAGATGAAAAGTGGGAAGAAAACCAAAAAGAATGGGGCACCTTCTGTTAGAAACTCAACTGAATTACAAAACTCACTGAAGCCATGTGAAAACCAGGATAATGAAAATGAATCCCGTGTTTGGTGTGATAATGGCAGGAAAGATGGAAGATCAGCAGTGAATTCTAATCAAAATGAACCTAGATCTTTTGAAGTCTCTGAAAACAGGGTGAAAGATTCTAGCCCTAGTACGATAAGGGGAATGAAGGCTCCTGAAAAACACAATGAAGTTCATGCTGCAAAAGAGAAGAATGTATCTTTGGCTCAACCAATATCGGAAAAGTCTGAGACATTTTCCAGAAAATAGAGAAATAAAAGGTTGGCAACAAGATCACACATGTTATCAATAAGATTGCGTTTGAAGAATTCCACAAAAGGAGAGCTTGTTTCACAAAATCAGGGGCCATTTTTTCAGGATAACAGTGTCGAAGATTCTGCTGATGATTCAGATGCTGCCACCCACAGCTCATCAGACCAGTTCATCTCTGTCAGGCGACTCAAACAGGGGGAAAAGTGAGTTGAGCCAGTACTCTGCATAGTTATGGTATGCAATAATCCAGGTTTCAAATTTTACTGCTTTTGATGTGTAAACCTTTTGATCGGGGTCGTTTACTCATTTTTTCATAAACCTTTTTCCTCTCTGTAAACCTAATACAATGAAGATGGTAGGCTAGGGCGTCAAGCCCCTCTTTCGGCCTTGAAAAGTCCATCACACCATCATAAGATATAAATATTGTCGGCATGTTTAATGAAACAAATATGTAAGAGAAAAAATGATGTATAGCAGCGAGGTCATATATAGATTCAGGTGGATCAAGGTCATATATTAGGTTCAGGCAGGGGGTGGCCGGATAGACGGATGGGGAAAGTTATGACTTGTGTAGAGATGGGTCGAAATTTAACCAATATCCACATTGACTTCCTTTTTACGAATGCTAAGTTTTTTAATGATTTGCTGGGGAAAGGAAATTGTAGTTGACTAATATTTCCATTTCCTGTTTTATTGCCATAGCATGTTCATCTGCTACAGTTGTCCTACTTGAAAATCTCATGAGAAACGCTTGCCTTACTTGGAAGTAGGCGATGTGAGGTCGAAATTTGTTTAGATGATTAGTTGTCTTATTTCATTATTCTGCAAGTAATAGCTTTATATACCCTGTTTTAATATGTCGCAGGATCCAATAATGCAAAAGGAAGACATACGGGTGGAGAAAGCATGTCAAAATTCGAGTAAGTCATCTATTTTAAACCTTTTAAGAGTCCAAACATATTGCAGCACTCGATCTCTTTGCCCCCCGTTTGATTGTTGCTCATGAAAAATTCACCTATGTTGGAGCAACTTTAAGTTGCTGTGTTATTAGTCATAAAATCTAATTACATCGTTTTTTTCTATTTCTACATCCATGTTTTGCAAAATGAATGCTGCGTTTCCATGTTAAATTATACAGATGAGAGATTGCTTGCACTAAGTTGTCTCTAGCATTGACCATGGTGTTGTTACTGTTAAGCTCCTTTGTGATTATAACTAGAAAATTGTTATTGCTCTAGCCTCATCTGCCTCAAAGGATATGACGATGGATTATGATTCTGAGAAAGCTCTAAGAGGTTCAAGAAGGAGGCCAAGCTAGTAGCATCCCAGTATGAGAAGAGCAGAAGGAAAGCCAGCAGATGGAATTTGTTTCCTGATGTCAGCTGACCCAGTTGAGCATTGCTTCCTGTCTCGCCCAAGGGACGACTTCTCTTTCTCAATGGGACACTGCTTTTAAGTGGTAGTCCTCTCTCTACACTCCATGTGCATTATAAATTTCTATTTGCATTTCACCCTCCTGAGTTTCTGGGCAATTGATTCAGGACATTACTGATTTGGTTTTAATGATTTTACTGTTCTAAGAAGAAAATTTATCTTACTTGTGTCTTCCATTTACTTCTAGAAGTTCATTCTGACTTCTTATGAGCTTAAACTTATTGATATCTGAGCACTCAATAAGGACAAATCTGACACTTTCATCTCCAGAACCTTAGTCCAAGCAATACATTAGATCTCTTGGAATGATCAACTCAAGAATCCCTACACAAAGGATGAATTAATGCCAGAAAAAGTAGCCAATTGTATACACTCCAATCAGGAGGTTATATATGGATCTGAAGAGTATATTGCATATCTGAAACAATTCAGATTAATACTACTACCAGGAATCAATTAACCCTTTTTGATAATGTACTTGCCACAGAAAAATGCCAATTAATGAAAACTGAGGAGTAGCAGCCATCAGCCACAAAAACTGTTGCCAAGAGAAAGTTTCATTAACACAATGGTACAATTACATGCAAATACATTGCACACAAATGACCCTTTATTATACCCTTTTCTTCTCAATCTGATCTCATCCCTGTTATCTGGGTTCAAAGCAGGCCTGCAAAAATGATTGGTACAGCACCCAGACAATAGCTGTGCTACTACAAACAGCAGAAGCTGCCCCCTGTTATCAGCTGCAGCCTCAGCCAAGTTAAGCGATTTTCTCCGGCAGAAAGGCCTCCGGCGGATGGAAGAAGCCTGACGCTGCGAGCCCACCTAACCCGAGACCGATGATGACACCTTTAGAGCTCCTCATTCTGTTGATCTGATTAAGGGCAGGCTGCAGTATATTGTAAAGCACCCAAAGAACAGCAGGGACTAAAGGAATGAGAAGGGCTATTCCACGGTTGTCTCCATCAGCTATTTCTGCTAGTTGCTGGGCGCGAGGGCAGGGTTGGCGGTGGAGAGAGTGGAGACAGCATGGCTCCGGCAATTAGCAGTTCCGGTGATAGCGGCAGCGTTTTGTGGAAGAGTTTTGAGTGGTGTGGTGGAGAGGCCTTTGCAAGTTGTGCATGGAGAGGAGAGAAGTGTGTCTTGTGGGCTTGGAAGAGTTGATGTTTTTAGTGTTTGCATTGAAGCATTTTGGCGTTGAGAATAGCCATGATGTTAGCCATAGTTAGCTGCCATTTGTGTGCTTGTTTCTTGTTTCTGTTGATGATGATGATCAAGAATAGATCAAAGTGCTGAGTGCTAAAAAACTCTTGCAGTATTTTGGAGTAGTTTGGAATTGGAATATAGGGGGAAAATGAGATCCAATGAGAGTGGGGATTCTGGATTGTTCTCTTATCCAGAGAGTGTGATTGGTGAGATATAGACCTCATATTACATACCCCACCTTCCTTTTCTTATCACAAACTATTTCTCTTCTTTGTTTGTGTTTGCAACTCATCTTACATTCTCTATTATTTATGTTGGTGATCATGATGGCTAAAGTTTCAATCCCATTCCATTGCATTGTAGGCCGAGGTTTTCTACTTACTTCCTTGTAGTAGGCCTTCTAGCCCATATTCAGAGTATCCTTGGCCCATCTCACAAATAGGCAAATATTAATTTAGTTGGTGGATGGATGGATATATACCTTGTGGTTACAAGTGAAGTATATGTTAATTTAGAGGGAATCTTTAATGTTTTTCAACGTCTAACTATTAAAATAAATTTCTTATTAGCATCACGTTAATGTATACTAGTACCATAAGTCATCACCTTTTGATGCAGCGTTTCACAAAGAAATGCACGGAAAATAAATATTTTGGCATCATCCATATGTTAAACATGCCTCTCTTTTTTCATATTGAGCGATATATCAAGTGTCCTAGCAAATGTTCCAATTAACACATTTAAAAATTCTCATTTTAAGACGTGTAGTATTGATCACAAGAATTTTATAAATTTAGATTTTTCGAACTGCACTTATGACCAAAAATCAAATAACTTAAAGCATTCATGGGTATGAATTTTAATTTTAACTAGTACATACTTATTCGCTCTTGACCGTGAATATAAAATAAAATATTTGAAATTAATTCAGAAATAAGTTAACTGAGGAACACCAACAAAATCAAATTGACATAGATTGTTGTGGCAAGGGGATCATCTAAGAAAGACAGAACAGGTAGCTGGCCATTTGGTTATTACTATTATAAGTAATGACAGGTATTGATTATATATTTTTATTATTATTATTATTATTTGGTTTCTTGAATAGTTACATATGATTGCTTCTACTCAGTTTAATTGCTTCACAAAACAACAATCAAAGGCTTCAAATCATACTCACATTTATCAAAAACAACACGCATTTTAATTAAGTCTGACCAATTTGAAGCCTCCACCCCACCCCCAACCCCCACCCTATGTCCGGCAGCAGAACATGCAAATTGAGTGCGAATGATATTAACCAGAGCATAGGACTTTTATTCCTGCCGTGACTTTACAAGAATTCTGCTTCAAATTCCACATTTTTTTTTTTGAGATAAATTACAACAACTTATCATGAAATTTGTCATAATTACAAATATTTCCTTATTGTTTGAAAAAATAGAAATACTCCCTGAAATTAACTGTCGTTTAACAAATACCCCCTTCCGACAGCCCATTGTAGGGTGGTTTGTGAGGCGACTGTTAATTTTAGACGGATATTTGTAATCTTTCAAATGAAAAAGGGTTTTTTATAATTATGATAAATTTTAGAAAAACATGTTGTAATTAACTTTTTTTGTTCTTTGATAAGATTGTAAAGAAATAAAAGAGAAATTTAAATTAAAATGGGGGTAAGTTTTATGAGTGATGAGGAGAGGAGGAGGAGGAGGGCCAATAGCAGACAAACTGAAAATAACAGCTAAGCATTCATCTGTATATATCTTTTTTGCAAGCTTGTGACACATTAATTGCTTAAATTGTTACAACATTGATTTTCTTGGCATATATCACACCATATATGGCAATATCATCATCATATATAGAATGTGAGAAAGCCCTAATCTTGACTAATAGAGTGAACTATTTGTTAGACAGGAGCAAAACTCAGGGACACTAGATATAATTTCTCAAACCATAGGAGGTCTAAGTGTAATTACACAAAATTTGAGGGGAGGGAGGGTGTAATTATCCTTTTTTTTTTTTTTTTTTTACTTACGGGATTAATATGTAAGGGGCATTTGCAATAACTTCTGTACTATCATGGAAGTATATTGCAAGAAAAGTTTCAAGATAGCAATAGTGAAAATTGGAAGCGTTTGAAAACAAAATAAAAGTGAAAAAAAAAAGTTGGAGGGTTTGAGAATAATTTTATTAATTACAATTTTACCAATAAATTACATAAGTAGGTGGTGAGTTGCTTATAACTACTCTTGACTTAGATTAACTTAATTTAGCCATTTTAAAAACAAAAATTGCAAATCAAAAATATTATTTTCAACTCATTTTCAACAATAAGTTGATAAAGATTAATTTAAGCATTTGCAAACATCCTTATAAGCCGTATATGTAAAAGGACAACAAAATATTTTACACCCACAAATAAAATTAAAATAAAACATATATATATATATATATATATACTTGATGATAGTGTAACTTAGTAATTTACAAATTTACCAACCATATATTATTTACCTTTTATGAATTAAAAGATTGCCCATTTTTGGATGAAGCTTGACGTGCCCAAATTTTTTTGTATTTGTATTTGATGGACATTGTTACAACATTGTTACAACATATTTAATTGGGGGGAAAGCTCTCAATAATGGATGGAAATTGACTCAATCCACTTGTCCTTGTCACATAAATGTAGAATCAATGGTTTTCCAATTAATAAAATAATTAGGAGGAGTACAAAAGTGGGGAGATTAGGGCTATGGATAGGCACTACATTAATTCTTTATTTTTCTCTTAATCAATAGATTAATGTTGTGGTAACATTAAAATAAATAAATTAATTAATTTGTTTGATTTAATTAAGCTCCCTCTTAGGGATGCACCAACTTTGTTTGTTCTAGTGGTGACACCATTATTCTCTTTATTATGTTAAAGAAAAAAAAATTATTACACTCTCTCCTGCATAATTGTTGCCTTACCTAAAGTCCGGATTAAATAAAATTAATTAATCGTGCCTCGGTCAATAGTAATCGTTATCGTTAAATAAGATTCGATTAAATTGTTTATATCTTAAAAAAACATGCTAAACATTAAATTTTTCCGTACCTATAAATATTTGTTGTCATTCTTATTTCAGATGATATTAGACTATTTTTATAATAATTAATAATTATTTTCTGTTTTTTCGTAAATGCATGTCTTGATATGATAATATATTAAATAACGTAATGAATCAATTTTACAAGAAAGAAAAAGAAAAGAACTATTTTAGGGAGGGATCCAAGGTCCCTTTATAATTAAATCTACTTTTTTTTTTTTTTTTTTTGTACTAATTAAGGACAGAGGGTGTCAAGTATTATGCTTTTTGAAAAGGGTAAATTACAATTACTTTTCTAAAATTTGATATAATTATAAATACACCTCGTTGTTTAACAAATTACAAATACCCCATGAGATTTGTAATTTTTAACCAAAAATCTGAAATTGACCATTTTGCCCTTAAATTTTTAGTTAGAATTGTAGAAAAATCAACCCACACAAATTGCATTGTTTTGTTCCTTTGTGTAAAAAATTTAAGAAATCTCTACCTGCGCTTTGTAATCCAAAATAAATTAAAAATAATTCAGTTTACATAAGGGTGTTTCAGTCAATTCACCCATAAAAATGGATGAAAATAGATTATTGTTAGACGGTTACAAACCTCAGGAGATATTTGTAATTTTTCAAGCAATAAGGGGGTATTTATAATTATGTCAAATCTCATGGGAGGTAGCTATAATTTACCCTTTTTAAAACCAAGAAATTGATTTAAATTTAATTCTCACATCTTATTGGCCACAGCTTTAAGCCCTCTTGCTTTTTTCCATTTACCAAAGTTAAACACTAAGTTAGTAATTATTAAATACATTTATGCTTTCACTATTAGCAATTTGGAGATGGATTACACTACGCATGCATGAAATTTGACAGTCACATAATATTTTTCACTTACTTTTACTTTTCCCATTATTACTCCATCAAGCCTCTCTTTTATTTTTAAAATTCAATCAATTTATTTGATACATATGAAAGATTTATGATAGAGATATTTAAAACTATTTATGACAAAACAAAAACATATGAGTTGTATAATAAATTATGACTTATAGTGTGATGAGATTGCACTGTTTGTGCATTCAAGGATTTCTCTTCCTAGAAGACATCTTTTCAGAATAAAATTGTAAGACTTCTAAAATCAGATCGAACAATATTTTATGTTAGTGATACCAATATTATATCAAATATAAATGTATATTAAACTTACAGAATTAGGTAAAAGTCATAAAAAAGATAAAAATTGTGGGACTATATATTATATCATCATTAAAAATATTTTTATTAGTCATAATTAATTTGGTTCTTTATTAAGGGGATTCTTATTGGTTTTTATATGTCTAGGATTCCACTAACTCCATTTACATTCATCTTTTATAAAAAAAATATATATATGTATATATATATATACTTTTTTATGCATTGATTAGGAATTACATTTGATGCCACACCCCCAGAACAAAAGAAATTACAAGTGAAATGACTATTTTAGCCTTGGACTATATATGAAACTTCCCCAAGATTTACCCAAATGGTAAATTTTATGCAACAAAAATCAAGAGGTAAATTCCTTGGATTTGGTGGTTCCACTTCCCCATAATCTTGGATTAGATTCACTCCCTTCCCTTATCTGCTATCTACCCCACATCAAATTCACCATGTGCTTTGGCTGCAATTTCAAGGTTAAAAAATTTTTACTATGATCCTCAATTTATATTATAGTGTTGATTATATTATATTATCGTGTCATGATTAATATTATTTAATTATTCAACATTCAATAATGTGAAATTTAAGTAAATTATATTTTTCCATATATGGGGTTTTTCTTGTCGATTTTTAGGTCGAAAAAACATCATATGCAGTGCACATATAAAAGTACAATCATATATGATGAGGCGTAAATTTCAAAAAGTTAATATGATAAATAAACACAAAAAAATTATTTAAATAGCAAAGTGTAAAGACGGGCATAGATAAAATGTCAAAATATAATTAATTTGTGAAATTTTTGCCAAGATTTTTTCACACAGTAAAAGGTGTGAGTGTGTGAGTGTAAGCAGAAGCCACACAGCAAAATAAGCCGACACCTCATCTCTTTCTGTTCCCTTCAAATTACATTCCATCCGATAGAGAAAATAAAGGCTTCTATATAACATCTCACATATTCACACACATACTATCTCATTCAGAGCAAAACTCTTTTTCCTCTCTTTTCTCTCTCTCTTTCTCTCTCTCTCTCTCCACAAAAGAAATTTTTTTTCTATACAAACATCCCATCAAGAGAACCTGTTTTTCTAACCCCTTTAATAATCATCATCGTCTAAAAATCAAACCAAAAGTAATCATCTGAAAAATCCCCTGATCAGATTGAAAACCCAGTTGAAGAATCTTTCTTTTGATCAGAATCACGACTGTTTTTGGTGAATTTCTCATACCAGATGTCACATGGGTTTTGAGGAATCTTGGCCCAGTTTTGCATGTAAACTTTTGTTTCTGAAATTTTTTGTTACTTGATCTGTTTTTGTATCGGAATGTGCAGAATCAAGACTGTCCCTTGTGTTCATATGCTCTGTTTTTTTGTTTTTTTTCCCAGTGGTTGTAAAAAATTCACTTGATCTTCAGTGCTGATTGAAGAATTGTACTTGACTTATTGATAACTAGAGATCCTTGCACATGTGGGATGTTAAAGATTGGGATTTTTTCTGGTCAATTTCCGTGTAAAATTGTTTAATTCTGGTGATCACTGTTGTGGAGTTTTTATCAATCATCAGCTCCAATTCACTAGTCTTGTTTTGGCATCAGAGACTTCTGGGATTTCTTGATGATGCGTGTTCATGAAATTTTTAGATGTAAAAATCATTGATTTTTGGGTTTTCTTTTGATTTGGAATATCCTTGGTGCAAGGTTTGGTATGCTTCATGAAACAGTATTCTTTATCTTCCCTCATACGTATAATCTACGCGTACTCTTTGCCGAGGGAGGTATAGTTACTGAATGTGTTTGCTTCTTTCATAAAATTTGATCTTATGCTCTTATCTGGGCTGTGCTTGTCTTTCACAAACTTGATATGGTTAGATCAAATTTTACCTTCTCTTTTTATCTCATCGTTTGTTTATCCACTCTGTTTATACTGTGATTTTTCAGTATATGTTTAGTGATTGTTTGCGTTTGACTTCTATTGGAGTTATAGTTGATAAAACATGTGTTGAATCTCTAGAATTACTTAACTTCAGAGTCCAATGCTGATGGTATAGCATCTCTTACTACTGAAGAAGTGCAATTCTCTGCACTACGTCGTTCTGTATTCGATGCTTCATGTTTTATTCATGAAATGTGTTGATAATTGTCCTCTATATACCTGCAGGCTTGATACCATATCTCTGATCAACGAATAACTCAAAGGTACTGAATGGCAGACCATCTTGTAACATTTTTTCTAGTCGAATTGAGGTTGAATAACAATGGCATTGCATTGTGATGAGAGAAGGGGGAATGTAATATTTCACATGTTGTTGTGGTTTTTCAGTAAATCAAATCTTCATTTGTGCGAAGTCAGGGCACTGCAGAGTTGAAGCGGTGCCCATGGATGCCACAACTAGTGGAGCGTCGAGCGTTCAATACCACAACATTGCCGAGCAGACAATTGCTTCACTTGTCCCGGCTCCTGTAACACATCAGAGGCAACAGCGTCATTGTTTTGGAAATGCAAGTCCCGGGGAGTTCCCATTGTCTGCCAACCCATCCATTGTTCTCCATTTCCTTACTGGTTGCAATCTGGACCCACAAGATCTTGCAAAACTCGAGGCAAGTGTGCTTTATCTTTCCATTTTCACAGCCGAGCTCTTGATTGATATTAGAATTGATGATGCTGCTGATTGAATCATTATATTCTTTCGCAGGCAACTTGTTCCTTCTTTAGGCAGCCTGCGCACTTCGCCCCCGACTATGAGCTCTCTCTGGCAGAGCTTGCAGCTCTTGATATGTGCCAGAAGAGAGCCATATTTAAACCCATGACAATAGAACAACGAGAAGATTTGAAGCAAAGGTGTGGGGGCTCTTGGAAACTAGTCTTGAGGTTCTTGTTAGCTGGAGAAGCATGTTCTAGGAGGGAGAAGTCGCAGGCAATAGCCGGTCCTGGTCACAGTATTGCTGTGACTTCTAAAGGAGCTGTGTATTCATTTGGTTCTAACAGTTCTGGACAGCTCGGACATGGAACTACAGATGAGGAGTCACGTCCTCGCCTAATTAGGTCTGCTGAATTTGTTACTAATCAGGAGAAACCGTTACAGATGGTTAGCTCGAAAGCGAATTAATTGGACTTGTTCTTTGGTGCAGATCTTTGCAAGGAGTTCGTATTATTCATGCAGCGGCTGGTGCTGGCCGGACAATGCTAATTAGCGATGCCGGACAGGTTTATGCATTTGGAAAAGATTCTTTTGGAGAAGCCGAATATGGGACTCAAGGAAATAAATTAGTTAATACCCCTCAGGTAGTTGAATCTTTGAAAGATATCTTTGTCGTGCAAGCTGCTATTGGAAATTTCTTTACAGCTGTGTTATCAAGAGAAGGCAAGATTTACACATTTTCCTGGGGAGATGAAAGCAAACTTGGCCACCAGACAGAGCCAAATGATCTCGAGCCCCGTCCTTTGTTGGGGGCTCTTGAAAATATACCAGTGGTTCAAATTGCAGCTGGATACTGCTACCTTCTTGCTTTGGCTTGTCAACCTGGCGGCATGTAAGCTCCCCTTCTCACTTCTTTATATCGAAGCATCATTATCGATTTAATATTTAACTACAGAATCGGTTTGCTATTCACAATCGTCATCACTCAACAATGCAAGCTTTCTAAGGGATTCTCTTATAGAATGAATGTCGAAGTAATGTTTCTTGATTTCTTGGCTTCATTTATTTTTTCTGATATTTTTCTTCCACTGACATATCAGGTCAGTGTACTCTGTCGGCTGTGGATTGGGTGGAAAGCTTGGGCATGGTACTAGAACTGACGAGAAGCAGCCAAGATTAATCGAACAGTTCCGCACTTTGAATCTTCAGCCGGTAGTAGTTGCAGCTGGTGCTTGGCATGCTGCAGTGGTTGGAAAGGATGGAAGAGTTTGCACATGGGGCTGGGGGCGATACGGGTGTTTGGGCCATGGCAATGAAGATTGTGAATCAGTCCCTAAGGTGGTTGAAGCACTGAGCAATGTAAAAGCCGTTCATGTCGCCACAGGAGACTACACAACCTTCGTCGTTTCAGATGATGGCGATGTTTACTCTTTCGGGTGTGGAGAATCATCTAGTCTTGGACATAACACCGCCGCTGCTGATGAGCAGGTCTGATTTCGTACTCAGGATTGATCTTCTTTCAAGTAAAAACATTCTTTGAATTCCACAACTATATCCTCTCATTATAGTTTTGCTTTCAGTATCTAAGTTGTGATCCCTTTTCAGGGAAATCGGCACACTAACGTTCTAAGCCCAGAGCTCGTAACATCACTAAAGCAAGTGAACGAAAGGGTTGTACAGATAAGCCTGACAAACTCCATATACTGGAACGCTCACACTTTTGCACTCACCGATTCTGATAAACTATATGCATTTGGTGCTGGTGACAAAGGGCAGCTCGGTGTTGAACTCGTGGCAAACCAAACCGAGAGGGCAAATCCTGAAAGGGTCGAGATCGATCTCAGTTAAAACCAAAGGTCCTGCCTTTGCTGCACATCCTATGATTAACAGTATTATCATACATTGGCGTTCCATGTTTATATATTTGCATGTTTTATTGCTGTGGTGTAAATAGAAACAGTGGTTGTGAATAAGGGTAGGATGTAGGAGCTGCAGAATTAACCTCTTAGAAATTCGTTAGCTCTTTGCCTCAACCAGTAAATAGCTGGAAAAAGACATTGCAAGCTTGGTTTCTCTATTAACTTATTTACATTGGTGGAACTGCTGTTAACCATTTCAACTTTAATGCTTTGATGATCATTCTAGTGCAGTTTGTGGCGTGGATTTGTCATACTTTTCTTGATATTTTGCCTTTTACTACTGTTAACATATGAACTTTTTACTATGTGATACAATAATACTTACTAGCTGTAATAAGTTTATCTTACAAGTACTTATGTTCTTATAATGTAGAAAAGGAATAATTTAAGGTCAAATGAAGTTGAGTGCAAACAGAAACATAATCATCATGCCATAAAAGCATTGGGATATGCCATTTTGGTTATAATTGAGTGGTATGATCTTGTAAATATGTGTAGATTGTTTAACACAGAAATCATTGAACATGATGTGGCTAAGCCTTATCCAAATGAGAATCTTGGCATATATCCCTTCTCATGCTACAAATAATATTGTTAAGTACTCACAAAGACTATAAAAAGGGAAATGCTTTTCAACTAATATTGCTTACTTTAAGCAAGTTTTACCAATTTGTCTTGTTCTGTACTTTGATTCTCTTAAGTTGAGCAGATAAAAGCTAAATGTTGGGACCAACTGCATATATCAAAAACAGTAGGAGCAGCATGTAACAGTAATACACCATCCCCTCCCACAAGGGTTGTATTTAGAGGGAATTAAAGGTAGAAGAATTGATTTTGCCAACAATATTTGTATGTCCACATTAGTGGTGGATCCCAAATAGTCGAATGGGCCTCAACTTCCACAAAATTTTAAATTAACAACAAAGGCAAAGCTCAAGAGTCATTAGAATACATCCACTTCCAAAGAACAAATGTGGAGCAAGAGACTATCAATCCATCATCAACCCTAGAACACAAAATAGAAGGCAATTACAAAAGAGATTCACCCAAGTACAGGATGGACTCAAATTTTCAGAATAAACCAATTCAGCAAACTACATATTGCTGGCACAAATTTAGACAGCAAAATTCTGTTCATCAAGTACCTGATGAAAATGATCAATAATCAGACGGTGAGATGACATCATCAATTTTTAGAATCATCTTAACAACTTGAGTTGCAAGCAGAATCTGCTGTTGCTTTCCGATCAAGGTCTCGAAAACGTTTTGCTCGCGCATGTCATTTGTGCCAACATCATTGCAGTCAATACCACAGCAGCTGTTGTTCTCCTGTAAAGAAAAATTATACTGTTACTTCTGTGAAATGAACGGGAAGTATAAAGTGAGACGAAGACTGGATTCAAGCCTTTTTCAACCATAAAATGAAAAAGGAAAGAGAAACCAAAGAGGAGCAACAGGGTAAAGATTACCTTAATTTGCTCTGATTTGACAGCAGATAAAGTTTCTATAGGCTGGAGGCCGCTATTTTCCGCCAGTGCCATGGGGATAGCATCTAATGCATCTGCAAATGCTCTAATTGCATACTACCAATAGAAACGTGCAAAGGTTTAGCTTAAAAGTGTTGAAAGTAATAGATACAAGGGGAAATGCTGGGTTCTCACCTGCTCAACTCCAGGGTACTTATCAGCAGCTGCTTCCACAGCAATTGAGCAAGAAATTTCAGCTGACCCACCGCCATATACAATGGAATTGTTGCGAATGAGATTCCGAGCAACACATAAAGCATCATGGATGCTGCGTTTTGTTTCCTCTATCATCATCTTGTTACCTAAAGCATAGGCAAAAAGGAAGAGGCCACGTAAAATTTTCTAACACTCAGCATCAACTATTCATTTTTTAAGTTAATATTATTCCTAAGGTTGAATTGAACAAGATAATCAAAAGTGAAGAAAATGAGTCATATCCCCATGCTTGCTTGAACATTGGCAGATAAAATTGTATTGACCAAAAGAGTCGCTGGGAAATTGAAAAACTGCAGATGAGACACTGATCCACATACATTAAACCACAGCATAGCACTCGCAGCGGAAAAAGTGACATTCAATCTACCCAAAACTTATTGGAAATGAAACAAGTGATTGAGGATGCATGTGCTGTGCACAAATTTGAAGCCATTAAACTTCTGATGGAAAGTAAAGGATTAATATTGAATAATTACACAAATATAAAGCTAGGTCAAGTAGTCAAAAAATGCTACAGTAAATAAAGGGATAGTGCCAAATATCAATGAGATAGTTAAAAGCAGAACAAGAGCAACAGGACAACATTGACCTACCACCACGTATGAATATGGTTACGGCCCTTGAATTTGCACAGTGCTCAATATATATCATTCGATCTTTAGTGGTGCCAAAAGCTTTTTCTCGAACCAAACCAGCCTGCCATGTATAAACAAAATTTATTTTGGTGCATATGAGTTATGCAACAGTCACAATGATATGATATGTAGTGGCTATCCCAAAAAAGGGAAAATGAGAAGCACCCGATGGCATATATATCGACAAAGGAAAACAGGTAAAGTTAGATAACAGGTTACGAAACTTACCCTGCCTAGTTTCTCTGGTGTCAACTCCTGAAATCTTGGCACAATTCTCCCACCTAATACCAAAGTCAAGAACAGAGCCAATAAGAAAAGAAGAATCAGTGTATAATCATAGAACATCAGGATTGACACAAACCTGTGGCTATGGCTATCAGCTCTAGTTCCACACCACCGACCCATCGGACAGCAGGCAAATTTCTATTCATTAATAAGTGGTTTGCCTCATCATCAAAACCCCATTGGCAGATAACCAACGTAGCCCCAGCATCCTGCAATCCAGTGAGGCTCGTGAGTTACACCAAGGACATTAATTTCAGAAAATGTGAAGCATAAAGCTAAAGATAAGCAGAATTGCAATAAAAGTGGGCTACCATAATTTTGCAGAAGTATATGCTCCAAAATTAAATATAAAGCCCTTGACAAGATGATTAAAATAGGAAATAGAAGAGAGAGAGAGTATAAGTCTGTCAAAGCTGATAACCACCTTATATGTTTTCCAGATATATCAACCATAACAAAATAGGAAGGGAGAAGATTAAGATCAACTCCATTCCCCAGTCCTTATAGGAGGCACTAAATCCTTGTTAAACAAAAGTTGCCCAACATGAGCTCTCTCCTCTTGGCTCAGTTTTAACACATTTCACCAAAGCAAGCATCAAGCTAATTCAAACAGATTACCTTGCATTGCTGAACCATATCATCAAAGTACTTCTGCTCCTGTTGACGCAATGTCTGGAATTTTTCCACAGTATCAATATCAACCTTATGTTTAGTCTTGGGCTTTGGAGGCTCAAAGGGGCAAGTCAAAATGGCAATTTTTGCATCCTCAATTTGTTTTGGCATCTGTGGATGACTCATATCTTTGTCAACAACAATACCATAAATTAGTTCGGTATCCTCCAGCTTTCCCCCTACTTTTCCCTCTACTTTTATTAAGTCTAGATTAACATCCTTCCTCTCTAAATCAGCAACAGCAAGCACTGCTTTAACCGCAATCTCTGCCAAACTGCGTTTGCATCTATTCACACTGCACAGCGAAGTTGACAATATTAAAACAATTAGGAGACAGAAGCACGAGAAACTGCAAGCCCAAAGGAATCCTACTCAATCTACTAGACCCCTCCTCAGAAAAATGAAAATATCAAGCCAAATTAAGCAAAACCATAAGAGATATTATAGTAAAAGATATTTCCCATACTGAGCTTTCAACAGAAAAGGAAGGTATATAACAAAATTGCCTCTGGATCTGGATAGTTCATGGAAAAGGTGAAACTCAAATTATGTTATACGCATTTTTCACACATCAAATCACAAGAATGGCATAAGAATTCAGAAAATGCATATGTTAAATTAATATCACTCCCCAATGCAGCAGATAATGAGGACAAAAGAATCATTTATGAAAATAAATTTTCAGGTTCTTTACAGCTAAAAGTGAAGCCAAGATACGATGCACTGGAAGAGCCCTCAAAACCCAGAAAATAAGTTAACAGCTTCAGAATACTGTTATGATCCAAAAACGGAATTGCATTCAACAGATGTAAACACATTCTAACATCCAGATATATAGATTATTTTCCAAAAGTAGGATCTAAGATGGTTTAAATTCTAGAGAGATAGTTAGTTCTTTGGAGTTCAGACTACACCAACTCAAATGTAGTAAAACATGTTCTATTAGATA
Source organism: Sesamum alatum (assembly GCA_034509735.1). Classification (NCBI taxonomy): domain Eukaryota; kingdom Viridiplantae; phylum Streptophyta; class Magnoliopsida; order Lamiales; family Pedaliaceae; genus Sesamum; species Sesamum alatum. The sequence goes on along the minus strand of JACGWO010000007.1, from coordinate 36,081,328 downwards.
GAACCAAGATGTCCACATTTCAAACTCAAATAATATGTTAGAAACAACCAACCGTAATATTACAAGGGCCAAGAAGCATGGTCCAAAATAAGAAAGAACACTCACATCTTGGAGGATAAAGTAGTCATACAAGTCTGGACCAAAGGCTCAATATCTGTTGCACTGAATTCGAATTTATGGGATATACGCTCCAAATGTTCAAAAGCAATCCTTGAAGCCACTTCATATCCTTCAGCAATCCTGATAGGATGAATTCCACGTTCCAATAGTTTCTCAGCTTGTTCTAGAAGTGAACCAGCCATGACAACAACTCCAGTTGTTCCATCACCAATTTCATAGTCTTGACTCCGTGACAATTCAACCATGAGCTTAGCAATCTGATTGTCAACATCCATCTGCTCCAAGATTGTTGCACCGTCATTTGCTGAAAACCAGAAAAATAAGAAATAAGTACTATTTATGCATAACATGGCACCCTTTGAAGATAAAGTTTATACTATATTAGACAAAAGGATAACATCTCTCACCAAATTCAAGGTGAATCATATTAAGCATCCGTACGCCTTTATACTTTCCTTGTATTATGTTATACAGAAGTGGAAAACATCCCTTGTTCTCAAGTTATGCACCAAAGAGAAGATAATGGAAGAAGAAAACAACCTTTAAGCTTATTGGCAGGACAGTCACCTTGCCATACTGACTCAAGTATGCCCAAGTAATTTCAAGGAATCTAGTAAACATATAAGCAGCAATTTTTTCCTTTACTCCTCCAAAACAGACTCGCCACGCATTTTCCATTTTCACTGCTACAGATGTCTGTTTTTATAGTGTTTATGGAATGTAAAAGCTGCGTAATACCTCTTGACAGTAATCCTTCAACTTAGCTTCAGGCTTCACTACTATCAGCTACTAGCTACTTCTACATGGAACCAAGATCAGTCTTTTCTTTATATTATTTAGATAATATAAGTAAGTGGCAATCCAAAACAACTAAATCTCTGAATTTCCAGAAAGGAGATTAGAATTCTCCCCTTTCGATCCTCATTCTGCATTTGTCCCCAAGAACACTACGAGAAGCATAAATAATTTCAGAACTACACCAAACCCATCAATCCACTAAACAGTAATCAACTCAAAACCCCCACAACAAAAACAAAGCCTCACGGATTCAACCAGACCACACCCATGAACACACATAAATTAGCAAAGTGCATAGCTTACTTATGGTGACATCGCCGTCGGGGCTCTGAAGCATCTTATCCATGCCTTTCGGTCCTAAAGAGGTTCGAAGTATGCGAGCCACCGCTTTCCCGGAGGCAATATTCGCCTTCTGCGCATCGAGTCCACGCAATCTGGTTTTCTGCTCCTGCTCCTTGAGTATAATGAACGGCCGACCATATTCATCGAACGCCAACGCCATTCTCTCCGGTCCGGTCCCGATGAAACAAGATCGGATCTTTATACGGCTCCGACTGGAAAATGAAAATAAACAGTGGAGGAATGAGAGTGATGGGAGCTTTCAGGAAGATTTGAGAAGAGAGAGGCTGCCTTTACCCTAGCAGTGGCACTCTCGTAATAATGTACCAATCTTGACGTCGTTTAGTCAAGCAATCAATTTATATGCTCCCGCTTCTTTTTCTTTTTTCTCACCGTACAGGTATTAAGACTCTCCGATCTCCTCAAATACAATATCCTACAATTTGAATTAAAATCGTCCTATCGAATGTTTTATCGTAAAAGCAACGATTTCATCTGGGCCCTATTTAACCTAGACTCCAGCTAATGGACCTGGGCCGTAGTTTTGGGACTCCTATTGGGCCGAGACCTTGAACCCCAATTTACAACCCTTTTGCATAAGTTCTTTCATTTTTAGTAATGATGCCTAGCCTAGCAGTTATTACTCAAGCCTCATAAATAAATTCGACATCATGGATTCAAGCTCCACTAGATATATGGGTTTTTATCTCACTTAATATAAATTTATTATAATATTTATTTTTTGTACTATATATTAACGATTTAATATTTTTATCAATATATTATATTTATGTAATCACCGTTTTAAAAAAAAAAATAGTTCTTCTTTTTCCTAATCAACACCCTGGCCTTTACGGATGTTGTAAGGAATAATTATATTTACACCCCTTGATCTATAGTTTTTTTATACAAATCACCCCTGCCATAATTATAGAAAACCACCCTTGATAGCCAAAAAATAGGAGTAGTTTGTGTAATAATGTCGATACTTTTGAGGAGTGTAAGTGTAATTTTCTAAAATATGTGTGATTTGTGTAAATGATGCTTACATTTCTAGTGGGTATATGTGTAATTATTCAAAAGACAAAAGTGATTTGTGTACAGACCATATGTTAGGGGGTATAAATATAATTATCCCATATTGTAAATTGTCGAGAATCAAATTTGCTATATTCATATTATATTGTGACATCACAATAAATCCAAATAATCAATTGTTGAGATATATCAAATTTTGTACAATTTGCCTTTTGTCATTCTTCTGATATGTTAGTCATCGAAATTAGAAGCTGAACAATACAATTTGTTTTTTATTGTGCTTTGGGCAATGTGGTGGAGCCATAATCAAAGTTATTGGAACGATAAGGTTGCAGATCCGATGGGCACTATCTATTTTGCTTATAGATTTCTTACTACTTTTCAGGAGCCTTCTGTGCCACCTATCACTTTGAGCCCATCACCTCTTGGCCAACGTTGGCTTCCTCCATCTCCAGGAGTGGTTAAAATCAATTTTGATGGGTCGGTGTTTGCGAATCTTAGAGCTATTGGCGCTGGAGTTATTGCTCGAAATTCCGATGATTCCTATATTCAATGGGAAAACGAGGCTTTTGCGGGGTCCTTCAGATGCGGAGCACGCAGAGGTTTTTGCACTTGACGTAGCTGTTGACATGGCTATTCGTCATGGGTGGAATTCTGTCATTTTTTAGGGGGACTATTTGAATGTGATTCGCAAAATTCATCGGCATACTTCAGATGTTTCTTGGATTGGCCCTCTTGTGGAAGTTGTTTGCACTAAGTTAGACTCTTTGCAGCAAATGAAAGTTGTTTTTGTTCCTCGTAAAGCTAATGGGGTTGCTCATTATTTGGCTTCCCTTGCTAGAACTGTTGAACAGATGGGTTCTTACCCCTCTGATGATTGGTATCATGTTTTAACACATGATATTCTTAATGCATAATATTGTTTGTGTTTCAAAAAAAAAAATTATTCCCACCATAAAATTAAAAGTCAAAAAACGACAAACGGTTTACATATAATATTAAGAGATAATAACACTCCCCTCCCTTGGAATTTGATATAATTATACGTGGACCCCCTGTGAATTGAAAAATTACGTTTAGTACTTCTGAGGTTTGCTTCTGTCTAACAAATAGGTCCCTCCATTAGTCAAAATTCATTGAAGTTATTAATATTCGCAAAAATATATATATATATATATATATTGAACTAAAGGTGATATTTGTCATCGATTGTCTTATTACTGACTTATTATAGGTCAAACGAATCTTTTTATGACCAAACTACCCTTATATATTAATACATGAGAGGAAGTATATCTTCACCATTATAAGCGTAATTTAATCGTAAAAGATTTGTTTAGCCTGCATTAAGAAATCAATTGAGGGTAAATATTAATTTTCGTTTAATACTTTTATAAATATCAACAAATTCGATGAACTTTAACTAACGAATGACCTATTTGTTAGACAGAAGCAAACCTCAAAGATACTAGATATAATTTTTCAAACCACGGGGCGTCTACGTGTAATTACACTAAAACCTCAGGGGAGGAAAGTATAATTATCCCTAATATTAAAGAACAGTTCAGTTTTCGATGCTTCTATAGTACTATATGTCCAGCAAACGACATTCAAAGAAAGAGAAGAAAAACACTTGAGGTCCCATTAGAGATGAAAGAGCAAAAGCTATGCAACTTATACATGTCTCAACTTAGGACCAAAAAATGTGAACCTAAACAATTCATTATGAATGCAGAGCTTCGGTCAAAAACTGAACATCCTAGTACAATAGAGCACACAAGGAACGCATCTTAACAAGAAATAAAACTTAGCAGTCAAATCATATTCACAGTTATCATCATATTCCGACTCACAGATGAATAATACATCTGTGGGCATCTGGAAAAAAAGAGGATGATAAACGAAAAGTTGACGAAGCTCAATCAAGTGAACAAGAATACATTAGCTCTGAAGTCATACTTGAATTCCCCGAATCAAACAATCACGGGTTAAACAGATCATGGGGAAATACTAACATCTTGATATAGTACAATACAACTTACAACCAGAACTTTGCACGTGTTACACTCCAACAACAAAAACGTCGAGTTACAAAACATAGCCGGGATACAAGTCGGAAAACTGACAAGTTTACACCATATACCTAGATTACATTACAGTTGACTGAAAACCAGAATCAGAGCCTAATTTCTAATTGGGCGAGTTATGATTTACATGAGAGAGATAGAACATATCTCGGTAGAATTTTAGCTTACAACTAAATATATAGCATCAGGAAACTGCAACCTCTTTATTACAAGCATACGCACAATGTCTCCAAGATTACAGCTTACAACCCTAATTACATCACCATCATGCATGACCAACACTTGGTCTGGAGACTTGTGCAATAATTTACAAGCTCAGAGATGAGGCAAACATGTGAAATGAAATTGTTACAAGTGAGGAACCTATTACATGGAAAATACAATAGACAGCTAATATATACTAATGTGTATCGTGGATATTCCGCTCAAATATATTCTTTGAGAATTAAGGTTACTTTTCACATAATTCCTTCCTGGAGCAATGCTCAAAGACTGGTACATGCATGAGGAACACAAAGCAATTGAAAATATGACTAAGGCTTCTTTGCTCGCTACATTGTTTAATGCATTTCAGGGTATCCAAGAAAGCACCAACTAATGGTTCTCTGCTCCTGAGTACGATAATTAAAGAAAAAAAATTCCCACGTCAATATTAAGCAGATTATCCAGAGAAGCCATATGAAATTATAATTACCACATACATGACAGAAGAGAGACCACGATATCCGAAAGAAGAGCATTTCACCATAACAACTGTAGCATTAAACCTTTCCAATAATTAATTAGGACAGCTAACCTACTGAACAACCCATAAACAGTCCTATTTATGGACTTTTCAACCCCTATCCATGAATCTCAAGAAAGAGATAAAATATCTTTACTGTAACATATAGCATGACATAACTTCAGGCACGTCAAAGTTTCATTCCATAATATCGAAACTCAAAAGACCTTGAGTGAATGGCGAGTTATCTTAAGTGAGCACTTGACATGTGCCGAAAGTAAGACTTCCAGGACAGCCTTTCCTATCTATCACTTATAGAAACAAAAAAGAGGAGTCTTATGAATGTTAATACATGACACCAAGAAGGATAAGAAACAGTTATGAAATAAGGGCTAAGCAAAGCACACACCAACATGACTGGAAAAGGTGCCAACACAGACTGCAGGGAGAATTCAGTTCCAACTTTCTTCATTTACTTGCACATTTCAAGAGTTTGGGTGGGAGCTCCAGAATGAGCTAGCACTAAAGCAACTTGCACATATTTTACGAATGATAACTATTTAAAAGGTTAGAAACAAGAACCATAAAGTTATAACACAATGTTACGTGCAGCACATAACTTCATATCTCAGAGATCAAAGATAGTTAGCAGCTGCAGTAGGGAAAAGCTTCACCATTAAACAAATCCACAATATATACTACTTAAAGTACTGAGATTATCACAGAAATATATAGTCTGGCATCAAATAATGTTTGATATGCAAACTTGAGGGAAAGCCAAAAACTGTTCTTCTTGGTAACATCTAGTAAACGATACTTACTTCTTCGAAGTCGGAGGCCACATAGCATGTTAGCCAACATATACAAGACAGAGCTGGCAATCCTTCAGATGATTCCAAATCGATAATGCAAATCAGTGAAGGGGACTTTTGGATCCGTACAAGACTTGTTCTGATGACATCATTCAGACGGCATGCGTTTCCTTTTCCCATAATCAGCATCCCTAGATCGAGACCTGTGATCATCTCCAATCACTGCACGTGATCTGCTACAGGATCTTGAAGATTGTCCTCTATCCCAGTCATCATCACGATCTTTATGGCGATAGTCCCGGTGGCGATCCTTCTCTTCCCTGTATTTATGGTCCCTATCATACTTGTCCCCATCATGATCCCTCTCTTCCCGATGCCTCTTCTCAGGGTTACTGGACCAATCACGCTCAGAGTTCCTTTCCTTTTCCCGAGAAGCAGCACTGGACCTTACACCTTTTTCGTGACTTGCCTCTCCATAGCCGTATTCAGAAGCATTATCTTCACCACCATAACTAGACTCTCTGGTTCCCCTGCCATGTTCTTCCCCTCCCCATCCACCCATGTTCATGTCAGGCCACATACCTGAATGAGGACCATCCATCCCTGTCGTCCCCATCATACCCATTCCATTTGGAGCCATTCCTCGACCAAAGAAAGCAGGGTTGACATGAGGAGCCACTCCAGGAAGCCCCATTGAATTAACAGCTGGATATGGAGGAAGCATCCCTGGGAAAGCAGGACCAGAGAAACCAGTATAACCACCCCCTCGACCCATAAATGCAAGGTCAAAACCAGGACCCATCATGCCCTGAGGATGCATCATACCAGGAGGTCCGCCAAAACCAGGGCCAGCAAGGCCCGCTTGTCCATAGGCTCCTCCACCAGCACCAGGTGCATTTCCAATCATATTCTTGTTCCCCATTCCTCCTCTTCCTCTTACAGGTCCAGGACCTGGACCCTTGTTAGGGACTTGGTTCCCTCCTCTTCCCCACCCACCTCGTCCAAAATTCCTTCCTGTATCTCCACTAGGATAATTCGTTCCATTGCCTCTTCCTGCTCCATCATTAATGGGGTTCCTCCCCGGCTGTTGGGATTGACCCTGGGTTTGGTTCTTGTTCGTGTAAGAAGAACCCATCTGTTTTATGGTTTGTGGAGTGGCAAATGCCACTACACAAGCTCGCCCATTAAAAACATGACCATGCATACCTTCCTTGCATGCAGCTGCAGCACCGGGATCATAAAATTCAACTTGGCAATAGCCTTTGGATTTACCACTAGCCCTTTCATCAAAAAATTTGATCTCCTTGACTTTCCCATATTGAATGAGCACACTCTCAAGCTCAGCATCAGTTGTCCACCAGTGTAACTCTCCTACAAAGAGCATAGTATTTCCATTTTCTACAGATGGCCTTACCAGGTATTCATCATCAACTGGGCGATTTATATTCACATTTGCTCTTGAGTTCATCACATTGCTAGGAATCTGAGGACCACTTTTTGAGCTGCCCATGTTAGGGTTAGGTGAAGGTGCAGGCTCACCAACAATTTTTTCTGGCTTGTTCATCCTATCTGCAGCAGTCTTTTGCAGCATGGATACTGATCCCTGATATCCCAAATGGCCTGGCTGCGAATTATGTACCATTTCAGGGAGCCTTCCCCTTTGAGAAGCATCCACAGTTTGTGCAGGACCTCCTGCAGCTGGGAAAGATGGCTTCTGCTCAGGAAATTGGACTCCAGTAGGAAGATAATTCGCTTCATTAGCAACTCTAGGATTGGTGACCTCTTGTGAGGCTATTGCTTCTGCTCTAACGCCAGGAACATTAGTTTTTGAACCTTGGAATCCACCATTCCCCACACCTGAAGGCATTTGTGCTTCAGACTGCTGCATCTGCAGGAAACCCTCTCCAACATTAACATCATTGTAGAGGTCATCATATTCATCCTCTTCACCAATCATTTCCTCCTCCGCCAGTGCGGGAATAGCTCCACCTTGATGATATTGCATCTTTTGACTTCCTGCATATTCCTCATCTCCATAATCTAATTGCTCACCAGTCACCGGATCCATTCAAGCAAGCTGAAGATGTGTATGATTGTCCGCCTGATATAGCATGAAAATGAACAATCAATGACAAGTAGATTACAGTAGTAAAAGTACATGGAAAAAAGCATTTATCTAATTTCTTTAAACAGTGTCATATCTTTCTCATGAGGAACAAGGAAAGCAAAATTTAGATGTTCTCAAGATCTCCATTCAGAGTAAGCTCTACTTCTGCATCAGACTAACATAGTTATCTAAACATCAAAGCTCATACGAAAATAAAGTCCCGACGAAAGATAATACATGACCATGACATAAATATCACACAAATAGGAAAATATCCAACGACTAATACAATTCTAAAAAGCACTGAAATATTTCAACCATAACACCGAGATTGCAAACTCATCAACATAAATTTAAATAGAGAAAGCAGCAGAAAATCAAGAATACGGAGCATCCAACAAAAGAAACACAGAAACAAGGCCTAACAGTAAAAAATAGCTACTACCAAGTTCCAAACAGTCACATTCAACACAAAGCAACCAACTACGAAATTAAATCATAAGCAACTCCATAAACAAACTAAGCATAAAACCAAAGACCCAACTCCGCAAACTAAAGTTTCTGACACCTAAATGCAACAACAAGACTTTTTTCTCATTTTTCCTACTGAAATTCGATTACTTCAACAAAAGATGTCAGAGGAAACGAAAAAATGCCTGGATTGTGGAGGAATGTGCGACGATCGGCGGCGGCGGCCTCCCCGTGGCTGAAGTCAAAAGTGAGGACAGGCGACAGCTGAATTTCTCCCCGGTCTTCTCTATCCAGCTGCTGTTTTCTTACTTTATTTGCCCTAGCTTTTCTTTCCTTGTGTTTTTCCGGTTTTCAGATTTTTACTCTTTTTCTGTAAATCTAATAATCGATTTTTAGAGCCTCTTTTCACTTATCACTCTTCCTTTATTTGTACTTCCACTTCCTACAATTATTTACTTCCACAATACAAAATATTATTTTTAATTAATGTAACATCTTCTCATAATTAATGACATCAAAATTATTTAAATTCTTCTTTTTGGGCCACGAGTTACTTATTTAATTATTATTATTATCAATATTGTTTAAAGAGAAAATTTTTGTCCTATCAATTTTTGAATACTCAAAATTATTTTTAATTTATTTTTTCTTTAAAATAAATTATCAGTATATTAATTAATATTTTTTAATAACATCACAAATCACAATATTTTTCTTCTCAACTACTACTTCATTTTTATCTCACAGCATCTTCCTTTTTATGAATTTTTTTCTTTCTAATCTCTTCACATCACAATTATTTTTTTTTAAGAGTACTTTCCGCTTTTTATTTTATATCATAATTATTTTTTATATGCTTTCAGAAATCGCGTACAATAACAACTAGTACGTCAAAGAAAGAAAGTTGCTGTTGTACATCTTTCAATTCTAAATTGATGTATTCATATTGTGGGCCGGCCAACCTAGGCTCCATGTCTGTGGTCCTATTTTGGGCTGGTAGTAAGCCCGAACCTAGAAATTTTAGGCTGTTTTTGTGTTGTCATTTTAATGGAAAAAATATATATATATATATATATATTTTTAATTTTGTATAACTTTTTTTTATAAAATAAAAATATATTTGAATTTGTTAATAAAATTTATATCATACATGTCAAAATCAATATATTTTCAATAAAAATACATATAAACAAACATATTTTCACTTTAATATATTATGTGAAAAATACTACAAATGAAAACACAAAGAAACAGGCATTAGCACCAGTTCTGCTGCTAAAATGAAACTACATTGAGTACACAAAACAAATGAATTCATGACAATAGAAAGCCGTTCCTAGAAAAATATAAGATAATTGACAAGGTGGTTGAGATGTACAAGTGTGTGTACGAATACATGTATTCGACTAATACAATTAATCTTTCTGGCGGGGTATGGTGATCTTGCTGTAACCCTACCTGAATATACAAGAATTATTGTCCAATAAAAGGAATATCCATGTCATGTCCGATTTCGACTAGTCCGATGGAAAAACGGTGGGTGGCACCTGCTCCGAACAAATTTTCCCTGTGAAAGAATACAACGACCTATTGTACATTGCCTCCTGCAATCTAACCGGTGACAAATACATGAAAAACACATGCGGATGCTGTCTGTATATCGTTGAGTTCCCATTCTGGTCTGGCTCAAAATTGACTTCATAACGACCAATTTGGCTGGTCTTCGTCTCAGTACATTCCCTTAAAGACTGGGTTTGTGCGGCATATGCTCGCTCCACATTCCTCATACTCTGCTTTCGTATGGCAAGCCTGTGGGGGGCGAAATAGATATCTTCAATTAAATCCGTAATAAACAAGATAAGTCGCATTTCAAGTATTGAAGCGTGTGACAGCATATGCTGAGGTTGCCAGCCATATGTGGCCTAAAGCGATGCTAAACTTTGAGATACGATATAAAATTTACCGTGAAGAACTCAGGAGTGGATGCAAGTACTGAACCTCCAAACCAAACTGCATATCTTTGGATAGGATGGCTGACAACGTTTACTTCCACGGGCTGTGCCTGGAGAAAAATATAATTTGTAACTTGTCAATGACAAAGCTCAACCACCATGGAAGTAACAAAACAGACTGATAGATCACCTTTTGTTGTCCTCCGAGCCTAGCATCAGATGCTAGCACTCGAGCATCAACTATTTTTTTTATATCCCTCTGCAACCTTCTGTGGAAGTCTTTGAACATTGTTGATCCTCCAGATAATACAACATTCTGCATTATATTAAATGAGTTTTATACTTAAAATTCTCGTGCAGCAAAATTCAAAACAGGGAAGCACCAATTAAGTGGGAAAAAAAGGTCTCAGTTAATTATCTAATTCACCTCACCTTATACAAGGCTCTTCTTGTATCTATTGGTGCAGACTGAATACACTTATCAATGACATCAGGCAAAGGGGTTGTAAAATCGCTACTGTAAATTTCAGGGTTGAAGAAGACCTGCAAGGAAAAGCATAGTGCACCATCCAAATTATTTTAACCATCCCATCAGATCATATAGAATTCGTATATTTATGTGCTAATTTAGCATGATATTGATTAGAAATATGGAAAAGTAATATGCTATGACTAACTTCGATAGGTTCTTTTAACTTACTAAAACATGCAGAACAACCAAGCCAAATTTTGACTTGGCGAAACTGCACTGAACTAATGATGAACAAAAGGAAGAAACAATGGAAAAGATCAACCAATGATTTCAAATAGAATTTTCGGAAAATGTCATTTGACAAGTAAAGGAGATTTCTCAGCAAATTTTAGGGAAATGAGAAAATGTAGTAGCACTATGCTGCTTGGATAAGACAAGCTAAAAAACAGTGAAGAAGAGCAAACCTCGGGGCCAAGGAACCGTTCATAGCCTACATCACAAGAATATGGAGCCCCCGTCTTCGGCTTAGTACCTCTCCACTGCTTAATGTACTTTGCTGGCTCTTTGTCATGCTTATTGAACTCCTGAACTTGTCAAAACATGGACTACTCAGAAACAAACTTGTCATATTCTTGAGATGTAAACAGCAAAATATTAGGAAAGAGGAAAAATATGCTCTTCCTATTCTAATAAATATACTCAACCACATTCAAGTGTATGCATCTGCTTTCTTGTGTGTTCTAAGAAATTGCAAATACACGAGACCAAGCACCTAACTTATCCCTTGAGGGCATAGGGAGGGGATAGATCCCCAGTTCTGAAACCAGCATCTTAAGGCCATACCTTGACAATGTCGGAACAAGTGTAACAATACATTTCCTTCACTTTCCGGGCTACTTCAAAGGAATCCTCAGGTGGAACATGCTCTCCTCTTTCCTACATGGACAAAATAGGAATAATAAAAATAATAAAAGAAGGACATGCCAAATAATTAAGATTTCCTTCAGTGAACTGAGCAGCACTTAATCTTAGACTAATTTCTGTAACCAACACTTTCACCAAAAAACCAGTCACTATTCTATTTAATCCACTATACCATACACGCCATTATGCTCTACAAGACAATCTTCAATAATTTAATTCGGAATGGACAGACTACCCAAGTCAACAAGGAAATATGGGGCATTTAATGATTTCAAGAAAGCTACTAATAAGACATGAAATGGAGGTAGCCAAAAGGTCTAGAAAATTCTGGATACATTTGTGTGATTTATTATGAGGATATGTGTCTCCCATCTTAGTCCAGAGAAACTCATTAACACTGATGAAACCACCACATCATCATTCGTATACAGGTAAGATAGAACCGAAATGAAGTAACAATTAGAATTCTGGAAAATATGAGAAGATACAGTATGATACAACAGTTATTTGCATCAAGTATAAAACTCTAAGGGAAAATGTGCGGCTAAGAATGAATATCTATTTCCTCTTCTCCAGGATAGACCAATTCTACTACCAAACATAAAATGTTAAAGGATCGTACTCTCATGAGCTGCTGGATGAACCGAGTGACATCTTTCCCTGAAATTGGAATTGACTTAATGCTGCTCCCAATAACATAACCATCTGCAACAGGCACAACATGAGTAGCCCCATCTCCCACGTCCACTACAACTCCTGTCATCTCACACTAAGAAAAAGCATCGACGTGTAAGGAAAACAATAATTAATCAAACATTTCTGCTATATGTGTTATAAATTAGATTATTATCTCTGATGCTCATCTTGTTCTATCAGTGCAGTCAGCAATGCCCTTAATCAGTAGTACTTCTCAAGCTCCAGAATAGATGGAGAGTAGGTTAAATATGTCAATTCAGCACAAAAAAAGAATACCAATATTCCTAATTTAATGATTACTTTTGGTCGTAACTCATACTTGATCAGTTAACAACCAACTTACCAAAGATCATCTCCAGTTATCCTCTATTGATATGATACCTAAAGCAATGGTTTCGTGTAGATAGTTCAGAAATTATTTAATGTAAGCAATCTGCCATGCCACGATTGTACTAGAGAAAAGACCTCAGCTACCAGACCAAAGGTTCAGCCAGTAAATTGATCAGGGACTTTTCCATAACTGAAATCAAGATATTCAACTGATATGCCACAAGTGTGTCGCTACAGGTTCACACAATTCAAAGAATTATTCAATTAGCCATCATTCAAAACATCACATGAACCAAACATTCATGCAATTGCATGACAAGTAATAGCATTCCAAGACTCATTCGTATCTATAACCATTTGAATGCATATTATAGGTTTTAGCATGATGATTCGATTCTTGAAATATTAGATACTAAGAATTCCTTATGACCAATCCCAAGATGTCAGGGAAAAGAAAACAAAAAAGGTCATACTCCAAAACTGTCAAGCAGAAGACCAACCTTCGATGTTGTATATCCAGCAGCCAAAGCCAGCACAGGCTGCACCGCAATATAGAGCCCTGGAACATTAAATGTCTCAAACATGATCTCGCCAGTATACTCCCTGCTCTCTGGGGCAGTCAATGGGCTCTCTGTCAACAGAAAGTAGTGATCCTCTGGATCACAACGTAAATAATTAAATATACACTGCTGCCAGAACCTCTCCATTGCATCCCAATTCTCCACCTGACCATGCTTAATGGGATAGCTCAAATTGTAAGTGGTGCTAGATTTAGATCTAGCCAACGCCTCTTCTCCTATACAGAAATCTAGATCCGCCATGACTCCTGCGCTATGCTGCGCCAGCCAATTGCCACCCTTTGTAGACCTTGGTCGAGGCTGGTTAACAAACGACTCATTTACCGCAACTACTGTCGGAACTATAAAACAGGGCTCTACATTTCCGGCAAAACCCATTTTCGTGTACCTGAAATTAAACAAACCAGGGACAGGGGGAAAAAAAAAAAGAATCGACCTTTAGCAAAACCCACTTGAAAGTAAGCAAGCCCAAGTGGAAAACTTAGAGAAAACAACAAAGTTCATTCATTGAAGCATTTCATCAAACAGACAGCAACTCAAACAAGAATCGGAAATTTGAACAAGTACCCAGTGCCATTATCAATGACTACAGCAGGACGAGCGGTGGCAGGGTCCATTAGCTAGAAAGAAGACAATCCGAAGCTGAGATTCTCGAAAGTTTCCAAGAAAAACGGTGATCATGGTCGGTGAAAAACAAACGCCGTCGTTTGGTGAGACTGAGTCTGACTTATCAACGCCGGGTTGTTGTACTTGCAAACAAAAGTAGAGTAGAAAGAAGCGTAGATTGGTAAGCTTCTCATCCCGTCCATCTCATCGTTTATGTCATGAAATCATCAGCAAGAAAAAGGCAGTCAGTCTCTCTCAGTGTGTATGATATGAATTGATTGCGAAGATTTCAGCAGACGCTTCTTTTCTTTTCTAAACTAAGCAATGAAACAAGGCAACGGTCTGTGTTGGGTTGAATTGTTCTTTTGTGTGTTTGGGCGGAGTGGGGAAGGGGAATAAAATACAGTGGTTGGTCGGCTCGACCTCTCTACGGACTCGGGAGTTTGGAATTGGATCTGATGTGAGGTGACATAAAGCGAAGGGAGAAAGCAGATCTTCCGCTCTTGGTAATAAATGTGGTGTTCTCATTTTTATTTCTTGTTTGAGTCAACTTTTTCTTGCACATAGAAATCTCGTTGCAAGACTATATTTTTACTTTGAAAAGAAAAAGAAACTTGGGCGGAGATATAGTTAGAATGGCAATATTTTGAGCGTCATAGTCATAAAAATATTTACATTGAGCTATAATTGTTAATTAGGGTATTAATCTCTCTACGATCTGGAGCTGACTTTTTGAAGATGACTAGACACCGCTAGTGTTTCCAAACTTGACTAGTAATAGTTGGTTTGGACGCACAAATCGTTAGGTTAGTTGAGGTGGTCCTCAACTAAAATCCTCTGAAGCATATTATGATCTCACTATATGGTGCGATTTAGTAGTAATAAATGCATATCTGTGAAAATGGATCCCTTATGTATTTGTAGGGGTTTATGCGTCAGACTTCGTACGAGCCACTTGTCAGCAAAGCAACAGCCGGATGAGTGCTAGAATCAATGGTTGTTGAGGCAGGTTGTCGGGTCCAGCGGGTCGGTGCAACCCCACTCGCTTGAAAACACACAGAGCCTTGGAGTGTTTTGACTTTTTCTTTTTTTTTTTTTCTTAGGGACATTTTGGTTCTTTTGGCTCTTTTAATGTATTTTTCCTATCCGCGGTCCAATCTCATCCACATGTATTTTTTTATTTTACAAAAAGCCTCAATAGTTTTGATTTCAATTACCATTGTTGAGGAATGCCAACAAAATCATACATTATTTACAATGATACATTAAGATGACCCACCACCAACACAATCCTTACATAATAATAAAGATAATCAAATTCATAATCATTCGACCAAAATAATTTATCCTTACCAACTGAGTTAATAAGTGTTGTCCCATCAAGATATTTCTCAAACTGAAATTAAAATACTATAGTTTATTACAATGTACTTTGCTTGTGATACCGGAGTTGTTGAATTTATAGATTAAGAGGGTGTGTTGATGAGATTATAAACTATTTCTTTTAAATATTTAGAAGTTTATAAAATGTTAAAAGCATATAGTAAAATTTTAAAAGATAAGTTTATAATATCAAAAACTAAGATATTTCATAAGCTCATTTAAAAAAAAAAAAAGAGTTTTCAACTTATTTTTAAGACTTTAACAATTTATTTTAATTTTGATTACAATTAATTATAAACTCATCATTTTAAACAATTTATAAGTTTCATAATGTTGTTTCATCCAAACACTTTAAGCGCATATGTCTAAAATCTCCTCACAATATATTTGATTTGCAAAGTACCATCACAAATTAATTTAAATGTAGGGTAAATTACATTAACACCCCCTGATATTAGATCCAATTACACAAATACCCCATATCTTTTGCAAAATTACAACTACACCCCTAAGGGGTGTAAGTATAATGTTTTTTAGGAGTATTAGTGTAAGTTTTGCCTTTGAATAAAGAGTGTAGCTGTAATACAATTACAATATTAGGGGATGTAGCTTTAATTTTGACAAAAATATGAGGTGTTCGTGTATTTTAGTCTAATATCAAAAATATCACTGTAATTTACCCTTAAATTTATTGAGCCACCTTAAATTTGAATCAGAAACTACCACCAAACATGTCTTTACATAGTAGCTTTGTCCATTCCTATGACTGCTCCATAATTGCATTGCTTCACCACTTTCAACTAAATCCGCAGCCAACTCCACTCCACTTAATTAATATGTTTAGTACTAAATTATCCTTCACGTCTACGGACTTAGTAATAATTACCATTTTTAAGTAAACTTCTCAACGAAAGTACTGAAGATTTGTGCCACTTCCCTCTTTTGTCCATCTCTGTATGAATAGACTTTGTACTCTTCTTCCAAGACCCCATTTCTCCTAAATCCAACTCCATAGCAAAATCTTTTATTTCGTTCATATTAGTTTGTATTTATATGAATACCATGATTCGTTAAATTACATATAATATAAAAAAAATATTAAAAATTTTGATATCAATCATGTGAATTTGTAGAATTTACGTGAATTTTGAGTTGTTTGATCAACATATGATGATGTAATTGTGTATAATACAATTGTTGATAGTGCATATAGGTACAAACCTATGTAGCCTTGAATTTACCGTGTGGTGTTGGTATGATAGACACTTGACAAAGTTGTTGTGTGGATGACATGGTGCTTGGTGTGTTTAGAAATCGAAATGAAAATAGGAGTGATGAGGACGAAAGGTCGGACTGGTCCTCTTGGAGTATGTAGGAAGTAAGCCTAAAATCGATAATAGGTGTCAGAGGTATTGGGATCGTCCTGAACAAAAATACTATGACGGTCGAGTTAGTGATACGATCTAAATATCGGGTGGTCGGAACTAGACGGACTACATTAAATTGATTTGACATACTAGAATGATTCATTTGCAGCTATTTATAATTTTCCACCAATGTACAGACCACATTGGGGCTCATCGGATGGTGCCACATGTCCACCAATGAGGGCTCAAATTGTGGGTCCCTGGATCGGATAGGATCGACTCAAATCGACCACCTTCAAAATACATGGATCCTCATTTGTAGGGGCCATTCGGAGACTTTTATGGATTTTCTATTACAAGTCATGTTGCATCTTCTATTTCATTTAATATATACGCACCGCGTGTACAAATATTAAGTTTCTAATTTTACTAAAGAAAATTTTTTATACACATGATTTATATATGTGAAACGAAATAAAAAATGCAAATAAAAACTATACTAGAAAATTCGATCTGTTTTATGAGGGAATAAACGAATAAGTTATTTCATTACCTTTTACAAATGAAACTATTCAAAAATTACTTTTCTATTACTCTTGTAGTTGCGAAGTCATTATTCAACACCGATCAATTTTCTTTAGAATACTATTATCAATATGGATATCTTATTCATTATAAATTACTACAAGATAGATGTATATATAATAACTGTGTCATGTTTTACAATTTTTACACAGTATTAAATTTTCTGTCTTTTTTTAAATGCATCGTATTCCATCTCATATTCGCATTGCAAACACTCATATTAGTTGCATTACGTCATAGCTTCCCACTCCTCCACTTTAAATGTAAAAATATCATCATATAGTTCGAATCACTAGCATCCTAATTCTCGACAATTCCAATTAGATAACATCAAATATTCTGATATTGCAATACTTAGATTAGATCCCTAACAATTTATAAAATCACTCGATTTTTTCTGAAATTGCTATACTTAGGTCGCTAATAATTACTAAAATTAACAAAATTTGGCTAAGAAGTAATGACATGCACTGATGTTTGGTCACAAGAAATTCAAGTCATTAAGGGAAGGAATTTAATTTTGTTAATGATGTGGGAATAATCTTGGTCTTTTAAATTATTTATTTATTTATTTATTTTTGTGATATCTTGAACATCCAGAGAAGTTTTGTAAATATTGTATTGAACTAAGATCTTTGTGATTTAACCTTTAAGGTCCATGAAAATCTTAATATGTATAAAATATTATAGTCATTAAATCATTCTGACATCAATAACGCACGCAGGATCATCAAATTATGCTTTCTCTGTAAATATCGATCCTCTTAAGGTTAGGTGTAACTTTTGCTACCCAATTATTCTGTATTTTCTTTAGAATCTCATTTTCGATTACTAATTTTAGTATCAAATGGTCACTGTTAGGACCACCCCCCACGTGGTTTTAACCGTGTATGCATTTTGCAGGCTTGCAATTGGGTTCAGAGGAATATTTATTGCTTTCGGAGTAACAATCATCATGGCATTAACCGATGAGGCATAGCTCAGTTGGTGAAGTTGAGCTTCATGATTTTAGACTCATGGGTTCGAAACTCTGCGTGGGATGATGTTCTACTGCATAATAGATATTATTTATGTACTGTAATAGTACGGTGTTGTTTAGGTTTAATTTATGTGATATTATTGATTAGGATATAATTGTTGTAATTGTCATTGTTAGATATTAATATTTGATGATATTTATTGTAATCGATTTATATTAATTAATAATAATTGATCAATTTCACTTAAAAAAAATACCCTTGGAATTACTAAAAAAATAATTTGCTTATTCAATTTGGTTGTTGAAGTCCAAGTAACATACTTGGAGATGGAGTATCCAATGCTAAATCAATAATTATCAATAATTGAGGCCGAAATTTTTGTGAGCTTCCCAAAACACCCCTATTCCAATTGACGAGTCAACATTCACAAAATGGAACACGGTCACCGACCCGCAAGCCCAATTAAGTCATTTCCTCTCCCCATTTCATAATTACCGGACACCATTTTCCCCCTTCTCTCACAAACCCAACGGACACCTCTCCACCCCCACAGCAAAATTCCAAGCACTACCTTTGCAATCGCACCACCACCGCGCAAGTTAGCTGTCCCCGCAATCATTATGCCTTACTGAACCCCCAAAGCCATGCATTTATGTGCTTCTCTCTCGGCTTAACCTACGCCCCTCCCCCCCCCCCTACTGACACCACTCCATTAATGGATCTGCAGCAATTCTTCATTTACTTATACGCACACTGTTCTGTATCTATACTTGATCTTTGAACATTATTATGCATAATATATACTAGCATTTTTGTTTTTCACTTTTCGCCTGTATGTATTTTCTCTCGCACTCTAATGGGAATCATATATGTGATATTTTGAGAATTCTCGCCCAGTCGATCTCCGATCGGGTGGGATCTCCTTGCATTTCGAGATCGGGGAGCTGATTCTTGCGTTGTCTGTGAAGGAAGAATGAATCCGCTCTGCTGCATTGCGCCGGTGTCAGTGGAAAAAGATCGAGCTGTGGTGAAGCCGCAAACACTAAGTCAAGAGCTTGTGTTCGGCAAGGATTGTGGTGATGTTGCTGAGAGTAATGATAAAAATGTGATTCTCAGGCCGGTGAGTTTTAACTCGAGGAGTAGTTTGTCGACCAAGGGCGGTGTTGGTGGTGGTGGAGGAGGTGATTTGCAAGTGGATAAATGCGTGGAGAATGATGAAGTAAAGAGTGTGGTCGGGATTTTGTACAAATGGGTGAATTACGGGAAGGGCTGGCGAGAGAGGTGGTTTGTGTTGGAAGATGGGGTTCTGTCGTATTACAAGGTGCATGGACCGGATAAAATTGTCTTCTCTGGAAGGGAGAAGGGTGTGAGGGTGATTGGGGAGGATAGTTGGAAGTATATGAGGAAGGGCAGTACTGGAAATGGGAGTAGAAATGGTTTTAGGGGAAATGAGTTCGGGTCGGGGAAGCAGTGGAAGCCGTTTGGGGAGATACACTTGAAGGTTAGTTGAGTTCCTTTGGTTGGATTAAAAATTTGGATCTATATAGTTAATCATTCTGTTACTTAGTATGCCTTGTTAAAGATTTAGTACAGATGTTGCCATTATTCATACATGGGGGTCCTCTTATGAAGAGGGAATAGGCATTAAACACCAAACAATATATTGCACAGGTCTCTTCGGTCCGGGCCAGCAAGTCGGATGACAAAAGGCTATCGATATTCACAGGAACAAAAACTCTCCACTTGCATTGTCAATCAAAAGAGGACAGAGCTTCATGGATTGAGGCGCTCTTGGTTGCTAAGGATAAATTCCCTAGACTATTGACAAGTAATGAGTTAGCACCTTCTGAAGAATTTGTTGTTTCAACAGAGAAGCTGCGATCACGGTTAATGCAGGAAGGCATTAGTGAAATTGTAGTTAAAGATTGTGAGTCTATAATGCTAGGTGAAGTTGCTTTGATGCAGAATCACTTGAAGAATCTTCAGCTCAAACACATCTTGCTCCTGGACACATTAAGAAGACTGGAGGTTAATACTTCACCCTTTTCTTCTAAGGCATTTGGTTCAGATAGAGGGGATTCTCCTACAAGTGTATGCTTAAGAGATTACTATGATCTGCATGTGATTGATGCACCTCCTATACTTTGAAGGATCATTTTAATTTGTCTGAACATGCACTCATTAGCGTTTTGTAGTTCTTGATTCACATCCCACATATCTGCATTCACTCTTTCCTCATCGATGACTCCCAGACCATTTAAGGATTGTGAAACTAATTAATTTCTATTGCAGACAGAGAAAATTGAACTGGAAACAACTGTAGTGGATGAAACAAAGGCACGAGATTCATGCTGTGGACAAGCAAATCGAAGATTCAGTGGTTAGTTCAGTGTTCGTACTTACATTGTTTTGTTGAGTTCAAAAGAACTATTAGATTTTCATATCCAATTAGTAACGTTTTTGCATAAAATTAATTGGCTAATTTTTTGTTATTTATGCTGTTGTAGATTTCTATTCTGTCATGTCAGAGGGCAGTGGAAGCGACTCAGATGCAGATAATGAAAGTAGGTATGGAGTAGATGTTGAAACAGATGAAGATGATGGAACCTTTTTCGACACAAATGACTTTTTGTCTGCGGAGACTCTAAGAAGTGCTTCCTACCGAAGTAGAGACAATCCCGTGTACGCTTGTAGCCCCTGGACAAGTGAAAAAAGATCTTCCTTTTCTGGTCATTATGGAGATGTTGGGTTGGAAATAAAAGCAATTGAATTTCCATATGTCAAAAGAAGGAATGATTTACCAGAACCAAAGGAGAAAGATAAGCCTGTTGGGCTATGGTCAATTATTAAGGATAACATTGGAAAGGACTTGTCAGGTGTTTGCCTTCCTGTTTACTTCAATGAGCCTCTGTCCTCTCTGCAGAAATGCTTTGAAGACTTGGAGTACTCTTATCTTGTCGACCGAGCATTGGAATGGGGAAAACAGGTCAGCTTCTTATCTGCTATTAGTTTTCTGGCAAAGAGTTTCTTAAATGGTGATTTACTGACTACATAAAATTCAGGTAGTTGACTTATTGGGCTAGGCATTTGGTTGTGAGGCACTGTTTGAGGATTGCAATTTATCTTGTGAACCACGCTTTCTTTTGGTGTTCAATCATCTGTCACCTTGCCAGTGCTACTGAATTGATTTTGTTGTCATTAGTATGAGATCCAGCTCATTGGCAACTAGGTGATTGGACAGGACAAATAAGTTGGGCTATGGAGCATGCTAGTTCTAAGTCAAAAGGGTTTAAAGTATCTAAGGCAAGAGTTAACGTGATTTCATATTATATCCGTCTCTCTTTTGAAATTAGAAGGCTCATCTCCGAGTTTGCAATGTTTACTTGACACCCCATTCCGCTGGGGTTTTGGATTGGGTGTAAACTTATGTAGAAATTTTAAACTTTGAAGAGGTAGCGTGCAAAGATTACAATCTTGGAGGAGAGATAATTCTAAAGGGGAAGGACATAATCAATAATTACACTAAATATGATGAGATCCCCTCTGGTTTTTACATTTTCTGGGCTAGTGAGTTCTCACTTATCCAGAAAATTTTGAATTATTGTGACCAGCTGGAAGAGATTTGAGAGAAGAACAAATATAGTAAAGCAATACCAGGTTACCTGAGGGCTCCTTGAAAAAGTCTGTTAATTGTCTTAAGCGTTTCCATAGCCTTCTATAGTGATTTCATTATAGTTCAAATGTTTCACAATCGAGCTTTGAGGTAAAGACACCTCTTCTCATATCTGCAGCATGTTCCGTTTCTCTACTATCAGTTTCTATTGACAATCATATATTACTTGGTTCCTGGCATGAGATCGAATTGCAGTTGATAGTTTATCCACCTAAGATTGGTGAATTAGAATTGAAGTTAGTTGAGCTACAACTGAAAATTCCAATTTGCCTTTTGTAGGGAAATGATTTGATGAGGATTCTAAATGTAGCAGCTTTTGCAGTATCTGGTTATGCATCAACAGAAGGCCGACAATGCAAACCCTTCAATCCTCTTCTTGGGGAAACCTATGAGGCTGACTATCCAGATAAGGGTTTAAGATTCTTCTCAGAAAAGGTTCTTTTCCTTCTTATGATCTTTCTAGTGATTTGCATGCCCACTTTCTGCTAATTTATAGTTAAATAGTGGTAATAAATAGGGGAAGCTTGTTTTCTGTTTTGATACTTTGAAACAAATGCAGTCTTAGCTTTTAGCAAGTGTTGGTGAATATCAGCTTCTTTTTGTGTTTCAGGTCAGTCATCATCCAATGATCGTTGCCTGTCATTGTGAGGGCAGGGGATGGAAATTCTGGGCAGATTCTAACCTCAAAGGCAAGTTCTGGGGCCGATCCATCCAGCTTGATCCTGTGGGGGTTCTTACACTGCAGTTTGAAGACGGTGAGACATTTGAATGGAGCAAGGTCACTACTTCTATATACAACATCATAATTGGTAAAATCTATTGTGACCATTATGGCACCATGCGTATCAAAGGTAGTGGTACTTATTCTTGCAAGATCAAGTTCAAAGAGCAGTCTATCATAGACAGAAACCCTCATCAGGTGAATTTTATGTTCTCCAAATAAAAATTTAAATTTTTGGAGCCAATTTCCCAGTTTAACCCCCACCGTTTCGCACTGCACTTTTGCGACTAGGGGGAAAAAGTAATGCAACATATGTTTTCTATGAAGAAAGATAAATTATTGACATGTTGAGTTGTATTTGTGGGCTAAACCCTTCAACCATAGTGAGTGAATTAAATGCACCAAAGCCCATGCTGGTTTTCTTTTTACTGTAGATGGTTACCAGTTCCTTCTTGGAAATTGGCAAATACCAACTGATATTGTTATTTCATGTTTAAAAGAATCTTTTATTTGTGGGAGCATTGCATATTAGTTCTTATGCAATCAAAGTGGTATCTTGAGAAACTAGCAAATGACCTGGGCTACAAGCACAAACGCTCATCCACGGCATTAACACGTCCTGAGTGTAATAGCTATACTTTGTATATTTACTTTCTCATTGCTCAAACCAAATTAAAATGCCAAAAGGCCATGCCTCAAGGTCAAGCAAGCCCCACTTGTGTTATTTCTGCTTGACCTTGTCTTGTGTCTTTTCTGCAGAAGTCCATTAGATCAGGAGGGAAATGAGTTCCCAATCCCCATTTTACTCCAACTAACGTTGTTTGATGTTTAACAGCATCTCCCTGGCCTATGGGTTCGTTAGAAACTATTTTATTATTTCTTAATCATTTTTAGGTGCAAGGTTACCTATAAGATGTTGCTAGTTAAATTTTGTCTCTCCTTGTTTACATTATGTTGATCGCTCTGGTATTGTGTCAACAATAGGTTCATGGGTTTGTCCAAGACAATAGAACTGGAGAGAAGGTGGCAGTTTTGCTTGGGAAGTGGGATGAAGCTATGTATTATGTGATGGGAGATCCAACTACTAAACCAAATGGATATGATCCAATGACAGAAGCTGTTTTGCTGTGGGAAAGAGATAAATCTGTTGCCAAGACAAGATACAATCTCATGCCATTTGCTATATCTTTAAATGAAATGACACCTGAGTTACAAAAGAAGCTGCCACCAACAGACTCGAGGTTGAGACCGGATCAAAGGCATTTGGAGAATGGAGAATATGAGCTGGCCAATGCAGAGAAGCTAAGACTTGAACAGTTGCAGAGACAGGTGCATATTTATAAACATCAGAGTGTTCTCTGCTAACGATGATTGGACAAGTGCCTTGTGCCTTTCTCTTTGAATAATTGTTTAGTCTATATAGCATATCCTTCTCTTTCTGGTCAAGTAATTTTGGCCTTTGCTTTCGTTCTTTTATTTAAGAGTTAAATATTGCAGGCAAGGAAGCTGCAAGACAGAGGCTGGAAACCGAGATGGTTCCAGAAGGATGAGGATGGTTGTTATCGTTACATGGGTGGATACTGGGAGGCAAGAGAGAGACAGAACTGGGATGGAATCCCTGATATATTCAGACAGCCCTGCGACTTCCCTGTTTGTGTAGCGGAGGAGTGAGCTGCTTCTCGGCTGAAGCAGCTTCCATAGTTCAATCATTTCCACTGTTTTTACGAAGGCAAGAAACTGCAATTTTTCCAAGGGAAGACCACAGAAAAACCAGGAGAAGATTCCAGGAGCACAAATCTTGTACGTCCTACCGATTAAGAATATGCCCTTGGTTATCCTATTAATATGTTTTACTTTCCTTAAAGAATTTTGTGGCAATCACTCAACGTGATGTTTTTCCCATTGCAAAGATGGTTAAACCATGCTGATGATCAGCTAATGTCTGAGACGTTGATACTTTTGAGAAAGATGCATAGTAACATCATGTGTTGGGTCTTTGTTTTACTTTCAAGGCAAATTATGATTCTTGTATGTGATGTTTAGTACCAATAAGTTGAGGTTAACAAAGGAGGAAAGTAAAAACCAATTCACTAAGAAAAACTATGGATTACAAAGACTTCCATTACATCCCAAATACTCATCACACTTTATTCTTCTAACTAACCTGGGAATAAAAGGAGCAAATACTTAATACTATATAGCTCCCTTGACATATATCACGCATCTAGCTAGACAGCGATGTGGACCAAATACTTCGCCTGACTCAGAGCTCGTCTTTTGGTGGAGGCTTAGGGTTGTCTGATGATAGCTTGACCGGATATGATGCCTCCATGGCTATGCCACACAGTCCCTCTACTGCATCGATATCACGCTGCAGCCTGATGTAGCCCTGTTCTCCCCATTCAGTCCCCCAAGAATTCTTCACAGTCCAGTATTTAGTCCCATCAACAGTGGTTCCATATCCCACCAAGCCCACCCCGTGGTCTAGCTCCGTGCCACAGTCTCCTGTGTAGACTCCCTGCAATCAAGAAACAATCTTTTATAGAAACTTCCTGAATTCTAATGCTTCAATCTTATGTCTTAACATAGTGAAAAAGGGATAGTTTTACTTGTCCTAATTCCTTATGCTGATTCTCATATATGAGTTTTATTTTTGTTTAGCCTCTTGATTGAATAATTCAGGTGGTGAGAAATGGATGTTGTACCTCTGAGTAGAATTGCATATTAGAACCAGAAGCATCAATTGCTACAGATACAGGCTGGTTGGCAACAGCTTTCATTAGGGCTTCCTCATTGTTTTCAGGAACACCTTCATGCCCATCAATCCTCACAACTGGTGCATTCATCTGCAAGAGCAAGACCAAGAGAAGTGGAAAATCTCAGGTAAGTTTTATTGTTTTAATGTATCCAGAGTTTCTGAGAGATGAAGATTTCGACCTTTGCTGCATCGCAACTCCCATCTGTGGCTTTGTAGGGATACACGTTCTCGGTTGTTAGGCCACCCTGTTTCTTGATGAACTCGTATGCGTTTTCCATGAGTCCTCCGTTGCAGCCATCATTATCTTTCTCACAATCAACCAGTTCTTGCTCAGACAACGACACTAAATTACCGGTTTTAATTTTGTTTATCCCCTCAACTCCCACTACAGTTGAGAATGCCCAACAACTACCTGTGAAAATTGCAGAAACTTAAGAAGGGCATTCGGGCAAAAACCAGAAATGAAAAACTCACCCCTAGACAACAGATCCACCACAATAACAGGAAACATACCACAGTTGCCTTGATTCTTGATAGCAGTGACAGCACCTTGCTTTCTCCAATCAATGGATGCTGGCAGATTGTCAGCCTTTTCATACATGAATCCGGTGCTGGCCCTGCTGCCACGAAGCATCCGGTGGTGCTTGATCTTAGAACTATAAGAGTTTCTGAACTCAAGGTTGGTCATATCAGCAAACTTGTTGAGCTTCAGCTTGTAAGGCTTGTCCATCTGGTTCACCTTGTGAATGTGCTGCACATTAGCTTTAAACACATTGAAACGCTTTTGTTTCTCGGTCAGGTCCCGTGAAACAGTGTGGTGGCTCCTCCATCTTTCATACAGATTCCACAGGTTCTCATCAGAAGCCAGGTCTTTTTCTGTGAACTCTATGCTCTTTGCAAGGCCGAAAACCACAGCTACCAGAACAGAAACCAAAAGAGCTCTTCCCGTCCCCATGATCGCGTGATCTTCTCAAAATCAAGAAGTCGATAGAATTCTATCTCACAGGGATGTAAGCATACAAGGGATTGTGTTTATATAGGTACATAAGTTGGCTTGAGGAGGAAACTACTTGCAGCATACTGATTTCATACCTGCAGCCTCTTTTGCTGAAATTAAGGAAGAAAGTTTTATTGCATTAAGGATTAGGCTGCTATTTTTGGAGGTGGAGTTTTGTGCATATATATGTCTGTAGTAGATATTGTATACCCTTAACATGCCATCCATGCTGTGTTTGTTTTGATTGTTGGGCAGAAGGTGACGAGTTCATTTCTGTGGCTACACGCTTTTAAACACTGTCTTTTTCCAGCTTTTATATCATAAAGTGTTTTCAGTTCTCATCTTTCTATTCTATGCAAATGTTTACATCTTTTGTTGCATTTGTGCTAAGAAAAATTTGTTCAAGCTTGAAAAATCATCAATGCCCTGAAATTTAACTGGTTATTAACACGATACTTGGCCATTTGCACTCGAGCTTCTTGATTTATCTATACTATTATAAAGGAAAAAGGTGCTATAGATACAAAAGTGACGGTTTTGACATCACTGCACCAATTTTTGGTAATTTAAAAAGCATACTTCAACTGATAAGATAATTCATTTATTCAATTTCTCCAGTTTACATTAACTTAACTGCCCAATTAATATAATTTATATATTTTTATTTTAAAGCGTGAAATTATTTATTATATGCATGCGAAAACGATATGTCATGGTTATGGTTAAAACAAATTTGAACTTATAGCTACCTATATCATCTTATAAAATCATAATACAATACGTCCTCTTGAGAGAAAAATTTTATCGAAAAATCAATCTGAGACATCATTTGGAGGGGAACTTATAGCAGCCTATATCATCACCCATTCTTCTCAAGGGAATGTTACTGCAACTAAAACTTTCAAGGATAAAAAACTTTTTTTTTTTTTGTAATTTATGACAAGATTTTGTTGTCATTATGTATTATTCACCAATTATGATACCTTAAACATAATTCTTGTCAGATTAAACTTATAAAAGAATTATTAAATAAAATAAAACTCTATTTACTTAGGGTTAATTACACTTAGATCCCTCTAAAAATATGAAATTATACGTTCTCCTTAAAAAGTTCTGAAATTATGCTTACACCCCCTCCAAAAAAATTTCATTTACACCTGACCACATTTCATTAGAATTTGGATAAAAAATTCTGATATGAGCAAAAAACTTACATAAATTTTTAATTTGACCCTTATTTAACATTCTCATGTAATAATTTTATATTTATAAAGGAAAAATTGTAATAATGGTCCTTCATGTATCCTGCTCATCAGATTTGGTTAGTGGATAAGGGTGCCTATCTTCGGCTGGTGTCCTTCTCGAAATTCGATTATTTTGTCACATTAATGGGTGATGCGGACACTCTGCCGCCATGCTGGCATCCTAAGTGTTCTTTAGTTGGGGCCATCATGCTACGCTGGCTGGGCTGACCCAACTGCGGTTGGTCATACGTCTGGGCCTCGCTCATCCTCTGGGTCAGATGGAGACGCGGTCCCTCCTTCTTGGGCTTCGGGGTCTGTTCCCCCTTCTCAATTTCTATCTCTTGCCTTGGGCCGCTTGGATTTGGGCCTAAATTAGAAACTTGCTGCTCATGGGCTTTGCTCGTTGGTCCTGGGCTAGACCCGCTTGATTTATCCCCATCATATTCTTTAAATTTTGCAATGTTTTTTGAATTTGGCTTGGAATATAAGTTAGTTATAAAAAGTGAGTTTCTCATAAGCATTAAGAAATAAAGTTGGTAAAAAATGATAAAATTATTATAATCAAGTTTGATAACGTGGAAAAGAAAATTCAATTAATTATAATAAAAACAAAAATATGTTTATTGATATTCATGCAAATTCTTTTTGTTATATATTATGCATTTTAATAGCTAGGCGTAAAATAGATTTATTGTATTTAATTTTCTTTTTGAATAATTAGGAGTTGCTTTATTAATATTTGTTTTTTTAGTTATAACATGATAGTTTTTAATAATCCAACAATTACTAAAGTACTTGAGTTTTTTTTTTTTTAATCATTGTATGAAGATTTATTTAAAAGATGATGAACTATTACAACACATCTGATAAATAAGAGAATAAAATGGGATGAAAAATAAAAACATGTCACTAATTAAGAGATTGGCCAATGCAAAATAAAAGCAAAAAGTCCACCAATAATAACTGAAACTTTCCTTATTATTAGACAATAACGGTTAAAAACTTATGGGCCTAAGATTTACTTGCTGCACAAGTTCAACGATCAAAACTTTTTATTATCTTTTTTTACTTTTTGTATAAATTCAGTATAGTACGCTCAGAAGTCAAAAGTAAAATTTTGAACCAGGGTGTACGCGCCGAGTGCCAAGGTATAGTTTTTTTAATCTTGTTTCTCATTCTTGTTTTAGCGAGCCTGTTTCAATGTAAGCATTGGTATGACATGAAACACACGTTACATACTTTCCAACTTAAACAATTTGCAATGGTACACAAGAACATCCTAGTCTTGAACAGAAATCAAACTTAATGCTTTAAGCCCACGAATATATATGTAAAATCATACCTAAAACTGATCTCCATTCATGAGGTCTGAACACAACTCTATCCTTCCCAGGTACAGACAAACCCCCAGTGGTGGACTATTCTGGTACCAAAGTATCTGTTGTCTTATCTACATCAAGTGGCATGGCAATCCGTTTCTGCAGTTGACATACTAGCCAACCCCCTTGAGTCGTGCAGCGTTGTGGAAATAAGCAGAACATATGGCCTTCCTCACAACATCCCAGTCAGGCCCACATGATGTGAGAGATATCTTCAACCTCTCTAGCCTTGCGCAATCCCTTGACGTGCAGAAAATGGTCGTGACACCAATCACCCCGATATTGATTGGCTTTCCATTGCAGGTATACATTCAGAAGGGTAGGGTGGTCGGACTCTGGCTTAACGAGCAACTGATTTAAATGTAGACATGATTTCAAGCGACCATGAACAATATGCATGAGTAACTATCACATTTCTAAGCAAGTCTACGTGCATACCAATTCAATAACTCGATCAACCAATAATCCTTCAACCAAATGGAGAACATGTGAGCATTGCAGTTCTAGCTAAGACCCAGTCATGTTAAAATATACACTGCTTGGAGGAGAAATATCAGCAGTACTTGTGGAATGTATATGTGCATATATGCCTTTTCTAATAATAATGATGATTTTAAGTATGGGCCATCAAGCAAACAGTAGGTCCTTGCATGTTAAAACAATAGAAAAGCCATTACCGCCAATCTTCACAGGTGTTTTTCCTTTTACACTTCAGTTCTTATTTCTTTTCACCGCCAACGAACAAAGTGGTAAGAAATCGCATAATAAAAAGATTAAAGAACAAACCAGCAGATCGAGGATGTCTGAACTGAAGCAACGACATCACAACCCTTCTCTCCAAAAAATCGTCATTCACATTCAAATTCACAACCGCAGCATCAACTTCGCTTTCTTTTGGCAGAATCGTCATTCACATTCACCAACGCCGCATCAACCCGCTTTCTTTCGGCAGATTTTTCGATTTCTTGAATGGCATAATAGGCTCAGGTTGCTTCGTGAAAACAATCCTCCCATCGAGAAAACGGGGTTTTGTGTCTGTAATGAGAGAGATTGAGAAACTCACACAGCAATTTTACTTCTACAGTTTAAATGTGAAAAAGGTGAAAAGTAACTAATAGGAATAAATATGCACAATGTGAAAATAACTAATAAGAATAAATATGTATAATGTGAAAAGTAATTAATAAGTATATTATTTTACGTTTTTATTCTTAAAGAAATAGCATTACAAGGTTAATTTAATACAATATAATATAATATATAGAACCAAGTTCCTGAAAATTGTGTTTTATTTATTTGTTAACTTAAAATAAACATTTGAATATTTATTTATTTATTTACTTACTTTTGCTTTCTTGATCAATAAATATTTCAATATTTCATCAAAAAGATTGAATAAATGTATTAGCACTTGAACAGACAATTCAGTTGATTTCACTGCACATGAAGAAGATGTTAGCACTTTTACTTGCACCGTAATTTGCAGAAAAATATCATCTTGAGGTATGTGATTATACATAATGTGTGTGTATCAGATTCTTTTTTTGGATGCTGATGTTGAAGTTTTGGTTTCTTGCACTATGGACTTTGCAATGCAAAGAAACAGTACTCAAATCCGTATTTTGGCATTATTGTTCTTTTGTTTATGTTGTCTTTGGATGACTTAAATGGAGGAAATCAATGGATACTCTTCCTCTAAAAGACGATGGCTCTAAGACAGGATATATATGATTGTTCATGCATCAATCAGACTAAAGAAAGAAGCTAGAGAGATTTGCAGCTAGAGTTTTCGGAAATAAAACAAATGCTGGACGATCTCCTTGAAAATTTTTGAGTCATTTGTCAACACTTGAACATCGTCTAGAAGTTTGAGGCTTAAAAACCGAAAATGGGAACTAAGTGTGCACTTTTCAGGTTTGCTGACGCTATTGACAAGTTGTTGATGTTTCTTGGGGCTATGGGCAGCGTTGGAGAAGGATTGGCAGCTCCAATGACCATGTACGTGTTAAGTGGAGCAATAGATGCGTTTGGGACTGCCGATCAGTCTATTGCCAATGAGGTCCTGGACAAGGTATGCATATGTTATCTGTCAGTCTCCCGAGTTTCAGGAAGTCTACATGAAATGTTGTA
Organism: Sesamum alatum; assembly: GCA_034509735.1. Lineage (NCBI taxonomy): Eukaryota > Viridiplantae > Streptophyta > Magnoliopsida > Lamiales > Pedaliaceae > Sesamum > Sesamum alatum. The sequence goes on along the minus strand of JACGWO010000007.1, from coordinate 36,050,057 downwards.
TTTGTGGTATCCAAATGTCTGAACAGAAACGTTGTGCGGTTAGTCGGGGTGATTAAATTCAACCTGTTAGAAATGCACGATAAAATTTGAATGGAGTTTTGCTCTCTCTTGTACTAATTCAGAGTGAAATGTCTGTCTTATGTTTTTGTTCAAAGTGAAATATCCTTTTCTATGTTTTTGTGCAGTATGGACTCAGGCTGCTGTATGTTGCTTTTGGAGTTGGCTTTTCTTGTTTCTTAGGTATGTGTGAAGTATTCTGCTTATTCTGAGAAACTGCCATGAGAAGCAATTCCTCCAATCATCATAAAACTGGAATTTGTCGAAACATTGAAAAACTCGAATGTGTTTATGATTATGTTGTTGATTTGATGGTCACTTCCGATATCTCAGAAGGACTTTGCTGGACAAGAACTGCTGAGAGGAAAACCTCAAGAATACGGATGGAATATTTAAAATCAGTCCTCAGACAGGAAGTTGGTTTCTTTGATAACCAAGATGCTTCCTCGACAACTTTCCAGGTTGTCTCAAACATCTCTGCTGGTGCTCACACCATTCAGGATGTTATAGCTGATAAGCTTCTTTGTTCATTTAACCATCTCTCTTACTTAGTTGTTTCTTTTGTCAAAACAATAGTCTTATTTCATCCTTTTTTCTTGACAGATACACAATTCCCTGGCTCAGTCTTGTGCACTCATATTTGGCGTTATTGTTGCCTTCCTACTCTCCTAACGAATAGCATTGGCTTCTCTTCCTTTCGCCCTTGGATTTATAACCCCAGGTGTCGGATTTGGAAAGTTAATGATGGACATGGGAATCAAGAGTAAGGATGCTTATGGGATTGCAGGCAGTATCGTGGAACAGGCAATATCAAACATTAGAAAAGTTTATTCCTATGTGGGAGAGCAGAAAACGGTTGATAAGTTCAGCCGTGCCCTTGAGGACAGCATGAATCTTGGAATAAAGCAAGGATTAATGAAGGGGTTGATGATCGGAAGCATGGGTATGATTTTTGCAACTTGGGCATTTCAGTCTTGGGTCGGAGGTCTTCTTGTCACCGAAAAAGGAGAAAGTGGTGGCCATGTTTTCATAGCTGGAATCTGTATCATCCTTGGAGGACTGTGAGCCCTTTATTCTCCACCGTACTCTCCCTATACAAACAAAAAGTATCCATAGAGCTGAATGGAAAATCAAGCAACTGATAAGATTTACAATCCATAGATGAACTTTTTACATAGTTTGCTTGTCTTCATAATTTCTCCGAAGCTACCTACTAAGCTCATGCAGTATTCATCGATAGCTATAAATTACGTTTTGAGAGTAAAATAGCTGTCTCAGTCTTTGCCTGCCTGTAGAAATTTTGCATGCACATTAACCCGTGCTTCTGTAATTTCAGGTCTTGTATAACTGCTCTACCGAATGTGCACCATTTATAGTCGATGCATCAGCTGCTGCAAAGCGGATATTTGAGATGATTGACCGTGTTCCTGAAATAGACTCTGGGAATGGCAAAGGCAAAGTTTTTGCTAATGTGAGGGGACAATTTGAGTTCAGAGAAGTTTATTTCAGTTATCCATCAAGAAAGGATGAGCCTGTCCTTCAGGGACTCAGTCTTAAGGTTAAACCTGGTGAAAAAGTTGGTCTTGCGGGTGGAAGTGGTTCTGGGAAATCGACAATTGTTTCGTTGCTTGAAAGGTTCTATGACCCCATCAAAGGAGACATACTACTTGATGGGCACAGAATTAAAAGACTCCAGCTGAAATGGCTGAGGTCTCAGTTTGCGCTGGTTAATCAGGAGCCGGTTCTCTTCGCCACATCCATAAAGCAAAATATACTGTTTGGAAAGGAAGATGCTCCACCAGAACTGGTTATGAAGGCGGCTAAAGCGGCAAATGCACATGATTTCATTGTAGAATTTCCACAAGGATATGATACTTAAGTAAGCTAGCCAATTTTTACATATTTGAAACTCTTAACACTGTCATTTTTCATGTTATTCCTCTGACTTTGTAGTAGTATGGCAAAAACTCAGGTCGGGCAGCTTGGCATTCAATTATCAGGAGGGCAAAAGCAAAGGATTGCTATAGCAAGAGCACTACTCAGAGATCCAAGAATTCTTTTACTTGATGAAGCTACAAGTGCTTTGGATGCACAATCTGAAAGTGTAGTACAGGAGGCCATTGATCAAGCTTCACAAGGCCGGACAACCCTACTCATTGCTCACCGGCTTTCTTCAATCCGGCATATTGACAAGATCATGGTACTCGAATCAGGGAGAGTTGTTGAATCAGGGTCCCATGATGAGCTGATGCAAATGAATCATGGGGAAGGTGGAATCTACCGTCACATGGTGAGGTTGCAGAATTCAGCGATACACAATGGATACTCACCGTCACCGGATGAAAGAAGCCTAAAGACAATTAACTTATGCTCATAATAGCCCTGCTTCTCCCTTTACCTATGCACTGCCCATGAGTTTGCTTTCATCAATTCAAAATAGCCCTGCTTCCTCTTTCAGTCCTCATCGTTACGACAGTGATGTAAAATCAGATTATTCTTCGTCTCCAACTCCTTCAAGATGGCGTTTGCTTGAAGTGAATATAGCAGAGTGGAAGAGGGCCTTGCTTGGCTGTGTAGGAGCTGTTGGATTTGGGGCTGTCCAGCCAGTGAACACCTCGCATGGGAGCTCTTGTCTCTGCTTATTTTCAAGATCAAAGCTCGAAAATAAAGTTGGAGACGAGATTTTACAGCATCGTCTTTCTCTAGTATTGGTGTTATCACCTTCGTTTCTAATATACTCCAGCATTACAACTTCGCAATCATGGGAGAAAGATTAACCAAACGAATACGTGAAAACCTTCTTCAGAACATACTCAGTTTTGAGATTGAATGGTTTGATCAAGAGGAAAATACTAGTGCTGCAGTTTGCGCACGCCTTTCCACTGAGCGAAACACAATTCGCTCCCTTGTTGGAGATCATATGTCGTTGCTAGTTCAGGTTTCAGCAAATGCTTTTCTGTCCTTTGCACTTGGACTAATTGTTGCATGGCGAGTTGCAGCTGTACTGATTGCAATACAACCTTTGATTATAGTCAGCTTCTATTTCCAAACTGTTTTGAAGAAAGAAATGTCTAAAAATGCTCAAGAAGCACAAAATGAAGGGAGCCAGTAAGCAAGTGAAGCAGTTGTGAACCACAGTACTATTACTGCATTCTCTTGTCAGAAAAGAATCGTCGACCTCTTCGAAGAAATGCTGAGAGCCCCTCGACAAGAGAGCACAAGACAATCATGGATTTCAGGGGTAGGATTATTTAGTTCCCAATTCTTAACGGTAGCTGCTGTCGCCTTGACGTTTTGGTACGGTGGGACACTGATGAGCAAGGGATTACTGAGCTCAAAGCAGCTCTTTCTGGCTTTCTTCATATTGATGAGCACCGGCAAGACCATTGCAGATGCGGGAACCATGACATCTGATTTGTCTAAAGGCAGCAGTGCAGTTAGATCAGTATTTGCAATTCTAGACCGGAAAACCAAGATTCAACCGGACAACCTTGAAGGTAACAAAGTCAGAGGAACTCTACAAGGCAAGATAGAGTTCAATGATGTTTACTTTTCCTATCCATCAAGGCCAGGACAAATGATCTTCCAGGGCCTCAGTCTCAAGATAGAAGCTGGAAAGACAATGGCACTCGTAGGGGAAAGTGGTTCGGGCAAATCTACTGTCATTGGATTGATTGAGAGATTCTACGATCCATTAAAAGGGTCCGTTCTGATAGACGACTATGATATCAGAAGTTACAATTTGAGAGAGTTGAGATCACAAATTGCACTAGTTAGCCAAGAACCAGCTCTTTTTGCCGGAACCATCCACGAAAATATAGTTTACGGCAGAGATGATGCGACAGAAGCTGAAATCAGGGAAGCTGCAATACTTTCCCATGCTCATGAATTTATAAGGTTCCACACAACCTCCCTTTTCGGCATCATATGCATAGCTTTAATCAATTTACATATAGCTCTTTTTCTCTTGTTTGCAGTTCAATGAAGGATGGTTATAAAACTCACTGTGGCGAAAGAGGAGTCCAACTTTCAGGAGGACAAAAGCAAAGAATAGCAATTGCATGTGCGATACTTAAGAATCCATCGATCGATCCTCCTTTTGGATGAGGCAACCAGCACCCTCGATAGCATGTCTGAGAATTTAGTCCAAGAAGCACTTGGCAGCATGATGGTTGGGAGAACTTGTGTGATCGTTGCACACCGGTTGTCGACAATACAGATGGCTGATTGCATCGCAGTTGTTAAGAACGGAAAGATTGTGGGACATGGATCACATTCTGAGCTACTTGCACTTGGAGATCATGGTTCATACTATTCCTTTGTCAAGTTACAACATTATTATGCAAGTTGATCAACTAAAGGAATTTGTGAAGAACATTCCAAGGTCAGTTGATTGCACTTGTGTATCAGGCCAGCATTATTATCAGTAAAATTGTGATCAAACTTTAACTAGATCACAAAGTCACATGATGCAAGAAGAAATTCTGAGCTCATGATCTGTCTCTATGATGTTTATTAATTTGTATGGAACATGTGTATTTCAAGAAATCGCATTCTTGAACTGCGATTTCAGTTTGCATATTCTTCAATGAACTTTCACGACTCTGCAGTATTAGCTAGCTAATTATATCACGTTAGCACCACCTATGAATTATTTTCTATTTTACAAAGTCAATAGTTCATTATTAATGCATCTGCATGCACCTGATCAGAAAAAGCGCCATTTATTAAAATGCATGCAAATTGGCTATTATTTTAACTCAAGCTGTATTTAATTTATATATAGTTGGCCGATATGGTTGCTGCCCGTCGGTGAAGCCAAGGAACTACTTACAAGCTGCTAAAACGCGCTTTTCTGTCTATGATGACTAATCTTTGATGTTAAGGTTAAACATGGTGGCTTGATGCTAATGTCGCTAGTTTGTGTTGCTTATTTTTCATTGTTTAAACACGACATCCTACGACGGCAAACATTTTGATTTTTCGTCCAAAGCCACATCGACAAGGACCCCATATAAATTTCAAATATATATCTATGTATATTTACTCAATCAATACTATAATATCAAGCATTAATAATTATTATTAACAATCAACGTATCAATAATCATTAATATCAAATATGTATAACTAATCAACAAATTATATATATAACGGAAGTAGCTAGAGTAACAATTAACTATTACTAAAATAAAACAAATACTCACATATTAACGAGATTTGAACTCGAAAGTGGCAGGGTCTTGATTTCTCCAACTAAACTAGGTCTCGCCAGTCTAAAATTCAAATATAATTTTCTCGGTTCAGTTCTACAAATTAATTAGAGAAATCTTCCTCTAAATGAGCCAGCAAGACTCAAAATTTCGGGGGTTAAGTCCGGTTATTTTGGGTGAACTTTGATATGTTTTCACTTACAAGTATTTCAGTTTTTTTTTTTTTTGGCGTAATTCATCATTCTTGTTGGTAAAATACAAGTGCATCTCACTTGACCATTTAAAATTGGGGTGCCTACTCTTTATATTGGTTTATTTTTGCCAATATTTTTGTCCTTTAACTTTTTAGGTTAGTATTTTGGTTCTGTATCTTTTTAAATTTCATCATTTCAGTCATTTTTTTATTTGGAGTTCACCATTCTCGTCGCTAAACGTAAACACCAGCAAAAAAGACCGGAATCTCAAATATTAAAAAAATGGATGACCAAAATGATATCCTAAAAATTTAAAATACGAAAATACCAGATGACCTAAGTTATCAGATCAAAATTGCATGTAATCCTACTTTCACTATGGGTTAGAAGAAAATTTATTTTAAAAAACTAATTATTTGAAAAATATGATTGATTTATAAGGTTGAGTAGATCAAATTTAAATTTCAAATAATACTTGGAAGACTGTATTTCTAGTCAAAGTATATCAAAAGTTCCGGATTCAATCTAATTAAAATTCATCCCAAAACTTTATTTTATCAAGAGGGGTGAAAAGAAAATAATGAGGTCAATATCCTACAAGTGTATGCAGTATAATAAAAGACTGAAATTCAACTTTGTATAAATAAATATCAAGTGGGCATTTTGCGTCTTGATTTAAGGCGATTAGTTCCATGAATCTCCATCATTTCAAACTTTCCTTTATAAATATATGTAATTTTATTTATTTTTTCATTTTCCAATGATAACTTTAGATTACTACTTACTAAATAAATAACATGATTCAATAATATTAATATTGTCGTTTATGTAATATTAATATTGTAATAATACAAAAGTACAACGGAACATCCACACAGTATCTATAATAACCCACCTTTTCCTTCTCTCATCCTAGCTTCTTGTGTATAACACTATTCTCTCTCTAGCCGGCAGCGATGAAGGTCCGATCTTGGCTGTCCACATGCTCTTCCACCACTTGCACCGCCACTTCCGGCGACGACGCCGCCGCCCCATATCCGCCGGGAATATACTCTCCTCCACCAAAATCTCTAATCTCCGACACCAGCAGCAGCTCTGATACCCATTCATCATCAACCAGTAACAGCAGCATCCAGAGCAACCTCTCCCTCCTAACCCTTCCCTCAGTCCCCTCTCTTCAGAAACTCATACCCTCACCAGAAAACGCCGCCACAGCTTCTTCTGCCACCGCCGTTCTCCTCGCCTCCCTCAAGCCCAACCGCCGCGCACACATCAATTTCCTTTGTCTCCATAACAACCTCCTCTACGCCGCCTCAGGGAACGAAATCAAAGTCTACGAGATCATAAATCACACCCTTTTCGACACGTTTAACGTCGAAAAGGTTTCCACGGGTTCTGTCAAATCCATCGCCTTTCGCGACGGGAAGGTGTTCACAGCCCACCAAGACTGTAAAATCCGGGCCTGGAAACTGAATGATCAGAAACAACATAAGCTCGTCGCCACGCTCCCAACTCTTGAAGATCGTCTCCGTCGATTCATTCTGCCTCAGAACTACGTCAAAGTCCGTCGGCACAAGAAGAAACTGTGGATTGAGCATCACGACGCCGTCTCAGGACTCGCAACCTGTCAAGATGAAAACTTGGTGTTGTCTATATCGTGGGACAAAAGCATTAAAATCTGGGACGCCCGGAATTTCCGATGCCTGGAATCCGTTAACGGAGCTCACGACGACGCAATCAATGCGGTGGCGATATCGAGAGATGGATTGATATACACGGGCTCCGCCGATAAGAGGATTAAAGCCTGGAAAAAGGAGGGGAAGAAGTACGGGCTGATAGCCACGTTAGAGAAGCATAAATCGGCGGTGAATGCATTAGCACTGAATCTTGACGGGTCGGTTTTGTTTTCCGGGTCTTGCGACAGATCCATTTTGGTGTGGGAGAGAGAGGACAGCGCTAACCACATGTCGGTGACGGGTGCATTGAGGGGTCATGCAAAAGCCATTCTTTGTTTGATCAACGTCCAAGATTTACTGTTGAGCGGATCAGGTGACATGACTGTCAGGATTTGGCAACGAGGGAATGATGGGAGGTACTGCTGTTTGGCGGTGTTGGATGGGCATCGGACGCCGGTCAGATCCCTGGCGGCGGCGGCGGATGGCGGTGGTGTGAAGGTGTTCAGTGGAAGCTTTGACGGGGAGATCAAGGTGTGGCAAGTTCAGACATCCAACGTCAAGGGTTATGACAAAACAATTAATCAAATTATGTGAAATTTTAGATTAAGGCTTATGATGAATTTTTGAATTAGTACAGCATTGTTTTCAGTAATGCAAACATATTCTGTATAGAGTAATAGAGTTGTTGTTAACTTTTTAATTTTCTTCTTACCTTGATTGATTTCGTGTTAATTAATTAATTAGTTAATTACATATGTGGATGTAATTATAAATCTTATTTTCTCAATTAATGTTATTGCTTAATAATAGTTAGATGAAAAATTCAGACAAATACAGAAACAAGCACAAAGAAATCGAATATTTATGGGGGACTTAGGACAATAAAAAGGTCGGGTATTTGTCAGGTTTAAAGTATATTGTCTGATATCGATGCTGCATCTTGTTGTAATTAGTTAGACATGCATAGACAACTTGATTTGCCAGAATACGTACCAATTAGACTTTGTCCTTTTCAAGAACCAGAATCTAGCTATATATATATATGTACCCAACTTTGTAATTTTGGATTATTTCCAACGATAAAACCAAGCTAAAACTATGCATGCCTTGATATCACCAATTTTATCCAAACATAATTTTATTTGTTTATTACAGATTCGGCTTATTCTAATTGTGATGGGGGATAAACTTATGAAAATCGTGTTCAGACCTACTCTCGACTTATTTTTTTTTTTATCTTCTGATAATATAATTTTCAATTCATTTTGTTCATTTAAGGTTGTTACGATCTAATTCTGGTACCTCCAACATCCTAATATATATGGACTCGTCGTGACCATTCTATCATTTTGGTTTGTGTGGCTTATATAAAATCATACCATTAGGAAAAATATATGAATAACCGTCTACTATGCTCTAGACACAATTTTTGCGACTCTAGGATTTGTACTACTTTTATTCACTTTTTTCCTATGATTTATTTGACTTATGTGATATTATTGATTTAATTATTTGTAATTGTCTCTATTCGATATTGATAGCCGATAGAACTGAATATAATCACTTTACTTTTGATTAATAAAATTCATCGCTTTCGATTAAAAAAAAAAAACCTCGTGTATTAACTCTAAATACTTTAACCTGATACAAAATGGTTAAATAAATTGAAATTATTAGCCAATCAACGTGAATATCGGAGTAGTCGGCCAATCAAAGTCTAGGGTGCTGTTTAATAAATTATAAATCAGGGGAGGAATCAAGTGTTAATTATCCTAGGTCAACATGAATCAGGAGATTAATTAAACCAGGTATCACGTGATAATCCATGATTAAGATTAACATAGATATAATAAATAGTCTGCGTTGGCTAGGTTTTTGAAAGTAAAAGTTGATGAAGACAAATCAAAGCTTTCGCCAATCCCTGTTAATTAATTAGCTGTGATTTGTGCCTTTTTTAATTGTTTAATTACCCAATAATATCCAGCTTATTAGCTTGTTCTAATTCCATATTGTCCAATTATTACGAAAATTGAAATAGGTACAAATAGAAAATATAACATTTTGCAAAAAGAACTATTTATAATAGTGTCAAATTTTAAGAAAGATAACTATAATTTATCCTATTTATTAATTAAATAAAAGTTCAAATATTCAACTAATTAGTTTTGTTTTCTTTCCAACTCAATAAGTAATAAACCTTTTTTTTTAAGTTAAAAAGATTTTGTACGTAGCTATTCCTATTTTGACACGAGGTAATTTGAATTTAACCCAATCAGTCAATCTAATTTACAAGACTATACGATCCTCTTAAACTATATATATAAACAAGACATTGATTTCGGAGTGCCTGTAGTAAATTTTCAAGTATCATCAAAATTATTTAATTTTTTTTTTAAGAAACTTCATGAGTTATAAACCGCAGAAAAATTAAAGAAAATAATGTAATAAGTACAAGTGGGCGGGGTGTATACATAGCTGTTAGGCATATTGGAGGAGTACACCAACACCAACAGTAGATTTGATCCTTAGGAAGTGTGCCTGAAAAATCAGAGGTAAGGAAATTCAAATGAATGGTCGGAGAGAGAACAATTAGGATTTTGGCAGTTTTGATCCATAGCCCCATGCCTTAAAAGTTTGTGTCAGAAAGTAAAAGACCAATATATATATATATATATAACATTCGTTTTTGCATGCTTCTAAAGAAACCAGCAAAAGTAAAATATAAAGAAAGAGTTGCCATTTTCTTTTTTTTCTTTTTTACAACTTGCCAACTTGAATTTCAATACAGTTGTTATGAATATATCTGTAATATATTTTCTAAAGTTGCCATTGTGGTCACCATTTGTATCCTTCCCCTTCCAAGAAAAAAAAAAGAAATAAAAACTTAAATATATAAATATATATATGGCGTTTTCCTTATATTATGTTTTTTGGATCGTTCATGAAGAGGGATTGATGAATTAATTTGTTGTTATTAATTTATTATATGGTAAAAATTATAACACGCACCGATTAGGTTTTGGCATAATTACAAATATTTCTCATTATTTGAAAATTTATCAATAATCATGATTTTAAGGACCGTCCAACAATTAGTTTGATCCCTTAGTTTTCATTGCTTTCCATCTCTTTTCTATGGTGATTGATCAAAATATCATTGTGGACTATGAATTACTTATTTTTGAAATTTTTTGTGGGCTAAACAATCTTTTTTTTTTTACCTTTTTCTAATTTAACACTACTATTGACCTCGTCTATTTTTTTTAATATTTTTTAGAAAGAATATATATAGCAAGAGCAAAGTTTATAATTTCATGATCCCATTTAAAGATTACATAATTTCATCCAACATCAGGGGGTATTAGTAATTTTTCAAATAACGAGTGAGTTTCCATTAATATGGGACAAACCTTATAGGAGCTTGATCGTTGTAATTTACCCTTTGTTTTCTGTTAAACTTGCTCAACTTCTGTATAAAATGCTTCGTGTCACTAGAAAAAGAATTACTATTGACTATGATTTTATTGGGTATGGACTAAAATCGTGGTAAATAACTATTTTTAACTATGGTTTAACAAAAATAGATGCAAAAACCTAATTTATCCACCGTAAAAACTATTTTTGTCATGCTTTTAGTCATGACAAATCTATAAAAAAACACGGCCAACAACCATTGCGTGGTTATGGTCATTGACTTTGTACTACGACTATTTATTTTTAATTATAATAATTTGTTATGGTCAAATATTATATTTCTTCCTGTGTGTATTACATAACTTTACTAAAAAGATAAACAAAAACACAAGAGAATTGCTTCTCTGGAAGTTTCTTCAATTCGAGTAAGTCGTTGTGTAATTAATTTTATCTAATTAATGTCATGAGTTCATTCTTGTGCTACACACATATTTGTCTCTACTGCATAGTAGATTTATTTATTTCTACTGTATAGTAGGTTATTTGTTGTTGTAATAGCAAGATGTTAGTATATGTAATATTGTCGATAGGAATATTGTATTTGTGTCTGTCTGTTATTGATACTGACAGAATTGATTGTACTCGCTTTATTTCAATTAATAAAATTCATCGCTTTCAACTAAAAAAAAAAAAAAAAAAGTTGCCTTAATTTTCTCATAGAGACGACTTTATGTTTTATTAATAAATATAATCAGACCATATATATTATAACTAGTAACGTAAATGTCAAACTAGATCCTCACAAGATTTTGTCCAATTATAAAACAATGCATGTTGGACAATTATACACACATCTCGTACGAACCAAAAGTTCACATTAAAATTTTAATCTAAGTACTAATATTAATTTGTATCATACAAGAATTTAATTACGGAGCCGGGCCGGGACACCATAACATCCGCAGCAAGCAATTGTATTAATACATTAAATAATAATTTGTGTACGTACGAACTACAAAGCATTATCATGTCACTACCCCTCAAAACATTGACCCTGAAATCATGATTAATTTTATTTTTATGTATTTATTTGCACACACTAATACACACAAAGCTAGACATAATTAATAATTTAGGGCTTAATTATACATAGAGAGACAATACAATTATAGGTGCACCTGCACGACCTCAATTTGTCAAGTTGCTCATGCACGAATAAAACTTTTAATATTTTTTTGTGATTCACATCAATGTATATATGTATATGTGTTGGTGTATTTTGACCTAACGCCAAATTGAAGAAAGCAACAGTAGGTACGTAGGCTCCTCAAGATTGACAATTCTTGGACGAGGCGCCCCAATATCCACCCACCCACCCATCAAGCCCCGCCCCATTTCATAACTCATATATTAATTTCTATATTTTGTCGATACTTATCAGCTTAGTTGATAAAAACGGATCACTTCTCAACTTAATACCTGCAGTTTCGATTATATTGGTGTAAGAACTGTATTAACGGATAATTTGTAAGTTTCATATAAAGAAATTTATGATCGTCAAAGTTTGTATTGATCCATGATGGTGATCAAAGTTTAAGTCATCTAAATTTTTTTTTATTAAAAAAATAAATAATAAGTTTATCTTTGAATTCTTGAAAGTTTGAAGCAACGAACTGCTGGGCCTCTCACATGTGTATATATTAATGGAGAAATGGGGTACTGAAATTAATTAATTCATCTTGAAAATTTAATGACAGATTTTGATGGATCTCCAACCACTGCATACTTTTGGTTATTTGCATGTATACTAAATGAAATTAATGTGTATATAATGAAGATGAGCCTCGTGAAGAATTAGACGTCACTAAAATACATAATATCTAAATAATTCTCTATATATATAAAAGAAATGAAGCATTGAATTTTTGGGAGGAACAGGACAGGTAGAAGTTAATGAAGGGACACATTACCTAACAAACATTAATTATAAAACAAGATTCTCAAATATATCTTTCAACCTTAACTACTGCTAATTAGTTTGCTACTACACTACTACTTATGTTTTTAACAATAACATGAGATTCGAAGTTAACGAGGATTGATTGGGCTGCAAAACAATTCAAATTGGGCCACTTTTTTTTGGTCCTTTTTTGTTTTATATATATTAGTTAAGTGGCGCACTCAAATGTATGTGTAAAATTAATTTTAAATTTAGAAAATTATTATTATTTTAAAAATATATTAGTTAGATAAATAAAATATTAAAAAATATAAAATAATTTATGAGAAAATATTGAAGACTAAAGGGAGAGAAAAAATAATGTGGAAGTTGAGAGGAAAGAACATGGAAAGTTGAGAGGAGAGAGAAAAATGAGAAGTGAGAAGAGAAAGAAAAATTAATAAAATATTAAAATAATAAAAAAAATTTGGCAGACCACAAAAATTGAACACATCAATAGTCGTCCTTGCACGCGATCCTCGCGAGTATATAAAAAATAAATATGATCTGAAATAAAATGAAAAAAAATTGTGAAAAAATAATCCTAATGTGAAGAAATAAGAAAGGAAAAAATATAGACTCGGTTGAGAAAAACGTGGATAGTGGATTATTGTGGAGTTGTTAAAAGATAGTAAAATTACTATTATGGCCTTTCTAAGAAAAAAAAAAAAGAATGGATCAAAGGGTATATTGGGGCATTCAAAAATTGGTACCACAAAAGGATTTTCTTTTACTAGCAGTTAACGCACGCGGTTCTCACGTGCACAATTTTTTAAATGTAAGTCAAGGCAAATATAGAAATTCTTCTAATTATAAATAAAATAAGACTGTATATCTAACTTTTAAATATTATAATAGAATTCATCCATTTATAGATATAATGAGTTCATATAAAAGCATCGACTTCCTATATATTATTTTGTGTTGTTGGTGAACAATCAATAGTTTTTCCAATTTGATTCTTTCTTCATCTCTATTTTTGTTTCTTGAAGGAAAAAGAAAAAAGAAAGATAAATTTTTCTGTTTACTCTTTTTCTCCTAATCATTTTCTCAATTTCATTCAGTCGATGGAGGAGACAGAGAAAAGGAATTCCAAATGTAAGTAAAAGAATTTGGATTTAAGCTAGAAACAACAGAAATTGAGAACAAAAACTTTCATTTTGCGAAATATTTAGAAGTAATGGATAGTTGTAGAGTGAGTACTATTAGAAGAATAATTTTATTCAATTTTGTTCTGTTTAAAATTAAAATAATTTTTATATTTGCCTTGACTTACACTTAAAAATTTGCGCATGCGAGGATCGCGCGCATTAGCTACTACTATCTACAAATTGATGAATTTCATCACAATATTTAGGTAAAAAATTTCAAAATTGTGAAAAATCTCTACAAAAGAACTACTATTACCAACAACAAACATATTCTACAAAATTAATAGGAAAAGAAAAAAAAAAAAGATAAAGCAATTTTTTTCACATTTTAATGACAACTCCTTGAAATTTAAAGATAAAAGAAAGCAATTTTGAAAATTTCTCACTGCCATTCAAATCGCATAACTTGAATAATTGAAAATACATTTATGAATAAACAATTTAGCTTATGAAAGTGGTAATGAACCGAATCTTGTTAAAAAAAAATAGGTAAATTAAAAATAATTGTTTTAGTTAATAATTATATTAACAATTACATCTATTAATTTTATCTATAACAATTATAACCAAAAACAGATAATTTTTTATCAAAATTAATTTAAAAGTAACTTTAATAGATATAACTGTTAAACCTATTAATCGATATAAATTGTGAAAAATTGTTATAATCAACAATTGTTAATGCCTATTAATTAAAAAATTATAACATAATAATTACATTGTTAAGTCCCAATGGTATTTTGTTAATATATAGAAGAGATAAGTGGCTCATCTAACATATAACTTGATTTTTATTTTTATTTTTAAGAATGACGGTTAATGAGGACGTGGAAGTTAATAAGGGTATATTAGGTAGTTTGGAAATTTGGTACGAGAACTACCACGATTATATTGAATTTTTATTTTGCCCTCCACAAATTATAGATTTCAATTGGTAAAAAGAAATATGAAAATGAATTATGCAAAAGTAAAGGGTAAATTTTGTAAAATGTATAAAATAACTTCCATTCTAGACACAAAAGAGCCTTTTTTTTATAATTAGTATAGATGATGGATTAATCTCTGTGTTGATATTTTATTTTAGTTTATGAAAAACAATAAATGTTTAAATAATTGGATAGAGTGATTGAGGGAATTAATCATATATACGACTAGTAACTTTTATACACTAGAAAAAAAATTAATTATTGATTACATTTTCAATGATCATGGCTAAAAATTATGGTAAATAACTATTATTATCTATGGTTAAATAAAATCAATGCAAAAATAAGTTTTTCCACCATGAAAAATCTATTTGCCACAACTAGGAGATGTGGTAAAAACATTCGCCATGACTTTTAGCCATGACAAATGTTTCAACCACCTTCGTAAAATCATGGCCAACAACTATATAGCTATTTAGTGTTACTCATGATAATTAATTATGGCTAAATATTATATTTATTGTAGTGATATATTATTAGTGAATAGCTAAAAAGAAATAATTAATTATACGATAAGTAATCTATATATGTTCATGGTGCATAACTCTAACTAAAGAGGTGGAGTGTGATTTGATTTTGTATTGCATTTCACATCCATACATATTTGTTTTAAAGAGAGATTAATCCATATTTTAAAAAGCATAATATCAATAGTAAATAGCGGTCAGACAAAAATTGATGCGAAAATTTAAGTTTTGATCATGATTAATAAATATTCGTCATAGTTTTATTTGTATCAAAATATTTGCCATAGTTTTTAACTATAGCAAATGTTTATTAGAAGAAAATAATTTTTTCTTTATATTAGCAGTCCACGCACACGCAATGCATGAATAAATTAAAAAATAATAAAAATAATAATTTATATTAATCCAATGTGTTTAAATTACGTAACTTGGTGAATTTTAGTACGTATATGATCTATTTTAGATGAAAGTTTAATAGATCATTAACCATATATTTGTTAATTGCGTGATCTAAAATGATATTACGTAAAATAATTAAGTAAATATTTTATAAAATTAATTGACAAAAACACTTGATGGATGAGCATAATATATCTATCTTTACTGTTATAAAATCCCAGGTTGTTTTCCTATAATAAATGGTGGCTATATCATATTTCTATTGTCTTTTTTCAAAATTTGTCCTCCAAATCAAAACTGAATTTTAAGTTGAATAACTATATTTATTAGGACTTTCAAGGATAACTACACTTTTTCAACTTAAAATTTAGTTTTGTTTTGGAGGCCAAAATTTGAAAGAATTGGTAAAAAGTATGAAATAACCTCCATTTTGCATCTTCAATCTTTACGTATAAAAATACAAATCAATGGATTATGAGTCTATATATATAGAAGATAGCAGAAAAGAAAAAAAAAAGAAAAAAAAGAACATATTAATTAAATGTTTCTTATTAAGATCAAATTTTGGAAAAACATATTAACATATTAGTTTGTGAGAGATGTTTTAGACTTTGAATTGGATTTTAATTTGTAGAGGAAAAAGAAAAGAAAAGAAAATATTGGTGTGAGAACATGGGTGCACTAGAAAAAAAAATCAATATTAGCTACATTTTGAATGACCATGGCTAAAAATCGTGGTAAATAATTATTATTAACTACGGGTAAATAAAAGTCGATGCAAAAATTAGTTTTTCCATCGTGAAAAACTTATTTGCCATGACTTTTGGACATGGTAAAAACATAGCCATGGCTTTTAGCCATGACAAATGTTTTAGTCACCCTCACAAAAACCACGACCGACAACCGTTGCGTGGCCGTGGTCAATGACTATTCGCTACGGTTATTTGGTATTAATCATGACAATTAGCCATGGTTAAATGTCATATTTTTTGTAGTGGTGGTTATGGCAATATGGCATATTTGGTAGTTTATAAAATTGGTATTAGAACTACTAATAAGATGGTGAATTTTCATTTTTGTGCTCCACAAATAATTAATTCATCTTAGAGAAAGAAATCAACAAATATATTTTATGAAAAACAAAGGGCAATTATTGTAAAAACACATAAATAACTTCCATATTAGACACAAAAGAAGGTTTATTTTTATAATTAGTATAGATATATATATATATATCATTAGAAGACCCTATAAATTATTAATAATTTATTTTAACGTGTTAGAAACACATGATTATACGATAATTTTTGATTTGAAAACTTAATATTTGATATATGATCAGCTTAAAATAAAGGGTTAATTACACTTACACCCCCTCTGAGAATGTATAATTACACTTTCCCCCAAAAAAGTTTTGATATTACGCTTACACCCCATCCGAAAATTCTCTGTTTACACCTGACCCCCATCCGTTAGAGTTTGGACGAAAAATGTTCACGTCAACAAAAATAATTACACAAATTTTCAAAATTTTCCATCATTTAACATTCTCATGTATATTTTTTTACTTATAAGAGGATAAGTGTAACGTATATGTATGGAGTGAGGCCAATATTATTATATTTTTTCCTTATAAGTACAAAATTATTGCATGAGAATGTTAAATGAGAGGTAAAATTGAAAATTTATGTAATGTTTTTTGTTGAAATGAACATTTTTCGCCCAAACTTTAACGAATGAAGGTCAGGTGTAAACAAAGAATTTTTAGAGGGGGTGTAAATGTAATTTCAAAACTTCTTTGGGGGAAAGTGTAATTATGCATTTTCAGAGGGGGTCTAAATGTAATTAACCCTAAAATAAAATGTGTTTTCAGAAATTACATATCATCAACCAGATAACATTGATATCATACCAAAAACTCCTAATTAATTTCAAAATGAGACTTCATGTTGCATAAATTAGATAAAAAGTAAATAAAAATTTAAATTAGTAAATTCATTTACTATTTGATACAAATCTTAACAATTAAAAAAAGTAAATCTGCAATATGTATGTAGAAAAAATCAAATATATATGAAGCATATCAGTGCTAACATTAAAAAAGCAAGTTTCAATCTGTATTAAAGTCACTTACTACTACATAAAATATTTAGAGTTGATAAATCGATAAATTCCAAATAAAAATAAGGGAAAATGCAATTTTGGTCCACTAATATAGGGGATGTGACACTTTTGGTCCAGGTCCTTTTGAGAATAGCAATTCAGGACAATATTTTTTAAAAAGTGGCAATTTTAGTCCACATTTCTTTTTCATTATTACAAGGTTATTTTGGTCTCTATCAATAACCTTGTAATAATTATTAAATAAATATAATTAAGTATTTATTAATTAATAAATATATTTATTAATTAAATAAGATCAACAATATTATATTTTATAAAAAAAATTATTACAAAATTAGTGATAATTATAAATTATAATAATAATCATCAATCCCATAAGTATGTCATTGGTATTGCTGTCGAGTACTTTTTTTTGTTACCTAACGGTTCCATCTATTGACTCATTTGTTACCTAGGGCACAATATTATTAAATTTAGACTATATTGATTAAGAAGTACAATTATTAAGTTTTTTGGAAAAGAAAAAGAAGACCACGACACCTAATTAAAAATTTGATAGTATAGTCATTAATCGTAGTTTTGAAATAAATGAGCCCAACAGAATCAATGGGGAAGAAAAGAAAAAGACATCGACACCAATACCAACGACATACTTATAAGACTGATGATCATTATTATAATTTATAATTATTACTAATTTTATAATATTTTTTATTTTTTGAACAAAATATAATATTACTGATCATATTTAATTAATAAATATATATTAATTAATAAAACTTAATTATATTTATTTAATAAAATAATATATTATTAAAGTATAATTATAAAATATTAATTGATTTATATTAATATTAATTATATATTAAATAAGTATTAATTATTACTTAAAATTTTAATTAATAATTAACTAAAAACTAACAAAAATAATTAACACTAATTTAAAGTGAAATTATCATAAAATTAAAAATAAATAACAAATTTATAATAATAATAATAATAATAATAATAAAAAGAAAAATGGGCTGGGTCGGTAGGTCAATTAGCGACCCTAGCCCAAAAAGTAAAGAAAAAAAAACCTATGTCGGTCGCTGGGTTAGCCAGCGACTTGCAGTAATTTTGCAAATCTACCCCATTTTGGGGTAGAATTGCAATTTTTTATTTTTTCTTATAATATAAAATTAAATAAGCCCGCTTCCGGCAGAAAACCCCTTCGTCTTCAGCTTCTCTTGTGATCACTCTCTCCCACCGTCTTACTCACGTACACTCCCTCAAATAAGTTGACGGAATTGAGGCTTTCAGCGTCAGATGGACCTCCGGCCGAGGCAAAGGCAAACCTTTAACGGTTTTACAAAATCCGAGGTCTCCTTTCACAGTATTTTTCAATTCTTTTTTTTGTTTTTGGTGTGTGCTAATATTTTATCATTCAATGCATCTTCCCATGATTTAATGTCTACTCATTTTTAGGGTTCTTGTTAATCTTTAAGCTTCCGTTTTTTGTTGGTTTGTGATGAATCACATTACGCACGACTTGATTTCAAATGGATAGTTGGGCTACCGTATGTATATGTGTAAGAGAAGAGACGCCGAGTTTCCGGTTAGCAGTGAGATTTGTACATCTCGGCTATGAATTAGCTCAAAAGTCCTTGAATCGTTCCTAATGTTTATAAATGATTAAAAGAAATTGACGAGAAATATGGTATTTGTTTCTGTATCGAGGTTTTATCTTATGCTTTCCCGGTTTAAATGGATGATTATAATTTTTTTTTTTTAAAAATCATAATTGGATATTTGATTTTTACTTGTTGGTGGTGAACGGTAAATGATTCTGGACCGGACTTAGGTAGGCAACGAATACAACTCTTGTTGAGTTTGTATATATCCTGCTTCTCCTTTGCAGGGAGAAGGATGTGGTACATGATACTGTGGGCACAAATTGCCGGTAGGTTAATGAGTTGAGTATCGCTACTTGTAGAATTACAATCAACTTGTTGTTTCAATGCTTTATACCAAATTTCAAAGAGAAAATTGTCAATTGTAACTTACTGTTCTTAAGACAAGTAATACTTAATTTACTTCAAACCATGCTACGGTGTTGTTGATAACATTGGCTAGCTAGAATTTTTCAAAGAATTTTGCATTGGTTGAAGAACTCGGATGCTCAAATGAGAAACATCTTTTGTGTCATTGGTAAACCAGGTTCTAAAAATGGAGCAATTACTTAATGAATTTAAAGAACAATCTCTGGAGGATGAGTTCTGCAAGAAATTGGCAAGAGGTTTCAAGTGAGTTTTTATCTTTTAAGTCCTTCCTTAGAGCTTGCATACTTTGAAAAATATGTTGAGTGTAATTTCAATTTTTGGTGTATTTGCAGTCGCTCCAGTGGTCGAGCTGGTAAACCTGTTGTAAAGTGGACTGAGGTTTTATCTTCTGCTTTTTCTTTGAACTGCTACATCGTTGCTTGATTGAGTGCTTGTGAGTGAATCTTTGGAACACCTACCACTCTTTGTATTTTAGATTCAAAGTTGGTTTGAGAAAAATCAACAACAAGCCCTCTTTAAAGAGACTTCAGTTGATGTAGCCAAGAAGTCACCTATTGCCCCTGATGCTCTGATTCTGAGTAAAGCAACTGGAAATTCAAGAATGCCTGAGGGTGTGTATCTTATTGCTGCTCGTGACTATTGACTTTTTAATTTAACAAGTATAACAGATTATGCTGAACTGTTTGCCAAACCAATGATAAATTTTCTAAATTAGTTTTACATCTTTCGAGTATAAGATTTGTTTTTTAATTGATTCAATTCAACCTTGGGAAGTTCCTTTACTTCTGGTGGGTAGAGTACAATAGAAAAGTCATAATCATGACTAACACTGTTCTGATGACAGGCGAGAAGGGTGAAGATCCATCTGGGTTGGAGTTTGAAGCGAGATCATCTGCGGATGGTGCATGGTAAGCCTGAATTTAGCTTTTACGTCTCTGTTCTTTCTACCTTTGAATTTAACTTAACTTATGGGCCCCAGAAGTAATCTCAGAACAAAAATTGAATGATCCAGGAATCTAAGTCTAGAATGGTTGGAACTTCCTACTCCTTTTCCTAAAAAACAATTCAACAATCGTGGTTCTGTAGAATCTTTTTGAAGTTTAACATTAAACAATGAGTTAGGACTTTAGGTCATGAATACAACAACAACTGAGTGATGAAAAAGAAAGTAGCAACACATTCTTCTGTTGATTGCTTCCATGGTATTGTAGATTATTGATATACTTATATGCTATTTTGATTCATATAATGTTTTTTACAGGTATGATGTTGATGAATTTCTTTCCCATAGAATTCTAAGTTCCGGCGAAGCTGTGAGTACTTATATTTTGTTACTACAGTTTATGATGTGGATATTTCTTTAGATTTATTCAAAAGTAATACTTTAGGTTAATGAAGTAAGTTATACCATTAATTATTGAGCCAATGCAATTTATAGTCATGCTCTAATTAATTAAATAATGATTTAGTAACCTTTTAAGGATTATAATTAAAATTGTCGTATTTATGCATTCAAAGTGTGATAGATTGAGTTCATGACAGGAAGTTCGTGTAAGATATGTTGGGTTTGGAGCAGAGGAAGATGAATGGGTGAAACTAGAGTCTGTGAGGGAACGATCTGTTCCTTTGGAGCATTCAGAATGTGGGAAAGTGAAGGTTGGAGATCTAGTAGTTTGCTTCCAGGTACATTTTCTTCATTAAAATTATAAATTTGTTAAGAAGAAACCACAAATCATTCTGCGATTGATAATCCAATTCCATGGAAGGAAAGAAGGGGATTGCAAAACCGACGACAACTAATATAAAATCCATGGGAGCATATGCTGACACGTTGTATCTTGCCTCAGTCCCAATTACAAGTGAATAATTTAAACCTCGATTATGAAGTCATGATAAACTTGGACAAGTCATACTTTCTTTGGGGTAGTATCCTTAATGTATATTCTTTGACTCAGGAGAAACAAGATCAAGCCAGATACTTTGATGCACATGTTATAGAGATCCAAAGGAGATTGCATGATATAAGAGGTTGCAGATGTCTTTTCTTGATTAGATATGACCATGATAACACAGAGGTGAGTACTAATCCTCTTGTAGATGATAATCGACTCAAACTTTTGTCTCTGTTTATATGCTGCAACTTTAATTGTGATAGGAGACAGTGCGACTGAGGAGGCTATGCTGCCGGCCTAACATACTTAGAAAAGTTTGAGGAAGATTAGTTGATGGAAGATGTTCTCATGATCCACCAGTTGGAGCTTTGAACCAACGCGTAGAACTTTTATTAAAAGTTTTTGCCTTTTCAAATGACATCCTAAATGAAAAATACTTTGTTCTATTTTGAGATCTAAACCGTACCTTTTATGAGGAAATTATGCAAGATTTGCGTTTCATCTTGGTCTTGCATGCATCACGTTGTTACTGTTATCAGTGTTATGTGCTTTAAATCTTACGGACTAAGTTTAAATTTTAGGACAAGTGTTATAACAGTAGATTCCCGATGCTCTTATAGGACAAGGAACTTCACAAGTTTTATTTGCCAAGTGATTTTCTGTTTCCCATTCTTTGTGGTGAGATTTTCTTTTACGCAATTTAGTTGATTTAGTGTCTGATTTATTTCTCACTTGTCTTCCGATCCATCGAGTTTTTATTTGTCCTTGTGTAATTTCTCTTGTTTGGTTAAATCTATTTATTAGTATTAGACTATTACCTGAAATTTCATGTTTATCTCAGGCTTAATCATCATTTATTGATAGTTGATAGTTGTCAGTCATTAGTTCCAGGGATTAATGACAGAATAAGTGTCATGGGGTGCTTGAATATGCGAATGGAGCTAAAGTATTAGTATATTGTGTGCAGAAAACCAGCAGGGAATGCGTAGTCTTGCTGTTTCGAGAAAGTGTGTGAACGCATATGCACTAACTTACCTGTTGATTGTCAATAGACCTATAGAAGAAATTGGGATGAGATCCGCGGGTGGGTTAGGACAAACTGTGTATCAATAGAATTCCTAGGATGTTGGCTTTGGAGGTATTTTTTTTGGGAGTTATGACTGTTTGAATGGCTCTCAATCAGTCAACCCAAAAAGTAGGGAATATGTGACTTGCTCATTTCTAAACTAGTGCCAACCAGTTTCGACCGATATATATATATATATATATATATATAAGGTGATATGGTCAATGATGTGTAAAATTCAATTGACATGGCGATACAAGTTTTAAAGTGCTTATATTTAAATTTCTTTACAATTAACGTGTGGTGGAATCTGTTTTGGTTGAAACTGTAGAACATTGGTGCGATTGATACACTAGTTGACCTGACCCGAGAAACATCTAATATATTTATTCCCGGCATATTTCAAATTCCCACTTAATCACTTCACCTTAATATTTTAATTTTAAGTACTGATATTAATTTGTATCATACAAAGAATTTAATCATGGGGCCGATCGAGCCTGGACACCATATCATCCGCAGCAAGCAATTGTATTAATACATTAATTAAGTGGTTGTGTACGTACCAACTACAAAGCATTATCATATCACTATTCCTTCAAAACATTGACCCTAAAATCATGTTTAATTTTATGCATGTATTTACACACACTAACACACACACAAATTAACTGCTAGATATAATTAATAATTTAGGGTTTAATGATACATAGAGAGACAATACAATTATAGGTGCACCTGCACGACCCCAACTTGTCAAGTTGCTCATGCACAAATAAAACTTTAATCTTTTTTTAACCAATATTTTATGTGATTCACATCAATGTATATGTGTGGGTGTACTTTTGACCTAAAGCCAAAGCAACAGTAGGTACGTAGGCTCCTCAAGATTGACAATTCTTGGACGAGGCGCCCCAATATCCCACCCATCAAGCCCCGCCCCATTTCATAACTCATGTATTAATTTCAATATTTTGTTGATACAGTTGGTAAGATCGGATTATTTCGCAATTTAATAGTTACTTCTATCAATGTAAGGACTGTATCGATAGATAATTTGTAAGTTTCATATAAGCGATTTATGATCCTCAATGTTTGTATTGATTGGTCAATGAGACCTAATTTAGTTGGTGAAGTTGAGACCCTATGATTCTAGAGGTTATGGGTTCGAATTCCCTGCGTGGGATGATATTGTTTCTACTGCATAGTAGGTTTATTTGTTGATGTAATAACAAGATGTTAGTTTATGTGATAATGTCGATATGGTTGTTATATTTATTTCTGTCCAATATTGATACTGACAGAATTGATTGTAATCGTTTTATTTCAACTAATAAAATTCATCGCTTTCAACTCAAAAAAAAAAAAAAAAAAAAAAAGAAGTTTGTATTGATTGATGGTGGTGATCAAAATCGAAGTCATCTAAATTGTTTTATTAGAAAAATAAGGGTAAATTACAACTATCTTCCCTGATGTTTAGCATAATTACAAATACCCTATTATTATTTGAAAAATTATAAATACCCACCAACAATTTGTAACTATACGACAAATAACCCATTTTCATCAACTTTTATGGGCGAATTGACCAAAATGCCCTTATGCACTGAATTGTTTTTTATTTAATTCTTAAAATTTTTTTGGACTATAATGGGCATAGAGGTGTTTCTTAAGCTTTTTACACAGATGAGCAATAGCGTAATTTGCCTCGATTAATTTTTATACAATTATAAAAAAAAATTCAAGGATAAAATGGTCAATTTCAGGCCTTTGGTTATAAATTACGAAATCTCATGGAGATATGTAATATTTCAAATAATGAGAAAATATTTATAATTATGTCAAATCTCAAGAAAGGTGGTTGTAATTTACCCGAAAAATAAATAATAAGTTTATTTTTGAATTCTTGAAAGTTTGAAGCAACGAACTGATGGGGCTCTCACATGTATATATATTAATGGAGAAATGGGGTACTGACATTAATTAATTCATCTTGAAAATTTAATGGCAGATTTTGATGGATCTCCAACCACTGCATAATTTTGTTTTGTTTTGTTTTTTATCCGGTAAATTCATAAATTAACGAAGAAGTTCAACGGACGTAGGCCCCTTGTCACAAAATACATCAATGGGGAAAAATGAAGGGGGGACAGGGCCGTCCCAGTTGGCCCCGTGTGCCCACTTGGCGACTCACAGTGTTCAAGTTCTTGAGGTTTTCTAGCAACTCTTGCATTAAGATATTTTCCAGCGCTTTGCTTGATTAGTTTGGCAACCTCTTCCGGCGTCTTATGTTTATTGCCATGTACTCTGTCATTCCTTTCTTTCTATGTAAGTTCAATCGTGATTGCCCAGGTGGTGAGGAATTCCATGAACTGCTCGTCTTCTGGGATGAAGCCAGCTCTCGAGTTTGAGATGGTGAGGAAGAACTCTCTAATTGGAAAGTGGGAGACGGAGTGTAATCTCACTTGCCATTTAGAGAGAAACCACAATCTTTCGGAAAATGGACAACACATGAAGAGATGTTGGACGTCCTCTACTTGTGCATCACATAAAGGACATTTAGGTTGCGAATCTGAAAGAGGGTTGCGAGCTTACCTCGTGTCGGCAAGACGTCGAAAAGGGTTCTCCACACAAGGATTTTGAGTCTGTTGTGGAGCTCAAGTTTCCACAGGCTTGCCGATGATTTCATCCTCTCTGTTCACCAAGAGATGGCCATTTTGGATGGATTGGAATGCCGATTTGGTCGTAAACTTCCTTGACTTGGAGGGTGCCCAAAACGGTTTCGTAGGTTCTAAGGAGTTTGGAATTTGGATCATTGTGATTTCTTTGATCACTTCGATGGAGAAATTCTGCTGCAGGATGGTGATATTCCAGCAATGTTGTTCGGTTTCCATCAGTTCGTGAACATAGTTTGGCCACTCGGGGATAATTCCCGAAATCGGAGGGGGGATGAAACCATTGATTGTTGGGACCCAAGGTTGATTCCAAATTCTGATTGCCGGTTGTGTTGAGACCGAGTAACATGCTCCAGCTTTGATGATGTCCACGCATTTGAGGATGTCTTGCCAAATCCACGACGCTCCTTTAACTTGTGTAATGGTAAGCAAATCAGCGTCATTCTTAAGGTATTTAGAGCTTAACAGTTTGCACCACAACTTATCAGATTTTTGAAATAAAAGCAAGTAAGTTTAGCAATAAGAGCTTGATTAAACTCTCCAAATTTTCGGAATCCCAAGCCTCCTTATGTTTCGGTAGACAGTGAATCCCACGCCTTAAGAGTAAGGAAATTGTTTTTCTGGTCCGAGGCATTTACTTGCCACCAAAATCGCCGGATAATCGCATCCAGTCTTGAACAGATTTTCTTTGGAAGGAGAGTGGTTGTCATTTGATAGACGGGAATCGCTTGTGCCACGTTTTTAATGAGTATCATCCTTCCCGCTTTTGACAGATTCTTTGCTTTCCAAAGGGTCATCTTGCTGATCATTTTGTCTGTAATCTCGTTAAAAGCTTGTGATCTCGAACTGGGTTTACAGAAGGGGAGGCCGAGATGTTTTGACTGATGTGAGCACTCGAACATCTGGAGAATTTCCCTCAGGATCCTTCGTTGTCGGTTTGGAACATTGCAACTAAAGTGAATGAAGGATTTCTTGTTGTTGACAGCTTGACTAGTCCATTGCTCAAAATCATGGAGACATCTTCGGACTGTTTGAGCGTTCCTCTAATCCGCCCTACAGAAAATGGTAATATCGTCAGCATAAAGTAAGTGAGAAATCGAAGGTGCATTTCTACAGATTTTAACACCTCTAAGATTTCCAATAGATTCCTCATAAGTAAGCAAACGCGATGGGATTTCATCATATAAAATAAACAAGTAGGGGGAAAGAGGGTCTCCCTGTCTGATTCCACGGGATGGTTTGAAGTAATCAAAGGGTGCGCCGTTAACCAAGATAGAGAAACTCGGACTGGATATGCACTGGTGAATGCGATCAACAAACACTTCACTTACTCCCAGCGATTTCAGTACATGGATTAGGAAGGGCCATTCGACCCTATCATATGCTTTGGTGAGATCAATCTTTATCGCCATGAAGCCTTTTGGTCCCTTTTTGTGATGGAGATAGTGCATGATTTCTTGTGAGATAATGGAATTCTCCGTAATTGTTCTTCCCGGGACAAAGGCCAATTGGAGTGGGGAAATCAGCTTTGGGAGTAGGACGTTGAGTCTATTTGCAAGAATTTTGGATATGACTTTGTAAGACGTGTTGCAGAGGCTAATTGGTCTGAATTTCTCCACTTTGTCCACCTTGAGACTTTTAGGAATAAGGGTGATGAATGTATGGTTGAGTGCAGGGAGAAATTGTCCCGTTGAGAAGAAGAAAAGCACTGGCCCGGTGAGCCGATCTCTGATGATATTCCAGAATTTCTTGTAGAAGATTGGGGGGAAACCATCCGGCCCGGGGCTCTTAAAGGATGCCATCTCAAACACCGTTGTCCTGATTTCATTGATTGATGGGATGGAACATAGTTCCATATTTCATCCTTAGTTATAACCTGCGAAAACAGCTCGGTGCAGCGCTCAAAGGGGAGGGAATATGAGTGATCAAAATCAGATGTAAACAGCGTTCTGAAGAAGTTAGAGAATTCCTTACCGATTTGGTCCCACTCTGTGACCACCTTACCGTCCTCCTCTTTGATGGAATGGATGAAATTAGCTTTGGATTGAAGGACGGCCGTAAGGTGGAAATACTTAGTATTGGCGTCTCCTTCTTCAATCCATTTTTGCTTAGCTTTCTGTTGCCATTTAATTTCAAGTCGGGTCCATTGTTCATCTAGTTCACTTCGGAGTGCTTCTTGTAGCGTCAGAATCTCACTTGTTTGGTTCAAAGGTAGGAGTTCTTCCATTCTCCTTTTAATGTGGCTGATTTGGTCATGGCACCAACCGAATGAATTTCTGTTCCATTTTCGCAATTCCATTCTCAGTCTTCTCAGTATGTTCAGCAAGTTAACAATCGGGTTCCCTGTAACAGTACTCAAACAAACATCATCAATAAGAGATTCACAGGTATAGTCTCTAAGTCACATCTCTTCAGAAAAGAAAGGTCGGGTTTTTTTTTTATATCATTTGGGTGTGTATCAAGTAATAACGGTGCATTTGGGCTTTCGGGTAAAGGAGACACCATTCGGCGTTAGCAACACCCCTATCCAATCTAGATTGGATATTAGCCATTCCAGGTCTTTTGTTTGACCAAGTAAATTTATAGCCAGAAAAGCCAAGATCAATGAGGTTACAAAGATTAAGTTCATCTCCCAGAGCATTCCTAGATGAAGATGCAAAATGTTTTCCCCCTCTCTTCTCCCCTTGGATAACACACTGGTAAAATCTCCCATCACCAACCAAGGCCCATCATACATGTGACAGATATCATCTAAGGGTTGCCAAAAATAAGGTTTCAAAGTCGTGACGGCGGGGCAGTGTACACCAGTAAATGGTCGTGACAACAACTGCATAATTTTGATTATCTGCATGTATACTACATGAAATTAATGTGTATATAATGAAAATGAGCCTTGTAAACAATTAGGCGGCACTAAAATACATAATATCTAAATAATTCTCTCTCTATATATATACTAGTTATCGTGGTACGATGTTCCCATATGCATATAATAAATAATTTTTTACACTTTAAATATATTATAAATAAGAGTAAAATATATAAACTAACACATCAAATTAAAAAAAAAGAAAATAAAAAAACTAATTTATCAATTGATATAAAATTTGAAAAGTTGAATAACGTAGTCGTCATATCGGTTGAGGGTTATTTTGGGCATTACAAAAAAATGGTGCGACGATATCATTAACTGTCATTTATAAATAAAAATGAGTTTTTTTTTTATATATAATAATATAGATAAAAGAAATGAAGCATTGAATTTTTGGGAGGGACAGGACAGGTAGAAGTTATTGAAGGGACACATTACCTAACAAACATTAATTATAAAATAGGATTCTCTAATGTATATTCAACCTTAGCTACTGCTAATTAGTTTGCTACTACACTACTACTTATTTTTTTTAACAAATTAGTTGTCATAACACGTCGTTTTTATATGCATATAAAATAATATTACTTGCATAAAATAATATTACACGTTTTAAAATTATTATAAATAAGAAAATAATATATATTAATAATCAACACATTGCATTTTAAAAAAAAGAACGAAAGAAAGAAATGAAATGAAAACTAACTTAAGGGTATTATCGGTATAACTAAAAAATTGATGTTGAAGTGTAAGTAACCGTCATTTATTAGTGAAAATAAAGTTTGCTTTATATAATAGTATAGATATAGATAACATGAGTTTCAAAGTTAACGACGATTGATTGGGCTGCAAACAATTCAAAATGGGCCAGTGTTTTTTGGTCCCTTTTTGTTTTATATACCAGCTTTCGTGGCACGTTGTTCCTGCGTGCATATAATAAATAATTTTTTATGTTTTAAAATATATTATAAATAAGAGTAAAATATATAAACTAATACATTACATTAAAAAAAAAGACAAAAAATTATTTTACCAATTAATATAAAATTTGAAAAAATGAATAAAATAGTTATCATATCATTTAAGGGTAATTTTTGATATTATAAAAAATTATTACAACGATGTCATTAACGACTATTTATGAATAAAAAAAGAACTTTTATATAATAATATAGATATTACATAAGCTCCGAATCTGTCTACGGTAATTTTGGGGTAAATTACATTTTTGGTCCCATAAGTGGACCCGATTCCGATTTTAGTCCCACAATGTCTATCATTCGCGAATTACGTCCCATAAGTGTTTTTTTTTCAATTTCAGGGCTGATTGGGGATTTCCGTTAATGAAGTTAACGGAAGTTTGTTTCTCCGCTAAGTGGACGGATTTTGGAGGGAAATCGATCATAATTCAACTACTTTTGGAGAAAAATTGACCCACTTCTTCTTCCTCTTATAAGAACTCATTTATTTCTTATTTCCTCCATATTTACCAATAAACAAAACTTAAATGGTTGCAATTTCTTTATATATAATAGATTTCTATTTTGATTTGTACGAATCAAATTTTTGGATCGAAAAAAAAAACAAACAGGAACACAAATACAAAAATAGAACAACAATTACTATAACATAAATTGCATTTATAGAACTTTGATGCTTAATTACTGGCACCAGAAATTCAGTACAAGTTTTCTTTTTTTTTTTTTCGATCGGAAAATTTGATTTGTACAAATGAAAATAGAAATATATTATATATAAAGAAATTGCAGCCATTTTAAGTTTTGTTTATTGGTAAATATGGAGGAAATATTAAATAAATGAGTTCTTATAAGAGGAAGAAGAAGTGGGTCAATTTTCATCCAAAAGTAGTTGAATTGTGGTCAATTTCCCTCCAAAATATGTCCACTTAACGGAGAAACAAACTTTCGTTAACTTCATTAACGGAAATCCCCAATCAGTCCTGAAATTGAAAAAAAAAATTACTTATGGGACGTAATTCACAAATGATAAACATTATGGAACTAAAATTGGAATCGAATTCACTTATGGACCAAAAAGATAATTTACCCGTAATTTTGTAGGGGAAGGCCTAAATTTGGGGAAGAGAGAGATGAATAAAAACTAAATGAGTTGCCCCCATGCAGGATCGAACTACAGACCTTCAGTTTACAAGACTGACGCTCTACCACTGAGCTATAGGGGCTTGTTGATTGCTAAGGATAAATAGCATGAAAACCTGTACACCATTAAAGGATACCTTTTTTTTCTTTTTTCATTAGATATTATTTGGTCTTCCCATTACGGATAATCATATTGAGGTCTAGTTTCAATCGATTTGGGGGAATGGATAATATAGTCTATAGGTAATAGACTCAAAAGTGTTGGAAATAAGTTTTAAAATTTTTTTAATTGTCAAATTATTTTCAACATGTTATTTGAGTTTAATATGCTAATATAATTTAATATTTTATTTGATATTTATGGTTCCATTATTATAAAGATTTAATTGTAATTTTTATGAGGTTTAATAATTCGACCATTATATTTACATATTTATGTGACCTTTTTATAATCGAGTTTATTATAATATTATGAGTTTTTTCGAGGCCACTTAATTTTATTATAATGGTCAAATTGTTTACAACTATTTAAAGGGCCATCACCATTTTTTATTTGGCATATTGAGAGCGTGAATTTTTTCTTGATAGTTTATAAGTTTTGAGAAACACCTTATACTCTCCACAAGTATGTTGAGTTTCGGCAACGTAACTAAGAATTGGTCTCGAGTTTCTTCATAGTCATGCATATGAGATGAGACACTGTATGGGGTTTTATTCTGGAATCGCAATTGGCCGTTAAAAAATGCACTTAAAGAGATAATCATGGCTTTAAGATAGCTATAAGTGGTGTAACTTTCTTTTGGTGTAATCTTTCTAATTTCTCAAATTTTATCTCGTTTATTTATTTTAGTATATATAATTATGATAAATCATATAATAATATTTTGTATGTGAAATTATTTTGAGACACGATTGTAAACACAAATCACACCATATCCACAACAAAAGGTTGCAAGCTTGGGCTGAATTTCTGAGTTCAAGGTTTTTTGTAGGGTGAAAGTGAAACAGATTTCTTGCTTCTTGGTCCGTTTTCGGACTCTATCACTAATTTTAGCTCTAACATTGATTGTTGCCTCAAACTGATATGTGTTATCAAGAAAAATACCTATAGTTTTGTCAGAATACGTAGAAAAAGGAGTAGCAAATGGAACTGAAAAAACAAACAAACAGGAAATTTTATTACTGATAGTAATAATATCGCATCATTACAATCTCATACCAAATGCAGTCTTCTCTTACAACAGAGAACGAAAACGAAAACACAAACAGATGGAAATGTTTATTTCATCTGACTGACAAATGACAATAGTATAATAGAAATGGAATAACTGATCATCTGAGGATTGCAGCAGACCGGCCCTCCAGAACCATGAATGCCCGCATAGAACTCCTACTCAATCCGTGCAGCAGCGGTACATAACATATTTGTCCATTGTCTTGCCGCACTCAGAGCACACCACCCGCTCAGGAATGTACCCGGCGTGGCCCGGCAGAATCAGGCGGTTGCAGTGGTGGTCGGGGTGGACACGTTTCAGCTCCTCGTCCAGCACCATCACGAACTTGTCTGGGTGATCCACCTTGTACATCCACTCTCTGTAGTTCTCCAACACCGGCAGCAATTTGTCACCATTTCCTTTGGTTATCTCAAAGTTGGCCCGGCTGAAGACCGCCCACCCTTTCTCGCTGCTGTCGAGAGCCAGCACGTCCATGATCTCCTGCATGATGCGGTCGTTCTCCACAGTCATCCCCATTTGCTTCTTGGAGTTCCACATGCTCCAGAGGCGCACCCAGAAGTACCACACGTAGTCGTAGTACTCAGTCACTGAGAACACATTGCTCAGCTTCTCCTTGTCGATTACTTCGTGGCACAGCCGGACTTTTTCCTTCGGGTTGCGTTTTCCGACGTACAGCATTTCCAGGTGGATGTGTAGAGCGGTGGCAGCTGCTCGGGCCGCCAGGGTGAACTTACGGATCCATTCTATGTCGTCGCCTCCGTATATGCATATAACGTAGTTTTCCTTGATCTGTCAAACCATAACAAGAACGTTAGGAAGGTGACATCAGATGTATGTTCGTTTTTTGTGTTTTGAAGTATAAATGTGGATCAATGCTTACCCAATCTGGAATACGTGGATCGATGGCGTCTGCTAATAATTGAATGTTCCAGGTGCTGTCGGCCCAAAGAGCTCGTTCTTGGGCTTTGGTGAAGGGGAAAGCTGCACTACCCCAAATCCACATCATGGGTAGAGCATCAAGATTGGATGGTTTCCCTTGAGGATCCAGAACGACGAGCATAGGCATGTGGACGAAATTCCAGACCTCTCTGATGTACCTAATGGCTACTGGCTCAATCAAAGAAGGGTTATCCACTGAATACCAAGGCATATGGTTGTTTCGTAGGTCGTAGAATATTGGATCCGTTAATGAGGCTGTTGAGGTTGTTGAGTTGATGATTGGGAACCAGAGAACCTCGTACTCATGCCTCATTGAGTGTTGGTTGTAAATCAAATGGAGAACGTTTAGCTCTTCGTGAGGAAGCTCAAGGTCTGATATCAGCAGTAGTACATACTTCAGCCTCAGCTCTTCAAGGCGTTCCTGTCAATTTTCAGAGAATCAACAAATTTAGTCCAGGTTAAGTTTCGTCTCAAGGGATCAGGAAAAGCAAAAGAACTAACGTTCGTCCTTCTTGACCCGTGATAGAGTGGCCTTTGATCTTCTCTGGAACGAATCATTGCCCTGAGTACTTTCATGTTGTCAATATGAGCTGATTCCATAAGTTTCTTGAATGCAATGTATGCATCTTCTGCCTTCTTCCTCTCTGCAGAACACGAATACTGATTTAGCTAATGTGGAAGTCGGGCTTGTGGAGTGTATCCAATCTTCATATCGTCATGTTTTCAATCTTTTTTTTATCTTTCATGTGTACTTATGATACAAACTAATTGAATCAGCCTGTAATTACTTACCAATTAAGTCCTTGCAATGCTTCAATTGGTCTTGCAAGTGCTCCAATATGACTGAGAGCTTATGGGCCAGATTTTGTATCTCCCAGGACTCAGAAGTTGAGGTAACGTATCTGATATGGCACAACAAAAAATTCATAGCATTCACATGTCAATGCATTAAGATCTCAAGTTCTTGATTTAAATTTTTTCATTGGAAAAAATTCTCATGTAGGAAAAAAGTGGGTGCAAAGATACATACTCATGACCGCTGCCAATAAGGTTGAGAAGTGTGGAAGCACAGGTCAGAAGACCTCTTATGATCCAATAAACGGCTGTGGGGATGTGAGCGGTTGCAGCCGTGATTTCTGGTGATTCACGGCTAATGTACAGAGGGGGAAGCTCCTTGAACTCTATAATGCAGTGAGTTACCTTGAGAACTTGAGTTAAGAGGTTGAGAACGGCCTCAAACTTCTTTCTCAGTTCACCAGCATGCGCGATTATGTCAGGAAGATCCTTGAGAGTTGCAATGTTCTTGGCAAGTGCATTCTTGGTGTACTGGTGCTCAACCAGCCAGAACTCGCCGTAGTTGATGGAAAATGCAGCAAGGGTGATGACCACCTTGGCGTCCCACGAATAGCTTGAAAGTGATTTCAGGAGGTCCATGGTTATTGCATGTGATTCCCCTCCACCGGAACATTTGCAGATTATCTGTTACATGCAACAACCGACAGAACAGAGTGAACTACATTTGATTTTAGGACAGAACAGAACTAGTTCGGTAATAGACTTTGTGAATATATATGTATACCTCACAGGAAGTCTTGTTGATAGGATAGGCCAGCACTTTAACAATCTCTGCGTCGTGCTCAGTGGTATGGTAGATCTTGTCATCATGGTATGGAATGTGGGAGACCTTATCGTCCAATTTGTCGACATGTGATTGAGTTGGAGCCACCTGCAATATTGGAACAGAAGGTAAAACATTTTCAATCAAATGCAGACAAGATGCATCAATACTAGGAAAGCACACGCTATACAACGTATATGAGAATTCCAGGCATCATCATACATGAGTGGTGTCAGCAGCACTAGACGGCCTAGCCAGACGCATGATATCCTCAACGATGGAAAGAACTGGCCTGACATCAAGATCTTCCATATCCGGAGCATGAGTGCTCACAATCTGCTTGGTGAGTGCATCATCTGATGAAAGGAAGTTGGGAGCACGATCGGCCCTCCCCAGTCTGCCCCGAGCAGCCATGTGCCCACTACCCGGTCTGGGATTGACGGTGTGGTGTTCGCGTTCATGTTCTTTGCTGGGCTTTAAACCGTGATCGGTCACAAAGCTGTGCCCTCCACCCGGAGTTCTGACAGGTGGTACCTTATCGGTGCTGGGAGGAGGCATGAAATCACGGGCTGCCATCGCAGGATATTGCAAGGGGGAAGCTGTTTGGAAGAGGGTATGTAATAGAAGAGCAGATAGTTGTGTGCTTCTGAAATGTGTTCTTGTCTAGGCCTTATATAGCTAAGCAGTATGGTGCATTCTTAATCTCTTCAAAAAGAAGAAGAAGAAGAAAGACAGATATGATGAGAATAAAGTTGTACTGAACCTTGTTCTTTGCTTCAGTTCTGGTCTAAAGTCTGTTGGAGGTTTGGAATTCAGTTCTCATTGGACAAAATAGACTCTACCAGCTAAAAATCCTTTTCTTCACAGTAAAAAGGTTACCATAGATAGCAGACAATACAATTTTACCAATATTACAACTTGTTTCTCAATCTATCCTCTAACGTGAATCATGTCTCAACCTTCTTTGCTTCAATCAAGACAATCTTGTTCTTGGCTCAAATGCTGTTACTTCTGTTTTCAAATATCTTGACAGCCAAATTGTAAGTACAGATTATGATTTGACACTTCTTTTCCAAAAGGGTTGGATTTTGTGTTCCAAAATCTGAAACAGTGTCTGTTTTATCTTGGAATAGAAGAACCTCGTGAATGACGTGACCTTAACCAGTTTCGTTTGTGTTTTTATTTTCAGTTTTCAGTAGAAATGGTAATAAAAGTGAAAACATGGTTATTTACACGTTCTCTCATTGAAAAAATATATTGATTTGACACCACAGTTCAATATAAAATACAATCTTTTTAACTAATCCAAACATATTCACACTTCACATGAAAACCTATACAAAATTAGAAATACATATGTTCTACTAAAAAGTGAAAATAAAAACACAAACAAACTTAATAGGCGACATGCATGCCGGCTCAATTGTTAAGGATAATTTACACATAGTAAAATAAGTAATTGTGCGTTCGATGTTCTTCGAAATATGGTATTGAGACGAGGGTATTCTCTACTTTGAGATAGTGATTGAAATTGAAACCATTCAATTAAAGAAGAAAATAATGTCGAAACATGGAAATTAGTATTTTGGATATCAAGATTTGGATATTTGAAATTGTTGAGATACTAAATGTAGGAATATAACATACTTGAGACATCTTTCTTGTTTTGGAAATATGTCAGATGCTTCTTTTCTTGATTTTGGGTTTTTTTTTATAGTGAAATCCAAGAAAAAGCACACTCGAAATTATTACAACAAATAGTTTCCTGTCTTAATTAACTTGTTGATACTGTAAAGTCTACACACTTTATGTTAATACTAATATTATATGTATTGGGTGCACTTAATTTAATAACTATAAGATTTTCAACTCACTTACACTGATCTTTTTATGACTTAGAGTGTATTTTTTAATTATACTTGCGATCTTTATTGATTTTTCTATTACATCTGTAGAACTAAGATAACATTGTCTTGCACTTTAATTTGAAATGAGTTTCTTCTTTTAGTGCTATATTTTTTGCTTTTTTCACTTTGATATTTTAGCATGTAAAGCTTTAAGTTATTCCAAAGTGTGGTTGTGTAGGAAGAATATAACAAAACAAAGTGGAAAGCAAGTTTAAGACAAGACCACAAATCCTTCTTGCTTGTTTCTCGAGTATTAATTACTAAAACTACACAAATTGTAGCAAATGATCTTAATACATCAAATTTGTCGAATCTAGCATTGGTACTAGGTTCCTTTGATTAAGAAATAATTTCTTTGGTTATTATTCTTATGTTTTCATGTTGTTCATGTAAGTCAATTTTGATGGAGTTAGTTTTTTTTTTTCAATGGAACGGCCATGTGTCTAGTAGTTAAGTTATTCTACATGCCATAAGTTTAAATCTTATTGAGCCATAGAGTTCATCATTGATTTTTTGGTGGTGTGTTATGGGTTTACAGAAGTTGCTATAGTATTTGATAAATTACTAGTTTATGGGGATATCGGATAAATCAAGCAAGTTTGGCACAACCTAATAAGTCAGCCCTGAAAAGGAGTGGATCGCCTATGGTTGTCAAACCCACAACCTCGCCGCCCAGGATCCAGATGGCCCAATGTGTAAGGGATAGATCCAGACGGGTGAAAGGGCTATAGGCACAAGGAGGGGGGCCCATGCCTCCATTCGGTCCAGAAGAGGAGTGAGGCCCAGGAGCATGGCCAGCCTCATCTAGGCCAACCCAGCTTAAGGAGTAGAGCATCCAGGCCCGAAGGCCACGAGGTATGCGAGCAAGGCTACAGATGTCCAAGTCACCAGCCAACATGGACTGATGCCCTAGTTCCGAGGAGGGCGTGGAGTGGAGATAAACGCCCTCATCCACAAAACCAAAATCCGCATTTGTGGGGAAATTATTCACTAATTCCCCTGGACTCAAGGATTTTCCTCTCAATCACCCTTTACGAGTCCTAGCTCTCTTAGACATCTCAGCCTGAGAGGACTCGTTAACCTATAAATATAAAGTTTTCACCCTTAATTGGGTAACGTGTTCACAAGCTCATATATTACACAACTATTTCATGCTACACGTAACTTGATTACATTCTTCATTCGCATTATGCTTTCAATTTATTTCTTCTCGAACAAATTATTGATTTGAACGTCAGAGTGTTAACGTTTTTTTTGTAGGTCCCCTTTCCTGACATCACTCAGCGTTCGGCATGCATTTTTCGGCCCAAAGTCATTTCTTTAATTGAGTGGATTTTGCTCACATCATTATTTTATGCTAACAGAA
Organism: Sesamum alatum; assembly: GCA_034509735.1. Lineage (NCBI taxonomy): Eukaryota > Viridiplantae > Streptophyta > Magnoliopsida > Lamiales > Pedaliaceae > Sesamum > Sesamum alatum. Next base: position 36,012,642 of record JACGWO010000007.1, on the reverse strand, counting down.
CTGCAGTGACCAAGTTTAGCAACGAGGTCTGATTATAAAAAATACATTGTGGTGGATAGGTTTTTAAATTTGGAGTAGTCACCACTACTTTAATTTGACTTAATTTGTCATCATTTAAAAATGTTAATAAAATTATATAATAAAACTTATGTATGATGTTAAAATTAGATTATAATTAAAGTTTTGTTGGACAAGAAACAAAAAATTGAAACAGAGGAGTTCAAAATTTTCACACGTGAACAATAACCATCAAAAGAATCATTTAATGGGCACGGGAATAGGATCTAAGAATTGAATTTATACTAATTCAAGCCACATTAAGCAGGCCGATAAAAGATCTTTTATCACACAATCACGTCATACATGAAAATCACACTCATGGAATAGGCTCCTCCAAGTTTTGTTGTCGATAAACTCCAAATTTTTCCATCCACGTCTTGGCCTGTAGTTCTAAGTCCAAAACCCACTCTAGTTGGGCAATGACGGAAATGGGACTGGGCCAATCACAATCTTTCGATCAGAAGAAAAGAGTGATGTCAACTCAATTATATATTATTTATTCATTTGGAAGAAAGTTACAAAAACTGTAGCCTTCCTTTTCCCCTCCAAAAATAGTCACCAACTGAACTGAACACTCTTTATTCTTCACATTTGTAGAGAACAAACTTCTCCATTGGGCTCTTACATGAAGCACAAATCACTGTTTTATCAACCAATCCTTCTTCATATGGAAGCAATTCATTATGATTGCATTTTCCACCACCAGAAGAAGGTTCAAAGACACTTTTAATGGCACCAACTAAGCCCATTGTTGCCACATTTTTACACCATAAAGGGAGTAACTCGAGCCATTCTTCGAGCTTTTCTGCATCAAGTTTTAAGACATCAGTTGACGACCCCTGACCCATCATCGCCCAGCTTCCGTTCATGTCAAAATCCAGCAATTCTGCTGTTTTGTCCGAACCTGTCGTGTGATCTTGATGGGCAGAAATCAATCTTTTAATCCTCTCCAACCGGAGCCAGAAGAACTGTACCTTATGGAAGGTCAGGGAAGTGCATATCTTTTCTTGATCAATGGTGTCTATAATGGTTCTCACATTCTCATCAGGATTCTTGCAGCCTACGTATACGACTTCAAGCTGAATGCCTGCGCTCTTTATTTTCTTGATCGAGGCGTTAAATTCTCTGATCCAATCTATGTTTGCACTTCCATAAATACAGATGTTTTTGCCTTCTTCCACCTGACATTTTTCAACATAAAGTTATGAATTGAGCTACAACGAAAGGCAGATACTACATGTAATAAATAGATTCTTACCCACTCAGTCAATGAAGGGCTGATCCTATTGATGATGAGATCTAGCATGCAATTTTCCTGCTCCCAGAGCTCTTTTTCTCTTGAAGTTGAAAAGGGAAATGCTTTGAGTCCCCAGATCCACACCATGTCCATTGCATTCAAGTTTGTGACGATGCCATTTTCGTTCAAAACGACCATTATGGGATCTTCGTTGAAGTTCCATTCTTGCTTGATATAGTTTACTACCGCTGAATTTAGTGACCACGGCCTTCGGATTGAGAACCAGGGCAATCTATTCGAGTAGAACTCCAAGTTCATCTTATCAGCAGGATTCCATTCACGCGAATATGGAATTGGAACCCATAATATTTCATAGCTGCCCTCTAATTTGTTTTGTTGTGGATGATCACTTGTCTGCTGCACCAGGAAAAATAACTCATCTACCGGGATCAGCTCTGGCTTTGAGATCAACAGAATGACTACCTTGTTTTTCAGTTCAAGAATGCCACACTGTTGAAAAATGTCGATCACCGTTTGCAAGTGCAGCAATTTATGAAAAAACTATGATAACCAGATTGAGAAGCAGAAACTGACCTTGTCTGTCGAAGAGGAATTCTTGAAGGGGAATTCGGTCTGCAGAGGGAATAATGTCCGTAGCACCTCTTGGTTGTCGCCATGTGTCTCCTTAAACATTTGTTGCAGCTTGCCGTAGAACCTTGTCTCTGCGTTCAAATTCAAAGTTTCAAGCTTATGCAGATATTGCACAACAAAGAGGAGTGTCTACAGAAGATCTACCTATCTGCTGCTGGCATTTAGCTACATGTTTTCCAAGGTCGATGCACAGACCACGCAACTTATTTCCGACACTGTGGAGTCCCCATGCTGCAACAACAGTTTTGTCTGAACACCTGAAGAGACAGTTTATGCATCTCACCAAAACTGAGCAACAATTCCACTACAGAAAATGCAAGAAAATCGGCAACATTCATTCACAGGAAGAGAAAGAAAACAGTTAGGAGTAAGGGAAAGAACATGCACTTTCTCAAGTCTCAAGTTTCTCAAATCAGCAATCTGTGAAGAGCAAAGTAATATGCTTCTCAAAATCCAGTATGTAGCCATGTAGATATTCGACTTTGTGACGTCCATAGCTTTATCATCCACGAGTTCATGTTGCATAGACATTCCTTCAAAGCTAAGTATAACTTTTGTCAGCTTCACCATTGTGTTCACCAACAAATTCAAAGCCTTAAACTCTGGGTTTAACATGCTGCTGGCCCTGGGGAGACCTTTAATCATTGCCAACGACACTGCCAACGCATTAACAGATTGTAGCTGCAAAATGAGCTGAAATAATCCAAAGCTACACGCGAGCGATGCAAGGGCTAAAACCACTTTCGCGTCCCATCTATAATGGCTAAGCATTTCGAGTAAGACTATTGTTTTCCTATGCAGATTTTCACCCTCAAAGCATCTGCTAAGCATCTGTCAATCCAAGATTTCATGTTAGAGATACAAAACTCTTGATATTCATACAGAGGAAAGTACGGTCGCCGAGGATGTAATCACCTCATTTGAGATCTTAGAGATTGTGAGTGAGATTGGCTCTTCTGAGCCAACTACATCAATATTACCGGTGCTGATAGCATCAACTTGTGCAGCTAACACCTGAAACAAGAAACACATACTTTTAGCAGCTCTATTTGATCCGCTACAAGATCAAACAAAACCATGAGAGATCAAACGTAGTAGGAAAAGAACCCGATTGAGAAATTCATGGAAACATGTTCCAGACTGCAAAACAATTACATTCTCTGTAGCAGAACAGAAAGTACTCTCCACTAACTGCAGCAGCATCTCGGAATCGAGCTGACGATCATCAGGATTGTGCGTGAGCAAAACTTCCCTTATCAGAAAATCTTCATTCGTGGTCAGTGAGGGGATTGAATCGACATGTTCATCTTCAGGAAAGCTCATGACCAGCAAAAGTAATTCAGGGATTTACAGGATGATCGTTGGGTTCACCTGTCTACATGTTTTCTGACACTCTCTAGATGTTCATGAGCTCAAACTTGTAGTTGAACAAAAGCATTTACGGTGGGGCTATCAATGAGTGCAATCTGGATAAAGCTATACCGTATTGGGGGACAAGAAAAGAAGTAAAGATGCTCCTTTGAAGAGCTTGTAAGTTATAACAGCAACGTTCGAGCAGTAACTTTGACGAATCAGGCTGCTGGTTTTAGACTTCCTTTTTTCAGCTCCATCTTGTGTAATGTAATCCTGAAGAAACATGAACTTAACATTATGGCTTGTTGATGCATTAAAATCAGACAAATTTGAGGGATTACTTCAATCATTTAATACTTGTTCTTCCACTTTACCTTTAGAATCAGATTAAAGCTGGAACATGCCTTACTAATTCTGGAACTCTGGAAACCATAAGAATATGTAGCATCAAGTACAACAAAAGCTAAACAGATACAAAGATTAATGCTCAAAGAAAAAGCTGAAACTAAGTGATCTTAGTGGTTCCAGACATTGTTAATTCCCTTAAAAAGAAGCAAATGTAGCAAAGACCAAAAAGAAAAAGCACAGCACTTGATAAAGTTATATTCTTCTGTACTAACTCTGCAGTTAAAGTAAATCAAAACATTTACCAACATGACAAGAAATTTGAGATTCACATTCTTGAAAAACACATACTGTTTCAACCATCTACTGGCTCAAAAAGGGCAATCAGGTAAACATCAAATTCCCAATTTCTAGCGTTTTCAGTTGTTTGATTCTTAAAGATTTGGGTTCGGATTGGAACCCAAATCCGAATTAATTCATAGAGTATACTTTGCTCATTTGCATATCACAGGGGGTAAATTGCATTAAACCCGAAAACAGTATGACTCCAATTCCATGGCCAAAACTCAAACAGAAAGCTTCAGGAAGCTAGGTCCTCCAATGATTACAGTAGAGATTCTTATCTCATTATTGATCAGAATCAGCTAATCCTGTTTGTTCATCTGTTATATGTACATTTTGTCAATACTCAGGAATCTTGTTTTTACAAGAAAATCTCAGGGGAGTGAGATTCAGAAGTTGATATCTGCTGTCTGAGGTCATGTATCGAATCCGTCTAGCATTGAACGATATCTGGCCGCCCTGGATTGACAAGTTCTTGAAGATGAGTATCCTTTGCATGCCTATGTATAAAGCTTTATTCTGGTTGTGATTGTGCTCCGGCACATCGGGCAGTATTCAAGGTCTACTCCACACTCGCAACAGGTCTGCTCCAGATCAATACAGGTAGAATAAATATATATCGATCTTTTGTTTGATCTGCAAGATGTTATTGTTAATGAAAATGGTGTGTTTTTCTATTACCTGGTGTCCACAGCCAAAAGCCATGTCTTTTGAATTACTAAGACATATGGGGCAAACCTGTTTCAGAATCAGATTAAAAAAAACGGGCTCTTATCAATCCTCAGCAGAATCCTAAGGCCATATCTGTCGGATTTTCTTACCTTTCTGTCGTAAAAGGAGCTGGAGGACGAGGCTGTCTGAGAAGTTGTTTCATATTCGGGATAAAGGGGAACGGTCCTCTGGAAACTGCTAGAACTATAAGGCCTGTGTCTACCGCTGGAGTTACCTCGGCCAACGGGCGGCGGAAGAGCAGCTCTGCTAGGAGCATTTCCGGTATGGTGACTGCTCAGGATCACCCAGGATTAGTAGGTTAATGGCGTCTAAAACTACTAACGATGATTAAACGGATAAGTTCAATCATTACCCCAGTATGTTGAGCTCTAGAGTAGCTTGATATTGAGAAGGGATTTCCATCAATGCTGAAAGAGCGAATTCCGCCTCTTTTCTTGAATGATCCACATTCTTGGACATGATCTCTGTGAAATTGACAAACTACAAGGGGAAACAGGCAAAATGTGAGTACTTCTATCTCAGACAGGTCTTAAGTGATTGTCCTATGCTTACCTGAAAATTGTCAAATGCTCGTGCAGGAATGTTGTCGTCGAATTCCTGCATCATATCCCAAGGACCATCTCCAACCCCAACGACAACGATTGATAATGGATGATCACTGTAATTGACTGGAGACATCAATATGCCAACAAGAAAATGACCAAGATTTTAGCAGAAGATTTCTACCTTGCTTTCACTATAGCATCAACTGTCTTCTTCTCTTGTGGGCTCAGTTGGCCATTCGGGGTATCAATACTTCGTGTCACCTAATTAAGCAGCCATTTTTTTTCACTAGAAACTGCGAGAAAAATCCTCTATAGAAACCATGAACTTGGCTTTTTAAGGTTACCTGCCCATCTGCAATTATGAGTAAAACATGGTACTGGCCTCCGCTTTCCTCAACTATGCTCATAGCCATTTCGATAACTGGAGCAAATGACGTTGGACCTGGAGTCCACACATGAGTTCGTTAATCTCAAGGAGCGCTCTTTTTAACTTGAGCTTTGCCAAATTAAGTGTCAAAAATAGTACCTGAAAGTCGAAGTTGAGGAACTAATTCCCGGTATCTTCTTAGTACTTCTTCAAATCCTTCGCAGAACCTCCCATCCGGATAGAAACTAAAGACATCTTGATCATGCGTTGAGGCTGCAAGAAAATCATCAGCCACGAAACTCAACTTGTGAGTACTAAGAAAACATAATGAAAGAGCTTTCTGTCGCCATTAAGGAAAGCCATTTTGCTGGAATTACCATCTCCAAATCCAAAACATGGAATTAGGTTGTCCTCATCAAAGGCAGACAAGGTTTTCCCAATTATAGATATCGCTTGCTCGTAGGGATTCGGTCCACTTCCAACATGGTGCAAGCTTTTCCTATTAAACGACTTCGCGCCTGGATTTCAACTAAAAGTGTTGGTTTAATGGACCATTTTGCAATAAAACATCTCAACTGCAATGAACCAAAGCTGCAGAGACGAAAAACGAACCTGTCCACTCGTTGCTCTTTGTAAAATCGATACCAACAATGAGATTCGAAGACTCTAAGCCTGACCGTGAAAGAGCAGCCGTAACCTGACAGAAAGAAAATCTACCAATCATCCAAGATATCAAACTAAAAATTCATTCTTCAGTTGATATGCATATCAACAGCAGTTAATTCTTGAACTTGTGAACTTTAATCTATTTACTAATATTGAATAAGACATGAAAGTTGACTTGAGTAGACTTGATACAGAACACCAAAGTCAGATAAATTTCTGACAAGAACATCTCCGGGATGGCCTAACCTGATCCAACGTCTGGTAGTTATCAGCAATTCTTGAAAATTTCCTGTCCAGCCGACGGTGTGTCTGAGGGGTCGGCGGAGCGTGGTTGTAGTTGTAGGCCGCCGGGGAGTGGTGGTGCATCGGCGTGCTATACGGGTGGTGAGGAGTACTACTGTATGGAGGGTGTGTAGAATAGCCATGATCATGATGATCAAATGATGATGAACTAAAAGATGAAAATCTCCTTGGGCTTGAACTTCTGATCCCCATCACCCTCCAAATTATGCACAAATATGAACAAAAACTACATATATATATATATATATATATATATATATATACGGTAACTGCAAAGTAATGGCTGGTTAAAGTCAATCTGGTAAGAATTTAAAATTCACCATTACAACATATAACAACACCTCTTAGAAAAATCACACACTTTTATTACACTTTCCAAGAAGCGTAGTTCTTCCTCTGTAGCAATTTCCTGGTACTTAAGTAGGATTAAATTCAGACAAAGGTAAGAAAAAATGAGTTGACACTCAACAATCAAATTAGATAGAAAATTTGGTACAAGTCTTATTGCACTTAACTGCAAGAAATGTGCATCTTGTACGTAACCGCTCAAGTAACATACCACGATAGCCCTTTTGGTCAACTAGGTAGCTACAATCAAACATTGTTCATTCTAGAAATTTGTAATTAAATTGCATGGAGCAAGGAGATTTGTCCCCATATATTAATCTAATCTGCAGCCGGAATCCAAGAAATGTAGAGGGGTTTGCTTCTTGTATTAAGTTATTACAATAAAGAAATAGTATTTTTGAAATTATAGCAAACATCCATGGAATTTTTCGTTTTTGGTCCTTGATTGCGGTTGAAGTCCTAAAAAATCTAGTGATAACTAGGAGATGATCTAGCGATTATCTGGTGTTGACCTGGCTATTTTTGAAGTAAGGAGATTTACATGAGTAAAGTTGGTCTGCACACAAAATATTAGACTTGTTCGGGTGGCTCCAACTAAGATCATCAGATGTTTAAGTTAGTATTGAGCTAAGGTTATAGAGTTCGCAGAATGCGATTTGATAATAATAAAAGACTTACCTTGTAAAATGGTTCAACTAGTATTTACAGAGATTCTTATGCTAGACTTCGTACAGGCCATGTGTCGTTTAAATTGTTATTTGATGGGTTTGAAATAGTGGTTGATAATTAAATCGTGTTTTTATCAGGCGAATCGGGTGCATCCAAATCTACTAAGAAAGACACGAATTCTTGGAGTATTTGGGATTTTTCTCATTTTTGAAGGGCAAATTTTTTATTTGAAGTTTACTTATTGTATTTGGCCTATCAGTTCTACTCGTATCTACTATTTGTTATTAAATGGTTTTAGGTGAAAAATCGGGGTTTATGTCTTGCTCGTTCATACTTGTACAACTACTAAGGAGTATAATTTATTTAGGATTAATGATACTTTCCACCTACTTCATTATCCTCTTTTCCACAAAATAGTTTTGAATTTTGTCTAAGAATTGGGTTGAAAACGTGTCAAAGATCAAGATGAAACATTAAACTATCATCATTTTCTTGGGTAAGAAGAATTTGTCATATAACCAATGCATTAAGGTTCATTAAATGAAATTTTAAAAAAAAAATGATCTATCACATGATAAGTAATATAATTAATTGTGTGTGAAGACTAAAAAATATGGAGCTGACCTTGGATCTCAAACTCATGGGCTTGATAGGGATTTTGTATCATATTTTGATGGCACAAACTGATCTCACAATAATATGCGATTGATATGTATTTTTTATTAAATTTAAAAAAAGATTATTATAATTAAATTTATATATAATAAAACAGAAACGTTGAGCTTATCCAAGTAAGCACCATATAAGCTCATATTTAGATAGCCTCTTGCATTCTATTTTGCCACATAAGTAACTATTTTCCAAAAAAAAATTCTTCAATTTAGATAACTCTAGGTTTAGTTGATTATTTTACTCCAAAAGATTTACCAATTTTTGTTTGATTAATTATGTTTTGGCTTATTTTATAAATTTTGATATTGTCTTTATCCAATAGATGTTTAGATTATTTGAAAAAATAAGTTAGTTGGTAAGATGATTTGAATTTATTTTAATAGCTATTTGATGCGTATCTGATTTCAGATTTACTGCAAATTATGAAGGATCTTTATGCAAATTCTAAGATTTGGAGAATGACTTGCAAGGAAGCATTAGCACTCCGATGCTTAAGTCAGTAGAGTGTAAAAATGGAAAGGAACTTGAAATAAAGTGAGAATAATGGTTATTTGTGAAGAATAGTGAAAGATAATGGGTGTGAGTTATGAAATTCGTGTAGAAGTGAGCTAAAACTAGCTAGTGAGAGATAAAATCGAGTATGAGAGTGTATAATTGCCAAAAATGAGTGTTGAAATGATGTTATGAAAGATTGACCCTTAAGGACAGCACAAGGAGCCAATTTATAGCCATTAATGGAGCCAAAATCAAATGTTAGTTGTTAAGTGTCGTATACCTCAGTTGTTACTAGTGACTTTATTAGTTGAATTCCTATCTCATCCGTGTGAATCTGACCGAAATCTTCAAGTGTAATGTGTCTCAATGAGTTGGCAAGCTATAGGATGTGTCCGTCTAGCTGTACGATCGCGTGTCCTGTTGGAATGAGCTCGTTTCTTATGCCTGTTAGTTCAGTGAAATCAGCATGTAAGATTATGGGCTTTTACCTTCCCGCTGGTGGGCTATCCTGTTGATAGCCCGTTGGGCTGCTCCTCCTATGGGCCTTTTGGCTTAGAATCCACGAAGGATTTTGGGTGCATCATCACTATTGATAATTTTGTATATTGATTATTGTCATATTAAATTATTTATCATTTAATCATTTTTCTTATAAAATATATATGTATTTATAATTTTTTACTTATCTATACTATTATAAAGAGAAGGGTTCTTATTGATACAAAGTGGTAGTTTATACCACTACACCAAATTATTATAATACTAAAAATGTCCTTCAACTTCCCAGCTCATGTAATTGAGTTAACTATTTAGTTAAGTTTCTTTAGAAAATTAATTCCATGCAATTACATGTACTCAAAAATTAAATTTACTCCCATATTGTTTAAATTTATTGTTAATTGAAATATTATTAATACATTAGTATTTGTGTTGCATATATTTATAATCATCATTATCAATATAACAAATATTCTACAAAGTTTTAATTTATAATTTAAGTTGAGTAAAATATTGTATTGATAATTAATGCATTAGAAAAAATTATCAGACAAGTTTTATATGTGAGATTTTGAGGTAATAATAGATTTTAAGATACATAAATAAATTATGAACTTCAATAAAATAAAATATTACTAAAAGTTATGCACACAGGTACTGCGTGTCATAGGTTTCTAGTTATTCTATATATAAAAAAAAATATAATTCTCTTGTGCCTTGACACGATCGGGTGCAAACTAATTGAATTATAATTTAGGGTGAATTACAATGACTTCCCTTGAGGTTTGACATAATTACATATACCTCATCGTTGTTTGAAAAATTGCAAATACCCCCTGATGTTTGTAACCGTCTAATAAATAATCCATTTTTATTCATTTTTATAGGTGAACTGACCAAAATGCCCTTATGAAAATTAAATTATTTTTTAAATTTTCTAAATTTTTTAGACAAAAATGCACAGAGAGAATTTTTTTTTTACATTTTTTACACAGAGAGGTACTAATGTAATTTGCCTCATCTGCTTTTTCTAAAAAAAATTAAAAAAATCAAGGGTAAAATAGATCATTTCAGGCCCTTAATTAAAAACTACAAACCTCATGAAATATTTGTAATTTTTAAAATAACAAAGGGGTATCCGTAATTATACCAGACCTCATGGGAGGTCATCATAATTCACCCTATATTTTAGAAAATGAAATGTATCTGGACCTGAGGGCCAGCTAGTAAGACATAAAAAATGGGCTCTTGATGGTTTTAGAACTTGGCCTCATCCGGAGACTAGAACTTTGCGTATGTTTACTTCACCTTACCAGATAAGGGGCCTAAATATTAATTTGTAATTGTATTAATAATTACTTGAAAATATTATTCAGTAAGCTATTTACTAATTTCAATTTGTTTAGGATAATTTGCATGAACATTATAATTGCGTGTTTATTAGTATTGTATTACTATATTGATTGTCTAGTGCAATTATTCTTATAGCCCAAAGAACGATGAAAAGGTAGTATCAAGTGCATTATGAACCTAACAAGTTGGGTGGTAAAGTAGTCGAACAATAAGAGCTAAACTGACATTACACGCCCTAAAGTTTAGGGCAAGGATAACAACCAACACAATCACAAATTGAGTTTACAGATTACAATCACCAGAATTTGAGGCTTAACACCGGGCCAGCCCACTTAATACCGGGCTTGACGAAAATCTAGTAAACATGTCACTACTTAGGATTGCTGAGGATTTATGACCTAATATGCTGAAGTAAACATGATTTGAATGTTTTCCTATTTTTTACCCCCACTGATTTCGAATTTCAATAATTATTTATAATGTCAAAGCATTTATGAAGACAAATTATGGTATAATTTTCCTAATAAAGCAAGTAAAAACAGATGAATGATTAATTTTTGATGTGAGCAAAATGTGCTCGATCAGGGGATGACTTTGGCTCGGACGATCCTGGTCCCGGTATCAATTGTGTTGAACAAGGGGGCATGAAAAAAGTGCGTTAGCACTCCGACGATCAAGTCAGCAAACTGCTAAAGAAGAATATAATTGAAGAATATGAGAAGAATAATAAAAATAGTTGTGGTAGGTATAGTATGAAACATATGTGCAATGTGTACTGCAAAATGTACGTTACCATTTAGGGTAAAAAAAACCCCTATATTTATAGGTGAAAGCGTCCTCCTAGGGTGAGGAGTTTGTCATAATGAGGACTTTGAGGAGGCAGACGAGTGAGGGCTCCTTAACCGTCAGAGGAATAGGTGGATAATTCTCCCAAACACGGATGGTAGTTGCTGATAGAGGTGCCCAACTTCCACTCGTGCCTTTCTTCGAGTTCGTGTATTGGTCCATGTCAGATGATGATTTGGACACCCTTGGTCTCGTTGGCTGCCTTCATTGGCCTTTATGACTTCGGTCTTGGGCTGAACTAGCCTGGATAGGGCTAGTGTCTCCTCGGCCTTACTCCTAGTTTGGGTCGGAGAAGATGTGGGCCCATACCCCTGGGCTGCTGCATTCTTCCTTGGGCCAGGCCTGCTTGATCTACTAGGCCGACCAGATCTGGGCATATCACTTAGTCCCCCCACTCTAAGAATGAGGGGGCCTTGACCATCCTTCTAAGAGTAGAAGTTCTCTTGGGATTCCCAAAAATCTTCGCCATTAAGCAAAAGGGACATCCCTCTGGGGTTGCTCGCTGGTGTCAGTGATTTGACGGCTATGACGTGGGGCGCCTCGTTCTTCGGGCACGTGGGCTGATACTTCTGCAAAGGAGGGAACAGTTATTTGCTAAATCGCCCCCTAGGGTGTTGGTAACTGCTCAATCCCTGGAGGTTACCTGGAACGTCTGTGCGTGATTTTAGCAAGCAACCCTTCACTTGCCTTTTAACTCCTCCAAACTTACACCTTTCTTACTTCGGGGGGGACCAGAAGAAGATATCTATGTTCTTCCGCAGACACTGTATTAAATCTTCCTTTATATCCCCCTACAATTAAGACCCTACCCGCGTGGTCCTCCCGGGGATATCAGGATCTAATTTGATGACCAGCAATTCTTAGGCCGAAAGAACCTTGGCGTGTTCCGATCCTGCGCAGGATTTTCCTCGCAGGGGAACTCTAGCCGCTCAGACCCCTTGCCGGGACCAGGCCCCTGCCGCTTGTGAATTTCCTTCGGAGGTAGCTTTGGGGCTCCCCTTTTTTGTCCTTTGCGCACAACCTCTACATAGCAATTCTGAGATTGCAACTGATCCTCCTCTACTTCTCCCACTCTTCCCGATACGGGGAGCTTGACTTTCATGTTGTAGGTAGAGATGATCACCTGAAAGATATTAAGGGTAGGCTTCCCCAAGATCACATTGTATGCCGACGGAGTGTCTACCACTAGGATTTTTATCATGCATGTCCTTCGGAGAGAACCCCTCCCCAATGATAGGGGGAGCATGATCGCACCTTTTCCCCAGCAAAGTCGTACAATAAGGTGTCAATATTTTCTAAGGGGACTTCCCCCAACTGCATCTGGTCATACGCTCCCCCAAACAAAATATCTGTCGAGCTTCCCAAGTCTACAAAGACCCGACTAACTTCATAATTTGCTATTGTCATGGTGATTACCAATGCATCGTTATGGAGAAGGTTCATGGCTGATTTTTTCCTTGGTGAGAATTGAATAATGGGGGCACTGGACAAGGCATCAACTTCTAACACCTCCTCGGCTAAGTGCCCCGCGATCTCCCAGGCACGAGCCTTCCGGGTGTTATGGGAGTTCCCGCCCATGGGAACCCGAATATCATCCAGATAACCCATTTTCGAGGAGCGTTATCCTCCTATGGGCCTCTCGTGGGGACCTCGTTTACGCGGTTCAGGCTGAGGGGATTCAACACCCTCCTCCTGAGGATCCTTTCCCTTGTTGGTTTCTTTCTTTTGATAGGGCCCTGTGCTCTGGGATTTCCCCCGGCATACAAACTCCTAGAGGTACCCATTTTGTACCAACCATTCTATTTCCTCTTCTAATGCAGACACTTATCTGTGGTGTGTCCATAGCCATTGTGGAATCGATAGAATTTATCTAACTTAGGCCACGTAGGCCCTTCCGGCGCCCCTCGAGCCACGGCTGCCACAGACACTACCGTCACCGCGGCCAACTGTGTCCGAATGGCTGACATGATCATCCGTTGAACTGTCGCCAACAACCCTGGAGACAACCTGTTTGAGGAGGCATCTGAGGAAGTACTATCGCGAGGGGGACCCGATGGAGGATCAGCGGGAACAGAGGGTCCAACCTCATTTCGTGCAGGGGCCAAGGGAGTTCCAGTCAGCACTTGCAACGCCTGAGGGTCAGCAACAATGTCAGTTGTCTTTTGCTTGTCAAGTCTGTTGTTGGGAGTATCCATAATTCTCACGTCTTAGTTCTCTACTCCTACACACGTCGCTATTTGATGTGAACAAAATGTGCTTGGTCAGAAGGATGTCTTTGGGCGGGAGGATCCTGGTCCCAATATCGATTTGTGCTAAACAAGGGGACTTGCAATACGTTAGCACTCCAACGCTCAAGTCAGCAAATTGTTGAAGAAAAATATAATTGAAGAAACCGAGAAGAATGATAAAAATAGTTGTGGTAGGTGTAGCATGAAACAAGTGTGCAATGTGTACTGCAAAAAGTACGTTACCATTTAGGGTAAAAAAAACTCTATATTTATAGGAGAAAGAGTCCTTCTAGAGGGAGGAGTTTATCATAATGAGGACTTTGAGAAGGCAGGCGGGTGAGGGCTCCTTAACTGTTGGGGGAATAGGTGGATAATTACCCCCAAGCATGGATGGTAGTTGCAGATAAGGGTGCCCAACTTCCACTCATGCCTTTCTCGAAGTCCGTGTATTGGTCCACGTCAGACGATGATTTGGACGCCTATGGTCTCGTTGGCTGTCTTCGTGGCCTCCAAGCCTCTGTGACTTTGATCTTGGGCTGAACTAGCCTGGATGGGACTAGGGTTTCCTTGGACCTTACTCCTAGTTTGGACCGGAAAGATGTGGGCCCAGACCTCTGGGCATTTTTTCTTGGACCAAGCCTGCTTGATCTGCGCTGGGCCGATTGAATTTGGACATATCAATTTTTGAGTCAAACTTATTGGGCCAAACAAAATTATTATGTTATAATATTTTGTCAATTAGTGCAGGTCTCGTATAAATTTTGAATGTGATTCACTAATAATATAGCCAAACATATAATGGCTTGAAGAATGATTCATCTTCACATGAAATTGGAAAAGGGATTTCTAGAATTCCGTATTTTGGTCTTATTGTTAGTAATTGGTGAAGCATTACTACCGCACCAAATTAATGACTATGATTTTTTCTTCGTGGAACTCTTCAATGCCTTAATTACTTGATTAGTTTTCCTAAGTGTTTAATAATTGGATCGGAGGGAAGATAAGCCAAAGTAACGAATTACTTTTTTACCATAAAAACTTATAGAAACAATTTATGTATCTGTTATTTTTATAACTGTTGATTAGTAATAAATTTTAATAATTGATATATAAACTGTCCAACGGATAATGTAATGAATTATGGATACAAGAAATCTATGATTGCGAAAAAATATGATGGTTATTATCCTTAAATTAATGTTTGATTTTCTTTCAGACATTCCATATATATAAATATATATAACAAATGAGATGTGGAAAATTGAAATAAATAATTATGTAGTGTAGGGAGAATTAAAAATAATAAAAAAAAAGTATATAAAAAATGCCCTAGTTTTTTAAATGTTAACGGGTCAACTCATGGGGCTTGACCATCGAGATCTATATAATTAGCCAGCCTGTCTTCTTCCGTTTATGTTTGGCTTACATTACATGCGATACGTCTCTCTCTCTCTCTCTCTTCTCTCTCTCTCTCTTAATAAAAGAAAAGAAAAGAACGTTGTTTGTTGAACGGATCCTTTCCTATTTCTCTCTCTCTCTCTCTCTCTCTCTCTCTGGGCTCGCCTTTTCGTTTTCATAATAATATAATTAGTCGTATGCTCACTGCGCGCTAATTAAATGTGTGCCTGCGTATGCCCAACGGCCAATTAGGTACTTCATGTAAGTTTGTTTGTAATTTTGGTTTTCTATTTGAAATGCTTGAGACTGATTTGTGGCTTTTAGTTTTAATTATTGTATTTCAGTTGAAAATGGGTTTTATGTTGAATTGAGATTTATGTGTTCTTTTTCTCCATTTTTGTTATTGTTTATGTTGAGATTTTGTCCACCTTTATTGCTAGGTTCCAACTCGTACGTGGTTTGGGTTTCATTTGTATATTTCCTTCTGGCTGTGGAAGTGGACGGAGGAGAACGAATTTTTGGACGAGGGTTTAGGCGTGGTTGGATTTGTTGAATTGCAGTTTTGATTTATTGGATATGGGGTTCGATCGGTTTTATGGGTTTATGTTGGAGAATTGTCGTGGAGGAATCTTAGCATTGGGAATGTGAAAAATTTGTTACCTCTTTTGGGTTCGGGACTCCAATGTCATGTTTCTTGTGGGTGGGTATCTCTGAAATACAATTGAGGGGTTGTGTGTGGAAGTTTAAAATTTAGGTGAACTACTTTTTATCCCAAACTTGAGGCTTCATTAGATGTTTTTTTATGAGGTGACCAGAAAGAATACTGATTAGGTGTTACGTGGTTTTACAGGGTATCGGCTTAAAATTTGAGATGTTAAGGGAAGAAGAGAAAGACCAGACATCTGGTGGAAGTTGGACGTACTCAAGATCCATGTCATGGACTGAGCGTCCACCGAGAAAGTCTAATTCGAAGCCACAATGGAACAGCAAGGCACGGGCCTGTTTGCCGCCACTCCAGCCTCTTTCTATTGTCCGGCCAAGCTTTGAGGAATGGCCAAGAGCTGGATCAGATGATCTTGGCATATGGCCAAACCCTCCCACTCCTGGTGCAAGGCCTAGATCGATAGCGCCCCGTGAACATGCAACTTCAGATCAGCCTCCAAGAGAGTTCGAGTGTGGGAAAGATAAGCTCGCCTTTTTTGATAAGGAATGCTCAAGGATTTTAGATCATATATATTTGGGAAGTGATGCAATTGCCAAGAATCGTGAAGTCCTCCGCCAGAATGGGATCACCCATGTGCTCAACTGTGTGGGGTTTGTCTGTCCAGAATATTTCAAGAATGAGCTTGTGTACAAGACGCTTTGGCTGCAGGACTGTCCGTCTGAGGATATTACTAGTATTCTCTATGATGTGTTTGATTACTTTGAAGATGTTCGTGAACAAGGTGGCCGTGTCCTTGTGCACTGTTGTCATGGGGTGTCTCGATCAACCTCGTTGGTCATTGCATATCTTATGTGGAAAGAGGGACAGAGCTTTGATGATGCCTTCCAGCGTGTCAGAACAGCCAGAGGAGTGACTAACCCAAACGTTGGTTTTGCTTGTCAACTCTTGCAATGCCAGAAACGCGTACATGCTCTGCCTGCAAGCCCCACTTCTGTGCTTAGGATGTATCGAATGGCTCCTCACTCTCCGTATGATCCCCTTCATCTTGTACCGAAAATGTTGTGTGAACCAGGTGCAGACAAACTCGACTCGCGTGGAGCGTTCATTATTCACATTCCTTCTGCTTTATATGTCTGGATTGGGAAGTATTGCTCCTCAGTGATGTCAGATAACGCTGTGGCAGCTGCCTCCCAAGTTATTCGTTATGAAAAGGCCCAGGGTCCAGTTATAATTGTCAAAGAAAGTGAAGAGACAATTGGGTTCTGGAATGCTTTCAGCTATGGTAAATGTTTAGCAGATTCTGGTCATGTAAGCTCTGAGGAGGAAAAGCGGTCCTCTGTGGGGTCTAACACGGGTAGTACTGTTAGTCCATGTATTGACCAAAAGAAACTGAATGAGTATGATTTAGATTTTGAAATATTTCACAGAGCACTAGCTGGTGGGATTGTGCCACCTTTTTCATTATCAGAATCAGGATCCGTGACACGCCTTCCTGCTAGAGAGAATGGTTGGAACAGATTGAGAATAAACATTGCCAGTGTTACTATGAAAGAATTTATCACCTCTACTAAGTTGGAGTCTAGTGCTTTGCAGACAGTGGACACCTGTAGAGAACTTGAATCCACTGTCTCTTCTGCTGATCTTTCAATGCCTTCAAGTAGTCCATGCGACTCTCCAGATTCATTTGTAACCAGCAGCCCAGGTTGCATAGAGAATAACTTAAAAGAAGTGGAATTTCCTGCTCCCCTTTCTGATACTTCACTCTCACGTTCATCTTCATCCAATTTGGTGGATTCTTTTTCTTCTTTTTCTGTTAGTAAACCAAAATCCAATTCAACATCGCCATCCCCAGCAGTCTCACCTTCAACATCTGATTCTTCAAGTTCATTCTCACCCTCATCATCTAACTGGTCTGACTTATCATTTGTATCTGCTCAGCCATCACCTTATAGACTTGAATCTAGAGATAGTGACCCTGGTAAGAGCGGTCCTCCAGAGGATAATGTTGGTTTTGTAGATGACAGTACATGTGTACTTGATGATGTAACTTCCCGTACACCAGAAGAGGCAAAGGCAATGTCTGCCCATCATATTCCGAGAGAGGCAGGTCTGTGTTCAACCTCTGGAGAAATCTTTTGCTCCCTTGCGGAGTATAGAGGGAGCAGTCCTCCTTCTAGGATGATATTGCCCTCCATTGATGAGGCATCTCAAATTTCAGAAAACCTGGTGAGATACCTGGAAGATCATGTGATGGATGTTGAATGCGGCAAATTCAACCGTGAAGATGGGGAAGAGCCAATTTCAGATGCAAATGGCCAAGCAGCTGACGCTGAAGTTTTAAGAAGATTATGGGATGGAAAGAAGTATGATACATTTCATCTTACAACAGATGATTTGACCAATAAAGTAGCAGAAACATCTAACCTAGTATTCTACAAGTGGCCTTCCATGCATAAAATGGACTTGCATTTTGGCATCCTTGATTCTAGATCCGTGTATATTATACTTAATCCTGCAGTGAGCTTTGGCACAAAAATTGCTAATGCTTTATATGTATGGATAGGGCGTAACGTGTCATCAAAGGGAAGTCATATTCAGTTGATCAGAAATAATAGCAGTTATGAAGATAATCATGCCCGTTTGGAGACAATTGGTCGTAATCTTCTCCATGAGGCTGCTTTCAGCATGGATGCTCAAATTAAGGTACTGAATGCCCTTAAATCCAATATTCTACTATGATTCATTTCTCCTGATTTAACTGTGGAAAAGCCTATCTATTATCTTATTTTGGTATACTGATGTGTGGCCTTGCATAAATTTATTGTTAGAAATTGAACTGATATAGCTAATGATATTTTGAAAATAAATATTAATTCATTCAGACTTTATACAAAAGAGTACAGGCTATAGTTTATAATGATTTCTATAAGAAGTTAAACAGTAGGTATTTCTAAAGGTAGTAGTTACGTATGATATATAGAGATTGTCGGAGACCAAAATTCGAACTGTGTGTTTACATTTGAAAATGTGGATTGGTCATGATAGACAACAGAAGGACGGAGGGCACTTGGTGTACAGGAATCAGATAATTTTTTACTCTGGATCCCATTTTCTTTGGGTGGGAATGGTAGTTAACCTAGGAAACTAAATTCCTTGTATTAAATTTTTGTAGTTTTTATGATTTTTTTTATACAAGAAAATGAAACTCTAGAAATCATAATGCTAATTCTCCATGATTATTGGGTTCCTCTACAGGGTTTTAAACTGAAAATCTATAGGGAGCTTTTCTTAGTATAAGGTACTTCATAGATCTTATGTCTAAAACATATGTAAAATATAAGCATCAGATATTGGTTAAGTAAATACATGATATGACTATAATCATATATAACCATTTACAACAAGAAAGATGTGAGTTTGTTAATTTTTATTTGTAAATATAATAACTAAATACATAACATAGTTTGTATTCATAATTCATGGCAGTAAAGCTGCAGTTTAGACTTGCGAGGAGTGGGCCTTCTTTACTAAAACTGATAGGTGCTGGCAAATAGCCATATCGTGATCTCGTTGAAGCTGAAAGGTCACAGCATGTACCTTCAGTAGCTGTTGCACATGCCATATCAAATCGTTCTCTTCATACATAAACAAATGTGCTAAAGCACTTTTCATCTCTGGCTATTGATTCTTGAAGCATTTTTATTAGTTGAATCATGGTAACTTGTCGTGTTAATAACAAAAGAAGGTCTTTTGAACCTCTTAAAATTCAAAGAGTCAATGAGGTCTCACCCAAATAGTAAGGCCGATGCCCCAGAACTCTAAAATTAATGGGCGATCTCATCTTCAAGGCTACCTATTTTCAGATATTAATCTTCTTGAACAGCCACTTCTTTCCTTCCTTTATTATAGTGAATGGTGTAATCTTTCGTTGCACTGGAGAGTTTGTTATATTAGATTTATGATGTTGTCCAGGATAATAGTGAAGGAAGGTGAGGACCCCAGTACAGCTGCTTCAACATCTGGGTTGCTTCTCTCCAGACAAGGATGTAAAGACTGCAATCAAGTAACCGAGACACACACATGTGCGCAGGATGTTTGATTTTTACAGCCGACGGTTGCACCTCTAATGAGTTGCATTGGCATCATCCCAAAGCAGGACAAGTTCCTGGGTTCTGCTTGTGAGATGTAAGGAACAAAATCCATTTCGATTCGTGAGGACTCTGTACAGGAATAAGTTGATGTATGTTACCAAAGGAAGGATGATATACAATAATCCTGTCGTGTCGTCTCGTGTTGTAATAAGTTGTTTGCTGAGTTATTGTCCGTCCTTCGTTCTTCTTCACCTGTTTATGTCGCCATTGATCAGCAGCTAAAGGTGTATAACAGCTTATGTTTTGGGCCCGACGGCTTGCTAATCTCTTGAACATAACAAGTGCAAGGGTAATTTAGTATGATGTCTCAATGTTGAAGTGTTTGATGAATGTTATTACAGAGAGGGAATGATTTTCAGGTCGAACGTAAATCATATAATATTGCCTGAATTTCCATCTTTATGGGTTTTTAAAAGGAATGCAATTTACTAAGAAATGAGCAAAAATACTCCCGTAAAAAACTAATTAGCAAATTATTCCCTATCATCTTAAAATGAAGCAAATTATTTTTTCTGTGTTTTTCCTTAACAAAGGATAATTTATTTCATTTCTCAAAGGAAATAATTTGTTAATTATTTTTTCACATAGGAATTTTACTGATTTCTTAAATAAAATCCAGCAATCAGGATTCAACTTTAATGTTATAAAGTGAATTGGCCTGCCTAATGTGAATTAAATGTTTTATTTTAAATTTTATTATATTTTCTATTTCATTCAATCTAGTAAAATATATACAAATCATGTGTATAGATTTTTTTAAATAGCAAAATGATATAATATTTACTTATCTTTATAAATGATTATGTCAAATAAATAGAAGATGAATTGGGATTTGAAATAAAAACTCTAATTCAATGAGCCATTTTTATGAGTAATCATAATAAACACATTGAATTGAATGAGAATAATATTATTTTTGAGATGAGATGTAATTTTTTTTATTTATTGGCTTCTTTAAAATAAAATAATAATAGATGATGATCTGAAGGAAGGCAGTCACATGGACTGTCAGCAAAACACTCTTCTTTAGATAAATACTTCAAACCCCCGCGTTCTCTCTCTTACACAGTCGACTGCTCACATCGCTCTATACTGGACCGACACCAAAGCCGAAGACAAGCCACGCCGCGCCGGGCGGAGTAAACACCAAGCCCAAGTCAAGCTGGCGTACAGCCCCCGAGCAACGGCGGAGCTCCGCCACTCGAGCTCCATCGGCAACCGTGCCTCATCGTCGCCAGCCGCCTCCGCTGTGGCCCCATCTCCATTGTCGTCTGAGTCCACCGCCGCAGACGACGATGACAATGGGCGGGATCGGTATTCCCGAGATCGCTCCTTCCGCTCATATTTTCAACCCTTGATGCCGCACTATCTTTTCCCCAACGACGATCTATATAGGTCCCATCCTCATAGATCTAAGATCTCCATTGTCATACTCGTCGCTGTATTTTTTGCCGCAGTGTTTTCAGTTACTTCTGTCGTCAGACGATTGGTATGGCCATGCCCGCTTTGTATGTATATTAATTATGTGAATATGTGCAGGTTGTTTGATTCAAATTTCTTTGAAGCCGTCAATGTTTTGTTGCCTTCTCTTTGAGCGCTAGGGTTTTATATTAATTGCTTAGTTTGATGGGTTTATTCCTTCGATGTTGAAAGATGACGCATTGTGTTGATCGAAACGGGTCAACGTAATTGTTTGTGTAAAGCATTATTTGGTAGGCGGAATGTCTTTTATTTTGTAGTATGTGGTGTGTATTTTGGGCTACAAAAGTTTGATACTTGTGAGTTGAATCGATCAGAGTTGAAAGTTCCCCCAGCATAAAAATTAAATATAGCTTAGAGCTGAGACCGGCAATAAGGGACGCTTAAGATACTTAATTTTGGCAGAATAATCTTCTGAACTGATTGTTGTGAATTTCCAACGGCATGGTCACCTGGAGTACTTCTACTGATGCATATAAAAATAAGGCTTGCTACCCGCTTCTAGGTACTTGGTTAATTTGGATCCTTGTCTGCACTGTGCAACATCCCATGATTTTATCTTGCTTTTAATTTGGTTCTCCAGAAGAAGACTATCTTGGTTAATTGAATTTTAACTTCTAATTTGACTTGTGAAACTATCATACCACTGATATGCCATGCTTGATACTCCAAATTCTGATCATTCCTATTTTGGCTCTTCTCTCTACTTTGTTTGCAGAATGCTCCATATTTGTGCAGAAAAGATGGCATAACTCTTCACTGCCCTCATGTAAGCTTAATTGATTATCTACTTTTTTCTCCCGTGTTATCATGTTTTTAATAGCATTTCTTTCACTGTAGGTGAAGGAGCCTCCATCACTGTGGGAGAATCCTTATTCAGCCACTACATCATGGAGGCCTTGTGCTGAACGACGTGAAGGCATAATTTCAGGTACCCAAATCTATGATGATGCATAATTGAACATTAACTTCCAAATTTTGGATGAAGTTACCCCCTGTTCCCTGAACAGCCGGAATGGAATTAATTGTTTTCTCAGTGGCCTCTTTTTTCTTTTTAATAAAATGTATATATCTATAAAAGTTTCTTACTCTGGGACTAGATTATCTTAATATATGGTACTCCATGAGATCACTCAACCTGTCGGCAGGATAGCTGAATTCTAAGAGCAAGAATACTACCACTTGTCTCTTTCCCAGGATCTCGCACGTCTTTTCTCTAGAATACGTTTCTCAATGAGCTTATGTTAGAATTAATATGTATATGAGTTATCTTTCTTTGCCACCTTGCAGATCTTCCAGCTGAGAATGAAACAAACGGCTATATATTTATACATGCTGAGGGTGGTCTTAACCAGCAAAGAATTGCTGTATGTGTTCCTTGTGAAGATTTTTAATTGATTTCACGTTTCTCATTTAGTTGATTCATGCATTATGAAGGATGTGCTATCTGGATCTGAAATCACATTTTATATTTTGCTTCCTAGGGGAAGTGATAACTTTGACCATTTGATTTCTAATCTACTTCAGATAGCAGTCATGCTATTATGACTTGCATAGCCTGTTTTCATGAATTTCTCCTCTACATTTGAATATAATTATATGAATTATGAAACTTCTCAGTGATTTTAAAAACTGTAACTTGCTCACTTGAGTCTGATTGTCTATCTGCTTCTCTGCAGATATGCAATGCTGTCGCTGTGGCCAAGATCATGAATGCCACTCTCATCTTGCCCGTCCTGAAGCAAGACCAGATATGGAAAGACCAAACGTAGGTGGACTTGGTTACATTTATAGTATGCATAGTATTCTATTTTGCCTACAGTAATGTCTATTATTTGTAATGCTCGGACAACATTATAATAGTCAGAATACCTAAGAGAACCTTGTCTATATTTCACTAGTGTTGGATATAATGCTAGTATTGACTTTAGTATTGTTTCTTGTGTCCGGCTAAAGACGCCCAATCCAAATCCCGGGATTTGTTACCCTGACTATCTTGCCTACTTTCACTCACTTAGAATTCAATACACAAATGAAAATGGACTTCGCTTTCAGATGCAAATCATTTGCACTAAAGCATTTCTTTTGTCTACTCAAAGCAGTGTATTGTGATTAACCCTCTTTTCTTTTTTAACTCTGTTGAGGGCCTTGAGGAGGCTGCTTGGATTTTGGACCTTATTATAGGATTTTAGGCAACTCTGGGTTCCTTTGTTTCTGGACTCTTGAGAATTTGAGAATCTATTTGATATGTACCATCTTTTACGGAGCAATGTGAGTTATGAACTATATATTTGGATCTCTAGTGTATTACTAGTAGAAAGTTGTCTGTGGGAAACTTGAAGACATACTTGATGTGGTTAATTTTATTGACTGCTTGGGATCTCTAATGTGTTAATGATGCAAAGTTGACTGCAGGAAACTCGAAGACATATTTGATGTAGATCATTTTATTGACTACTTGAAAAATGATGTACGGATTGTGAGAGATATCCCGGAATGGTTCACTGACAAAGCAGAGCTGTTCACTAGTATACGGTTGGTGTCTTCTCTTAATTATATTAGCCAGCTATGGTAGACTGGAAAACTGCTTAGGCTAAGTTGCTAAATATTTTGAAAATTTCTTTGCATTTCAAACATGTCAGAATTTTTGTATATAAAATGCCAGAAAGCTTGCTACTTGAGTTATTCTCTTCTTGGATTTAGTATGATGTTTATTTGTTAAGATATATGCTTTAACAGTGAGAGTCAATAATTTTATGCTCTATATGCATCCAATTTTCAGGAAACTTCACCAAATAGATAAATTCCATGGATTAACTTTTACGGCAGAAATTAGATTGTTTCTTGCATCAAAGTTTTCTTGGTTGATTCACAGTGAACAACAAAGCACCAATTCCTTAGTGTTTAAAGGATTTGTTCAATCTTGATATCCGGGGTTTCAGATACAATTTTATTCACAGAATCAGAGTTTTACTACATGTGGATTACATTGTAACTCGCATATCGTCTATGACAGACGAACAGTCAAAAACATCCCCAAGTATGCTCCTGCACAGTTCTACATTGACAATGTTTTGCCTCGTATCAAGGAAAAGAGGATAATGGCCTTGAAACCTTTTGTTGATCGTCTGGGGTGAGTTTTCAGTTTCACCCAATATGATCTCTTTCATTCTTCCCACGCATAACATATACTCCAATCTTGAACCTTCAGACATACCAATGCACTTTTAAGTGATAACTCCTGTATTTTTTCTTCATAAGGTATGACAACGTCCCTCAAGAAATCAACAGGCTAAGGTGCAGAGTGAACTATCATGCTTTGAAGTTTCTTCCTGAAATTGAGAATATGGCTGATTTACTGGTATCTAGAATGAGAAACCGAACTGGCAGTTCAAATCCTTTCATGTAAGTGACATGGATTTTCTTCCTTATGTTCTCCTGAACTTGATCATTCTGGGGTGATATCCTTTTAGTTGAAGAGTCTTGAAATCATTCTCATGTATTCTTTATGTATGTCAGGGCACTTCATCTAAGGTTTGAGAAAGGTATGGTGGGCCTTTCTTTCTGTGATTTTGTGGGAACTAGGGTGGAGAAAGCACTAATGGCTATGTACAGGCTAAAAGAATGGCCCCGACGCTTCAAGGTATTGTTTCTTGTTAGGTTGAGGTTTTCCTGTCAGATCAAAATAAATATAAGAACTTTATGATTATTCTCTTCCTTGGGCTCTTTTTGCAGGATGGTTCTCATCTTTGGGCCCTGGCTCTTCAAAAGCGGAAGGAAGGACGCTGCCCTCTTGAACCCGGGGAGGTGGCAGTGATGCTTCGTGCGATGGGCTACCCCAAAGAAACTCAAATATATGTCGCTTCTGGGCAGGTTTATGGTGGACAGAACCGCATGGCACCACTCAGGAACATGTTCCCGAATCTTGTGAGTCCAATTGCTCAATTTTGCCCGTTTTTACTGCGGGCACTTCCTCTAATTCTAGCATGCTTTTAATTCTCCCTCTTATCAAACATTTGAAATATTTCCATTAGCCATCTAAAGCAGGGAAATATTACAAAATCTCTGGTTTCAGTGAGAAAGACCCTTATTGCTATGCACCGTAGATCCTTAGACAGTAGACAGTTTTCATTAAGGATTTCTTACAGGTCACGAAGGAGGAATTGGCGACCAAGTTGGAGTTGGATGGATTCAGAAAGCATGTGACAAGCTTAGCGGCTCTAGACTTCTTGGTCTGCTTGAAGTCTGATGTCTTTGTAATGACACACGGAGGGAACTTTGCCAAACTAATAATCGGGAATCGGAGGTACCTGGGCCACCACCTAAAATCCATAAAACCAGACAAGGGTCTGATGTCCAAATCTTTAGGGGACCCCTACATGGGCTGGGCCACATTTGTGGAGGATGTCATTGTAACCCACCAGACACGAACCGGTTTACCAGAAGAAACTTTTCCCAACTATGACATATGGGAGAACCCCTTGACACCATGCATGTGCAGAAACTGATTGTGAGTAGTTCTGGTAGTGTAGCGCAGACCGACCGTAGGTGATATGTGAGAAGCTAACGTACCCAAGCGAATCGTGAAATTTTGGAGTTAGTTTTGCCAGGAAAGCTACTCGATGCAGGTGATAATGGTATTAGAACGCGGAGCCTGAGAAGATATGGACGAGAAGTCTATGAACACAAATGTAGTTTTACGGCCGGCAAGATATGGATGAGAAGTCTATGAATGCAAATATAGTTTTATTACTGGGACTTGAAGACCTTATGTGGATCGGAAATATGATCTTCCATGAGAGCGGCGAAAATAGACTGCACACTTGTACTGGAATGCTGATTCAATTCAATTTAATTGCCATTTTTACTATGTAAATCGTGATCGGATGTCTGAAATGCAAGTTTTGTGTGAATTTGCATGCTTGTATGCCAACAGCCGTTTATTGGGATGCAAACATGGAAAGCACGAAAAATGGCTGTGCCGCTGTGGGGCTGCTGGACCTACAATATTTGCACAGACCACAGTGTTCCATCAATGTCTCCATTGCTTGAAATTTCATCGTGCACTTAGCAAGCAATTCAATTATTTTTTACCACCTTTCAATTTTTCTAATCTTTTCACTGTATCATATAGAGAGATATATATGCTACATGTAGTCTACGACTCTATAGCAAAGTGAAATCTCCAAAAGCCAAGAAAGAAATTATGATTATTGATAACCATTATTGTTTTATTTGGGGTGCGTTGCATAATTATAAACCTGTACCTTCATAAAAATTGATTACGACTAAATTCAGTTTAAACAAGTTGTATCATCCGAATTAATGGATTATTTTAATCTGGTCGATGCATCAGAAATAGGTAAAAGGGCTCTCGAATTTTTTCCTCTAAATCAAAATGTGAGAAATAAATTTAAATCGCCACTCCAGAATATACTTTGATCACATTGCAAGGACGAAATACCGTCCATTTTCATGGAGTTTTGGTCCGCATCAATTTCCTTTTCTTGCACGATTGATGAATTAGTTATTTATTGGCATGTACTATGTTGAGTATACACTTTCACTCAATAATTACAAATCTTTCTTTCTAAACCTAAGTCGACAGGTCGGTCCGCTTTTATTGTTGGGTATGGGGAAGGAACACTTGACACCAACCCCTATCGTTTAATAGCAATAAATTTCAACTGAAAATTAGTAAAGTAGAATATATGTAAGGATTCAGTTTACAAATGGGATGTTGTCCAAATGTTGTGTCAAACATTTGTATAACTATGCTAAGTCATATGAATTTGATGTTGTGTGCACGCCATTCATGAATAATTTACTTGGTTTTAGTTAATTTGATTTGATTCAAAAGGGACTCGACATATGTTAGCTAAGACTTCAAGAAAAAGATTACTTCTCTTGTCAAAATCTAAAGCAACACCAGAAGAACTAAAATGGCGAATATTACATCTATATAGAAAATTATCTAAAAATGTGTTCCTCTTCGCATTTTCTTTTCCGCTCTTTCTTCAAATTCTTCCCAAAATTTGACATTTTGCCTAAAAAGATCTCACCCCATATGACTTTAATGAGTAATCTCAAAATTCAACATTCATTTAATGAAATGCTCATCTTGCTACTGTCACATGATAAATGCCATCATCTCCCTAAATAAAATGCGAAGAATCTTTTATTGCATTTTCTTGTTGTATATTACTTTTACATTAAACTATGTATGACGTTCATTTTAATTTTAAATAATAATTTAATTTACTTTTCAAAAGAAATATGCGTCAATCGATACAGTACTAATGTATAATATCAAATCGTGATAGAAGATCTTTGCTGGTAAAACGAACTTTATTATTACCACGATCATAAGACTTAATTATGCATCCATAACTAGACATACGCGTACCATGTAACGGGTATAATATACGTGAATTATTACACAATCATATGTTCTTATTCTTGGTTAAGGAAACCGTATATACTGCATTAAATTTGTAATTTGGCGCCTGGTTTGGTGGGATGGAATCTGCCCCTATAAAAATCGTCTTCCTCCCTCTTCGCACTTGTGTCCGAGCGACAGAGGTCCGCAGTTCAAGGATCATTCACTTTTGCCTTTGCCTGTTTCTCTCTCACTCTCGCACACACTGCAACAACTAACTTCCCGCCTCCCAACTGTCAGTCCGCTCTACTTCCTGAAAAGACCAGGCAAACATGGCCTCTACGGTTCCAAGATCGCCCCTTTCTCGGTCTTCGTCCTTCTTGTTTACGAAACCAGTCAATACTATTGAATCGAAATACCCTTCTTACATCCAGCGAATTTCTGCCCAAAACCCACCATTTTTAAGGTTTGTGTTTGATCCCACATCAAGAAAACCAATCCGGCAGAGATTTTCACTTTCTTGCTTAACAATTAACCAACAGCCAGTGGTACAAATCCCGAGCGTTTCAGAGAAGGTGCAGAACTTAGGTTTTGAATTCAAATCATTGGCTGAGCCAATTGACAGAGTGAAAAGATTGCTGCACTACGCCGCGCTTCTTCCTCCATTTGATGAGTCTTTAAGAACTCAGGAAAATCGAGTCTTTGGCTGTACGGCCCAGGTTTGGCTGGAGGTGAAGATGGATGGAAATGGGGTGATGAGATTCAGAGCGGACAGTGATTCAGAGATCACAAAAGGGTTCTCTTCTTGCTTGGTATGGCTGCTCGATGGGGCCGAGGCCGAGGAGGTTCTGAGTGTGAAGATTGACGATTTGGTGGAAATGAATGTGGGGTTGCCGAGTAGAGGTAAATCCAGGGTGAATACTTGGCATAATATGTTGATTAGTATGCAGAGGAGGACTAAGGATTTGGTTGAGGAGAGGAGCAGAAGAAAGCTTCAGTCTTTGGAAGCTTTTTCTTCCTTAGTTGCTGTCATTGGAAGTTGCAAGGAAAATCAGGTTTGAAATCCTCCTTGCAACTTATAATTTTGGATGGTAATTTTCTTGTTTTCTTCTTCTTCTTCTTCGTGTAGTTAACTTCAATTTGCCTGGGAAAGAATATGGAAGTATATACCACTGGATTCTTTGATTCTACAGGGAGAAATGATCATAGTTTAATCTTGATTCCTAGAATACGGGGAAGCAAACAAGCCGACAAGTGGTTAATAAGTTAATTATGCAACTTGCTTGGTGATGTCGGGGAGCTCGAAAAGAGCATTGTATATTTATTAAGAATAAGGTCCCATATGCTGCTTTCTAGAAGTGAATGACTTTGAAGATATTCACCTCAGCGGTCGTTGGATAAGAGTTCTTTTGTGTTTAGTTTGAAGCTGAGCCATTAATTAGCATTTCGGATTAATCTAACCTTATATATATAATTGCGCTGGATTCACTTAAGTAATTTGTCGAGACGTGATTATCTCATAATAGTAGTGTAGTTCTCCTTTGAATATAGATGGCACCTAATGAAATAGCAGCAGAAAGGCAAACTGGCCCACAGTGATGTATTAAATTTCTTTGTTAGATTTTGTTATTGAAAATAGATTTTACTATGTCATGTATCCGGTGCTAAGTCTGGATTAAGCATCATCTTCTTGATGTTGGGAAAGTTAGAATAAAAGGGGAGCGAAAAAAGTATTAGCACTTTGCCTAATCTTAATGGGAATTTAAGATCCCTATAAGGGAGACAGAAAATCAAACTTTACCGTCCACCCCACTGACCATAGCCGGTTCAATGGTGAAAGCTATATTGAAATCTTTTTCCTGTCCTCGAATTGTATTTGGTGATACAAAATCTCAAATTTGAGCTCTAATCTGGTTGACTTGAACTGATTTGCCCTTAATCAACTTTCGAAACAGCAAAGTTATTGCAAACTAGACGATGAATATGTGAATCTTGAACTTGCTCTGTGTATCTGCCAACTTTCTTTTATTTTTTCCTTTTTGTTTTTCTAAATTTTTAGTTTATGTGACTCAGAACACAAGTCATATCAAATGATTTTGGCAAGTAATTTCACCTCTTCCTTTCCTGCATTTGTGAAAGTTGTCTGAACACCTGCTGTTATAACACCTTCCTTGGACTTGGATGTGTGTACATGGAAATGAAGTCAGAGAAGAAAACTTGTAATAGAAACTACTAGTCAATGCTGTGATGCGGATCATCAAGAAAGGTAGTAATCGATCTTGCTTCAGTTCCTGTGCTTTCTTATCTGTGGATCCACATACATTCTCACAACATCCTATTATTTCTGATCGCTGGTACCGTTTTGCTTCTTGTCAGGTACATCAACCCGTCAAACTCAGAAACGTCTTTTAGTTCTCCGTACAGTGTTCAAGCTGATATGTGAAATGTAAATGGCGTATCTGATACACAATAGTTGCCAATTATATCTCAAATGCTGCAGTGATCATAGGTTGGTTCTGTCTGTAACAATTTAGCCAACCATTTTGGTCTTTAACATTTCAGGTGGAGTGACTGAAACTTCAGATAATCGGTATTGAAAAGTTTAGGAAATCTGTGAAGATTTTTCGCCTTTCTTTACCAACAACATGTCTTATCTTTGCTTTACTGCAAACTGTAGTGTTATAATGTAATGATAAGTGATAATCCTCCATCATATTGTAGATAGAAATAGTTCTTGTTCATAAATAACTTGTCTTCTTGCATTTGATCTTTAAGGTATTTCTGTGTAATAATCACAGAAATGAGTTGTTCTGCTCATTAACATTTGCATAGTATGTTGTCAATCTGAACCTAAGGAGTTTTAGAAGAAGATTGAGGAATCAGATTCCAAAAACTTGATGACAGCTCCATACGTACAAAACAATCTAAAATATGATGGCTTAAACGTAGAAGAAAGTCGAAAGAGCACGTTACACTGGTCTTCTGGTGTAAATTCTTAAACGTGGACAGTACTGACTAAACTATCTTTATATTAGTGAAAATCTACCTTCTTACATGCATTAGCGTATGAAGTTTATAAAGGTAGTTTGATAATAAGTTTTGACTAATTGAGTGACTTATTAATTAGATGAAAGTAAACCTTAAATATAATTTTTTAAATCATAAGGGTTTACGCGTAGCGTAATTATCCCATAATTTTATTTGTTGGTTTTTGATGGAGAGGATTTAATTTCCAGGTAAAATTGAAGGGATTCTTGTTTTGTGGAAAAGGGAGGACGACAACTTGTCTTTCTCAATCTTTAATTGTGATGTTGAAACCTCTCAATATACTAATTATGAAATATTATTAATTGACCAACAGAAATAGAAAAAAATGTCCTTGTAACAAATTTGGTTGATTAAGTTATCCGGGTTCAGTTATCAGCCGCGGCTATATGAAAATCCCTGTATCCAAACACTCCGCCTATTGGGGACGTGGACTTGCAATTGCAACAACAAAAGGCAAAAGCTATTATTGCGTCCCACCAATTACAATCGACCACGTCAGCAGAATACAAAAATCTCCTCCGTCCACCGGCTCACTACACCAATCAGGGTGGGTACTTGTTTCCACGCGCCTCCACTTCCAAAGGCGTCGTCTATTATTCCTCTTGTTTTTTGGGGAAATTTTCATGGAACTTCTGTTTCAGTTCCTCTCTTTCTCTCTCGCTCGTGTGCCTACTCGGATCCTATTTCGGAGCCCCGGTTAGAGAACCGGCATCTCCAAATCACCACTTGTATTTTCCTTTTTTCTTTTTCTTTTTTGGTTTTCCTGTTGGTTGAAATCCCAGATTTTCTTGGAAAAAGACACACACAATTCTCATTCATTACAGCGATCTTTCTTGAAAACAAGAATGTCGAAATCGCCATGGGGAAACATCGGCGCGTGGGCGGCCGAAGCCGAGCTCGCCGAGGCCGAAGAGCGTGAAGCTGAAGCGAAGGCCGCCGCCGATGCCGCAGCAGCGCAACCACCAGCTAGCTTCCCCAGCCTGAAGGAAGGCGTGAGCACCGCCAAGCAGAAGAAAAAGACCAAGATGACCCTGCAGGAGTTCACGATGCAACAGTCCACTCAGAGCCGTGGCCTCACGCCCGAAGAAATGCTCCGCCTCCCCACCGGCCCCAAAGAGCGCTCCCCGGATGAAATGCAGTATGGAAGGTTGGGTGGTGGGTTTTCTAATTATGGGTCACGACCGGGATCCGTAGGCTCTAATACGGGTCGGGGTCGGGAGTATGAGGGTCGGAGATCTTATGGGTTCGAGGATGATAATCGTAGGGGGTCAATAATGCAATCTAAGGCTTCGGATTCCTATCAACCTTCGCGAGCTGATGAGGTTGATAATTGGGGTACCATGAAGAAAGCCCTACCCGAATACAGTTCTGGTCAAGCCCGACCAGGCGGGAAGTACAGCTCACTCGGCGGAGGTGGCGGCCTGGGCGTTGCATCTCGGGCCGATGAAGCTGACAATTGGGCTTCTGTGAAGAAGCCCATTTCACAAACACAACCACAAACTAGATCTTCGGGCTTCGGCTCGGGCTTCGCAAGGCCTGAGCCTGATCGTTGGGCCCGTAACGAACAGAGCTTCGGCTCGGGATTCTCCAGGCCTGAGCCAGATCGTTGGACTCGTAATGAACAGCGATTAGTTTTGGACTCTCCGAAGAATGAGGTTGAAGTAGCACCGAAAATGGATAAGCCGAATCCTTTTGGGGCAGCCAGGCCGAGAGAGGAGGTGTTGGCAGAGAAAGGGTTGGATTGGAAGAAGTTGGATTCCGAGATTGAAGTGAAGAAGCAGCAGCATTCAGTTAGTGGTGGCAGTAGTAGGCCGACCAGTTCTCAGTCAAGTAGGCAGGGAAGTCCTCGTTCGAGCAGGTCGGAACCCCTCACGGAGGGAACGGGTGACGGGTTGGTGAAGCAAAAACCAAAAGTAAATCCATTTGGGGATGCCAAGCCTAGAGAAGTTTTGCTTGAGGAGAAGGGCTTGGATTGGAAGAAGATTGATCTTGATTTGGAGCGTCGACGAGTTGAGAGGTAATTTTTAATTGCTCAATGCATTTTGTTATGGCATTTCATCACCAGGAGTGTGTATATTCTGGCACTGTGATTATGTGTATATGTTGATCAATCTAATTATAAAAAGTGCATGTCTTCCAGTTTCTGAGGATTGAGAACAGCAAGAACTGGACTCTTAGTTGAGCATGAGTAATTCTTGTTGTCGTGCTTGGCGGATTAAGTTAATGAGCATCTGTATCTATGCTGCAATGCTTTTTTTTTTTTTAATGCCAGCTTGTTGCTTCCATTTTGAGGATTTTTATTTGAACTATCCCTGGGATGAACGCAGAGGTTAGCCTTAAGGCTTCATAAATTGTGTCTTCTGCTTGGGTATACCAAACGTTCTGTCTGCTCTGCTTCTAACTTTTGCTGTTTTATGTTATTGGTTGTATACTTGATATGCGAAGGGGATGTGGTGAGTTTGGGAAGGCTTATTAATCTATTATTGTCTGTATTCTGTTATAGTTCACTCTCTCGAAGAGAGTGTGTTAGGTTTGATCAAATTGGTGGTATCTTTGTTGTTTCTAGTAATAATGAAAAAACGGAAAAGTTGTAGAGTGGATACGAAGAGTTTTATTTTTAGCTGAAGGGATGGCATGTTTCAGGCCTGAGACAGAGGAAGAAAAGAAAATGAAGGAAGAAATCGCACATTTGAAAAAGGAACTACTACAAAAATCTGGTGAAGATGGAAGCAGTATACATGATTTAATACTTAAAAGGGAGCAGGACTTGGAACTGGTGGTCCGTCAGTTGGATGACAAAGTTCGTTACAGACCTTCTGGAGCTGTTAGGGGTCCTGGATTTAATGATAGACCTCCTTCTCAACCAGGAGCATATGAGGATCCCAGAGTTGCTTTTCATGATAGACCTCCTTCGGCACCTGGATCATATGATGAATCCCGAGCTGGCTATCCAGAGAGACCTCCTTCTAGGCCAGGTGCACATGAGGATTCTAGAGCTGGTTTTGCTGAAAGACCTCCTTCCCGACCTGGAATGTATGAAGATCCTCGATCTGGCTTTTCTGACAGACCTCGTTCAAGGCAGGGAGCCTATGAAGAGACTAAATCTGTCTATCCTCAGAGATCTTCTTTCACACATGGAGGTTATCAAGAGCGTAGAGCTGCAGACTTCAGTGAGAGGCCTCGTTCGCGTGGCACTGTGAATTCATGGACAAGACCCAGTGATGACAGAAGATCTTTTCAAGGTGGTGGGGGAAGAGGATTTTCAGGCAGCAGAGATGTGGACAGGTACGTGTTTCCTAGATATTCCTGTCTGCATTTCAGATTTTCTCTAGCACTTGAAGTTAAAGTGGCAAACTTGGACAAATTAAGGTCTGATCTTAAACCTTGTGAATGTTCTAAAGTGAATTGGTGTGAGAAGTTTCTTGAAAGTTGATGTTGATCAAGTCTGGGAGGTATTTGTTTATAGTGATCTTTAGCCTTTTGTTCTTATATACTATCTTTTGTAATTCATTGGACGAAAAAAGTTAAAAATCATTCAAACTGTGGCTTTCAATTTTTCCCGCATGTCAGATCCTCTTTGGTTGAAAAACATGTCCGCACTTGCATAAAATCGTAATTGCTATACATGAGATATGCTTTATGATGTTACGTTTTGATTTAAATTTAAAACACGTGATTGACGCCTGTTATCATGTCATTTGGCAGGTCAGGGTCAGGGTCAAGGTGGTGAATCCTGGAGTGGTTTCTTCGAGTTCTCCTCTGCTCGGCCTTCTGACTAGTTAGAATGAATAATACTTTGGCACCTCTATTCATCTGCTCATAATTTTGCTGTGAGGAATGATGTAGAATTATTGGATGCTCGCATATACAACTCTTGCATTATTTGTTGCATCTCGATGATGTGTAAAATTCACCCTTTTGCCTTCCTGGTTTCGGTAGTGGGATCTAGTTTTCATATTCTTGTGAGGAAGGGTCTTTGTAATGCACATACCTTGTGCATTTTTGGTTGTTACGCTGTGTTCTATATTATGCCGTGGAGCCGCCTTTACTTAGTTCTTCTTCTTCTTGTCTGTTGCTGTGCGGCATTATTACACACATCTATGTTGGTGAATTAGGTGATTCTGATGATGTTCGTTCAAATTCATCAGTATGCAGTAAACTTAGAAAAGCCTAATTGAATATAGTTATATTTGATGCGTGTACTTGAAAATGACTACTGGTGGTGGTTCTTTTCTTGTGAAAAAAGGGTCTATTCTGTACTGGATGATCTGCTATCAGATTGTGGGGGGTGATCTGATCCCCACCACCCACATCATGGTATTGGATGAATCCAAGAATTTCATGTGAAAGTTGGTTCTCAGTCATCATATGAATCCGAGGCAAATCTCACGGAACTTGGATCAAGTATCAGAAATTTAATTTGTGGACAACATGACAATTTTTGTTTGTTTTGCATGTTAATGCAACCTGGAATATTTTCAAAAGCCAGGAAAGTCTTCAATGGAATCGAAAGCAACTTTTCACAGAAATTCTCCCGACAGGGAAAACTGGACCATGATAAAAAGCAAACATGTGAATTCTGGCCAGGCCATTGCCCACCACAAACCATATGCTGGAGACCATTGGATTTTCTGGCTATATCCAACTGCCGGGACTCGAATTCCGACACTGCCAGTTATCGGCCAGGTGCCAATGTTAGTTAATAACCCAGAGATTTATGCTCTCCTTCTGAAAGTCTTAGCAATCAGTTCCTAGGAGAACGACGGTACAGTGAGTGTATGATATGGAGCTCTGTTCTCACATGTAATAAAATTTCACAAGGATATGGAATAGTGGTTTTTATTACAGATAAGATAAGAATCTAGCCTAATTAACCAATACATGTTGCTCTACTCTAATTAAACAAATCAGCTTGAGCCATCCCAAGATTTTATTTTTATTACAAATCTGTCTTTTCTTGGGTCTGCAGTCTAGATAAGTCTTATTTTACTACACTGAGTCAAAGAAAGCTTCACTGCCTCAGATTCATGGAGTTGAAGCATTTTACATTGCAAGCCCTTCTATTGCTGGAGATACTTCTGCTAAATCCAACATCTTGCTTCAAGAACTGCAACTTTCCAGCAGTTTTCAACTTCGGAGACTCAAATTCAGACACCGGTGGGCTGTCAGCAGCATTCGGCCAAGCTCCTCCTCCCAATGGAGAAACATTCTTTCATGCCCCTGCTGGCCGTTTTTGCGATGGCCGTCTCCTGATTGATCTCATAGGTACATTTCTGCTCTTGCGTAAGCATCGATTCTCTCGACTCAAAGATGGCTAAATCTGTTACTTTTGTCAGCTGAAAGATTGGGACTGCCTCATCTTAGTGCTTTTCTTGACTCAATCGGTTCAAACTTTAGCCATGGAGCTAATTTTGCCACTGCTGGATCAACAATCAGGCCTCAGAATACAACCATTTCCCAGAGTGGATATAGCCCAATTTCCCTCGACGTGCAACATGTTCAATACTCCGATTTTCTCAGAAGATCACAAATTATTCGTAAACAAGGTACCTATAAGTGTGTTCAATTCTTTTTATGTCCAAATTGGAATCAGATTGTTTGTTTTCTTCTGATACGGATTATTACTGCATTTTCACTAAGGGTCCTTTCGGAACTTGTTGCCGGAGGAAGGTTATTTCTCTCGGGCATTATACACCTTTGACATAGGCCAGAATGATCTGACTGCTGGTTATAAACTCAACTTGTCCACTGAGCAAGTCAAGGCATATGTGCCTGATGTGTTAGATCAATTTTCCAGAGTAATTAAGGTAAGAAGACAGATTTATAAACACAAATAATCATGTTAGACTTATTATTACAGTTCAAGGATGTTTAAGGTTTCTTAGAAGTTAATACTGTTGTAAAACAGCTACTGTACACTCAAGGAGGAAGATCATTTTGGATACACAACACAGGACCAGTGGGTTGTTTTCCATATGTTATGGACAGATTTTTAGTCACTGCAGCGCAGATTGACAAATACGGTTGTTCAAGTCCATACAACGACGTTGCCCAATATTTCAATCTTCGATTAAAGGAAACGGTTTTACAACTCAGAAAACAGCTTCCTCTGGCTGCAATCACTTACGTCGATGTTTACTCAGTGAAATATTCCATCATCAGCCAATCAAAGAAGCTAGGCAAGTTTCTCCTTGAATCTGTTCATGTGAAGTTTCCATGTTATATTAGCTCACTTCTGTAATGAAATGGACAGGCTTTGAGAATCCATTTCTAGTTTGCTGCGGTCATGGAGGCAAATACAACTACAACAGGTTCGTTAAATGTGGGAGCAAGAGGGTTGTCAACGGGACGGAGATTGTGCTTGCCAAGTCTTGCAAGGATCCATCAGTTAGGATCAGTTGGGATGGAACTCACTTGACGGAAGCAGCCAATAGGTGGATCTTTGATCAAATCATTGACGGCTCTTTTTCAGATCCTCCCGTCCCACTTAAGTTTGCCTGTAATAGGATGAACAGCTGAATACTATCTTCTAGACCTATTTCAACATTCCAGTTAGCTTGAAATTTTCAAAAAATTTCCAATTAAGAGCTGCTTCATACTGTTCTAGTTTACTGCTACAAATGTATGACAACAAGCTTGGAAACTTCAAAGCTATCAAACCAAGGCAGAAGGCAAATTAACAGACTACAGATAATATACATTGAATCTCAATGTTGAATGAGAAATCAAGCTTAAAAAATCCAAAGATAAGCAGAATCTGGGGCGCTTCTACATACATCAGTCGTGAAGCTTTCTGATGGTTAGCTTACAGTGATTCGTGTCAGCAACTTAATGATAAGTAGATTTAACTTATATAATGAGTTAAATCGATTATCATCACTGTAATATCATCCAAGCTACCTCTAGTCACAGCAAGATTAACCAGCTCCTTGCAAGCAGACAGAAGCCCACCATAAGCTGGTTTCTCAATCAAGATTTCGTTCTCGTTGCTTGGGAAATGAGTCTTTACCTTCATTTGTTTCACATATGAAATTCTTCGAGACTTAGATGGAGGACTTCCATTTTCACAACAGTGTTCATCTTCACTTCTTTTCTGTTGGGCGATGGACGTTTTATGGCCTGTGTGGTGAAACATCTTCTTCGACTTAACCACTGAAATTCTTGGTGATTTTGACAAAGGACTGGTAATTGTGCAAGAACTCTGAGGAGTAGATTTCATGAGTTGTTTCTTGGTGCCTGAACATGACTGCATCACAATGTCGACTGCTTCTTGGTTGCTAACCTATCATTATGAAACATAACATTACATCCTGTTTCGGAGAGAAGTGGCAAAGAAAGCAAGATAAGATACTGAGTGAAATGTCAAATTCGAAAATTTCTTACCTCTTCCCAGAGTCCATCAGACGCCAAGACAAGATACTGCATGTCTGGAGTCAAACATAAAACCTTTGTATCAGGTTCTGCCATAACCCAATCTTTCAGATGAGCATCTCCAATGCTTCGCGAAACTGCAAGAGTTCCATGAACTCTCCAAGTTCCGCGATGAATCTCCACATATCCACCCTGTTCGACAAAGAAGATAGCATCAAATTCTGCTATACTTAATTGTGCATATAAAGAAAGAACTCAAGTTTAACATATAAATACTTTATCCTCAATCCTTCTTCGCTCATCCTCCCTGGTTGGTCGATGATCAGTCGTCAGAGCTTCTGCCATCCCACCCCTACACAGAACTGCTCTGCAATCTCCCAAGTTTGAAACTACCATCTCCTTTCCTTCAATCAACGCGGTGACACAACAAGCACCGCTACCCAATCCCTGAAAATTTTCCACTTACTGGTGAAATTTGTTCATAAAAGCAAAGACTCTGTGTAAGCAAACTGTAAATGTTACAGATGTTTTCAAAGGTTGTCTTAAACTAAAAGCCATTTACCTGTTTCAAGAACTCCTCATCTGTTTTTAAATACCCTGCCTTAACAGCTTCTTCTTTTGCTTTGTTTCCAGAAGAACTATCCAACATTTCGAAAATCTTGAGATGCAAATTCTCTGCCACAAACTCTGCAGCCTTGCTTCCCCCATGCCCATCATATACCCCAAAGAATCCCTACATTTCAGAAGTTCAATTTCAAAATACCATCAGTTTCAATATACAAACAGTCAAGAGAAAGTCATCATACAAGAACTGCAATTTCCCATACATAAACAAGAATCCCTTTTGCCACCTTAAATTCAACGAATGTTAACTACCAGTCCCAGCAATCTTCTTACCACACCCCACCAAACAAAGAAACGAAACAAAATGTACACTAAGTAAACCATTCAAATCACAAACAAGATCCAATTTTTTCACTACCTTGTTCCGATTTGAAGAAGAAAAAATCTTGTGGGCATCTTCCATGAACTTTTTCTTGCCCTTCAAGGCAAAAACACCCACCCCAGTATCATTAAAGCACACCGCACCATCAGCTGGCCCTTGAGCAGCACATCCCTTGAAAATATCAGTAGAAATTTCACGCAGAACATTTGGGATTTCAATCTTGGGGGGTCTTTTTCTCTTCAAAGAACAAGAAACCAAACCATTTTCAACCTTCCCTCCAAGGTTCTTTCCTATATCAGATAGAGAGAAGGCTAAAGAAGAAGTAGCTGTGTTAGTGGGCATTTCATTCAGTTCTTGGCATCTTGAGTTTGAAACGCTTGCAATTAGGATTGGTTCATCATTTCCCATGGTAATTACGAATCAAAGAAAACACAGCTGAAAGAGATGAAAATGTGTACGTTTGAGTTCAGAGGGTGACTATAACGGCTATAGATTTAGGTTGGGTCAAACTACAAATTCATGGTAGTTAAGGTTGCTTTGATGGGGTCAAAGGATATTGGTTGCAAACTTTGAATATTTGTCTCAGAGCCGTTAGGGATTAGAGAAAGATGAGATATAAGGAGTCAAAGAGTTTGAATAGTTACTCAAATTTTTGGTTACTTTTTAGGATTCAGGGCCTGCAGTCTGCAGCTTCAATATCTTGAAGGAAAGACAATCTCCAAATATTTGACAAATATTTCCAAAAGTTTAAAATCTTGAACCATATATCAATCATACGACAAAAATTAAATGGCTCAAAGTGTTTGTCAAAAGTATGCTCATGAATACTTTTTCTAGTATTCTTCAAAAACTATAGTTGAAGATGAAGAAAGATAAAGACTGCCATTAAAATAAGATTTCTTGGGTAGAATCTGATTACCATGATCCATGAAATTTGATTTTGTAATGTTAGGCAGAGGTTGAGCATTGAACATTCAACATTTATTATGTTTTTACATTTGTCATTTATGATAGTGTATGGTTACATATGCATGTAAGTGCTGATTATGTTCATGTTATTTATAGATTTTTGGAAATAAGATCGTGTCAAACGAACCAGAAATCGCATTTAGTTTGTTGTTTTTTACAAGGATAAAGATAATTTACTCTAACATTAAATGCTATATATTGACTATTGTTAGTAACTCCGAAAACTAATAGTAATCCCTCTTTCAGTTCCTATGTCCAAAGCAAATTAAGCTGAAACTATCCTCCTCCTCCTTCCTCCGTCGGCCGGCACCACCATCACCACCGCACTCCGCCGCATCTCATGCATTTCACTATCCCAAAATGCATGAAAATCTTCATTACCATGTCGTCTGCTTCTTCCTCCTTTTTTTCAGTTTTCGTTCCGTCAGATCAGAAATCCAAACCTTTGAATTATCATCTGACGCTCGGCCATTCATCCTCTTCGAAGATTTCGGATTCAGTAATCCGGGCTACATTTCCATCAACATTTCATCAATTTCCATCGCCACCACCAGATCAATCTTCATCCCTACAAAACTTTCCCTCATGGGCTTCTTTTACGCCCCGACGCCGGCCCGTCAGGCGATCAAACTAGCGTTCTTGAAGGATATCTGCATCATAGGAAAACCATTCATTTTCCCGATCTTCACTTTCGATGAAAAAACCATTTTGTCACAACCACATTTCAACAAAACCGTCCTCGTTACTGTCCCGGATTTGTACTACATTTTCTTCGTCAATTGTGCCAAGAATTCCTCAGTTTCCATGACTGTCAATCTCGAAACCTATAACATCAAACCTAATGGTGATCGGGACTACATCGACGAACATTTCGCCTCTCTCCCGACAACCCTCTTCGTTTTTGCCCTCTTTTTCTTTTCTTTTCTCGTAACATGGTCATACGCCTGCAATCAAAACAAGCATTACGTCCACAAGATTCACATAGTAATGACCATTCTACTCTTCTTGAAATTCTTGGAACTCATCTGCTACGCAAACAGCCAGAACTCCATCAGGCGCTCAGGATTACCCCATGGTTGGAACATTCTATGGCTGGCGACTAATTTCGCAAGAAACATGTTATTCATCATCGTGATCATGCTGATCGGGGCCGGATGGTCTCTTTTTCGGCCAACCTTAAAAGAACCGCAGATATGCGCCATGTCAGTGTCCATTTTTCTTCAAATTCTTGCAAGTACATGTTTTATTCTAATCCACGGAGTTGGACCCTCAGACAAGAACTATAGGTACTGGATTCTTACATTCTACGCATTTGATTTTTTGTGTTGCGTTATGATTATGCTACCAGCTCGTAAGTCGGTCGACGAGCTGGGCTTGAACTCGAGAATGGAAGGGAAGGAGGCAAAGAGATTGACACACAAGAAGGTGTACGAGAATTTTGTGTTAGCACTTTATCTATATGTTGGTTTGACAAGATTGGCGGTGTTTGCGCTGAGGACTACGACAAGCTTCAAGTTCTGGTGTTCGAGCATTGCATTGGAGCTGTCGATTGAAGTGATGTTTTACATAGTGGTGTATTTGATGTTCTGGCCTAATGAGAGGTATGATTATGTTGTCGTTGAGGATAGAGAAGAAGAAAGCGCCTCCGCGGCGTCGCCCGGAGGTTCCAGGGTTTTGGATTAGATCAGTCATACATTTTCTTGTGAGATTACATATATATATGCATGCTCATGAAACTACTCATGGTGTTGTATAATTTTTGTGTGAGATTTAGCTTTAAACATAGACTTTGTAACGGTTCGGAAAATTCTGACTCAAATTGAGTTTGGTGTGCAATTTAAGAAAAATGATCAATTGACTGGTGATTGATTCAATTGAGCCGATCCTGATATGGGTAAAAAATTTGGCTCATGCTTCTTCATATGTAGTTTGTTTGTTAGAGTTGAGTCATTGTTGAGGTATAGGATGGTCCAATTTTTCTTCTTATTTCTACTTGTGGTTCAAGGCGACAATGGGGTTACTCATAACCATTAATTAACTACCCAGTTGGCTTTCATGATGTTCTTGGATTATATTTGTGGTTGTATAGATGTTGGAAATGAGTTTCAGCCTCTTTCCTTTGGTTGAAGCAACTTCCTGCACATTGGAAAATCCTTACCTGACCTAGCTCCATCCGAACCAAATTAATTGCATTACATTTGCTGTATGATTGGATAATTTTTTGAATTTTACATCAATGGTACGATACTTGTATTACACTTGCATATATATAATTGGTTCAAGTTTGAACAAACATGATCGAGTTAAAATTTTCCTATTCACCTAACACATCAACATATATAACCTTTTTCTGCTCAATTAATTGTTTACCAATAGTTAAAGACGTATCGTGCTGTATTTTGCTCCACTAAGAACTATGATCCGTGGCATAAATGTCAGCGAAATTACATTTTATCATCTGAATTATCGTATTTTTCACACTTTGTCACTTGATTCTTGTTTTTTTTATATATATATATTATACTTTATCATTCAAAGTACACGGTTTTAACATTTACTCATCTCTAGTCACTTTTCGATAGAAAATTCTAGTGAAAATGGTCGCATGCCATGCACATGGTAAATTTAGCATGTGCATGACATACAACCACTTTCCGATGAAGTTTTTCACTAAAAAAGTGGCTAAGATTGATGGACCATGATTGGATGATAAATTTGGGCTTATTCATATTCAGTCAGCGTTTACTTTGTATGATTTCGACCCGCAAAAAATCCCCCAAGCCCGAGATTAAACCATCCATGTGATCCAAGTTGCGGGCCAAGATTACTCAATCCCGCAAGACCCAGTTTTCGACACTTTTACTTTTTTGTCCCTACTTTTTTATAATATAATAAATAAATACATACACTTCCCCCTCTACCCCCTTTCACTATTCATTTTATTTTCTCACGCATATAGTCGATTTACCTTCTAATTTTCCTTCTCTCTACAGTCTATACAGTCAAACACTTTTACGAATGAAGGCACCATATTGACATTTGTTCTCAAGAGGAGCTCCGCGGTCGCTTCGTCGTCGCAACACAGCTTCTCATCGGCGCCTGTGCTGGAGTGGAAGGTCGCCATTTTGGGGCCGTCGGAGGGATTGGTCAACCACCCTCTCTTCTTATGAAGTTAAATCCTCTAATCTCGAGGTTCGCACTTTACGATATTGCCGACACCTCTGGCGTGGCCCCTGGCTTTAGCCACATTATTATTATTATTATTTTACAATATTTCGATTACTCTTTCTACAATGAATAAGTAAAAGGATATTATGAAAAATTTTCAATTCAAGCCCATAACTTATCCTACAAAGTAAATGATACCCAAAAAATGAATGAAAAAAATCAGCCACTAAATACACCGTTTATTTTATGTGATAACAAGAGTGATTTTATCTTATTCAACGTTTTTATTCAATCTGATCGAATCCATCAAATTTTTTCATACACAAAAGTAAATGGCCCCTAAGTAAATTGTAAACATTAAATACCGAACCCAATGTATATTTTTCTATTTTCTCTTTTTAAATTTTAATTTAACTGGTGAGTTAATAATTGAAATGCTCGACTAGATAAAAGTTGGTACTTTCACATCCTTTTAATTAGGATACATAATTATTATTTAGAATTAAGAAATAATTGGGGCAGACATTGACATATAACAATTTGTAACTAAAGTGTACGAAGTAATATTTTTTATAGGGGTTCAATCAATATTACAATATGAGAAAGGGGTGGCTTATGGATTATTTAAACTTTGGGGGAATCTTTCCGGGGAGAACCAAAGTAGAAGCCCTTGAGGAAAAACCCTAACTATTTATCGTCTTCGCCAGATTATTCTCTTGATGAGGGAGCGACTGGAAATTTTACGGCGTTGAGATCGACGAAAGAAAGTGCTTGAAGCGGCGACTAATGGAAAGATGTGGAAATGCAAAAAGAACCTGAATGATAAATTTCAAGGGGTTTTGATATTTTATTACCAATGATGGTTGAATTCATAGTTTTCAATCTGAATTTCTGTTATTTCGCTGCTCGCACTTTTTTTCTCGTCCATCTCACTCCGGGCCTTCAGATCTCCGGACGCTGCCCTCTGGACCCGATGATGATGTCTCTCTGAAGGTCGATGATTTTGTAGGGTTATTTTTGAACTTGAAATAATGTCTTTGAATTTGAATTTTTTGTTTTATTTGTTATTATATTTTGTTTTCTGTTTAATTTCTTGACATCTACATCCCAAGATTCTTTGATTCCTTCTTTCAGAAGGGTCATTCTGTCTCTAATCATGGCTTTAACATGATTCTTTTTAATAATTTCATATTATTGAAATATTTTGTCTCTTTATATTTTCTGATAATCTACATTTCAAAAATTTTTGGCCCTAGCCTTTTCTAAAACTTTATTCTTTTTCTGATTAGGTATTTTATTACTTCAACTTTCTATATCTTTTCTGGTGGGCAATTCTTCGAACATCTGTGTTGCAAGATTTAATGTGCCC
This sequence comes from Sesamum alatum, assembly GCA_034509735.1. Lineage (NCBI taxonomy): Eukaryota > Viridiplantae > Streptophyta > Magnoliopsida > Lamiales > Pedaliaceae > Sesamum > Sesamum alatum. The sequence continues at coordinate 35,967,990 of JACGWO010000007.1, read as the reverse complement.
TCCTTTAGAATGTGTCAAGTTCTATGTTCTGCTTTCATTGCTGAAACTCATCTTGATCAGTGTTAGTCTCGTTTTGTCTGATGAATTGTCGATTTTGAATAGCATGGTCCACAATACATACAAATAGGTACTGAAAGAGTGCAGCTTATGAAATTATATCTGGAATGCCACCAGAAGCAATAATGCAGTGTTCAAACATGTTTTTTGCGACTTACTGCATTTTCATTCCTTTGTTGGAGTTGGTTGGTTTGTGAATTCTAGAAACTAAAACTTCTCTATTATGCAACTGTCAAGAGAAATGCAGCTGCAGAGAAGATATAACTAGTGAAAATTTCTTTGATTGCCTAATTTAGCTTGAAATTTCATCGTCATGTTCTTGAATTATTTCTTTTAACATCTATATATATATATATATATATATATATATCATTAACTGGTCATATAAACTGTCATAGAGTGGTGACTGCAGACTGCATGTATGCAAGTATAAATTACTTCAACAAGATGATATAGGTAAATAAAAGTAGTAGTTTCCATTCAGTCATTGCTGCGGCAGCATATTACAAGTACCATGAGACAGTCGGTGAAGACCATGTTTATTTAGGTAGAGATTACAGGCTTTCAAGCCAAACCTCCTTATCACTCATACATAGATATATATATTATTTAAGTGAAGTCTGGATATGATGATGTCTTCAGTCACAGATGGACTTGGCATTCCAGAGTGGTTTTGCCTGATAAGAGTGTTGCTGCTGGTGATGATAAACCTCATGTCCACCGCCGCCCGAGAACCTATTAGCGTTGCCATAGCCACCATGACCACTGCCGCCCAAGAACCTGTTATGGCCGTCATGACCACCATGACCACCATAACCACCATGACCACCATAACCACCACCATTCAAGTTATGGCTGTCATGACCATGACCGCCCAAGAACTTGTTAGGACTGTGGTGCCCACCATTGGCACCATGGGCAGAATAGTGTTCATATTTGTTGGAGCCGTTACCATGGTGCTGCTCTTTCTCAACCCGGGTCTCGGAGAACTGGTAGTTGTAACCATCATTCCCATGCCCATCCTTGTGGCTGTAGCTAGGCCTCAGGTGGGGGGGCTTCAGCTGTAGGCTTGAGCCGTGAGAACCATCCTTGTACGAGTACTCTTCCTCGACGACCTCCGAGTAGTATTCTTGGAAGCCACCACCCATTTCTTTTTCCTTCTTTTTTTGGTATGTGTGCGTGTATGTGTGTGTGTGTGTGTTGATCTTGTGGTGGTTCGATGTGTTTGGAGTTTGGGGCATTGCTATTTATAGGTCATCCGAGGATTCTGATATGATGATCGGGACGCATCTGATTCTCATCTTGGCCATTTGGAAGCGGGAATTCGGTGCCCGTAAATGTTTGGAGATGCTGTCTCTGTCAAGAATTAAAATTCTCACAGCTTTTCTTTTTCTTTTTTTTCTTTTCCTTTTATTAATCCCCACTTGTGGAGAATCTGTCATGCTGGTCTTAAATTGGGACCTGTGGTATCAAATCAAGCGTTTTTTAATTAAAGATTTTACAGAGAATTTTAACTGTTTATATGCATATATATAGTCATTATATTTTATGCTGTATAAGTTTTTTATGTTTGTTTTCAGTAAGTATCTTGTCTTATACTCTATTTTACATATACATGTTATATTCACATATATATTAAAACAACAATTTTTCTTACTTGACATGTATATTCATTAGGACCTTTTGTAGTATCAGATCATGATTTTTGTAAACTAAAGATTTAAGGACAGAATTTTATTTGAAGACCATTTTCAATTATGTACTATTAATTTTAAATTGTGGTTTGATTGGGTACTTTTTGTGAAAATTGAACCATATAATCAAAAATATCGGTTCTATTACGTCTTTACATACAAGAAATTATTACAAAAGTATCCTAGTTTTTTTAATTTAAACATATTTTCATTCTCTCATATTTTTCGCTCACAGAATAGAATGCTGGTTCAAACGCATTTTTCGTTGTATTATGTCTTATTGTAAGAAAACCTACTATCTAACTTACTAATCCAAACATACTATCATTCTTCACACAAAATTAAATACAAAAACAAGAATCCAATTAAGAATTGAGAATGAAAACAAAATCACATACATGTCTAATACATTTCCCATCAAATTCGTAAGCGTCAACAGTCTTGAAGTGTTACATGTACGATATATATTAAAAGAATGTTTTACTTTAGATGATATGCACTTATATAAAGTGAAATATAAAATAAGATATCATTTGAGAATACATGTTTGGACTGAAAAGTTTTTGTGGTCCTACAAATGAATTCCATTGAAAGCACTAGTCCTTTTTCTTCCCTTGCTACATATCAAAGGCCAATGAACCACATCCTTCTTACTTAGGACATACACATTTTCACATACAATCATCATAATCATTTAATTAATCATCTTTCTTTTTTTGGAATTGGATTCTCTCTAATATATACTGTTATATACGCCACGTTTATAAAATCTTATCATGAATAAAATAAATGATATAATTTATTCGCAGGTGTCGTGTATATATTAATTTGAATAAAATACGCGATATGACTTGAAATAGAAAATTCAATCCGATCAATTTCCACCATCAACCTCCAAATTTTAGTAATTACATTTACACCCCTTGACCTATAGTTTATTTATATAAACCACCCCTATTTTTTGCATAATTATAGAAATCACCCTTGATAGCAAAAAACAGAGGTAGTTTGTTTAATAATATTGATACTTTTGAGGGGTGTAAATATAATTTTCTAATAAAATAGGAGTGGATTGTATAAATAATACTTACATTCTAATAGGTGTATATATAATTATTCAAAAGGTAGGAGTGATTTATATCAACAAATTATTGATTAAGGGGTGTAAATATAATTATCCCTAAACAATACTAACTGCGTTAGAAAAAAAAACACACACACACAACAGAAGAGCGTTTGAAACATCACATCTGCAATTTTCCAATAATCCATAGTGGTATGATGATGTTAATGAGGTGCACATCAATGATTATGTTCTTGAGGATATTGAGACATGCCAACCTTGAAAATAATGAACAATCTTAAATTATTAAAGGGTATCAGATTCTTTCTCTATTTATTTGACTTTTTTCACATAATTCTTCCCTTCCCTTCCCCAGTATGTGAAAGATTCCACTGCCAAACTACAACAAGAGACCATACCATATGTTCCCATATTCAACCACAAACATTAAGCAGCATCCTCACCCTGTATTCTGATAGATCAGGCATCACAGTATCTGCTCATACAAAGTCTTGATACTTCTTTCTAATGATCTAAAAACAGCTCTACAACAATGTAAGGATTCTCAAAGATGCAATTAAGGAAAGTTCTGTTACTCTGTTCAAGAGAGAGGGCGAGAAAGAGGGAATTGTAATGATTTATCACGCAGTCGATCCCAATGACTAACCGAATTTCACTTACTACTATGGTGGTGGATTCCGGGCCGTCCTCAAGAGGGTTCTGGGCGATCCTCCTCGCCCATGATGTGGGACGGTCCAGGAAGCTACCAAGTCAAATCCCCAACACCTAATTATGCCTACTACTAGAACTATGAGAGGCAGAGGAGTTAACATAAACATGATGAAACACAGTAGCTGAAGAAATGCCTATTGCACTACTTAAGCTTAATCACCAGCAAGAAAAATATCAGCGTTAAGAGCTAAATCATCGGCTACATGATGACAACAAGAGATTTCCTAATGTAAAAGAAGAGCCTGATAGAGAAATTTGGACATGCTTCACAGAGAGCGAATGAATATTTCGTTCCACATCAAAAATTTCCTAACATGAGAAACGGGCAAGAATCACACCGAACCTCGTAAGGAGCATAAGGCACAAGTCATATCACATACGTAAGCAACTCTAGTAACAAAAAGTTCCTGCCACAAGCAATTTCCCACTTAGTGCACCGATACTATCCATTCGCATGAAAATCAACTCTAAGAAAATTATATACAAAAGCTCACTCTAGAAATCCAAGATACATCCAATTTCTGTTCAAACTCTTGTAAAAAGAATGATATAAGTATGCTGGACATGTGCATGGTTATAAAAGCAACACACCACAGTCATCACTGGGCAACGGATACCATTCCCTGAGAGAAAAATCAGACATCAGCCCACAACAAGTGTGTATGGACTCGATCCATTTTCTTTCATCCACTCTCTCGTAAGCAATTGCCAGGTAGAAGAAATTTAAATTGATCAGCATTCTCCAAAAGATATGCAGGGAGATGAACAGCAGAGTATGAATGTGGGATAGGTCCCATCTTCCCAATTATTTCCTTGAATGTATACTCTTCCGGCAGCATATCAAACAAATCAGCACCTTTGCAGATTACTCTCTGGATTCTTTTAGGATTCAGAAAATGGGAAAATCTCACGCGATCAACATGACTGTAAGCTTTCATCTTGAATATGAACTCGCTGATGCGTCGGAAGCAAAAGCTACAGTGCCACCCCGCATCGGCCAAAATTTCATCAGACTGCCGATAGTGAGCATATCTTGTCTTACCGGATTGATAAATGTGAACAGAAGCTCTCCAGCTATTATTATCAACGAGAAACTCAAACGAATACAGATAATTCCTCAAACGAAGATGGAGGATTGGAGGTATGTCATCACACCACCTGAGGAGGTTAATTGTGTGTCGACTCGGTATCTCATCAACATCAGACATTATTAACAAGTCATCATCCTGAATACCAGCTTGTTTGAGAAGATAGTCTAATGCAAGTCTCTGATAGGCTTCCTCAACAAATGGGTTTTCTCCTCTCTTAAACCTCCCTGGGACTTGTCCATAAGTTAATCGAGGCTCCACGAATTTAAATTGATCCCGGAAATTAGAGAAGACAAAAGGCTTTGGCAGCCCAGTGAACGTTGAATTTGATTCAAGTAGGACAAATTCCGTCACATAAGGATACAACTCCTTCCATCGTATCTTCAGGATGTCTACCTCATTGCTGAACAACACTGCATCATAAACTCGCCTAGGATACTCACGTATTCCCCAACCATGAAGTTTACATAGATTTTCCATAGATACATTCTCGTGATAGTAGTGAGGTCTCTCATGGAAGGGCTTAGGTGGAGATTCCCATAAAGGCCGCAGAAAGTATGTGATCTTCTGTCCATGCACATATATAACAAAAACACATGTCGGGATCAACACAAAGAGAAAGAGATATGCTTTTAAATCCAACCCTCGCAGAATGCATTTTAATCTCGTCATGCTCAAAGGCCGTCCAGAGTCCTGCAGTTTAAGAACAACACACAACTTAGATACAAATTTACATTGTGAAATATAATCTTTCTCAACCGCATTCTGTAAAAACTTCAAAGCTTCCAGAAAGATATCTTTGTAAAAGATGTTATAAACACCAGCCCACACCTAGAATGGCAAAATAATTCCTTCAAGCCTAAGAAATACCGCATTGAAAATTCTAATCAAATGCACATTTTTTCCATTTCACCACTCTAACCAAATGCATTAGAAGCATTGAACAACAAAAGAAAAGAGAAATACACAAAAGATAAAACTCACAGGATCTTGAATCTTATTCACAATGGTTAAATACCATAAAAGGGGCAAATTTGATCTAAACCCGTAAATTAAATTACCAAACACAACTAAAAGTACCCCAATTAAAAGAAAATTCCAAAATTCCCCCCCAATTCGGAATTTGTTGTTTCAGTCATCATGAATTTTTCATCCACGATACTCTCCTTAAAAAGAAACATTACCCAAAAAAAAACTCAAAAGCAGCCCAGAATCCCCAATCCCCAGGAAAACACCAAACCAAACAAAGGAAAATCAAAATTCAAGAATTCAAAAAACAAAAAACAAAAACAACCACCTCTTATTTAAATGTACATACATTAATAAAAAAAAAAAAAAAAAAAAAAAAAGAGGAAAGTTTTACCTCATCACAGGCATCGCCGCATATATCATCCGTCTTCTTAGAACAATAATGAGATCCCCCTTCCGCCATCATATACACCTTCTCCCAAAATCTTGATACGCTCGTCATATCTCCCTCACCCTCACCCTCACCTCCTCCCCTCTATATATATACCCCCCCACCCCTCCGTTTTTATTTGAAGATCAAAAAATGCAAGCCCAGAAGAAGAAAATCAAATACAACCCAAATGGAGATCTCTCTCCACCATGAAATCAAGAGTCTTGGCCAGAGAGAGGTCCTCCTACGAATAAGAGAACACAACAAGAAAAAGAAACGATACAAATAGGAATAGCCCTAACCTTGTTTCCTTACAATCCCTCAAATTATTTATGTCCCAGAAACAATTATTTTTGGAAAATTACCAAAAATAAATAAATAAAACTTTAGAGAGAGAGAGAGAGAGAGCAAAAAACCAGAAAGCTGTGGTGTTGGAAGAGTGCTGAGGTGAATGGGTGGCAGTTGTAAAGATATATCAACCAAAGAAGCCGTTTCTCTTGTCTTCTACGGTCCGATGATTTGACTCAACTGCCCCTGGGTTATTACCATTATTTGAATTTGAATAATGGTAATTTAGTCTTTTTGCAATATCGATTTTGGGCTATTTGGGCCAGGTCCTTGTAACGCGTCCATTGACCGCCTCGACCAGTACCAGGCCTTCCACACTCCCATCTTTTTATTTCTCTTGCTTTTATTTTCATAACATAAACATCAATATTTTACTTTATAATATAATTATAGAGTAAATTACAGCGATGATGGAGAAAGAATTTGGCCAGAGATCAAGATGCAATTTTTCAAAAAAATAATATGAAATTACTAAATTATCCATGATGGTTTCACCTAATAAGTTAGTGAGGTTATGAAATTTATCGAATAGCCCCCGGCGGTTGCACGAATAGTTAGTGGTCGGTTGGGGGACTACATTGTCTTTACATCTCCCCACCTTCTAGTATAAATAAATGGTGATTCATTGTAAAAGGGGAGGAATTTTAATAGCAGAATTGTTTAGCAGAAATGTTGGTATTATGTTCGATTATATTGATGGAATATTATTTTTGTACCATCAAGCGGGCTCCCCTAAAATTTATCATAATTATAAATACTATATTGTTGTTCAAAAAATTAAAAACTTTTTTTTGAATTAATTAACCGTATGACAAATACTCCCTACAATGGGCTGTCATGAACAAACGATACTCGTTACATGATCATTAATTCTAAGAAAATTAATTATAATTTTTTAAATAATGAGGAGATATTTGTAACTATCACATTATATTTTATATAAACTCGTCGTAGTTTATTCTTAGGAAAAAAAATAATATTAAAAGGGTTTGAATAGTAGAATATTTTTTGTTTGTAGTTTGTAGTAAGAAAAAGTAATAATTATATATTTTGTAGTGGGTATTAATAATAATATATTGTGAGGAAGGAAGTGAGGCCGGATGGCACACAAGAAATGAATTTTCTATTGGGAGTTTGGAAATGGTCTTCTACTTAATTTGGACGGACCAGATTAAATTTTGGACAACATGCTCAAATGCAAAGCTGTAAGATTTTCAGAGCAGCATTGTACTAAGTATATGTAGGTGGACTCCATCTGTTCAAAAAATACAATGCATAGTGTACTTTAGATGCAGCTGCATCCTTATCTTACATTTAGGTACTTACAAAAAAAAAAAATACAATACATCAGTCCTTGATATTATAAATGAGCAATTTACTTACTTATAAAAAATAAAATAACAACTTATCTCTTTGTATTTTTTAAAATGAAATAATTTATCTTCCTGTGTTTTTTAAAATGAAGCAATTTATACAGGGAGGTAAATTGCTTCAGTTTAAAAAATTTAGAGAGGTAAAATCGCTATTTCTTTTTCATATGGGAGTAATTTCTTCATTTGCGACATCACAGGGGGTAAATTGGATTAAACCCCCCAAATATGTCTGTATACTTTATATTTGGATACTTATCATCGAATCCTTTAGATGCGATTGCATACCTTATATTTGGGTATACACGCAGTCATTTGAAACACTTTGTATTAAGAAAATCGTGTCGAATATGCAGTCTAGCTCTTACGCTTTAATTCTTTAAGTGTAAGATTATTTATTGACAATAAAATAAAATATTTTATTGGAACAGCAAAATTTACTTAAGAGTCTTCAATATTAGGAAAACATGTATAATATATATAGTTTGAACATTAATTAATAATACATGCAATATTAGAAGAAGTTATAAGTATGATTGAAGAGATGGTTGATCATTCATACATACATCTTGTTATATAGAAAAGGGCAAATGGATGGGGCCAATTTAATGTACCCAAATCAAATGGGCGCACATGCTCTACGTAACTACTAATCAAATATTATTATAAACTAAGTAATTAACAATTATTTTGAAATGAATTCTTGTAGCCAGTTTTATGTGATTTAATTATTACTCATTCTTAGTGTTTAACTGACGCAGTTTCTGTCCAACTCCGACCAATATATTCGGAAGCTTGGGTCGCATTTACTTTTATTTTTATTTAATTGAAAGCGATGAACTTTATTAATTGAAATAAAAAGATTACAATTAATTTTATCAAAAATCTACATCGAACAAAAATAACTACAACAACCATATGAATAATATCAAAATCACATAAATAATGGGTTAAATGCAATTTGCCCCCCCTGTGTTAACCGAAAAGAACAATTACCCCCTCTGTGAAAAAATAACTAGTAATTTACCCTTCCTGTGTTATTCAAAATGCAACGAACAACCCTCTCACTGGGGTTTTTTGCTCCATTTTTTTGGGGGGGGGGGGGGTTTCTTCATTTTTTTAAAAATACAGGGAATAAATTATTATTTATTTTTTCACAAAGATTTTTTTGCACATTTTGCATATCACAAGGAGAGTAATTGTATTTTTCCCCATAAATAACACATATTATTCGAACCCATAACTTTTAAGTTAATAGAGTATCATCGATTTTATTTTTTTTTTCTCCAAAACGTAGCACGTAGGCGACCAGTGTATACTGCTAACTACTGAAGCGTAATAATTGAACTAATTAATTAATTAATTAACCGGGTATAAATGCATGGTGCAGAAGCTCATGTAGCTAGAGAAATCGATATGCAACTGCCCGTAACTGAGAATTCAATGCAATGGCAGACCCTACCTACCTTAACTCTTTAATAACCATTTACACAGTATACGTACAATTGAGTTATTAAAAAAATAAATAAAAAATCTTAATTTAGTTATTTACTATGTATATTTAATAATTATCATCAAATTGAGAAAATAAGAACGATCAAAACTGGTTCACTAACTCTCCCCTCCCCTGAAATTTGAGGTCGATACCTATTTTCATGGAAATAAAGTGCCACATAATCATTCATGAGAAAATAGAGTTTTATTTTTATATTTTGGTTCAGTTTGCATAAAGACGTTTTAATTGATTCTGATGACCAATTCCAAGTTTCGATAGACAATTGGGAGTGTAGGTTTTTGAGGTTGTGGGGAGGAGGCTTCCAACTTCCAACTTGGTTTTGTAATGATTGATGAAGGAAGACCACTAAGCTTTGTCGTGGACCAAATTGTGATTTGACCTAATTGCCACGCTTCATTTATTTATTTGTTTATGCGCACATATATATAATTGCTGATTCTTTGTATATATATCGATAATTTTAAGTTAAAGCTTAAATTTAGAAGAGAAAAAAAAAATAACCAATCATAATGAAAAATGTATTTACGTTACTTATATTTGTGGAATTTAAGCTCACAATATTTTAGTTACGAGACTTCAATCTTATCGCATGTTGTATTTGGCAACATACAGTTACAATTTATTAAGTATATCAATTCAATCTACTAAGAAATTTTATAATCTATTTTGTATTAAATAGAAATATCTAATCAGTTATTTACCAAACTGCTTAATCAGTTAGTAGTATATATATATATAGTGTATTCAACTTGTTTATATTTTATAATTATTCTACTGATTAACATTAATTAACGACTATGGGTAAATTAAAAAAATCCGAGGAAGTAGTTCGATTAAGTCTATATAATATCCTTGATGAGGCTATAATAATCCTCTGGGGTAGCATTTAACTAGCTAGGGTTTTCCTCTTCATTTCTTTGTTTGTTCCTTGTTTGGGTCAACCACTTTCTCCGTTTCTTTCATTCTCTCTTTTGACTTAATTATTGGCTACCTATATTGCCAAAAGCAGTTTGCCGGACTTATCTGTCTTACAAACTTAGTTTCGTTGCTCGGTCAACTATAAAACTGCTTTTTGGATAATGCCAAAGCCAAACGCATCACTATCTATCATTACCTCTTCTGACTTTGTAATCTCAGATATTAGGGTTTCTTCGAATTCATATGCCCTGCAGCTGACTTCACTTCATTGCCATTGACTTTACGTCAATCGCTAAATTTATCACAAGAATAAAAACCCAGAAAATAAAATTTTCTTTTTCTTTTTTTTTTTTTTTTGCCTATTTTCTCCTAATTCGATTAACCAATTTTCAATTTGGTCCAATTTTCTTTTGTTATTTTAATTAGGTAATGTGTTACCATCTTGATTTTTCTCTATAGTATGTGTTTTATCACATTATTCAATACGTTTAAATTCAACAAGTACGTTCAAACGAGACAATGACACAATAAATTATTATAAAAGTAGACATACATCGATATTTGTAAGACTCAAACATACAACCTTATCAATTATGCAAGGTCTCGTTGGCTATCATCTTGATTAATTACTAAATTATTGTAGTTAAGTTCATAAATTGGTCATAATAATTAGCTTGGGACCGGCCTGCAAGATAAAAGGCTTGAGATCAACTAAAGGTCTTTTCCTTGGGGTTATTCTAGATTGAACCATCACCGTTGATCAATACCTTCTTTCTGATTTCATTGTGGGTCACTTCATTAATCGAAAGTAAAGTGATTATATTAAGTCATGTTGGTTATCAATATCGAACAGAGACAATTACTATAAATCATATCAATAATATCACATAAACTAACATATAGCTATTACAACAGCTAGCAAATAATATTTACTATACAGTAAAAATAACATCAAGCACGCAGGGGTTTGAACCCATGACATTGTTACTAATATATGTAAGGATCATAATTATGCGGACAATACTAATTTAATTAATTAAAAAAAGGAAGAAAATAAATAAAGGATAAAAAAAAGAATATTTTTGTATATTCATATATATTTTCAGGGAATTTTTGCGTACTGACTCTCCTAAACGATGGGCTAAGATTTTGATACAATCACACCTAGACTGGACATTATGACAAATACAATTAATTAATTTAGAAAAACAAAAAGTGAAAAAACGTGATCAACTTTTAGCGACTTCAGTACAGATTTGGGTAGAGGTTTTGTTAGTTACTTATAACAAAGAGAACAATTTCTAGTTTGATTTCATTTATTATCCTTTGAGAACAATTGTGGATAATGAATATGTGCCTGTAGAGGCAATGACGGGACACTACAAAAACAGAAAAAAATAGCGACAAAAAAATTTAAATAATAATTTTAATATTATCACTAAATATATATATATATATATATAAGGGATAATTACATTTTCCTCCCCTAAGATTTGGTGTAATTACAACGTAGACTCCTTTGTAGTTTAAAAAATTATACGTAGTACCCCTGGTTATAAAAGATGTCAAGATCCCCTAACAAAAATAATTAATTTACCTTTCTACTCATGAAAATTTGAAAGACTAAAAAGACAAAATTTGTGCTATATATGTGTTGAAATGAACAGACGTTTTAGACTAAAAAGACAAAATTGTAGGGAATATTTTTGTTACTATTAAAATATCACAACAGATGTAAATACTATATTTTTATGTTGTTATAGTGATATGTTTGTACGATTGATTTATTAGATTATGTCTTCTAGAATATTTAGTTAAATTACATAATATAGTGTATATATATAGTTTTGTAGTGTATAAATACGTTCAAAATAAAAACTTAGTGTATATATATTAAGAGTTAAATTTATTTTGACCAATCTAATTTATTTATTAATTAATAATTATTCTATATAATAATACTTTAAATGCATTAAATATATTACACTATTTACTCTTATGATTTAATTTAATTATAAGAACAACTGATCACACGCATAAGTGTGTGAAATGTATAAAGATAGTTTTATTAAAAATATATTTATTTGACTTGCAATAAGTCAACCAAGGACAAAAATGTATTTTCATTCAATTCTGCTGATGTCAGCAAATTTTGTCAATTTTATTAATTGAATGATCTATTTGTTGGATGAAAATAAAAGTAAGAGTACTATGTGTAATTTTTGAAACCACAAAAAATCTACGTGTACTTACATCAAATCTGAAGAAAGAGGAATGTAATTATCCCTATATATTTAATGACACAAAGACGCGAACGCATGTGCCTGTAAAGGCAACGAGGGAGAGGGTAAACATTATGTACATTATGGACCATAACTGCGAAACATGGCACGTGCTTACTTTCCCTCTAGTCTACGAATATCAATCAAACATATTTTGTTGCACCATTCTTTTCGGTCCACCGAACTTTTCTGCCCTAAAACTCTGTACTTGGTTTACAAAAAGAGGAAAAATTCTTGTCCGAACCAAGTTTGGTTGAACCAAATTAATTATAAAGCAAGTGTATCACACTTGCCATGTGATTGGTTATTTTCCCTTAACTGTACACCAATCACACGATAAGTGTATTACACTTACCATATAATTGGTTCAGGTTTGGCCGAACCAGGTTCGTACTAGAATTTCTCCAAAAAGAGAGCAAAAGCATAAGCACCCCTGTTTATCCTTTGATATTGCAAATGAGCAAATTATCCTTATATGAAAAATAAATTACTATTTACCTTCCTGTGTTTTTAAATTTACCTCCATACAGAGAGAGGTAAATTGCTCCATTTTAAAGAACACAGGAAGGTAAACTGCTATTTTATTTTTCATAGGGAATAATTTATTCATTTATAATATCACAGTAGCAACTAAACTCGACCTGAACTATGAAATTTCACCGCTGAATAGGACCGAACAGAAATTGGACAACAAAAGTGGGCCTTTTAAAGGCGAAGATGGAGATTGGAGCCCATATTTCTTGTAAGAGGCCGACCAGAAACCTAAAAACAAGACATAGTAGCTTGGACCAACTCGAACGCCATCACCAATAATATAATTGTGGCAAAGTCACTTTTAATCCCATAGAATATAAGATTTAAAACATTTAATCATATGCTTTACATAATTTTCAAAATAATTTTAAAATTAAAAAAACTCAACATATTTAGTTCTCTATTTTGTAGGATTTTTAAAATGAGACCAAAATTAAGAAAATTCAATACATTTAATCCTCTGCTATTTGGATTTATGGAATTAAATGTGTCGAATTTTTGCGATCATTTGAAAATTTTGTAAATTATAGGACTAAATATCTCATTTTTTTTAAAAAATTTTTTGGAACAGTTTTAAAAATTCTGTAAAATAGAAAACTACAAGTGTAGGAACATATAAAACTAAAAGTGTAATTTCACCTATAATAGTGGATGCGATTGTGGTTTTGAACGATCTGATATGCCAATGGGGCGAGTTGAGGTGGGTTTGAGACCCGCTCTGCCAACTCCGATGAGGACCCGAAACTCGCCAAGAGTACTAAACCAGCTGGGTCAAGTTTTGGACATACACGAGAGGGTGCACGTGTGTTTGTGAGAATGCAAACATTTCTGCTAAAATATTTTTGTCAATCTCTTCCAACTCTTTCATCACTTATTGCAATAAAGCTTCGAAATATAATTACGGGATTTTTTTCCCAGGAAAAAAAGAAGTCTTGGCTAACCTATCTATATATATGATCATCTTGAATATATATTGTTTTCTTAATAAAGGAAAAACAATTTTTCTTACATAAATATTAAGAAATGGGAAGTAAATCATTTTAAAAAATATAGAAAGGTTAATTATTATATTTTTATTTTACAAGAAAATATTTTTTTTTCTTTTTGGAGGAATGTAAACTTTCATTAAAATAAAGGTAGAGTACAAATACAACAAGGCGGAAGTCATGCTCGATAACACGGTCGTAGACAAAGGAACACGACCGTGTTACGTACTACTACAACAACAAAATCACGTCTAACCAAACATGGCCGTGTTCTGGAGGGTATATGGTCGTGTAGTACACTATTCCCACGCAATTTTTCAGGCCCGTTTATATTTTTATTATCAAATAAATTTTTTTTACACATATATGCGACCAGCCATATTTTTTTAATTTTTATTGGCTGGTCGCGAGCCCAACTCGCGACCGGCCAATTTTTTTCATTTCCATTTGTTGGTCGCGAGCCCAGCTCGCGATTCCTTCTTTTTTTTCTGTTTTTTATTTTTTATTTTTTGTTTTGATTTTAATTTATTTATTTATTATTTATTAATTAATATTTTCAATAATAAATAATATTTAATTATTAATATTAATTAATTATTTAAAATTTTAAATTGTAAATTTAGAATTATTATTTAATAATATATTAATTATTTTTACTAAATAAATATAATATAGTAATTACGTTTATAAAAATAATAATTAGTAATTAACAATAGATACTTAATAATTAATATTGATTAATTATTATTTTAAAATTTAAAATTATATTTAATAAGTTTTGTCATTGGTGTCGAGGTTTTTTTCTTTTATCACCTACTAGAAGAAAATTCACTATTGGTTACAAATTTATTGGGTACGAACTAAAATTAATTAATATTAACAACTATATTATCAAATTAATAAAAAAACATATAAAATTAGTAATAATTATAAATTTTGATAATGATCATCAGTCTTATAAGTATGTCGTTGGTATTGGTACAACCTGGACAAACAACGGCCTGGTAAATGGTGGTGTGTTATCTCATAAACATATTTTATTCTAAACATATTTTTTTATTTCCACACGCACTTAGGCGACGACCTAGGGAATAGTGACAAAAGCATAATTATAGAACCGACGGACATTATTAAATTTTGTACTTATATTTTTTTCATATAATTTTTTAAATCGATTAGTTAATACAAATTAATTATGAAGCTGTATAATTACAATGCCCTATAGTAAATTATTAATTAAATTAAATATAATTAATAAAATAATTAAATATAATCATACAATTAAAATAAATTAATTTTGTTTAATTGTATATTATTATTTAATTATTTTATTAATTTACTAATTTCAATAAAATTACTTTATTATAATTAATAAAATTAAATAAAATTAACAAAATTATAAAATAAAAAAAAAAAAGTAAAAGCCCAAGTAGCGACCAAGGGTCGCTAATGCAGATAGCGACCCTTGGTCGTGGCTCACAAGCCTGAGTCATTTTTTTAATTAAAAAAATAAAAATCATCTCAAAAAAAATTTAAATAAAAAAATAAAAGGCTGGTCGCTAGTTCAACTAGTGATCGACCATAAAAATATAATTGTACCGCTTCTTGCAATATACTTATATTTATTTATATTTTTTGTAATATAAATATAAATGGGCTCAATTTTTCAGACCCTATAGGTAGCACAAACCTGCAACAAGGGGGGCTGGGGGGTGCTAAGTATCCTATTCCTGATCTGGTCAATGATAATACCGGAAAGAACCTCAGGACTACGAAAGAGTTGCTGGAAGCACCGCAAGTTTCGCTCCATCTATAAATGATAGACAAGGCCAGCAAGAAGGGAGCGATACGAGGCATTCAGCGGATGAGCACCTCACCATCGTCGAGCTACCCCAGTAATACCATGCTGCCAGTCAGCAAGGGGCCAAGAAAAACGAACCTCCCTATGACACAATCGAAGGCAGGCTCTCGAGTATACACAATCAAAGAACAAATGCTGGTGGCTCTCCACCACCACCATCCCGCACAACACACAGTGAGCACCCATATACAGTAATCAAGGTTTGTCCATAATGAATACAAAAGAATAATTTACTCATTTACAATATCATAAGTGTGATGTCTGTAGACTTTTATTCTTAATCGAGGGACTAATTAGTAATTATTAAGGAAATATAAATTTAATTATAAATTATAGGTTGAAATTATAAATATATTAAAACTTGAAGGGACTAAATTGGGACCTTATTAAATAATTGTGGTCAAATTATATATATAGAAGTTTGGGGGACCAAATTACAATTTTAATAAAATAAAAAAAATACAAAAATTGATTTAACGCAGCACGTGGCTGCCTATCTCACCCTCATATATTAAAATATATATAAATGACTTATTATTTAAGAAAACACAACACACACTTTTCGACACTAAACATACATTACATTTATTGAATTGAGTTAACTGCGAACGGCAAAATCAGGTTAGTAAAATTTTACTTTAAATTATGAATTAATTATTATATTAACATTATTTAATTAGTGCATTTATTAAATATGATTTGTACTATTCAATTTACTATTTAATCGGATAATTTATTGAATTTGAGTATTTATATAAATTAGTGTTCGGTATATATTTAATTGGACCGGTGATATTATAGCCAATAATTAGAATTTATTTAATCTATTGGATTTAGTTGTTGGTATAATGGATTATTCAAAATTCATCGGGTTTATTAACCAAATACATAATTGTATATATTATTGTGTAAATAATTATTATAATTGTGAAGAATTGGCGAAAATTAATAGAAATAGTAGGGAATTATATTTGAGAAATGTTAGAAAATTATATTTGAGAAATATGGTATTTATTAAAAAGAAATATGGGATATTTGTAATAATTTCATTTAGGGATGTTATTGAGAACGATAGTTATAAAAACTATGAGGGGTTTGAGGAAATGAGCTTTTATGAGTTTATAGATAAACTAGATATATATCGGGGGACTTTATAGCGTTTAATATTTAGACGAAAAAGGAACGGATGATTGAATTTCTATATAAATGAAATATTAATTAGTGATTTTATTCAGAATTTACAATAGTTTTGATATATTAATAATATATATTATATCCTACTATAGGACGTGAAGATAGAGTAGAGGGCTGAGCAGTTTCTCCTAGTAACGAGATCTTTTGAGTTGGAGGTAAGTATATTTAATTGAATTTTTATATATATATATATATATGCTTATATATATGGAAATATATTCTTGTGTTGTATACGAAATTATGACTTGTTGGCAATTTGTCTGGATTACTTGTTATACTGCGAAGTTGTCATTAAGTGATTATATGTGATTATGGTGCATGGAAGTTAGATGGGTAATTGTGTGTACTATATGTGATTCTTAAATAAAATTGAATATTGAAGTTACCGATGGGGATTTGATTGTTGAATGACAATGAGTGAGGAGAATATTGTGAACTGAGATAAGTAATGACTTACCTAACTGGGGGGCATACTGCAATGGCTTATGGTGATATGATTAATGACGAGCTGTGTGCTGTCATTGATCGAGGGAGATGATGTAACATATCATACGAGCTGTGTGTTGTGTGATATGATGAATGATGAGATATCATACGAGCTGTGTGCTGTGTGGTATCAGTGACGATGGGGTATCATACGAGTTGTGTGCTATGTGGTACCGAAAAAAAAAGAGATATTATGATTGAGGAGATGATAGCCGGCATAGACCATTGAGTGATGCACTCCAGCAGGGGTAAGCAGGGCCCTAAGGAAATAAACAATAAAGTCGAGTATTATGTGTAATTTGATATATGACTGTTGGTATATGTTATTTCTTATATTTGTTGTATTGCATGATACTCGTTTTATTATGTATGTGCGTGTATATGTATAAGTTAGTTAGCTATACTTATTGAGTAGGCAGCTCATCCCTTGCCAATATTTTTCAGGAGATAGATCGCGGTGACTAGCTACGTTAAATTGGAAGTCGTGAAATGGATTTGAATAGGTGGGTCAGCCGTGACATCTGAAGCCAAGGGTTCTGTCTATATGATTATTAAACATCTAGTCTTTTGTCGAGTTTGCGTTTTAGATTTTGTTATAGCCTGAGACTTTCATCTTCTGGAGTTTGTACATAAGTATACATGTAGCGTGGTAGATATAAACTTTTGACAACATTTATCATCATCATATATATATATATGTTATATGTTTAATACGATTGATTATATTTATTTTAAATAAAATCTCTTATAAGATAGGTTATAAAAAAAAAAGAGGAGTATAATTAGTGATAATACAGTATAGTTACGTAGGGGGTGTCACAATAAGTGTAAATTATATTAAACCCAATAAAGAATATAATGATCGGTAACATATATGCTTTTGGAGTTGAAGTAGTAAAGCATGAGAGCGCTTAGATTAAGTAGAATCCCATCTTTTTATCCATTAATCAACTTCATACTTGGTAGCTTTTCAGCCTTCGGATTTCATATTTTCTGCTTTAGTAAAGATGGTCGCACCCCTTATCACAACAAAGATGAGGATCAGGATCACCTCATTCTTTTATATTTGTTGCCTAATTAATTCGATTTGACTAAACTTTGTTTGAATATTTTTTTTTAATCTTTTTTCCTCTCTCCTTTTTAGTAAATTAAATAACCAATCAAATTTCCAGGGTGAAAGAATAGGATAATATTATGTTTTTGTCAATTTAATTTTCAACCATAGTATTAGAGATTAGTTATGGTAATTATTAGTTAAGCAGAACGTGAATTGTTCCACCAATGCTATTCTAACAACAGTTTGACATGTCCTAACAATGTTTTGACCTTGCACTAATAATACGCCTGCAGTCTAACATCTAGGCATTGGAATTGTGAATGATTTGGGGGACACAAAAACGACAACAACCTCCATTTTCTCCAACTCTTTAATTATACCATCCTCGAATTCAAGTGATTTTTGCTCACAGACACAAGAGGAAGAAAAAGGGCAGCAAGTAGTTGTTAGAACATAGGGTTCGATGTCGATGTGTTTGCCCAACATTTTGACCTTGTATCAATCACATTTATGGTTCATTCACCATATATATCCAGTGGATTCCAGCTCCAACTTATGTGTCATTTGGAGGAGGTTTCCTTCTTTCCCCCCATTTTTTACACGAGGTATCCCAAATTCATTGAATTCGAAACTAATCTTTGCCCGCGATTCTTGGTTGTTGCTGGTTCAAGAAATGTTTGCACATGATGAGATTGGAACATGGACTTTTCTCTAGATAATTCGACCCCACACATGTGTTGTGTGGAATGCAATCTTTTGAATTTTTGACGTAGGTTTTCACTTGGTTAATGAATTTACTCTATGAGTTCTGAACCATTAATTTGTCAAGCGGGTATCATGGATTTAAATTTGATCAGATATATAGATATTTATTTATTTATTTAATTATCTCTCTACGAAAAAGAAATAGCCTTTTACCTCCCTAAATTTTTTTAAAAGAAGCAATTTACCTCCCTGTCTAAGGAGGTAAATTGCTTTCTTTTTAAAAAACATAGAAAGGTAAATTGTTTCATTTTAAAAAACACGGAGAGGTAAATTGCTATTTTATTTTTCATAAGGGGGTAAATTGTTCATTTGCAATATCATATTAGAGTAAATTGCAAATTTCCCTTTTCTTGTTATTAAATAAATAATTAATTATGAATTGATATTTTAATATAACAATGAAACTATTATTTTTCATTAAAAAAAATATACAATAGGACGTTTGTAGGCATTTATTATGGGGGTTTTGAGATAGTGGTAAGTGTAATTAGTAAATATTAATCACGTCAAAGGAATTAAGAGATGAGGTAAGGAATATGAAGTTGATAATGAGTGGGGGTTATTCGTAATCAACATGTCTCAGTGTGGTGGTGGGCCCACTTTTATCATGACTCAAAGTCGCTCTTTTCCTTATACTCAATTTACAAAGCTGAAGGAGTGAAGGTAAATTTGGCGAGTGTCACGCTTTTCCCCCTGCCCATCCACGCCTTTGCACCATTAATCAATTCACACACACACACGACAATTAGTCAACAAATGTTAATCTATATATAATAAAACAGAATCATTGAAACTATTCGCTCAATCGTTATGTATGTGCAAATGCGGATAGCATCAATGAACTCTATTATGTCAAATGAAATTTAATTACTTTTTAAATAAAAGAGAAAAAAGATATTAGTATTTATCCAAAAGAATATAATCGATAATATATATTTATATACTTTTAATAAGTAAATAAAAAATATATTTACTTATTTTATAGATAACATCCAATAGTTTATCCACAAGAGAATTGTATTTTCTAAACAATAATTAAATAGAACTATATAATATTCTTTTAAATATAAAAATAAGTAAATAATTAATATATTAAAAATTAAGTAAATAACTATAAAAATACGAAAGTATATTAAACACATAAATAAATTTGGATTATTTTACTAACTATTTACCTGAAAAAATGAATCAATTTTTTGGATAAACAAATAATGGTACACTTATCTAAATTTAAATATAAGATAAATGATAAATTTTTAAGTTCCAAATAAACTAAGTAAGTAAAAATTACAAATAATTCAGAATTTAAATTAAAATGAGTAATAGACAAATAATTCAAAATTTAGAAAAATAATTAGTGAATTTTAAAAATATAAGAATATTATTTAATGTTAAAATTATTTTTAGATTAATTGTATCCTTGTCTAATTTATCTTTTGGATACATTCAAATTATTTACAACACTAAATAAAAATAAAATATTTTCTTACATGGCAAAATAAAATTCAAATAGACACCGAAGAATTATCGTTTATAAAACCTAATAAAAAAATTTATAAATAAAGTAATTTTTTTATGTAAAAAAAAGTTAAATTTAATATGATAATAATCACATATAAAAAAAATATTGAAAGATGTAAAAATAAGTTTGTTTACCTGAACAAATTTATAAATCTTTATAAAATCAAATAATCTATCATTTATCTAATTTAAATAAAATAAAATATTTGTGCAATTTATAATCAAAGAGATTAAAAGAATATAAGAATCTGTGATTGTATGGATATTTTTCTAAATAATTAATGATAACTCATACAATTCAAGAAAACTTATATTTTATATAATTTTTATTAGAACTAATATACAAAGATAGATAATTTTTGTTCAACTTAAGTATAAATTTTCAAATATTTATTATTATAGTCACGATTTAAACTGAAAATACTCCCCGTACCTTAGCACAAGTTTTGTACTAGTTAAATAAATAAATTAGTGTGGGAAGCAAATTAAAGAGAAAATGTTAGAAACGTTGATTGACATGACAATTATTACAACATTATAAGTAGCGGAAATGTAGGAGACGGTTTGTAGTAATATATATATATAATAGGAAAATTCTTATCCGAATCAAGTTATTGCATTTACACTTGATATATAATTGGTTTAGGTTGCACTTGTCATGTAATTGATTTAGATTTGAGCAAACCAGGTTCGAACTAAAATTTTCCATACACGGGCTACTCTTGCCTTACTTATCTTTTCTTAAATTTATCAAGGCATGCCTTTTTTATTTTCTTATTTTTGCTTCCAATTATTCTTTGCTTTTTGCTGCTAATTTATTGCGTTAATAGCCCACTTAGTTATTTAATTCAAAAATTAATGATGCCATAATTCAGGTTGCGTTATTTCCCTTAATTATATATATTCTTTTGCAGCTCCTACTCAACTTTTTTCTTTTTTAATAATTGTTATGTACGTTCGAGAAGATAAAAATGTTCAATCAAGAGCGCCAATACTTAATTTCTAGCCACAAAGAAAAGTAGAAATGTAGATTATGGTGGAGAATTACGTAGTCGTATTTGCATAAAGTCGGTGTAATTAATTAAGCTTGTATTATAATTCTTTTATCACAAATGATTAGAGAAAAAGGCAAAGGAATATATATAAAAATCGTATTATTAACTTCATAACTTAGAATTAAGAACAATTAATACTTCATATTAGGTGTTGTCATCAATCATAGTCTTCCCCAACTTTATGTCCAAATTTGAACTTCGACCCTACTCAAACTCCAGGAGACAACTTAGTTCACACCATCACACACTCACATTCCACCATGCAACTGTTTTTCGCCTATTTTATTTTTCTTTTTCGTAACACGTTGTTCTACCTCTGTATAATATCGAACATAAACAATTACAAACAATCAAATTAATAATATCACATAAACTAACACCTAGCTATTATAGCAGCAAATCATGCATACTATATAGTAGAAATAATATCAACCCATGCAGACATTCGAACCTATGACCTCTAGAATTATAGGGCCTTAGCTTCGCCAACTAAGCTAGGCCTCCTCGACAATCTTTCACATTAAATATATAAATCAACACATTACATTTTAAGAAAAAAAAAACCCAGAAAATCAACTTAGAGTATTATCGATGATGTGTGTATTGCCCCAAATGTGCCAATGGGCCTTAGCGGCCCAAAGAAGTAATATAGGCCCAAGATGCCAGAGGCTCGGAGCAGCCTAGGGGCCTAGGTCGACTTGACCTGCAACTCGCCAGAAAGGATGACCATTACCTGGAAAATGTGTCAGAATGACGACAGCTGGCCCAAAGCAAGTGGACACCCTTAAGCCCTATAAATACCCTCATCTGACACATTTATGGTACGGATTTATTATCCCCAATAAGGACTACTAGATCGCACCCTTTTATCTCGAACTACTAACTGACTTAAGCATCGGAGGATTTTCGTTGGGAAAACCCCCAGCTAGCCTAACGATCTTCTTTTCTCAAGCCCAAAGCAGTCATCTGAGGAGATCCCATACGACCTGCGACCTGGAACAGGGCGACCTCGGATCAATCGACACCACAAAAAATTAATATAGTGGTGTTATACACCACCGTTTGTGAGTGAAAAATAGATAAAATTTAAAAGAAATAATAATAATTATATTAATATGAAATAATATCATTTGTAATTAACCCAAAAATTTAGTGTGGACCAAGTCTTAAAGAATAAGAGAGTAATTGGGGCCCTTATGTCGATTGGTAACCCCGTTGGCTAGCACTGATTAAGACCCCCTCCTCCCCTCTCAATATGCAATCCACCACCATCAATCCCTTCCTCATTTGCCCTTGCTTCCGACAAGAATTCCTGAAATGCCACTAACCATGTCACATAATTGAGCCAAGACATGCCTGAACCAGGGTCCTGTGGTGGACACTGATTGAGCCAACACATGGTTGAACCATGGTCCATGGTAGACATAGATTGAGCCAGGCATGGTCCTTGGTAGACATTGATTGTGGCTGAACATGGTCTAATTCTTGGACACATATGACCACTTACCAGACACTGATTGAGCCTATACACAACTATGTCTAATCTTTTTGCCATACAATGTTTATTCTTGTTGATAATGCTATATTTAGCGTACCATGAAATTTCGCGACGATAATCTTAAATGATTATTATTATTATTATTATTATTATTATTATTATTATTATTGTCATTTCTTGATTACGTATCCAACTTTAGTATTTTACATGATATGAATGCAAATCATGATCATGTTATATATTAGCTTTACGCAACTTAAAAGGCTATGATATTCATGGGACAAAAGCACTGTTTTTCACTGTGCGATCTCCTCATTCTTTGTTTCTTATTCTTTCAGAAAATCGAGCGCACAAAAGAAAGTTAATACTGTCAATAATTTCGACCATAGTCAAAAGCTATATTGTCGTAATTTTGACTGTCTGAAAGGGAATCAATTGATTGATGAGGACAATTCTTCTTTAGTTTTACATTAGTCATGAGAAGTGAACAAAGGCCAGTGGGATTAGTTGGTAAAACGAGAGATTAACACTTGATTAATCTATCGACAAGATCGATGATGATGATGATGATGAGTAAATATTAGTTAACTTGAGATGTTGTTGTCGTGCCCTTACAACTCTTAGGTTTGTTGATCAATTACTTATAACTTTTTAATTGTCACGATTTTAGTCATTTTTTTGCTGGAATTTCTTCAACGTTGCTGGAAATGTCTAAAATTTGGGCTGCCACGTCAGACAATTCCGACCAAAGGAGGACTAAAATCGTGACAATTAAAAAGCTACAAGACCTTTTTGAAACCCTAAAAAAATAAATGACTAAAATGAGAATGTGGTATAATTACATGACCAAAAATGCCTTTAACCCTATAAATTATTATTGCAAACCTAGCTGATTTTCCACTCCATTGATTTTTGGTATCAACCACTTAATTGGACCAAGAGATCATAAATAACAACAATTGTATTAATTCAACCTTTACCAGAAGAATCCAATGCAGAAAAATGGTACACACAACCAACTTTTCTAATAATCTTGATAATTAACAATTTCAAGAACTTGATAAAAAATAAAAAAGGAAAAAGAAAAGGGTTATTTTCTTTTTTTCTTTTTTCTTTGTTTCACATGAGCATTAAATTTGCATGGCCCCCCATGCATTAATGCATGAAAAAGTCATATCCCCGAAAATTTTTAATGAAAAAATTAATTTCAGTGAACCAATTTATATATCAAGAACCTAAGGCTAGTATTCAACAACAGTTAGCTCTTGAAGTCATCATTGATGGTGATGTGCAGATCCTATACGTCTCTCAATCTTTTTAGCATCCCTTTTTTCTCATTTCTTTTGAATATTATATATATATATATTTTTTATATCCCATGGTCCATTATTTTACGTAACTTTTTCCCATTTAAATATATAATTTATTTTCAGGAAAATAAATTAAAAAAAAAACTCTCTTCATTTGCCAAAATAATGCATGTAGATGAGCGGCGTACGATGTTGGTTACAAAGCAGTGATTGACTAAAATAATCAGGAGGCGGTGAAGAAACAAGAACGGACGTTGATAGCTAGCTAGCTAGTAAACTTGCTGTGGAAATGATGAAGAAGAGGGCCACAAGTGGGCGCAGGATAAGCACGTGGGCATCTCCTTTCTTTCATCGCCTGCACGCTGCAGCCATGGTGGCTTAATTAGCTAACAAAAATATTAAGAAAAAAAGAAAAAAGAAACAGCCACCAGGGAATGATTGGCAGTTACTTGTGAGTACGAAAAACAACCTTAAATTTTTTTTGCAGGTTTTGTTTATTCTGTCTTTCCTGAATTCAGTAACATATTCATGTTTCTTTCTTTCCTTCTTTTTCATTTTTATCTCTTCTTGTGGGGTGTGTTTGTGTTTATTACACAAGATTTGATCTTTTGATGGGATTGGTTGTCTCTTAGATTCTTGTTTTCTTTTCTTTGCATGTCCATGTCAGTTTGGGCCAAGAACTTGACTGAAATGACAAGGATTTATGGGGTGGTTGATTTTCTTCAAACTTTCTTTTATGTATAAATTTTCATTAATCTCCTACCTAGTCATCACATGATAGCAATCTCATACGTTTTCGAATATCTCCCAGGTTCTTGATGTTTCCTTATCCCTTCATCAGACTTCTGCAGTCTCTTTCTGCTTCAACTTAGAACTGAATTTCTGTTTTTCGATTGTTTTCGGATTCATCAAGATTATCAGTGGTGGACAGGAACTTCGAACCCTGAAGAAGTTATTGATTTTGTTGTCTGAATCTGAAAATGGTGTTTCACTTCTGGTGAATTCCAGAGTTCAGTACATCAGTTTTCAGAAATGAAGTTCATGAAACTTGGATCTCGGCCCGATACTTTTTACACCACAGAGGCTGTCAGGTAATTCTTATTGTCTATTTTCTTTGGTTTTCTGGTGAAGAATAAGGATTAACTTAAGTACTCTGTAAGAATCCTAACATAAGCTGCAAGAATTCTAACATAAGCTGCGGGTTTCAGTTGTTATGTGATGAAAAAAGAGTTGTGTTTCTTGAATATTTTCAGGTCTGTGTCATCAGAGGTTTCAAATGATCTTATCATTCAAGTGAAAGGAAGCAGATATCTACTCCACAAGGTAATAACTTTTCATTCTACTCAACTGTTGTGTAAGAAGGGAAAATTAGTACATAAGTTTGGTTTTGTTCATTACAACAGTTTCCTCTGCTATCCAAGTGCCTGCGTCTTCAGAGGCTATGTTCAGAAGCCTCTGAATCCTCCCAACTCCAATTAGTCCAACTCCATGATTTCCCCGGTGGTGTCGAGGCGTTTGAACTCTGTTCTAAGTTCTGCTACGGTATCACAATTACTCTCAGCGCCTACAACATCGTGTCGATCAGATGTGCAGCAGAATACCTTCAAATGACCGAAGAAGCCGAGAAGGGCAACTTAATCCACAAGCTAGAAGTCTTCTTGAATTCTTGTATCCTTCATGGATGGAGGGACACAATTGTGACTTTACAGAGCACCAAAGCTTTCCCTGTATGGTCAGAGGATCTTGGGATCACCGGTAGGTGTATTGAGGCCATTGCTGCAAAGGTTCTATCTCATCCCTCGAAGGTGAGCTTGTCACACAGTTATTCTAGAAGAGGGAGAGACGACGTATCGTGCAACGGTTCAGAGAGCCACCGGCAAAAGAGTAAAGGCTGGTGGGGTGAAGATTTAGCAGAATTGGGGATTGATCTTTATTGGAGGACAATGATAGCCATAAAATCTGGTGGAAAGGTACCGACGAATCTCATTGGTGATGCGTTGCGAATTTACGCGTCCCAGTGGCTGCCCAACATATCAAAGTACATTGAGAAGCAAGGTGAATCTGATAGTGAACTTGGGGAGGTGACATCAAGGCATAGGCTGCTGCTGGAGTCAATTGTTAGCTTATTACCAGGAGAGAGAGGTTCAGTTTCTTGCAGTTTTCTGCTGAAATTACTCAAGGCAGCTAATATACTAAAAGCTTCTTCATCAACAAAGACAGAATTGGCAAGAAGAATTGGGCTTCAGTTAGAGGAAGCCACAGTGGGTGACTTGTTAGTGCCTTGTCTGTCATCCACAAATGGGATGATATACGATATCGATGTTGTAATGACTATAATAGAGGAGTTCATGTTACAGGGGCAGAGCCCTCCTACAAGCCCTCCAAGAAACAAGGGGAAATTCGAAAGGCAAAGATCACGATCAGCGGAAAACATTGATTTGGAGTTTCAAGAGAGAAGGAGATCATCTTCTGCATCACATAGCTGCAAACTCAAAGTGGCAAAGCTTGTGGATGCATATCTGCAAGAGATAGCCAAGGACAAGAATTTGCCTTTGTCAAAGTTCATTGCCGTTGCAGAAGCCATTCCAGAATTCGCCAGGCTAGATCACGACGATCTCTACAAGGCTATCGACATTTACCTAAAGGTACCACAGAAAACTTATTGAATTTTCACTTCATTTTAAGATGTAGTCACATCGTATCCGAAGAATACCAACTTTCTTGACCTTTATGAGCAGTCTATAATGGATTTGTTGGAGAGTGATCATGATATATCAACTGTCTCCACTTCAGATTAGAAAACCAAAATCCTATCTTTCCATAGTCAAATTATGTAATGAAATCTGAGCAAGTAACTATTTCCATGATTTTCCAAATGATTCTACCACTTCATAGTATTAGTGGCAGCCCTGTTGAGAAGTAGAAGAACTTTTATAGAAGTTCCGTTTGATTGACCATGCAGGGACATCCGGAGCTCAATAAGACTGAACGCAAACGCCTATGCCGAATCCTAGACTGCAAAAAGCTGTCTGTGGAAGCCTGCATGCACGCTGCACAAAACGAGATGCTCCCGTTAAGAGTAGTAGTTCAAGTTCTCTTCTTTGAGCAAAATCGGGCTGCAATGGCCGGTGGCGGCCAAGCAGCTGAGCTGCCAAGCAACATCAAGGCTCTATTAGCAGGTCATAAGACGCAATCAAAGGCTACAGCCTCTACCATCCCATCAGAAGACCAGTGGAGTGTCTCAGGCTTGAAGTCACCAAAGTCTAATCTTTCTACCCGGAAAATGAAGCTGGCTGAAGACGATGGCTTAGACGACAATTTCCCCGATGGAACTGAAAAATGTTCAACAAAAACCAAGTCCGTATGCATGATTCCCAACAGACCTAAAAGAATGTTCAGCAAGCTCTGGCCTATCAGTAGAAGTGCATGTGAAAAGAACTGAGAATTTTTTATTGTTCAAAGTTTTCGGGTTGGGGTGGTTAAATATTTGTACCAGGGTAAATAATACTCTGCCTTCATTTCATTTCTTTTTTTCTACTTTGTTCTAATTCTTGTGGAACCTTGTAATAATTAGGACAAGCAAATCCCTTGTGATATAACTGGTGTAACCTATGCTAATGAAAATAAGTAAACAGTATATTGACACAGGAGAGAAATTCTATTAGGAACCTTCTTCTGTCAAGTTGCACTTGTAAAATTGAACTGCAATAGCCAATACGCCGATATCGTTTATATTTATATAGAGCTCTACTTCCACAGCTACACTGTAAAAGTTCTAAATTTTGATAAACACGAATATTTCAAGTCATTCTTGACAATCCATTCAATGAAGCATTCTACCTTGTAAATAATTTTTCATCTTTTTCCTTGTTAGATTATAGCTTGATGTTAAGCATCTACGAACAGAAGACGAGTCGTGATAAGTGAAGATAAGGATGTCAAGGTTTCGTTCTTGTTCAGGGTCTCTCATACTGGAAACGAACTAAAGTTCGTTGAGATCGAAGTTCCTGTTAAATTCTGACAATCTAATCTTATGATCCAGTCGATGATTTAATTGTCATGTTGTCTTGATCAGGATCTCCGCAGTGCAAAAACTACCTTCATCACATTGCATCAGACATGAACAGTGAATTTCTTCGTTGTCTAGTGCCGTCTGGTGTAATCTTTGATGATTAAACGGTAAATCAATAATCATAAGTACAAGACTGATTAGACCAAAAGTAAAGACACAAAGCATGCTTGTTTTCATTTCAGGTCTGTCTGATCATTCCTTCTGATGACTAATCCCAATTCAGGCTTTCACACAAAGTTACTATGCAAGAAAAGCGCTGGCATCATTCATTTCCTCATCTAGCAACAAATCAGCCAACAACGGTGAGATTTGCTCCAAACTTCATGAGATAACTGAACTGAAATGGCTCCAGAAACATAAACTGATCACATACATAGGACTCATTGTCTTACATATAGATAATAATCAGACGACAACCTCCCAGGAATCCAAATACGACATAGGACGTCTCATGAACTTATATATATATATATAGGAGCCATAAATTGATCTTACAATAAGCACCATGAACATGACATGATCTCTGATCCATTGCATTATTACTGAGCATTCACCGCATTATTAGCAACTTTAGTCGACTGCGAATCGTGGGAGTCGATGCTCTTAGTCCTCTGGAGGCTTGGAGTGCGGTGGAGGCGGCAACGGAACGAGCCAGGATGTGTCGTCGGAGAGCATAAGCAGTTGTGCTTAGTAATACTTCCTTGCCTAGCAAGCCCACCAGAAGATACAGGGGATATGACTTCTGCAGCCTCATGAGATGGAACTTCCACCTTCATATCTTTGCTGATCGCTGCTTCATTATCCATTTTCTTCCTGAAATCATGAAAAAACTGATACTCAACAACAGAATTATACAAAAAGAAAAGAAAGAAAGGTTTCAAAGATCATTCAAACTTAATACCTATGCAAGAACCAGGAAATAAGATATCGGGTTTGGTTTAAATAAGAGAATAGGGTGGTGAGTGGGATAGGAAAGGGATATGTGAATAATTTGGATGAGATAAGAAATGTGGTGGGAAGTAGGAAATAAGCACTAAGTTTATAATTTGATAAAAAGTTTACAGAAATCGAAACTGTATAGATCATGCCACGTCAATCAGGACAATATAAAAGGGATTTTTTTGAATCGAAATAAAAAAAATTAAATTAATTAAATATGATAGTGTATGTGTCACGAGTAGGATGATGTAGTTGATCCCAACTTTTACCACAAGCAAATCCATCATCCATCACTTTATCTAATGCTTCAACCACTCTACTAAATATACATCCAAAAGAAATAAACAGGAATCCCATTGGGGATATTTTTGCTTTTTCTTATCTTTGTTGAATTAATCATGAGAATAACATGCCCAATGGAGCACCTTTTGGAGGGGTCCCACTTCCCATCCCTCATACTCGTCATCATGATCATGATCATCATGGAAGACATTCTTGTTGAGGGTCAATTTGTAGCTTATCACGTGAAATTCTACCCCAAATTTGATTCGGTTGAGGTTAAATTAATGATATGGCAAGTGCAATACATTTATCATGTGATTAGTGTGCAATTCAAGAAAAGTGACCAATCACATAACAAATATATCACACTTACTATATAATTGATTTTATTCGACCAAATCCGAAATCACTTCCCCTTATCAAGACCAATAGCGCATTGAAGTTGCATGGCACCTTGATTTAGGTCGTACTCATTACTTAATGCATGATGAGGTGGAATTTTGAAGTTTCTTGACTTTTTCTTTTTCCAATTTGGGCTTTCGGGTCATTACAGTTTGGGATGAGTATCCATTAAGCTGTTGAAGTAGATGATGAAGCCCACCTCATAGAGCCCTTGGTCCATTACTAGCATAATTATACGAAATTACGTTTTTCTCCATGCAGAAATCACTTTTACGATGAAATACATAATTATTTTTTTATTGTGAAAAAAATTGGAACTGACATCTAGTGTAGTAGTGTTATTAACCATCATTTATGAGTATAGAAAGTTTTATATATATATATATATATATATATTAGTATAGATGAAAAAACTGGAACCGACATTTATCATGTATGTCAAGGGTGATATGTACTAAAAAGAAAACCTCTCCCTCATAATTCATACTATAAATCAATAAATGCTGCTTCTATCTCTTATTTAAGTTTACCAACTGCAGTAACTTATGTCCTCTCAAGAATGAGGGTGTTCAAATTCTACTATAAATTCACTTTAAAGATATCAAATATTAAATAATTCAACAGTATGAATATTATAAATTATTGTACGAAAATGCATATACTGTAATTAATAAAGATGTATTCACAAAATTATATCATTAGTGTCGGGTATCGATCTCCAGCACTAGCCCAGGAATTACACGGAATTTCAATCGAAATTGAGTTACAGAACTCTAATTACAAAACTAAACAACAGTAATTAGAATAGTAGTAATAATAACTCAACAAGGCTCATAAAGCCAGATCCGGAGATCGAGACCCTAAGCCACAAAGGCTGCAACCCAAATCACTGGTTGCTTGGAATACTCTCGGCCACACAGGCTTTAGACCACCAAGATCTACGAACCGACCAATGCCACAAGGCAAGGATCAGTCACCGGCCACAAAGGCACACAAGGCCACAAAGGCTCAACCACAAAGGTTTTAGGATGCCACAGAGGCTGTACCACGAAGGTATTACAGAACGAATGGAGGTGAAGTGTTTTAAGGTGGAAGAAGGAGAACAAAAGATTCGAATGTTCAGCTGGGTTGGATTAAACCAGTTGGGCCAGTGTGCAGATGGGCCAGAACAATAATTAGTCGGGCCAAGAGTATTCCAGCCATCCAAAGTGATTGGGCTGGACCTTGAGGATTGGGGCCATAATACAACATTTGGTATCAGAGCCTTCGGGCTCTCGCTGGCCGTTGAAGCTTTGGTAAAAGTCATCTGATCCTTGCTCCTTTACTGCTTTGTGATTATCTCTGCTTAGTTTTGATTTCTGCTTCCTGCTGTTCTGTCTTGAGCTTTTCTGCCACTCTGTTATTCTGCTGTTGTTGCTTAGTGCTCAAACTGATATCATGCTCTGTGCTACCCTGCTTAGTGCATAATCTGCTTAGTACTGATTATTGATTACAAACTTATGCTTAGTGCTTAGTACCAATCTGTTTTTTGGAGTATCCTGAATACTGCTTCGTGCTATTCTGTTATCCTACTTAGTGCATACTTTTGGCATCTTAGTGATATCTTGCTTAGTGATAAAACTGGTATTCTGTTGTGTACTGCTTAGTGTTGTCCTGTTTAGTACAAACATTTTTTAGTTTTCACTGTTATCTGATTGGCTTAGTGCTATTCTTTTTCTTAGTGCGAACTTTCGTGGTGTAAACCTTGCTAAGTGCAACAAGCTATTAGAATTGTTTTAACTGCTTAAGTGATCTCTTTGGTGAAGAATTGTTGATTCTGCTGTTATTATCGCTTAGTGTATACTGTACTTGACCTCGATCAACCCCTTCCCTATTTCTTCACCTGGCCCGGCTCTTGAGGCTGTCAGGTATCTGGTTGAAGGTAGAGAAGGTCCCCTTCTGCATCTGTTGTTCTGAATGTATCCGTTGCCATTAAATCATCTTTGCCATGGTTGTTTACAACTTGCATCCGTTTGATGAAAAAACTGATTTCTCAATTTGGCAACAAAAGATGAGAGATATTTTGATTCAGCAAAGAGTTTTCAAAGCCATCGATGGCAAATTTTCTGAAAATATTTCTGATGAAAAATGAATTGAAACTGATGAGTATGCCTATTCCTCCATTATCTTTAATTTGCCAGATTTTGTGATTAGGAAGGTAGGTAAGCAAGAAACTCCTAAAGATTTATGGGATAAGTTAGAAGAACTTTATACTGAAAACTCGTTACCAAGCAAGATTTTTCTACTTGAGAAATTTTTCCGGTATAAGCTGGACATGTCTAAGAACATTGATGATAATCTTGATGAGTTCACAAAACTAGTTCAGGACATTAAGCTAACAGGTGATAAGAATATTGATGATTATTCTCCTATTGTGCTTTTAAATGCTTTTCCTGATTCATACAGTGATGTTAAAACTGCCATTAAGTATGGTAGGGATCATGTTAATCTAGAAACTATTGTAAACGGGTTAAAGAGTAAGGAGATGGACATTAAGGCTAACAAACCTAGCCAAAACCAATTTGAAGTAAACTTTGTGAAGGGTAAGACTAGGAATTCAGGCTACAAACAAAAGAATTATAAGTCTAGATCAAAAGATGATGATAGTGAGGATGATAAAAAGAAAGAAAGGAAGTGTTACAATTGTGGGATTAAAGGGCACTATATTAAGGACTGTAGAAAACCTAGAAAAGACAAAAGTGATAGAAATCAGGATAGTGATGAAGAAGCAAATGTTGTAATTGAAGATAGTCCTAGTGAAGTCTACTAATGTTGTGATCACTTGTTCTGTTTTTTCTCTCTTCTTTACTAACCCAAACTTTTGCAAGTATGTTTTGTTTTGTTTTGCAGGTACCCCCTAAGTGTCCAAGGCAAAAAAAATGGCAATGATGAATACCAAGATCCGGCCTTGGGCCAGGTTTCCTTTTTCGGGTCCTGGTCTAAGGTAGAGATTGTTGAGTGTGGCCCATGACCCTTAAGGGAGGCCCAAGCCCGATGTCAGTCCACCTATCTGTCTGGATGGCCCAAGACCTAAAATTGGTGACCCGACCCACTTGTTTACCCGACCCGGCCGATCCACTATTTAACCCTTGCCCTAACCCTAATCTGGAGATAGTTGTCTTCTCCTTCCTTCCCCCTTCCCCCGACCCCTCGTGTTCTGGAACCTCTGGATTCTCCCTCTTCCATTAACAATGGTGTTGGGACTTGGCTCGGCCATCTCTCTCCACCACTCACTGCCGACTCTGATTCACTATAAATGGCCCCCTCCTCTCATGCCTCCGTGATAGATACAGAATAAGAACTCTTCTTCCTCATTTCCAAAAACGGGTATTCTGTTGTGTACTGCTTAGTGTTGTCCTGTTTAGTACAAACATTTTTTAGTTTCCCCTATTATCAGATTGGCTTAGTGCTATTCTTTTTCTTAGTGCAAACTTTTGGGTATCGATCTCCAGCACTGTGTGCTCGGGCAAGGCATACGAGATAGGCATGGCGAACACATTGGTCGGTTCGTAGATCTTGGTGGCTTAGTGGTATTCTTTTTCTTAGTTTCCACTTTACACCGCTGTTATCTGATTGGCTTAGTGCTATTCTTTTTCTTATCACTGTTAGGTATCGATCTCCAACACTAGCCTAGGAATTACACGGAATTTCAATCAAAATTGAGTTACAGAAAATCCTAATTACAAAACTAAACAGCGGTAATTAGAATAGCAGTAATAATAACTCAACAAGGCTCATAAAGCCAAATCCGGAGATCGAGACCCTAAGCCACAAGGCAAGGATTAGTCACCGGCCACAAAGTCACACAAGGCCACAAAGGCTCAACCACAAAGGTTTTAGGATGCCACAGAGGCTGTACCACGAAGGTATTACAGAACGAATAGAGGTGAAGTGTTTCAAGGTAGAAGAAGGAGAACAGAAGATTGGAATGTTCAGCTTATTGAAGCACAAAGCCTCCAGAAGGTTTATATAGTGGTCGGACTCCATAACTCCTGGAGGGGCCGATTGGGTGAGGGAGATGGCGGTTGAGAGAACAGAGGCCATGGGGAAATGAAGGGGTGACTTTGGGAATCAGATTAGGGTTGTGGGGAAGGAGAAAGGTTTAAAAGTAGCAGATGACTTGTAAACAGGGTCGGGTCGGATTAAACCAGTTGGGCCAGTGTGCAGATGGGCCAGAACAATAATCAACCGGGCCAAGAGTATTCCAGCCATCCAAAATGATTGGGTTGGACCTTGAGGATTGAGGCCACAATACAACAATTAATGATAAATTCCTCTAGTTTCTTCATCATTTACCATGTGTCATCATATTACTTAAATGCGTTTGTTGTCACTAATATTTTTACTGAAAGTTCACTACAAAATAATTTACATTTCGCTATATTATGAATGATCACGGGTCAAACATCGTGGTAAATTAATATTATTGACCACGGTTAAATAAAATCAACGTAAAAACTTAAATTATTGCCACAGTTAATTAATATTTGTCATGGTTTGGCCATATAGCAGAAACAACATCTAATGGTTGTTGCAAAGATATGATTAATTTGTATTCGTCGTGTTTTTTTTTCTTTTACCATAATTTTTAATCACAGTGAAAAATTATATCTTTTTTTAATGGTTGGTATAATTATGATAAGATCACAAACTATTATCAGTTAATATTTTGTAAAGAAAAAAAATCCATTAATATGTATGTTCATCAAAGAGAATGAATGCGAGGTGCGGCCATCTCACTACAAAGTACTATTACATATATGATATTATATATATGGGAGAAGTTGTATCAATAAGGACCATATACCACCAATAAAGTCCAACTTTTGGACTTGAATAACACAACTCTTGATTAAATTATAATTGTGACACCCCCTACGACACAACACTTTATCGTTACTAATCATTATACTCTTCGAAATTATAAGTTGTCTTATAAAAATTTTCATTCTAAACTAATAAGATAAATTCTATTTTTTTCGATATAATATAATTCTATAAATATATCTTAAATCACGATAAGTATCATCAGAAGCTTATATTTACTAGGCCACAAATATACTTATGTACAAACTCCAAAAGATGAAAGTTTCAGGCTGTTACAAAATTTAAAACGCAAACCCGACAAAAGACTAGATGTTTAATAGTCATATGGCCGAACCCACGGCTTCAGATGTCACGGCTGACCCACCTATTCAGATCCATTTCCCGACTCCCAATTTGACGTAGCTAGTCACCGTGATCTATCTCCTGAAAAATATTGGCAAGGGATGAGCTGCCTACTCAATAAGTATAGCTAACCAGCCTATATACACGTCATGTCACAAACTAACGAATATTCAATATAAATATATATGTATGAAATCATAATAAAGCCATAAAGTAATCAATGCCACAATCATGCATTAATACATAATGCAATATCTGAAGTCATAGTTTTATATTCTTAGGGCCCTGCTTACTCTAATTGGAGTACATCAGTCAATGGTTCTGCCGGCTATCATCATCTCAATCAATGTCATATCGTATACAGCACAGGATACCCGTCGAATGTGATATCCCCACACTATCTGAGTGTGTAGCAATATCAGCACAGAACATCACAATGAACATGGCATCCCCACACCACCCCAGTGTGTAGCTATCAGCACAGGATATCCCCCGCTACCCGGAATACCCCGGTACCCTACGCGCCATGGTACCTAGCTTATTCATTTTTCTCATATCACACCGTCAATCACATCATCATCAACACATCAACACAAACCATTGACTATGTTCCCCAACTAGGTAAGTCATCTCTTTATCCCAATTGAACGATATACTCATAATTGACTTTTTCATTCAACTCCTTGCAACAATAAAATATAATATACGACAATCATCTGTCAACATTTATATTACATAAATAACTACAAATAAACACGTAACGACAATTTCACAGAATAACCACGTAATCCAAATAAGCATCTATAAATATCAATCAGGTTTACGATAAACAAATATAATTATATATACTTATATAGATCCAATTAACTATACTTACCTCGATCCCAAAACGATTATGCTAGTAGGAGTTTATTAGTCTTCTACTTTATCCTCGTGTCCTATAATGCGTTATAATATGTATAATCAATATATATTGAAAATAACGTAAGTTACGACTGAAATTACTAAATATATGCGTATATTTTATATCAATCTTTTAATATTTCATTTATATTAAAATTCAAACCTCCATTCATTTCTCGTCTAAATTTTAGACGCTATAAACTCCCCGGTATACATCCAATTTATCTATTAACTCATAAAAGCTTATTCTATCAAACCCCTCATGTTTTTATAATTATTATCCTTTATACCATCCGTAATTGAAATTACTACAAATATCTCATATTTCTTTTTAATAATTATAATTTTCTCAAATACAATTTTCCTAATATTTCTCAAATATAATTCCCTACTATCCCTATTAATTTCTACCAATTCTTTACTATAATGATAATTATTTTAAACACTGGTACATACAATTATGTATTTAATTAATAAACCCGACCAATTTGAATAGTCCATTATAACAACTACTAAATCTAGTAGGTTACATAATTTTATGTCATTAGCTATAATATTCTAGTCCAATTAAATATATACCCGAACACTAATTTGTATAAATGCTCAAATTTAATAAATTTTCCGGTTAAATAGTAAATCGAATAGTACAAATCATATTTAATAAATGCACTAATTAAACAAGGTTAATATAATAATTAATTTATAATTTATCATAAAATATACGAACCTGTTTTCGCTTCTGAAACTTACACATTTGAGTATGTGTAAATGTGTGTGTTTAATTGTTGATATATGTTGAATTTGCTTTCTTTATTTGTAAGTTAAACATGTGTGTGTCTTGAATTAGTGAGGCAGCCACGTGTGGCTGCCGTAATTTATATCTACTCTTTTCTTTTTTTTTTTTTTTTTAATTTTATTACAATTGCAATTTAGTCCCCAATTTTTAAGTTTATATATAATTTAACCATAAATATTTAATAAAACTCCAATTTAATCCTTTCAAGTTTTAATATATTCAAATTTCAATCTATAACTTATAATTAAATTAGATTTTCTTAATAATTACTAATTAGTCCCTCGATTATGAATAAAATTATATGGACGTTACAATAATGGTCCACCCCTTTTAATTATTTTTATAGATAATTAGTGATACCTTTGTAATAACATAAATATAATGACAATTTAGTAATTATTTTCATTAAATTATCATTTTATATGTATCACTAATTATTTCTAGTCACAATTTAATGCATAATCTTTTATCACAAATATTATAGATGAAGTTTTACAAAATAATTATCATTATCAAAGCTTTGAAATTCATCGTGGTCATAAAATGAAAAGTATTATCACTGCATATATATAATTAGTGACAATATTAAAATTGTCACTTATTTTTTCAATATTCAATAGTTCATAGTGTTAATTACTTCACATATTGATTACAATCTTTTCCATTTGATCATGATTTAGTCGAACACAAGCTAATAATGTAAAGTGAAATGATAAGTAAAAGCAAATGTTTTATATATATATGACTATATATACAATTAAATTTTTTAAAAAAAAACTAGTACAATTTCATTTATTATTGCATTAATGAGATAGAGTTTTGATAAAATATTTTCCAGCACAAAAGCTGCATGACAACAGCTTTCTTCAGATCAAAAGGTCAACTCAAGAAAACACCCCCAAAAGTAAAGTAGCAACTTTTTCTGCCACCAAAGGATCTAAACGAAAAGGAAATCTCATCATCCCTCAATCAAATCAAATCCAATCCAAAACCACAAATACATCTCACATTCTTCCCATTAACCCACATCAACGATTTTGGACAACTTCAAACTAGAACTAATTATATAATTTTACACACACATATATACTGAATCTCTATTTAATTCAATTTTGGATTACATAAAGATAATCATAATTAGTTTAGTTAATAATCTAGAAGATACAATACAGACAAGAATTCCAGCATATGCATGCGAGGAGAGATTCTTGCAAGTGAAGAAGCTAATTTTCACCATGATAGGTAACATCTTGGACCTCCTTAAAACCAAAATTCTATAGTAGAATAGTGTTCTTACAAAACAAAGGTAAAAAAACTGTTAGAGATTCTTGCAAGTGAAGAAGCTAATTTTCACCATGATAAGTTGATGCATTCTGCAGCTGCAAAAAGACTTAGAGCTTCCTGATAATGGGAAATGTCTCCCAGTATATTAGACCCCTGAAGATTATGATTTGCAACACCCAAGAGATTTCCAGTACTACTCAAACTCTCAAATTGTGGAGCAGCAGCTTGGAAATTAGCAGTAGAGAAACCTTGATGATGTTGATCATACCCAAAAGCCCTGTTAGCGTTCACTTGCTTCTGTTTAGCAGAAACTTCAGCCAGTGACGGAGGAGCAAATGAGTACTCCACCGTGGAGAGCGGTGGCTC
Source organism: Sesamum alatum (assembly GCA_034509735.1). Classification (NCBI taxonomy): domain Eukaryota; kingdom Viridiplantae; phylum Streptophyta; class Magnoliopsida; order Lamiales; family Pedaliaceae; genus Sesamum; species Sesamum alatum. The sequence continues at coordinate 35,929,004 of JACGWO010000007.1, read as the reverse complement.
AGCCTTCCGCTCCGCCTTGGAATTAGGGAAAAACCCATTTAAGACTTCTTGCAGTAAGCCTGATGAACCAGACCTCTCAGTAAGGAAAAAATCGAAGCAATTATTATGATCAGTGGAAGCAGCCAGCTCAGAACTGTGACCCTCAAAATTCTCTGATGAGCTTATGGAAGAACCGTTGACGCTGATTTCAGAGTCTATGGCGGTGTTGCATGAAAGATCAAACAAAGAAGACGACCCCATGAACGCGTAATTTTGAGTTGAGGAGGAATTACAAGAATTGCCCAGAAAATACGAAGGCGTTTGTTCATGTGAAGGCGGCCAGTTACCATGATCACGAAGCAGAAGCATGTTAGGAGAGTTCCAGGAAGATCCACCAAAATCAAGATTAGGGTTTGAGAGAGGCGAAGATGGAACAAAGGGCTGAGATGACTTGCCATAGTTAAAAGAAGGGATGGGATTTTCTGAGGCAGAATTAGTCGGGTAAACAAAGTTTGTCCTCGCCTTAACACCACGCATAGACCGGGCAGCACAGTCATAAGCGCAGGCCGCCTCCTCCGCCGTGTCAAAGGTGCCGAGCCACCGCCGTTCTTTGGTCTGAGGGTCTCTGATCTCCGCGGCGTACCTGCCCCAGGGACGGCGGCGGACACCTCGGTATCTCATGTTGCCGCCAGCGGAGGCGCCGTCTTTCAGGGACCTCTTGGTAGTGGAGCACCGCTTTGGGACGGCGGTGGTTGGCTGAAGAAGAGGGTCTGACTCAGTCGTGAGAGTGCCGTTAAGCCTTCTCAAGGCTTCTTCCATTCTTGATTTAATCAGTTGGTAGTTAAGATTAACAGAAAACCCTGTCGGAATTAGTGCATGAGAGTTCTACGGTAGTAGAGAAATGATTGAGTCTGAAGATGAGTTTGCACCTGAATGCGTGTGTTATCAACCCTAGGCTGATGTTCTATTTATAACAAGAATTTCACAGAGAGAAAGAGAGAGATGTTAAATGTTTATTAGATAGTTGCTGGTTAAATTTGAAGTTTTTTTAATTACAAGCAATGAACGCAATCAAAGGAATAAGACAAACATTATCTTATAAATTAAATAATTTTTTACATTCGTAGTACTTGAACTCATAATCTTTTAATTGTGGGACCTCAACCTCACGACTCGATTAAAGAATCATCAGCGAAGTTTTTCTAGTTTGAGCATGTGAAAAAGAAAAAGTAATACTCAAATCAAATTAATATGATTGATCATTTTTCTTAAACTGTATATATAATAAATATATTATATATGTCATATGGTTAGTTTAGATCTGACTAAAACTAATCTAAGTAAGAATTTTTCGTCACAAATGTCGATGACATAGACTATAATTGCCTGAAATCAGTTAACACCATGCAAGGCTGAAAAACATATAGTTTGTACTGCAATTCATAAATATTAATTAATATTGGAGGCCATCCTAATTAATATTTCTTCAAGGTTTCTCCTTCTCTATACATGCAAATTATATAATTAATTAGTCTTTAATTTTTTTTATTACATTTATTCTTACTAATATGCATATTAATAGTAGCTCGTGCACGTTCTTGCTTTTAATTTTTTTCTCAAACACAAACTTTAATTGAAATATATTTAATTAGTCTAAATTAATTGATTATGTCTTGATGTGAACCCAATTTTAAATATAAGAAGAAATAAAATTGAAAGGGGTCAGCATCAAAATGTCTGAATCCCAACATGAAATAAAAGAAACGTGATTTTCGGGCGGGAACCAAATGCGATTCTGTTCTCTCCAGTGACCTTTTCTATCTATCCTTCCTCTGCAATCTGCATTATAATTACAACGGCGGCGCTCAGATTTTGTCTCTCTCCTTTTGGTCTACTCAAATATTTTATTATTTTCTCTTTTGCCAAATTTTTTCTGCTCCAAGCCCCGGTAAATGTGCTCTTTCTTTTGATTTTTCTTTCCTTTTTTTATTGTTGTTTAATTTTCTAGAAAATTGCACTTTCAATCAGAAAATTTTTGTTTGGACCCGATTCGATCGAATTAAATCAATCATAAAGTAAATGTATTGCACTTTTTATGTGATTGGTCACTTTCTTTAAATTATAAATCAATCACACGACAAATGTATTACATTTATCATATAATTAGTTCAGATTTAGCCGAACCAGATCTTAACTAGAATTTCCTCTTTCGATATCATGCAACAGAACTTGTTCATAGTGTTTGGTTTTGTTTTTAGTTTGTTTTGTTTTGATTTGTGGAGATAGAGAGAGAAAAATAGAGATAAATAAGTGTGTGTTGGAGATATAGTGTATGTTTGGATTTGTTTTTGGAGTTAATTTTAAATAGTGTAAAAATATATTGTATGTATTATGTTATATATTGGGAGACAAAAAACACTGTTCATTGTCAAATCATGCCTCTTTTATATATTTATATATATATATAGTAATATTTGTTTTTTTATATGTATTGTGTTGTATATTAGGAGATAAAAAAAATACTATTCATTGTCAAATCATGTTTCTTTTATATATTTTTATAAATGTATATATATATATATAATAATAATTGTTTATTTATAGGTGGATGTATGTATATATGGGAGAACGTGCCAAAACACCTAGTAAAGGTGTTTTGATTAATATTATGTTTGGTTTTATTTTCTCAGTGTTTCAAAAACACCTGGGAAATGAAACCAAACAAAGGGGTTGTATTTCTTATCCCACAATCTATTAGTTAGCACATTTTTCCATACGATAAAATGTTCAAACATTTATGGTCCCTTAGAATTAAAAATTGTGACATATGTTCTATAGGATAAAAATTTATATCATTTTTTAATCTCAAATGCTACAAGTTTTTAGCCTACGAGACTAAATATGCGAAGTCCGTGAATTGTGGGATCAAAAGTATAATTTTTTCTTAATCTTCACATGGTCCCCCCTCCCAACCCACCTACCCACGCACACACTTAAAATATGAACCTGAAATATCTTAAGAAAAAGATTTTCAAGCCTAAATTATTGAATTGTTCCTAAGAAAATAACTTTTACATATATCTTTTATAATTAAATCAAAACAATCATTGTAAAAATATTTATTTCAAAAGAAAATGCTTGATGAATAAGTACGTATATATACATGTGAATTCATGTCATGCTCTCCCCAAAATCTAGGACAAAATTATGCCTAAGATGGGTCTAGTAACAATTGTAAAATAAAATTTATTACAGCAATATTTTGTGCTATTTAATTAATTTCATGTATTTTTACATCATCGATCATGATGAGTTGATCATATATATCCATCTAGCACGCAAATTAATTAAGCACAAAAATAAATATATAATCAATTATTATTCACATGAGTCGTGTTTCTATATTGTAGGTGCATGATAAATTTTGCTCGTGTCGTGTCCAAATTGAATAAGCCTAGATGGTCCTAATTAAGCTAGCCCCTTGTAATACAGTATACTTTCCTTTTAATTATATAATAATGGTCCTACCTCTTCCTTTTCCTATAGTTATAATAAATGAGGTAATTATATTTAATTCACTCCTAATGATATAACCGACTACTATTAGTCCTACTACTACTTCACTACTAAAAATTTATTTGTGAGATGGGCTAAATTAAAACCTACTCAACAAATTATATAATTAAGGTATTCTCCGTTAGGTTTAGTGTAATTACACATAAATATTATGTGGTTTGAAAAATTACATTTAGTACCATTGACATTTATTTACGTCTAACAAATAAATATATTCATTAGTCAAGATTAATTAAATTTGTTGATATTAGCAAAAAAAGTTATATTTACCTCGATTAAATTATTACAGGTCAAACAAATTTCTTTCTAACCAAACTACTCTTATAAGGATGAAAATATACCTCCTCACATGCATTAGCATATGAAGATGTATAATAGTAGTTTGGTCAGAAAATAGTTCGTTTGACCGACAATAAGTTAGTAAAAAAAGTCAATCAGTGGTAAATATGGGTTTTAATTTAATTTTTTTGTTAACATCAACAAATTTAATGAATTTTGACTAACGGGTAATATATTTATTAAACATAAACAAATCACAATAATGCTAGATATAATTTCTCAAATTTTGACTAACGGGTAATATATTTATTAACGTGTCACGTGCATTTTTCCAATCAATTTATGAACTTTCAGCCAAAATATCCTCAAAATAATCATTTTTTTTATTCTAGGATCAAATTACCAAAATTTATTTCAACAGACTCAAAATTGCCACCCTATACTTACTGAACTACAATTGTAATATTCCCATTGAAATATTCGTGAGTTCGGATTTTTTAATATGAACCAATGTTGCATCTTGTATTCTACTTTTTATATTCGGCATATTTCAAAAGAGGTTTATGCACATAATAGATAATACATATACATAAATAAAAAAAAATTGACTTTATACCGAAAATTTAGAGCAAGAATATTGGGTCGAAACCTAAAAGCTAGGGTAAATTACATTGATACCCCATGATATTACAAAATACACAAACACCTTCTGAATTTCGTAAAATTATAATTACACCCTCTAATGAGTGTTATTGTAATATTTTTCAGATGACGTTTGTGTAAATTTTCCCTTTTAAATAAAGAATGTAGTTGAATAACCTTAAAGAGTGCATTTTTAATTCTACAAAAAAACATAAAGTAATTATGTATTTTTAATCTAGCATCAAGAATATGGACGTAATTCATGTTAAGTAGTGTAGTGAGATATTCAAGTTTTTAGGATATGTGATATTATGTTTGGTGCGTTGAGAGTTAATAATGTGTCTCTCCTTGGATGGCAACTTATGATATTGTTGCTTTTGCTTTTGCTTTTGTTGAGGTCAATTAAAACCAGACATATGATATTTTGATTTAACTGCTAATTAATTAATCTGCATGCGCATGCGATTGTTTGATCAACCACACGTAACCTTTCAGCATCAATTCTCTGCCTCCAATTCCAAATGCAAATCAAAAATTGGGAGCAATGAAATAAAGTGTGGAGGAGGCTTTTGTTTGTTTGTTTGTTACCATTAAATTCCGACCTAATAATAACATCTATGTCTGAACCGTTACAGGCTTTGGGGACACAGCACACGCACTTCACACATTGCGGCTCCCCTCCCTGCCCATCTTTGACTTTTTTCTTCCATTTAATTTACATTTACATTACAAGAAAAACAATTTAATCTTTCGCATTGAAGGAAATAACACAATATAAATATATTAAACTTGTATTTTATTAATTAAATTTTTAAAAAAAATTCAAACCCAGAGAGTGTAAGAGGATAGAGAGAGAGTTTATTGCAAATAATAAATTGATTTATATTAGAAAGGGAAAGGGGAAGGGAAGGCTGCATTGACTGCCAACACTTTTTATATTGTCTTAGCTTTATAGCGCACAACTTTGTAGAGGTAATCATAACCTTTACCTCCCCTACCATCATCACACACCTTTGTTACACAAATCCCCATTACAATTTACAATCTATTAATATATAGGATAATTACATTCTTCCTTCCCTGAGGTTTAATGTAATTATATATAAACTCCTTATTATTTGAGAAATTACATGTACTATTCTTGATGTTTGCTTATGTCTAATAGATAAGTCCCTTCGTCAGTCAAAATTCACCAAACTTGTTGATATTAGCAAAAAAAAATTGAATTAAAAGTGAGATTTGTTATCGATTGATTTATTACTGACTTATTGTAGGTCAAACGAATCTTTTTATGACCAAACTACCCTTATATATCGTCACACGTTAATGCATGAGAGGAGGTATATTTTCACCATTTAAAAGGTAATTTAGTCATAAAAAATTTGTTTGGTCAGCATTAAATCATTAATAAGTCAATTGAGGGTAAATATCGATTTTCATTCAATTTTTTTGTTAATATCAACAAATTCGGTGAATTTTAACTAACGGAGGGACCTATTTGCTAGACAGAAGCAAATCTTAGGGGTACTAAATGTAATTTTTCAAACCACATGGGGTCTACGTGTAACTACTCCAAACCTCAAGGGAGGGGAGTGTAATTATCCCTAATATATATATATATATATATATATATATGAAGGCGGTCTTTGACCAAAACTTTCAATTTTGACCAAAATTCTTATTTTTTAGAATTTTAAATTTCTTTTAATATAATAAATATTCTTAGAGGTCATGGGTTCGAACTCCCGCGAATTTCTTTTATTATAATAAATATTTTTATAGGTAATAGGTTCGAACCCTGCGAATCCTTTTTATCATAATAAATTTTTCTAAAGTTCATGGGTTCAAACCCCTATAAATTCTTTGTTACATGTTAATTAATTTATTAACTGCATTTTAATTTCTATTTTTTTCTTAGACTTAGTTTCATTATCGAATTTTAAAAACATAGTTAAATAACTTTTATTTATATTTATCAATATTATTTATCCTTCATAATTTTAAATATGATCTCGCTCAGCACCTAGATTTTCAAACTTCATAAGTTATTTAAATTCAAATTAGAGACATACTATACATAACTCATATTTATAATATTGTGCACTTAATTATTCAAATTGAAATAATATATTAGAATTAGATAACTCTATTGTCAATCAATTAAATTATTTTTATAATTAAAAAAAAAGAATTAAAACTCTCAAATTAACATTTGGTCAGAATTAAATAATTGAAGTTAATATTTGAGCGATTACTTTCATTTTGGTATCTAAACGAACTTTATGTTAAAAATTATTTTACAATCATAATTTGCCTACAAGAGAACTTAGTATGCAACAATTCTAAGTAATTTATTTTATCTCAAAATAAAAATTGACTTTCACAAGTTACCTAAAATATATATAACAATTATATCATACATTTAACTTGCATGAAACATTCATTTTTCTAATATTAATTGCTTATCGGATTATATTTTTTTAATATTCATTTTTTTAATTTTTATTATATTTATATCTACCTAAAATATATATAACAATTATATGATACATTTAACTTGCATGAAACATTCATTTTTCTAATATTAATTGCTTATCGGATTATATTTTCTTAATATTCACTTTTTTAATTTTTATTATATTTATATTTAATAATAATAATTTGTTATATATGGCAGTCAGTGTTTTTAAATCCAGCCTGAACCGATCGGTCGGACCGGTAAAATCATGAGCCGGTCCTATAAAACGATCCAGTCTAACCCATAAAACCAGACTGGCCTCTACTTTTGAAAACCGCTAAAACCGTAGGTTGAACAGTTGACCCGATTGACCCGGTCCGAATCAAGTGAACCGGTAGGTTCATGAATTTTTTTAAAATTTTCAAAAATTAGTACAAATTGAAATTAAATCATGACATGTCATATGAAAATTGAGAAAAAACCAACAAATCAACATTGATATTTTAATAATTATTTAAATTATATATTTATAAAATGAACAAACTCATTAAGCCCGTAATCTAATTAAGTTTTTATCTCATGTGGTTACTTAAGTTTCTAATTAAATAATTAATAGAATAAGATTTATATATTATTTAAAACTGCGGGATGCTAGCTATTTATTGGCAATAAAATTTAGTTATAACTTAATTGTAATTATAGATAGTTTCTTATTTTGTTACTTGCACAGTTATTCTATTTTTATTTTTGGCCTAAATCTTTAATATACTTATTTTACTATCGAATTTTGAGATACTTTTAATTCCTTTATGAACTTAAAAAAGTATATTTATATTTTTGTATTTTTTATTATTTTAATATAATTTTATATATTAATTTTTATTATGACATAAATATGACATCACTGGTTCGACCACGGCTCACCCGATGGTTGAACCAGTGACCCTTGACCCATTTAATTTTTCGGTTCGATCAACGATCTGGGTTTTAAAAGATTGATGGCAATACAACTTTGATAAATAATTATATGAAAAAATTATATTTTTGGTCCTGTAACTATAGGTCGTTAGCACTTTTGGTCCTGTAACTTACTGCATTTACATTTCAGGGGAGTATTTGTAATTTCTCAAACAATGAGGGAGTATTTATAATTATGCCAAACCTCATAGAAGCTAATTGTAATTTACCCTTTTATCTATCTTAAGTTTAGATTAGTGGTTCACATTCAATCTATATCAATCAATTTTGTTGTAAAACTTGATTTGTGTTCCTATAAATCCACAAATAATACATCATTGGTCAATCGCAATGATATATAATAAACAATCAATAAATTGAATACTAATATGTATAAATATAATGTATATATATGAGAGAGGAACGCTTGGCCTTTGGAAGTCACGACAGAATCGTTGTCCTAAAGCAGTGATGTCTCCCTACGTGCAGGTGCTACTGACATGTCTCCAATTATGTGCACGTACACAACGAGACTAATGAATTTAACCACTCAAATTGCCCTTAAAACGCAAGTATAATATGAGTAGAAATAATCTTTCAAGTATAGAATGTATATAAAGCACAAAAGTGTTTCAAGAGTAACTGATTTTCCAAGAAGTATATTTCGAACGTTTAGTATTGCATCTCCTATTTCATTCAATACATACGAACATGTTCGTTGGGTTGTATTAGTGCATCAGTAGTATCCGTACATGATAAACTGTGTAAGAATGGTAATTAAGGTTGATTAGTATCCAAGTGCTTCAATTTTATTTGGTTTTGATGATGAAATTACATATATATTTCCAAGGTTGAGTTATCATTTACAAGCATCATACAAGAGACCACAACAAAGATACAAAAGGAAATGTAGACAGACATGAATACATAGACAGACACAAGACTTCCTCTCATCATCTGCTCTAAAATTCAACTCATGATACCTTGAACCACTTTTCTAGGATCCAACTGACCGCTGCAATAGCTAGAAGACACAGTACCAATCTCTTGAAATCCTGTCCAAACTTGGAAAGGTTTAAGGACTATTGGTTTCTCAAACACACCTGAATCCACTGACATCATTGTTTTATAGTCATCTCCGACGTATGCCACACTCTTGCTGGGTTTGTCCCATGGATTCCACACTCCTGCATATGTAATAGCCATGTTTTGGTTTTGTTATAGCAATTTACGGTAGTGAAAAAGCATGAAACGAATGAGGTATCAGGGAGATCGGTAGTGCTGACCAGCATCCGGGAGGCCTTGTTTGCGCAGCACAAACGTTCTCTTCTTTCCGTGGTCTATGATTGCAATTTTCGGTGGTGTGTTTAGATAGGTCCGGTTAACCTAGACGATTCGTGATTTCATGTTTCAGGCTTAGTACAATCTGCAAAACTTCCATGACTTGGAGAGAAATATGTACCTCGCTATCAAAAGTAAGAGCATCTGCTTGCTCGGTGAACCTCTGTTTATGCTGCATGTTATCCAAGTAATCGAGCGTCTCCAGGCCTTCAACGCGAACCTCACTGGAGATGCATATAACGCGGATCAGAAGTTACAACCATATGGATAAGAAAAGAACAAACAGAAAGATATAGATCACGAAACCTGATATCAGATACTGATAAGTAATTGCGGATTGCAAATGTAAACGAAAAGGACTTATCGCCAGCGTTCCTCACTGATGGCATTAGGGTGAGCTTTCCTGGACTAAGAGATATGTTAAGCCGCAGCTCAAATCTGCACAAATAGTCGTATATAAATTTGAGGAAAGAGATGTGGTAAAGGGATATCGGCCCTTAGTCGTTCCACACTCTGAGTGATCAAAAGCTGCTGATAAATGATAATACCTACAAGGCCAAATTTTCGAATCTTTGTCGAAAGGTTTTAAGATGAGATTTGCAGATGTTTGGCAACGATTGTGACCCTGATCCAGAGGGTTATCCTCTAATGACCATAATCTGTGTCTTAGATATTCGTGCTGCTCAAACGGCCCCAAACTACCGGCCTGTGAACAGATATAGATTATCTCTCTAGGCATCAGTGAACATAATCAAGAAACTAAGATTAAGAGATAGCATTCTCCTCTAATCTTACCTGAGGAAAGCAAATGGATATTCCACCTAAGATGGCCATTGCTGATCTTCCAGTATTCTAAAGTGAGACAAGGAAAGAATTTGAATGCACGCATTTAAAATTCTTCAATTCATAGCACATAGTCATTTCAAATTGAATTTCAGCAAGAACATGCATGGATTAATGGCTATCGATTCACCTAAAACTTCTTTCTTTAGAATAGTTGTTCAAATATGTAAAGAGACAATATGTTCCATGTTTTAAGCTTTCCCGGGAGTTCTCTAACACACAATCAATCAAACATTCAGAGGCCAATCTGTATTACTGTATTCCATTGCCACATATAAAGCCAAAAAACTGCAAATTTCATACTCTCAGATCACATACCTTGCTTCTGACAAACAGAAGCTCTTCTCCTCGATTGTTCTTCCAGGATACTACTTGCCCACCTTGCAGAAGCACCTGGTTGATTCATCAGATTCAGGGACAGAGACAGGAGCAGAAGCAGAGTCAGTATGAATCCTATGAACTAACATAGTGATATTCTTGGATTAAGGCTAATGGGCTGCACTCCAAGACAATTTCAACATAATTAAGACTGATCAACAAGAACAAAAGTAGACTAATAGAGTTTAGAGTGTTAGGAAAAGAGTTTGTACCTCAACTGATGATCCACAAGGCTCAGAAAGAATGACCCTTTGAAGGCCATTGAGATCATTAACAACATCCAAAGGCATCTGTTTGAGTAATCTGAACAATCTCCACCTTCTGATTACTCTGTTTACCACTTCCTTCTCCTTTTCTCCACCATCTTTCCTCTGCTCCAGCTTTTACATATGAACACAAACATGCAAAAAAGTAACTAAAAATCCATAATTATTATGAGAGGAATGGACATAATAAACAAGATTACCTTTGCTTTTTGGTGATGTTTATCCCTTTATCCTGATCGTTTCTGAGTCTGAACAGTGATCAACTTGGATTTTTATTTCCTGAGAAGCCCACTTCCCCAGAAGAGTACAAAAATTGTATGTTTATATAGAAAAGATTGAGCAGTTGAAAAAGAAAAAGAAAAGAGGGGCTTTTGGGGTAGGATTGAAAGATGATGGTTTAGCAGAAAGTTGAAGAAAAGGAGAACCATTGCATATTTACTTTCGGGGATGCTAAGTAAAGAGCATTACGTTTCTTTCAGGTGATGATGGGAATCTTTTGTAGCGTTTCATGTCAGTTTTTGTTGGTTGGCTGATTTAGGACAAACATTTGTGGAAATCCATGAATTAAAGAAACCCTTTATTGGAATCTTTGAATTGATTGAGGAATGAAAAAACATAGGCAAAGGAAACTGTTTTTAACTTTTTTTTTTTTTCTCACCATTCAGGTGCACATCACTGTCAAGTGTGTTTGGAGACCCACTGATTAGAACTTTATTCAAATTCCATCTGCAGTGTACCTAATTCCAGTTCTAAGGTTGGTACTCATAGTTTTACAGTGCATTTTGGATATTTGAAATTTTCGAAATACTGTGTCAAGAAAATATCTCAATACCATGCCATAGCTCAGGTAATAATTAGTGAAGCACCAAATGCAGGGGAAATTTATAAGAATATCAATGAAGACTAGAGTATCAACCCTTGCTTTACAAGGACAAAGGGAAGATACTACACAGCTAATCTCAATAAAAATTGGTCTATGATCGGCACAGTCAATCTACATTTGGGGCAATCAGCAGTGACAAATCTCTTCCTTCAGCAACTCTCCTCCTTGAATATAAGCTAACAACAAGCTAATACAAGAAAGCATCGACCAAAGTGCCTCAACATATGTTTGCGGGTCCTCGGTACTCATATAGGATACAACAAAGGCTTTAATGCACAGCTGTTTGTCTTTCGGCTGCATCTTCGTGCTCGACCTAGCATAATAAGAATCACATGAGATGTAATTTCAAATACAAGTAGTTAAGTGAGCTAGAGATGGAATAAACTCTTCAAAGCCAATATAAGAATGGACCAGTGAAGGGAGAGCAGCATTAGTCATTTACCTCGACATGAACTTTGACTTTCTTCTTAGATTTGGCAGCTGGTTCTTCCTTCTCCAGCTTTCTTGCAGAACCTTTCCTCCCTCTCTTATGGTCAACAAATACAGTCTCTTCTTCATCATCGTCATCCATTTCAACTGCAGTATTATAGAATTTTCAACTTCCAGCCAGGATAAGAACAGAAACCAATAACGTATGTTTTCATGAAAGAATGAAAATCAAGCATTCATGTGCAAGTTTCTCCCAGTTGGATAACCCAGCAGATGCAATATGATAGATATTCTCTGGATACAGGATAAATATCAAAGAATGAAATGAACAGTTGTACCATTATCATCATCATCCTCTCCGATCGGAAGACCACTAAAATCTTCCATATCCTCCTCCTCTTCAAGTTCCTCATAGCCTTCAACGTATTCAATCTCAGGTTCCTGCAGGTATCAATAACCATGCTACAATTAGCAACACTATAGACGCAGAAGCAATGGCAAACTAATGTAACAGGTTCATAGACTTTGTCGCATAACCTCCTCCTCTTCATCTTCACTAACAGCTACCTTTCCAACCTCCTTATCAAGGATTTCATTGTACTTATCAACAGGATAATTGTAGATGTCACCATAAACTCCTTTCTTGAGGCGTTCAAGCAACTCCTTTTCAATACTCTGCAAAAGAGTATTAGTTTTAGTACCCCCAATAAGCACACAGGATTAAGATAAGCAGAAACATAAGCAGGGTAAAACACAAGGATAATAGAGTTACTTTCTCTAAAACTGCTGCCTTCTCAGCCTTTTCCTCTCTCCTAGCTTCTCTTTTCTTTTCTTTTGTCGGCACGGTCATAATTTTCTCTCTGCATAAACAGACAGCAATTAGATGCACCCAAAGGTGGGAAATAAACTGAAAGTCATACGAACAATAATCAACAGATTATTGATGCATTGGCTCAAGAATTATTTGCTGACTAATAAGTCTTACACTAGGGGAGTATGATACTCCTACAGTCATTAAATATGCTCATTTTCCCTTGATGTGGGGAGGATGCGTAAGGCACTGACACAAGACAGTGCTGTGTCCTAAAATAGCAAGATACTTTCCAATGCAGCTACGGCAAGCATCTAAAGTAGATAATATGAACTGCAAGAGTTCCTAACAACACTTTTGCATGTATAAAAGTAAATATCAACAATTATAACCTTTTGACTTTCCATCTGAAACTTGTACCATATAAAAGGAAAATGCGCATACAAATGTGTTACTATGACCAGCAAGCCCACTACACTAAGAGCTATAGTTTATAGAGATGTTCAAATCATTGAATTTTCTCATTAATACAAAACGGATGTGTTACTATGACCTGCAAGCCCACAACCTAACTCTCTTCCAACAAGACAATTGGGGCCGGTAACCAGAGGAAACCCCCTCCAAAAAAATTGTGCCTTTTAGAAATATATATCAAACAAAAAAAAAAGCAAAAATCAACCGAATAAAAAATTCAATCTTGACTGTTACCACCAACTTCGGATTGGGCAGCTTCTATCATGCCAGAAGAACAGCTGATGGTAATTCGGTACTAGAAATACTATAATTCTTCCAAATCCATATCAAAATAGGCATGCATGTGGAGAATAGGTTTAAATGCTGTTTCATCTACTTTGAACAAAGACACATTACTGGACTTAGAAAAAGATTGTCCAAACATGTTAAGGATGAATACATGCATATACACAAGTATATCTAATAAACAATTGTTAACAGATAGAAAGCCCAGGAAGGAAAGGGCAAACCTTGTCTTTAAAGCAAGTTTCCTCATGCGTATCCGCATCTGTGTCATCTTAGTTAATCTCTGCTTGGTCTTGTGTATCAGCAACTTCGGCCAGTAAATCTGTGTAAATCAGCGACAGTGTCAAGGAAGTTCGAGCCTCATGAAATTGAATAGAACAAAGTTAAATCAATTGTCACTTAACAAGTTAGAGAAACATGACTCAAATCATTACCAAGTGCTTGTCAATAATCTCGAGGGCCTTTTCATAATTTCTCGGCAATTTTACTCTTTCCCATAATTTATTAGGCATGTGTGCCCTTTCTATAGTCTTCATATACAAATAAAATACTCCTGCAAAAACACCAAATCCCCATAATATTCAGGTACCGGGTAAATAATTGGACAGAAATACTCAAATCAAACACACCAAGCACTCACCATGCAGTAAGATAAAATTAAAGCAAATACATATAAAATAATACCGTCATGGTCCCGAATCGTGGCATATCGGCTGTTAGCAAGAGGGCAGGAGCTCCGATTGCATATCCCGGTCACGTTATACGGGTTTCGACAGAATATCCCAGTTTCAATCCTATAATAATATTTTACCATAAATCAGAAAATAAAATATATAGAAAACCAAGTAAACAAAGAAAAAGCAGCCCACACAAGCACAAAAAACCAATTCATTCCGTCAAATTCATGTAAACGATAAGAAAAAAGCTTACTTGGCCATGAAACTGCAGTGCTTGTGCCTGATAACTTGCCATATGACCTCATCGTGCTGCATTTTTCACCGATAAATCGACGATTTGGGGATAGCAATACAGCAACCGTGAATCGGTGAACTAATCTGGTCTGAGATTTAATTTTCGGAAGAAAAGTTTCTTCCTTTTCAGTCTCTTGTGGTGACCCGAGGGTTTAACAATAGGCGTCGAGATTAGGGTTTATGGGCTCGACACTTACAGCCTTGACAGACGGTGTATGCTTGAATCGCTTACTTTATTTATCAAAAAGAAAAAAGAAAATATAGAGTCAAGATGCGACTTTAAAAAACTAAACTTATTATTGGATTGAAACGCTTTTCTTTCGCACCCACTCAACTGTCAAAATACGAAGAAAACTAAATGCCTAATATTTATTTATTTTTATTTTTTTTGGATAATTGAATTTTTAATAGTTATAAAATAGCAGGCTTGATATGTTCGCTGATTTGACAATATATTTATTTCGGAAATTATCCTAACTTTGGGGAAATTTACAAATTGCTAAATTTTAGAATGGTAACCCTATATAACCACATTTTGGTCTTCTTTAATTTTTTTTTTAAAAAAAAAATCCTCAAGAAAAAATAGTACATATCAGTAAAATTCTTGAAAGGCATGTTGGAAATCCTTTTTCACAACAAATATGAGTACAAGATGCACTTATACATATCCAAAGCTATCAATGATAAGGTGTGTGTTAGTTTCCTCCATGGGAACAAAAATCTGCTTACTTGTTTTCATTGCCACCCTATTTCCACACTATCAGAGAAAAGTTGAGAAAAGAGAGGAAAAAGCATAGTAGTGTAATGCAGTGTAGTGCACTATGCATGTAAGAAGATTGTAACTTATAGAAAGCCTGATTCACAATTTGATTTGGCAACTCATACTCCAGTCTTAAGCTGACGTGCTGTTCAACCGTCTCTGGAGCTCCTCGACAAGTCCACTTCTCGGAACCTCATGCTCAACTGCAGCCGTAACATCTTTTAGTTTTACGATCCCTTTACTCACTTCCTGGTCTCCTACAATCACCATATAGGGGATCTTGGACCCTCTGGCACGGTCAATATGCTTGATCACTCTCTTATTCACCATAAACTCAGCTTTGAGCTTGGCACCCCACAATTCACTCACAAGTTCGGCACCTAATGATAGATCATCACCTAGGATGCTCACTAGGACTTGAGTTTCAGTTGCTCTTATTTCCTGACATGTGGGAAATATAAGATGTCAATGTTGCAAAATTAACATCATCCAACTTCATGCACAAATGGAATTATTCACATTGCTAACAGAAGTAACAATATAACGAATAAACAAAATGCGCATAGCCACTCATTTTTCTGAAGGAATGAAAAATGAATGACCAGCAGAATCTCACTTCAACATGTACATGTAACTATGCTTCCCTGACGTAAGCATATGAATCTTAATATATCCAGTTTGGAACATACAAGTCACTATAAAATAAAGTGTTGGAAATTTAATCGCATGTTTCAATAATTTCCCTAAAGCAAACAGTCTTCATGTGCATTTTATAATTATTCCACCAAAAGGTGGATTTCTAACCGACTTAGATAAGCATACCTGGTTCTTATCCTTTTGGAGCTGCTCCATTATAGCAAATACTCTTTCTATACCTAAGCTGATGCCAACTGCAGGAACCTGCTTTGTGCCGAACATCCCTATGAGATTGTCATAGCGTCCACCAGCAGCAATTGAACCAACCTACAAATAAGCTCCTTTAAAGATACTCTCTCAAAAATGATGAAGATAGATGTGACCACAACAAAGACAAGCAAGCCGGAAGAGGAGGGTGGGGTGGGTTACAGGAGAAAAATCGAAGAAAACTTTTTCTTTTCTCAAAAGGAAAAATATGAAATAACAGCAACATTTTTGTAGCGGTGGGAAAGTATTAAAATCTGCTGTATCATGAGTATCTTTCTTGATCTCATTGTTTCAATTGACATTGTTCTTTTTGTTCATAGAGAGAGCATCAGGAGGAAAGATTATATCTCCTACGTCTCAGTTGGAACGAAGAAATATTTTTTCTTTGTCACTTTTAATCCTTTTAAGAAACCAGATTACTGATATATGGTTACCTGAGTTCAGACTAATAAAAGGTTCTGATTGGAATTTAACTGAGTTAACAAGCAAAATGATGCAAAATAAAGCTAAGCAATGAAGTTCAGCTCATAGGAACAGTTGAATGACAGAGCCATAATCATTATATTACTACCAGTCCAAGTTTGATATCAAGCCTTAGCAGCATAAACAACTTTCTAACTATGCCGAGTTCCTCAAAATTGAGAAAGGGTGGGTTTTGGGATTTCTTATGCTTTACAAATAGTAAACACAACTATCATTACATAAATTAAAGAATACCTGCGTAGCCCCTTTAAAAACAGCTTCAAATATGACTCCAGTGTAGTAATCCAGACCTCTTGCAAGACTCAAGTCAAAAACTACTTTGTTGATGCACTTGGACTTTGCCAGAGCTCCGAATAAAATCTCCAATTCATTCAATGCAAGCTCGGATTCACTGTTCGTTAAGAACTCGCTTCCTTCCTTTTTCAACTTGGACAACAAATCCACAGGAGATCCTCTTTCTTTAACAAAAGTTCCAATTTTATCTGCAGTCGCCTCAGTTAAACCTTTTTCTTCCACCTATACAAGTGAAATATATGCAACCTATAAATTTCCAGAGCATATCATAGATATAAGAAACCTCAACAAAACTATCTTAGCACAAGGACCAGAAATTAAGAATATTTTCAAAGATAGCTGGCTCTGCCTGTGTTAAATAGACTCTTCCAAGTAGAAGAACATCGAGCTAGGAGGTACGATAATGTGCAGAAATAATGCTGTTTTTTCTTATCTGTATCATATCTGCACTCACCATTTCCTTTTTAATCTGCTCAAACGTTTGCTTGTCTAACTTGTCAATACTCGAACAGATAGTTCTAAATTTTTCTTGTGGCACCCCACAAATAGCCAGCATTCCATCCAGTAACTTCCGGTGATTCAGCTTAACCTGACAAGGCATAGTAATTATCTATAAAGCTGCAGAAACAATAGGTAATGCCGTATACCGGTCCTGCCTATGCCGAACCAGCAATAAATATGCAAAATTACCTCATAATCTCCAATATCAAGCTCATCAAGCAACTCTGTCAAGATTTTTATAACCTCAAAGTCTGGTCCCATTTTCTCAAATTGACCAGCAATGTCAAAGTCACACTGATAGAATTCACGGTAGCGTCCCTTAGACGGGTTGTCCCTTCGGTAAACTTTTGCTATCTGATACCTTTTGAATGATGTCAGACCATTCATAGCAACAAATCGAGCAAAAGGCACTGTCAGATCATAACGAAGTGAACAGAGTTCTCCACCCTGCATGGATATGATATAAATACTTAAGCTAATAAACAGAAGAAAGGAAAAGAAAGTAAAATCTCACGCTTTTAGATAGTCCTCGGCAAAATAATGACAAATCAATCAGATTTATACGCCACACACCAAATCAGTTCATTCAAATTGCAAAAACTGCAAGATTCACCAACTTATGGACATGGAATCCATATGCACAGAGATCAAATATAGCACAATGACATTAGATGGTCAACCAAGCACTTGCAAGCAAGATATGAAATACGCACAGAGTTTGAGATCAGAGCCGGAAAAGATAGAAATCCTTTACTATTTTTGCACAAGAATAAATTGTGTGATGGGACTTTGCACAATGGATTTTTGCATGAATAAGGCTCAGGCCGCTCATCAGAAACAAGAAGCATACCTGGTCAGCAAGGTCATAGATCAACTTTGAGTCCTCCCCATACTTTCCCATAAGAGTCTCCCTCAATTCAAAGGCAGGGGTATCTAAAGCCATGGCACCATGCCTTTTGAAAACCTCAACTATAATTGCAAAAGCTTTCTCTCTGACTGCCATCTGCTCTTTCGCAAAATCACGAGTACCCTGCACAAGGACAAACAGAAAATGTCTTCAATTCAATACAAAAAAGTTTTGTTTCCATGTTTTTCAAGTGGTAACGTGAATTCTATAAGGCAACGCCTAATGAGAGACAAGCTATATGTAATCAAACTAAAGTTAAGAAATAAAGAAACAAAAAGATCCTCAAAGAAGGAAGTTCACATCCATGAGTGATGACCCTTCAGCTAGAAGACACCATACGATAATAATGTTACAAATGAACATGCAAAATCGAGTATATTCCAGATCTCTCTCAATCAAATACAACATATAGAAGAGGATATCACTGAGCTCAATTTTGTGGTAGAAAAGTACTCTTGTTTAGTGGCATCTTGGACCATAAAGGATAAAAGACATGCCTTATGCTGCTCTTCAGACAAAGTGGTTTGGTACATTAATTTGCTTCTAGGACTTGGAACTTGGGTGCATTCCTTTGAAAACAAATTGAGAACTCAACAGGCTTAATGCATCAAATTCATGAAGCTTGGAGATAAAACGCTGTTTTCAAATTCTTTAGAGGAAGGCTTACAATTCTTTCTACGGAAGAGCATTGGCTGAATTATGAAATAGATTAATGAGCTACATTGCTGATGAAATATCCGGAAATCTTGTTTCTTTTCTTTTGGACTGCCAATTGTCATGAACTTTCCACTCCACACTTCATGCATATATCAAGCTTACAACTATGATTCAACTCGTAAGGTGTATGAGAAAGCTGGAAACAATATCAATGTCTATAGGTATTCTTTTGGTAAATAACACAAAGAGAATGGCAGCATTGTACCTTTGGGAGCTTGGGAAGCCTTCTACTTTCATTGCTTTCAACGATCTCTTTCACTTTCGTTAGGAGATCATCAAAACCCAGACCCCTTGGGTCCAGCAAGGGAAGGAAATCCTGAGTCAATTTTTCCAAGTTGGCTTTTGCCCCTGCACCCAGCAACCTGTCCTTGATAAACTGCATAAGAAGAGCAGTTCCTTTCCCCAAAACCACCTTCTTTTTCTTTTCACTCTTCTTATCAATTTTAACATTATCCCCACTTGAAGGCTCACTCACGCTCCCATTGTTTCCTTGAATTTTATCACCAAAAATCTCACTTCCTTCAAGTGAAACAAAAGCAGCTATGGCCTCCCAAGAAATCATCTTCCTCACCACATCCAGTAATTCATAAACGTTGTGCATGAACAAAAGGTAATCCTTCTTTCTAAGAGCATCTTGCGAAGATGCACACAGCTGTTCCAAAGAATCAGCACGTGGGCATTTAGCCACCAACATTTCTGACAAACGAGAACGCAACTCCACATCAGAAATCGAATTGGCAACAAGGAGCTGGGCTCGATGAACACTAAGATCCCCCAAATTCGACAGAGACACGGCCAGAGAAGACAATGCAGTTGACATGTCCTTCGCGGAGCCAGCTCTAAACCCGGAATTCAACTGAACCCTAGTTTTTGAGTGGAGCGACCGAGAAATCTCCCTGAAATTGCCGTGAACTGAAGGAATCTCTCCGACTGAAGGGTCTAAAAGCTTTTTGCCCGTATTAACCAACTTTGAACCGTTAAAAAACACTTTAAAATCAGCGGCTACAGCAACGGCGTCCTTGGCCGATGAACCATCTCCGGAATCCATCAAATTGAATGGCGATACATCAGCTCGCAAAGCCTCACATGAGAGGGCTGCAACGGCGTCAGAAACGGAGGATAAAGCAGAAGAGCAGTGATCCAGAACGGCAGCAACGCCATCAATAGCCGCAACAGAGTAATCGAACACAGCCAAATCATCTGAGGCAACGTCGTTCAGGGTGTAATCTGAACTGAGAACATCTTGCTCGAGGATTTCGAGGAGCTGGGAGCTGGCTGAAGATGATGAGGAAAGTAATACCTTACTTAAAAGGAGTAGCAAAGAAGCCCTAGTTTCCTCGGCGGTGAAGTAATTGGGGATTGAAAATGGGAACTTTGTGTTGGAATAGGAAGCAGAGGACGAGGAGGAGGAGCGACGCGAGAGGGCGGAGGAGTCGATGCTGATGCGAGCAAAGCCGTTAGCAACCTCGAACACGGAGGATGATGTAAGAGAAGAGCCTTTTCCACCGAGTGCCACCACTCGCCTGCCGGGAGCCGCCGCCATTGCCGCAGTTGAAAGCGAAAAATGTCGATGCGAGAGGAGGAGGGGAATCGTCGTCACTCTGGGTTTTTGCTTTTGCTTTTTGCAAAAGAATAATTTAGTGGACCCATCCCATGGAAAGCCCAATACCTTAACTGGACTTTCTTAAAGTCATTTAGAGACTGAAATCCTATTGGGCCCAAAACATAAGATAAGAATGTAGGCCCATATGGTCTGCATTGAAATCCAACATTGGACTACGAGACCTTCTGTGGGCTATCTGGGCCTGGACCTTGTTTGATTTCCTACATATATACATAAAATGAAGTGCTCCTACAAGTAAGAATATGAGAGATATTTTTTTTAAATGATAATTACATAAGTGATTACATCAATATCTAGATAAATAAAACAATATATAAACTCAACTAATACATCAATATGAATAAGAACAGTAAACAAATTATAATAACCCACTTAAAGTGCCACAAACACCCACATTAACGGTAAGACTCAAACCCATAACCTCAAACTTGTTCATTGGACCTCTATGTGTGAGACGTTACCAAGTGCAAAAAAGTATTCAAAATTGACATTTATTTTCTAAAAAAAAATAACAAAAGATATTAATCGACAAATACTATAATGATTTGTTTTGGATAAATTCATCCAACGAAAGATTTCAAAATCCTTAAACTTTCATTTTGAACTATATTTTGTGACATTGTGATGAATTTCAAATTCATTTACTATAAAAGGATTTGAAACCTCCACTCAAATCCAAATCCTTTTATCGAAATACAGCCTAAACGAATTACAATTTTCTTGGGAATTGAAGAGGTAGAAGTGCAAATCTTGATATCTAGTTATAAATTTGGACAAGAAGCACATGAATGACTAGGTAGATTCCATCATGATGAGTGGTCCAAGTAAAATGAGGATAGTGGTGAGGAAGCTTTCTAGTATTGAGACAAACACTTAAATTCTCTCTTTAACATGTGTGGAAAAATTTATCCCATCCAGGATGAGAAGAGGTAGCTAGGGATCTTCTTTTGCTTCTTCTGATCTCACTTTTCCCTTTATGGTTGAAGCAGCAACTCATCAGGATTACTTATCTTTGCCATCACCATTATTCACTGTTGCTAGTGCTTGCTGCTCCCTCCCACAAACATTGTGGATTTTTGTATCATCATGTATATATGTGAGCTCAAGATCATGCTTCCTCCTTTTTAATTATTGATCAAGATAATGAGATATTGATCTAGTTTATGGAATCTTGAAGATTAGATTTACTTACTATACAAATCAAATTTTACAAGATACATTTTTCTCAGGTTTAGGGTTCTTAATATTTGGACAAGTATATGTAATTCATGTAGAATTTATCATGTATGAATGAGGCATGAACATCATTTTTTAGACAGATTCTTTCTTGGTCGTTCAAATGATTTTAGGACCAGTTGAAATGTCGGATTGGGCAGCTAGAGAATGCATTGCAAAAAATTCAGTAAATGGCATTAAACTCTATTTACCTTTCATTTATCTTAACCATGAAGTATTTTCTTATTAAAAAAAAAAATCAGGCGTGAGCATAAATAATTTTTCTCTCTAACAGTTTAAATTTTTATATGAAGTGATTGTTTAGTATCATTTTTATATTTTAGGGGTGGGGATGGGGTTAAAAAAGGCTAATTTTACCTTTAATTTTGGAAGCATGCATGTTGAAAACTTTTGTTTACAAGCAAACAAAAAGAGAAAAGTGGGAGGAGGTGGGGTAAGTTGGATAATTGTATTCATGAGAAAAGAAATAAAGATAGGCAACTAGTATAGTAATATTTTTCGAGCATGATCTTAGATATTCTACATTTATAGAAATATAGAATATTTTGGTTGAATATATTCATAGTTTATAAAAAATAAATCAATTATATTAAAACATTATTGAAGTGATTGGTTCATAAAACATGATCACAAAAGCATTCAAGATTCAAACTAAAAAATGTGGTTGGTGCTTTGGATAAGTTTGATAAGGTCTCCTTTTCCTCAATATACACAAGAGATAATTAACACTAATCAAACAAAAAGAAAATTGAGATAATAATAATTAATCAAAATGCCCCTTATTATGTTTCCTAAACAATTTAATAATAGGTTTGTTCCAAGATTAGTCAGTGAAGTTGAGGCCTGATCAGGGATTTGAGTCCCATCAATATGTGAAAATTGGTTTATTTTAATAGTAGTCTAAACAACCCCTAATAGAGATAATTACAATAATCATATATTAATCAACAATCTTAAATAATATAAGTCTAAACAACTCTTTACTATTACAATATACAAATAATCCTACTATACAGTAGACTATCATTCCAGGCACTAATAGGTTCGAACCATAATCTCTAAGATCATGGGACCTCAACCTTAATCTAAGACTATTAGAAAAAAGAGAAAAAGAAATCTCCAATTTGCTTATCTTTCGTCACTATATATATCAAATCACAATTCCAAGAGTCTTCACATTAATTTATCATATCCATTCTGACCTCATCAATTCACAGATGAGATAAGGTTTTTGAGATTAATTCTTTTATTTTATTTTATTTTTTGTGGTGGTAGTGATGGTGGCTCCAATAGCAAACATCATACTACAATTTGCCCTTATTTTTTCTGCATATAAAATTAAATAAATGAATAAATAAAAAGTTTGCTAACCCTAATGTCTTTTTCATTACACTCTCAATCTCATCTGTTAAGTGACTTCATTTTCACAATTTTTTTTTTATTTCAACTTTAAATTAATCAAAAGTATTTGGATGCGTAATCCGCTCCATGCCTTAATCGGAAAACTTACGCAATCACCAACTAGTAAAATATTTGATACTTATAAGAACTTGTTTAATTTAATTATCTAAGTACTGATTGTAAATATGAATTAGGCCTAACATACTATTAAGATCATAGTTGCACTATTTCTTTCATAATTGAATCAAGATTGAGCCAAATACGACTTATTTTGAGTAGGATATATACCCACTTGACCCTCGTACTAAATATGACTTACGTCATATGCTAAATAAGTGATGGATATTCTTACAACCTACCTAATAATGATAGAACAAAAGATAATTATCGACTCGATTATTGATCCAAAAATCTAGAATGTTTATTCAAACGTCGACATTATAACATATGGCCCGCAAGATGAATTAGAACGTAGAAATTAAGATTGAGGCGTCGAGGAGGCCTAGCTTAGTTGGCGAAGTTGAGGTCCCATGATTCTAAAGGTCATGGGTTTGAACTCTTGTGTGAATTGATGTTATTTTTTACTATATAGCAGGTATGTTTTGTTGCTGTAATAGCTAGGTGTTAGTTTATGTGATATTATTGATTTGATTGTTTGTATTTGTCTCTACTCGATATTGATAGCCGACAAAATTGAATGTAATCACTTTACTTTTGATTAATAAAATTTATAGCTTTTAATTAAAAAAAAAAAAATTGAGGCATCAAGGCAGCATCATCAATGTTAAATTAGACTGTCTTCTCATCCACAATTTCCAATTTCCATCACTCTCAAAATGACGGATTATGTAAATCCATTTTGTTGTTCTCGTCACGATTATGTAATCCAATTTTTTGGATGATGGATTCAACGTACGAGATGCCGTTATTCATCGAACTTTCCACTTCATGAAGCGATAGTTCCTAATTCCATGTAAATTGGACGACTCAAATTAAAATTTGTAACGCGGTTTGGACACGGTGCAATTTATTGGACGACGATGTGTTTTTTTTTTTTTTTTTTTTCTTTTTTATCTTAGAAAGGTACACTTAAAATGAATTATTATTTTCCAAGCCGAAAATGTGTAATGAGAGAATGATAATTTTAGTTTGAATAAATAATCAAGAAATTATATAATAAACATAATTGTATTTATGAGGTGGAGGATACCACGCTCGTGAGTGGTGGGTCAGGAGGATGACCTAAGGCCACTTTTTCTTTATCTTCAATCCTCATTTCTTTAATTACCAATGAAAAAGAAGAATGTTGAGTTCTTTGCATTTATTTCTCTTTTACCTTTTCTTTTTTTCTAATATTGTTGAAATTTGAATAATGTGTGGATATCCTTGATGCTTCCAATTTCAAGTTTTTTCTTTCTCTTTTCTCCATTCAAATATATACTTCGTAAAATTTATTCCTTGCTATCAACTTTTAATGTTGAATTTCGACAAGAGAAAGAAAGATATATTTATATATATATATATATATATTTAATTTAATAATAAAAATAATATTTTTTCAATGCTGTCCTCACCGAAACCCAAAAAAGTGTATGATTTAAGATATTCATAATTACTGTTTAATTTACACGCTTTTTACATGTCAATCAATTCGTCACACACACCAGATATATTTCTCAAAAATCATCTGATGCTTTTACCTTGTGTCTAGATTGATGGATTTGAGTGTCAAATCTCTCATAGCAGATCATATGCATTTGTTTTTGTGATTACATATTAAAAAACAATTTAAATTCTTAATTTGAACTATATTCTGTACCATATTAATTAATCTAAAATTCTTCTAATATAAAGTTCGTTCCACCTGAATTACCGATTTTGGAATTATGTACTTCAAATCTCCAACAACAATTTTCTTTAAATTTACATAGATAATTCTGAATTCATATTCTGAATTATATTTTATTAAATATTATAGAATTTCAAATTTTTTTGATATTGATTAATTTAAAATTATTTCTCCAAATTCTTACATCAAATTTAAATTCATGATCAGTCCCAATATAGTGTAAAATTAATTAAAATCCTTTATTTAAATTCAAATGGTTTGGGGTGATGTAATCCTCCTCGAGGAAGAGATTACTTTTTATTCTTTCTTAAATTATGAATATGGAGAGGGAGGAGATATCAATGTCATGACCATGTGATTCGGGTGGCTGATAGTGATCCAGGATGAAGGCCAATGCTCGCGATCTCGATCAATCATCCAAATGAAATGATTAATGAGAAAAGAAAGCACATCAGACTAGTCGAGATGATTTGGGTCGCGCTACCCAACCCGACTACATTATACGCGGATTCTGAAGCCCATATGTAATTTTAACCCATTTTCAAAATTATTTGTATCTTTTTTAGGGAAATGGGATACACCCCTGTCAACAAGATTAGGAAGTAGTAATAAATATAAGGTTGTCGCCCTCCCCTTTGTGTTCATTCATGTACCA
Source organism: Sesamum alatum (assembly GCA_034509735.1). Taxonomy (NCBI): domain Eukaryota; kingdom Viridiplantae; phylum Streptophyta; class Magnoliopsida; order Lamiales; family Pedaliaceae; genus Sesamum; species Sesamum alatum. The sequence goes on along the minus strand of JACGWO010000007.1, from coordinate 35,903,102 downwards.
GCAGTGATGGATGGCCCTACATACGTACGACCACAAGTCTTCCCAGCTGAAATTATGGGATTATGGGAAACTTTAATTATTTATTGGCCAGCAGTGGCCACGTCCAATAATTCCAATTAACTCGCATACTGCTGCTTCTGCTTGGCGCTTTTTTAATTTGTCCAATGTACCTGACTCACCAGCTCTCCATCTTCCAAACAACCCCTTGCTGTAGCTTACACTGCAACAATCCCATATGTATTCAAACCACTCCACTTGCCCATCAATTCAAATATAATTTCTTTTTCATGAAAATTCTACAAGAAATAAATTAAAATTGAAATTCACAGTTATGAAGGAAAAGACTAGCTAGGGTTCTTCCAATAAAGTATTTTGATGGGAAAAAAAAGAAAAAGAATTTTCATAGCTGCGTACCTTCGTTCACACTTTAAGATGGCTGGAATTATTCCACCAATTTTTGTGCAAGAATTTCCCCTGCCCGGAAAAATAAATTATGCTTCTCCACCTGCAACACGGAAAGAGGAATCATTAGTACAAACAATGGAGATGCCAATTCTTCAAGCAAAACCAAAAAGAAAGAAATTCAAAATTAACGTTTAAATCTGAAAAAGAAAATAATAATGTTCTTGATGTTATTTCTCGCCCATGAAAAATGATGAATTTGGGTATTAAGAATTGAGAAAATCGGAAAAAAAAAATGATAATAAAATAAGAGCATTGGACTCACCATCAGATTTGCTGGATCCGAAAAGGAAAATGGACTCAAATATTGCATTAATTTGGGATGGAGACAAGGATGGATCAACAAAAAATGGATCCCTTCTTAATCATATACGTACAGTCCCATATGCATCGATCTTACATCACATATACCTTCTTCTTCATTTTGATTTCTTAAATTTTTTTGTTTTTGGTTTTTTGGTCTATATTAATGATCATGTCCATTCTCCATAGGCCATCTGTATGTAATTCACGAAGAAGCATTGATTGCTCCGCCGGAATTCTTTTCTGTTATTGCCAGTGGTTCCCATTGTGGATCACGTACACATACCCACCGTTTCCATGGCCATGGTGATGATGATGATGGTGACATTGGCACGTGTATTTCTGCGGGAGTTTACCGGCGGCTTTCTCACCAATTATAGCTGGGTATACTGGGGGCCTTGACGCGTGCCGAATGCACCGGGCTCTGCCGGAGGTGAGAGATCTAGGAGGTACGCCGACGCCGGAGGAGGAGGGATGAAGCGGTGATTTTGGCGATGTGGAGTCGTTACTGCTGGAGGAGGCCGGGGAGGGAGGCGAAGATGATTTTTTGGTGGTTTTGGGGGCGGAAAGGAAGGCTCTGATCTTGAGTGGTGACGGGGATGACGCCGCCGCCGCCCCTGCCGCAGCCGCACGGTCGTATTCCTCGATTAGATTTGCGAGATCCTCATCGGAAGTAATCGAGACCAACGCATCCAAATCCTCCGTCGGCAATTGGCATCTCAGACACACTGGAGTCCCACACATCTCTCCCAGCTTCACCAACAGTTCTATACAGAAACAACATCGAATCTATCAATACTCATCCAAACAATAATTGGGAACAATTAATCTGTACACCTTCTGGAGGAAAAAGAGTACAATTAGAGAAAGGGACTGACCGGCAAAAGAAATGGAGCGGTCGACGGAGAGGACACGGGTTTCGCCGCCGTGGTAACGGAGCTTGCCGTCGGGGTACCTGGGGAGGATGCGGCCGCCATAGCTACAGAAGAACTTAATGGGTTTGGAAGTGAGAGTGTGAGAATTAAGCGAAGGGCCGACCATGATTTGCGTTATTTATGGAAGAATGGAGGATAGTAATTTGGAAGAAGAAAGGAGAAGAGGAGAAGGTTTTGAAGAAGGTCGAGAGTGGCTTCTTCAAGCCTATGTAAGGTACCCTCACGCCCTTATTTATAGAGCTTATGAGAAGGGTTAAGGCTCACCCTATACCCAACCCAAGCTTGCCTCACCTAGATTCCCAACCTTAGGCTTGCTTTCGAGTTTCGTCAAGAACGTGGATTTAATTATCTATTGTAAAGTTTATTTCATTATTTATTTTATTTAACATATACGTAAAATCTGTTAAAAAAAATTAATTAATATACATAATGTTATATTTATATTCATAATATGTGTATATTAAATGAAATAGAAAATAAATTACGAGTAACAATAAAAAATCAAATCAATTAAGAATCACGCCAAACCATACTTAGCGAACGGGGCATATCCAATTGTGTGTGAAATCGAGGTGATGATTTACTCAATCACGTATGTAAAGCGATATATATATATATATATATGATAATTAACATTATATCTTTTGATTTATGATTTATTTACACAAATAATTTATGTTTTTTTTATAATTATCAAAACTATCCCTGACGGCAAAAAAACAAAAATAATTTGTACAATGATGTGGATACTTTTAGAAAGTGTATCTGTAATTTTTCAAAAATAAAGGTGATATATTTAGGAGATATATGTATAATTTTTCAAAAAATATGAACAGTTAATTATATAAACCGTAGAGTAGTTGGTGTGAATGTAATTCTTTCTCTATATATAAAGGTATTTTATTTTAAAAAATAAAAATTTTCGTACATCCGATTAAGTGATTGAAAATTGTGAAATAATTAGTTTTTAGGGGATAATTCTCATATTATGAACTTACATAAATAGTAATTGAAGTTCTATTTTTTTTAAAGCAATTCTTTAAAAGAGTGAGATCATTTTAGGAACTCTACACTTAACATACAAAAGTAGTTATTCTCGAGGGCTTAGCTTTAATAAAAGAGTACCGATTTTGCTTTTTTATTTCTTTTCTTTCTAAAATATTGTAAAGAATTTTAATTATTACAACACACTTATACTAATTATGACATGTACATTTTTAAATATATTCTAACACTTATATATTTTCAGTTATTAATTATATTAAAATAATAATATGTATATATAATATAAAAAATAATTTGACATGACCTCTAATCAGACAAAATTTTACCGATGCATATAGAGAAATACCTCTCAAAAGTCAAAATAAAGTGAAACGTATTTTATATTTTTCAACAAAGCATGTATAAAAAGAACCCAAGAACCCAAACTTTTTTTTTTTCTTTTTACTATTAATGTTTGCCATAATCTTTTCATGGCCGGGATTAAAGAGAATTATTCCATTTCTCATAATTACTTATACCTAGAAGATAATATTTGCTTTTCTTCTATTTTTCTTTTTAATGTAGTAAGCGTCCCATATCGGTTGCAAACGAGAAATTTGAGGCTTATAAGCTCGAATGCCTCCTCTCCCTAGCAAGGCGCCTTTTCAGAACAAAATCGTGAAGCTCAGCAGAGCCAAAGCGAACAATACCTTGCGCAATGGGACACTGATCAAGTTACAACCCGCATCACCTTTTTTCTCAATTAAGTTAAATTTTATTTCCAAATAAATACAAATGGTGTAGTAAGTTATATCCTCAACTAAATACAGAAGGGCTTGCCATGAAATAATATTGCAAACATTAATTAAAGAATTATGTAGTGGACACCAATTTCCCACTCTCATAATTGAGAATTTTTAATCAGTTTAGGCTAATTAATTATCTCTTATTGAAGCCTATAGTGGGAATAATATTAGTACATGAAAAGATTGGGTATTTGTATATATTTACTATATTCGGTTCAATATTATTCCAAATGTGAACAATATATATTTCTTGGACCTTTCCATATTATTCCATATTGTGATTTTGTGGGATCCTTTCAATTATTATTTGGTAAATTACATCGATATTTTTTGATATTAAATTAAATTACATATATATTAATTTTATATAATTTCAAGCACACCATTTGATGGGGGTGTTGGTGTAATTTTTCTCTGAAGGTGTATTTAAAATATTTGTATAATCAAATTTAATTTAAAAGGAATGTCAATGTAATTTAGGCTCTATTAAACAGAGAAAAAGAACACAGGAGAAAGTTGGATCATTTACAATTAGTCTTAGATAATTACATCATACTCTAATCAACAATAATTATATTAATTAACTATAAAAATCATTTCACTATTACAGTATACAAACAATACATACTATATAGTAAGATTATCATTCCACACGCTTCAAACCCATTATCTCTAAGGTCATGGCTCATGAAACCTCATCCGTAACCTTTAAATCGGATTATCGAAACTATTTAAACACAATTTGAGAAATTAATAGCCGTTACTAGCTAAGTTGAAACGCATATTGGGAAAATATTCCATAGCACTTTAAAAAGTAAGATTGTTAATTTAGTTTAATTCATATAATGTTGTTACACGTTTTTCATACATTATTTACTCTTTCCTGTAATTTCAAATCTTTATAGGTTTAGGACCAGAAAATGATACTCCCAAAATTTGGTAGATACCTTTATCTTTCGAATTTCTCCCATTATCGAATTATTTATAATTATTGTTTTGAAGAATATATTAAAGTAAAATTTCTTGAAAAATATTAAATAATGTCAGCATTGCAATAAATGCAGATGGGGATGGTCCAGAAACGGTTTGGTTGGGGGTGGGCCCCGCCAACGCCTTAACAACTGTCTGTCACCATATATGGGTCCCGTCATTATTATTTATTTATCTTCTATATTTCTATCTAATTGTCGAAAATTAAATCCATTATTTAATTTAGATGACAAACAAATAATCCGACCCCATCATTTTTTCTTGAAAAATCTTATATAACCATTTTTTTAAAAAAATTATTGCAAGAAAAATAAGAATTAATAATGGTTTTCTTGAAATAATGTATTTTAGATAAATTAAAACATATTCAAATTAATTGGGCACGATCGACCGATTCTCACGTCCTGCTCCGTTGTATTTTTAAGAATATAATATTGATATTTTTTAAAAAATACTATTATTTTGAAAAGACATGTTTGGTATAAATTCTTTTAGTCATATCCTAAAGCTTTTTAAGCAAATTACGTGTACGTGTAATATGTGCAGCATAATGTTCACATTTATTTACTACTTTTTTTTCTCAATCACTTTTGTCTTTAATTTTTCTTCATTCACACACGTTCGCAACATCTCCGTTAATAATATATGCTCTCTGCTTGATTCTGCAATTAGTCAACTCCCATTTTTCAATGTCTTATCAAATACGGTTAGAAAACGATGAATAATAAATTAAAAAATAAATTTATATTTATTGAATTAAATTAATAGAGTTTAATTTTTACCTCGATTTCATTATATATATATTCCATGTATGCCTCATTTATCCCAGCAATACTAGCATAACTTTTTTCTTTAATTGTTATACTGTTTATTTCATACTTCTTTTGGATAAATATTGATTTTTATTTGTAATACTATATTTATATATGAAAATTAAATTACCAAATCCGATCAACAACTTCATATAATATATAGCATAAATTAAAGGGATAATTACACTCCCCTCCCTTGAGGTTTTGATGTAATTACACATAAATCTTCTGTGATTTGGGAAATTGCACCTAGTACCTTATTTTTATTTTCATCTAACAAATAAATCCTTCAATTATTAAAATTCCCAAAATTTGCTGACATCAACAAAAAAATTAAATAAAAATCTATTTTTGCCCGTGGTTGACTTATTGCTAGTCAAATAATTTTTTTGTATCAATTACCCTTATACATTTCACACACTTACGCATGTGAGTTTGTTCTTATAATTAAATTAAATCATAAGAGTAAATAGTGTAATATATTTAATATATTTAAAGTATTATTATATTAAAGAATTTTTAATTAATAAATAAATAAATTAGACCGGTCAAAATAAATTTAGCTCTTAACATATATATACATTTTTTTTTTATTTCGAGCATATTTCTACACTATAAATATATATACACTATATTATGTAATTTAACTAAATATTTAGAAGATATATATTTTGATAAATTAATCATAAAAACATATCACTATGGTAACATAAATATAGTTGATAGTGCAAGAAATTAGGACTTACGAAAAGGCCCTCAAGATTTTAAGAAAATTACATTAGTGCCATTGGAGGGAAGTTGACGGCGGTTACCTAGGAGAAGTTGCAAAGGGAGTGGGGGACGTGAAATGACGAAGCAGCCCTCGGCAGTTTAATATAAGCCGTAGGATTAAGGAAAGTTGAAGGATAACATTGTAATTTCACCCCCTGAGATTTGCTATAAATAGGGGGTGAATCTCATTTTGTAGGACACTTCCTAATGATAAATAGAAATTCTACTTCCTTCTTCTCTTGTCTTCGCATATCCTTGTTTCCATTCGAGGCAACGTGCTTAGGCTATTTATTTCTCGAATCTCACACCATCAATAGTATTTACATCCCTTGTGATATTTTAATAATAGCAAAAAATACTCCTTGCAATTTTGTCTTTTTAGTCTAAAGCGTATGTTCATTTCCACACATATCAGGTGGCAATTTTATCTTTTTAGTCTTTCAAATTTTCATGTTCTTTTTTAGTTCTTTTTGGCTGCATATTATGGGTGGAAAGGTAAATTGATTACTTTTGCTAGGGGGTCTTGACATCTTTTATAAACAGGGGTATTAAATATAATTTTTTAAACATAGAAGGTCTACGTGTAATTACATTAAATTTCAAAGAAGGGGAGTGTAATTATCCTTAAATTAAATACAAAAATAATATTATGAGATATACGATCATCCGTTGCGACTCGAACCAAAAAGTAAAATCTTGAAAAAAGAAATGATATGCCTAGAAATTGCCAAATTGGCATCAGAATATTGAATTTGAAAGAGGGCAGTGTTGGAATTTGGGATTTATGAGAAGCATATCTGTGTAGAGAGATTTCCTCTTAAAAACGTGTCTTAGTCGGGGCGGCTTATCTAGGATTATTACGTATTGACTGTCTAACTAATATTCCCACAATTATTGTCCTTTTCAATTAATTAATGCCATTTCAAATAATCCAGGAATAGTGTCCAATTCTTGGGCCACTTTTGCCCCACTTCAACATCCTAATTTGCCCATCTTCATCCCAATTTTTGGCCCAAATATTGCATATGCAAACTCTCACCCTCAAATCCTGGGGTTTTATAAAATTAAAAAAATTAATAGTTTTCATGTCAAGTGGGAAGGGGGGCAGAGCATATCCACAATTATCACCTTATCCCTCTGAAAATTGAAAGGAAAAGTGAGAATCATTCATATCTTCATTCTGCATTCATTTGGCAATTTGTCATTCCAATAGAATTTGAAAATTCTAATTCAAATCGGATTTGATTAAATCTTAATTAATTATATAACAAGTGTATCATATTTATTATGATTAATTTGATTTAATTAAACCTGATTTGGATAAAAACAATTCAATGAAGAATCATGTGATCAGTGTTTGTAGCTTCATTTTATATGCATGTCCCACCTAACTAATAATCCCTTTCTTTCAATTTGGCATTTCAAGAATTTAAATTAAAAAATTTCAATCACAAAAGTATTAGAATGAACTAAGGTTGCATTTGGATTGAAGGATTTGAAATCATGGATTTTAAATCCTTTGAATTCGTTCGGATAATTCTAAATATAAAGGATTTCAAATCATTCCATTCCAATTTTGAACTATATTTTGATGAATATGAATGAATTTCAAATTCTTCTCAAATGGAATAATTTGAAATCGTTTCTCCAAATCCTTTTTTCAAATTCAAATCCACCAATCCAAACACGCCCTAATAAATTTTTAAAATATACCTTTGTACTTGTGTAGTGGTAGGTGATGCTGGTGATATATATGTTTGGGCGGTAGGGCCGACTTGAAGTATACTCTCAAGTGCGATTTCTAAGAAGCGTGCTGCTCACACGTGTCAAGAACAAGAGGCCATCATAGTACCCAGTGATGATATACCAGATTCCCCAAATGAATTTCACCTGTTGCGAATTATTTGCTGCAATCTTATATCTTATTTTATATTTTATTTTATTCATTTAAGGTAGATTTTTAAATAAAATAAAGTGTCAAATTAAAATAGAGAATCCAATTGCCTACATTAATTTTGAATATTGTAATGATTGGGCATGAATAATGGTTGCAAGAATCAAGTTTTGGTCTTGCCTGTAATCACCACATATATTTCTTTAACTTATAGACCCTCCTTAAAAGGTTCTAATTTTGATCTTTTTTGGTTGCATTAACTTGGACATAAATTAAGTCAAAAGGCCCTATTTTTGTCAAAAAGAGAATATCAACATAAACAAATTAAAATTTAATATGTATATATTCATTCAGTTGGATCTGCATAATCAAACTCTCGTCATTCATTACAACATTATTAATCAGGATTGTCGTCTAACAACATTAAACTCTTTAATAAGCCAATTTGACGTATGTTCGAATTGACACAAATACCTCACAAAAAGTACAATCATGTTGATTTATACAAGTACTCATAAAGACAATTTGAGATAACTGAAATGGTACAAAAACCACATAACTTATTAGAAAAATATATACATTTTTGACCAAATATATATATTTTGTGATGACAGAAACCTAAGTAAATAAGTGTCCTAATTAGCTGAGTCAGGGACACGTGGAGGAAACATAAGCGCCACATATAATTTTGGCTGGACATTGGTGACAGCCCAACATAACTACGTGACCAAATATATATATATATATATATATATTTTGTGATGCCAAATTAAGATTCATACATATATCGACCAAAAATAAAAATATATAGAAAAAAATGCAAGCAGCCCCTGTGATATTATAAATGAATAAATTATTTTTTATAAAAAATAAAATAGTAATTTATCCCCTGTATTTTTTAAAATGAATCAATGTACTTCCTCTTATTTTTTAGGGTTAATTACACTTAGACCCCCTCTGAAAATGCATAATTACACTTTCCCCCAAAGAAGTTTTGAAATTACACTTACACCACCTTTGAAAATTCTCTGTTTACACCTGACCTCCATTCGTTACAGTTTTGACGGAAAATGTTCATTTCAACAAAAATAATTACATAAATTTTTAATTTTACCTTTCGCTTAACATTCTCGTATAATAATTTTGTACTTATAAGGAAAAAATATAATAATATTGGCCTCACTCTATATGTATATATTACACTTATCCTCTTATAAGTATAAAAATATACATGAAAATGTTAAATAATGGAAAAAATTGAAAAATTTTGTAATTATTTTTGTTGGCGTGAACATTTTTCGTCCAAACTTTAACGAATGGGGGTCAAGTGTAAACAGAGAATTTTTGGAGGGGGTGTAAGTATAATTTCAAAACTTCTTTGGGGGAAAGTGTAATTATGCATTTTTAGAGGGGGTCTAAGTGTAATTAATCCTATTTTTTAAAATGGAGCAATTTACCTCCCTGGACAAAGAAGTAAATTACTTTATTTTAAAAAATATAAAGAGATAATTTATTCATTTATAATATCATAGGGAGATAAAATCGTATTAAACCATAAACATAGAGGGTGAGAAAAGAAATTGTAGATATGGCCCAAAGTATAGGGAAACGCGTTGGGCATTGGCTTGCGTTCCTGATATTTTGGACCAGTATGAAACTGTACCATTTCAGACTGCAGGCAAACAATTTTGGAGAATTGGAGAAGATAATGAGGATGGACTGATTTTGATTGAATCTTCGTGGGAATATACTCTTGTTATCGGATTCTTCAAGGTCCATGATGGACCCGACCCTATAACTTATTATCAAATAATAAATAAATAAATAAAAATAATTGATATTGTTTGACAATAATTAGGGTTTGATATTCGGATGAATTAGTATTTTTGTATTTCGAGATACGGAATTGTTTTGTTCATGTGAAGTATCATAAGATTTGAATTAAATAAGAATTATGTTGGTCTATATAAATAATTCGATTAAAATTTCAAAAATGGGCCTAAGATTGTTTTGTGCAGCTCGGCCCATTACTTGTAAGCCCATTATAATAAAGTATATACTTATGCTGAAGTGAGCCCAACGTTTAAACTTAATGGGTTTGAATGTAATGGGCCTTTCTGTCTGTCTATCTGCTGGGCCCAAATACTGGGCTTCAACTATTATAAGGTTTCTTGGTCCAAGCAAGAAAAAATTGTATTTTACGTCTTACAGATTAACCTTTTGAGATTTTGATCACATTATTTTTAGACTTACCACATCCCATCCCATAAATCTGAAAAAGTTACAATTTTAGTTTCATTTTTTAATTTCGTTAAATTTCTGAAAAAAAAAATCGCACGCATCGTACGAACTCTGTTAAGTCTAGAGGGACGTTGTTGATGGTTCCTTAAAAAATAATAATAAAATTAAAATTTGAGACTAAAATTATGAATTTTTAAAATTATAAGATGAAACGTGGTGAGTTCACAAACAATGCGTCTAAAAATTACAAATAAAGATGTAAAATGAAGTTTCCCATTTGAAGCTGCTCAAACACAAAGTATCATAAAACTAACACAGCAGAATACAATCATTTGCAAAAATGGAGTTTATACTACACCATGAGTTGCTACCAATTTTAATTTCCCAAAAAAAAAAAAAAATAAATAAATTATAGCTACCTTCCTTGAGATTTGGTATAATTACAAATACCTTTTCATTATTCGAAAAATTACAAATACTCTCATTAGGTTTGTAATCGTCTAATAAATAACCAATTTTTATTTATTTTTATGGTTGAACTGACCAAAATGCCCTTATACAAACTGATTTATTCTTAACTCTTTTTTTTTTTTGAACTATAATGCGCAGGAAGGGATTTTTTAAGTTTTTTACACATAGGAACAATAATGTGATTTGTCTCGGTTGATTTTTCTACGATTTTAACTAAAATTTTAAGGGCAAAATGATTAATTTCAGGCTTTTGATTAAAAATTACAAATCTCATAAAAGTATTTATAATTTTCATATAACCATTGATATTTATAATTATGCCAGAAGATATTTATAATTATGTCAAATTTCGCGGAGGTAAAGTTGCATGCTTTTGAGCAGTTTAAAACTAGTGAAGAGTGGATATAGTTGCATTAGGAGCAACACAAGCACTCTTCACCTTCCCACCACTCGTTCTGAATCAATGGAAGCTACCAGCCAGAATCCACAGTCACATCTTCACTTCCCACCAAAGGAAAAACAAAAATCTTGGCAAATGGAGAAAGAGAAACAAATTGCAAATTCAAGAATATGCAAAGTCCCTCCTCCTTCTCCCAAGAATCTTCCTGAATAATTCCTCAACATATTCCCTTCTCTATTATATCATGATGACTTCCTCTTATTGTTTATCTTCACCTAGAAACACCTCTTCAAAAGCATTGCTCTTTAACAATTCCCTTATCCATCAACCAAAGCTCAGGCCTTTTCTAAAATTTTCAAGTGAATCTCATTGCGATTTTCGCGTTCTCAAGCCTCAGAAATTGGTATCTGTTTCACTTTTAAGACTAGGGAGCAATGGTTTTGCACGGCTCCCTTTTGCTGCCTTGTCCTCTTTTGCAGAAGCTGAAGATGGACATGTTGAAGATGTCATCACAGCCAAAGATCATCATCATCAAGAAAATGCCGGTTCTGATGATGATGAATTCCTTGGGATGGCACAGGCTTTCCATGTTTCTTCCAGGACAGCTTCTGCTATATCAGTTTGCATAGCATTGGCAACTCTGTGTCTTCCACTGTTCATGAGTTCTTTGGGCCAGGGACTATCTTTCAAGACTAAAGTTTTGTCATATGCTACCCTTTTGCTTGGCTTCTATATGGCTTGGAATATCGGGGCTAATGATGTGGCTAATGCAATGGGGACTTCAGTAGGTTCTGGGGCCTTGTCCATCCGGCAGGCGGTGCTGCTGGCTGCCGTGTTGGAATTCTCAGGGGCCCTGCTTATGGGTACTCATGTCACCACTACAATGCAGAAGGGAATTCTTGTTGCCAATGTTTTTCAAGGGAAGGATACTTTACTTTTTGCTGGCTTGCTATCTTCTTTAGCTGCTGCAGGCACTTGGCTACAGGTACAAAACATTTCAATGTTTCTTGAATTTGAAATTGTTCTCATGTAACAAGTCTGAATTCAGTCATAATTGCACGAAAATCAGACAGGACTATTTTTTGATAACTTTGGAAATTGCTTCACTCTTTGGTGATGGATCAACTAAAGAATAAACTGATTGGAATGTTGCCCTAAGATATAGGATAGTCTATGTTATCATGGATGCAAATTTTATTCCTTAGTTTTTGACTTGCTTAAGGTTCGATCGTCATTCTTAAGAAATAAGACCTCTCAAGTGCTTCTAAGGCCACATGTCCTGCTTTCCTGCTGTTTTAGTTCTTGTTCAGAGCTAATATTGCATGTAAATTGTGTGGTCATCCCCATCAGAGTTCCTGAATTCAATTTTTCTACTCAGGTTGCATCATACTATGGTTGGCCTGTCTCGACTACACATTGTATCGTGGGATCCATGGTAGGATTCGGTCTTGTTTATGGAGGACCTGGAGCTGTGTTTTGGAGCTCACTGGCAAGGGTAACTTCATCATGGGTGGTCTCACCTTTAATGGGAGCAATGGCGTCATTCCTTGCTATAAATGCATTCGTCGGGTATGTTTTACTGTCACAAAACTCTTGAATATAAGCCACCAGTCTTTCTTCCAACAGTTGTAATCCAAAAACAAGGTCTTTCCAAGCCAAAGCATTGCAAATATCAATATCCCAACTTGTGGTATGATCAAAATCTAACCCTCTTGACTTTCTTGTAGTTTGTTTACAGTGCTCGAAATCCAGGACAAGCAGCTGCTGCAGCTGCACCAATTGCTGTCTTTTTAGGTGTAACTGGGATTTCATTTGCAACGTTCCCTCTCAGCAAGACAGTCCATATAGCTTTTGCTCAGGCTTTAGCCTTTGGAAATGCAGGTGCTGTTCTGGTTAACAGAATTATACGAAAGCAACTCGGACACCTCCTTATCAAGTCTGCTAAGTCCAATCCAGAGCCAAAAGGGGAAGCCCATGATGTTAGAAGTATCGGGTTCCTTTCCAATATAGCTGGTCCTACCGGCACTCAGCTAGAGATAGTTTATGGAGTCTTTGGCTACATGCAAATCTTATCTGCCTGTTTCATGTCCTTTGCACACGGAGGAAACGACGTTTCCAATGCAATAGGTCCATTAGCTGCAGCTTTGTCAATTCTTCAAGGTGGGATGAGTGGAGCTGAGATTGTGATCCCTAATGATGTCCTAGCCTGGGGTGGATTTGGAATTGTGGCAGGGCTGATGATGTGGGGATATCGAGTTATTGCAACAATCGGAAAGAAGATAACAGAGCTAACACCAACCAGAGGATTTGCTGCTGAGTTTGCAGCTGCATCCGTGGTTTTGGTAGCATCAAAACTTGGACTTCCCATCTCAGGCACTCATACTCTGGTCGGGGCGGTAATGGGGGTAGGCTTTGCCAGGGGGCTTAACAGTGTGAGAGCAGAGACAGTGGCCGAGATTGTCACTTCCTGGGTTGTAACGATTCCTGCTGGTGCCATGTTTGCTGTTTTTTACACATGGATCTTGACCACGTTGTTGCCGGGCATGCTTTGAGGGTACGTAAGATCATACTGTGAACTTTTGGTGATTCTACATGATTGAACAGAAATGTTCTTTCAACTGAGGTTGATAGAACACATCACAACTGTCCGATTGTGATTAATGTGTATTTCAGAAACTTCAAGAATTGAGAGTAGAATGTGGGTAGAAGATAGATGCCTTAGGATCCTATTGTCTGCTTAAGTTGAAGGTAATGTATATTTCATCATCTCACTAGTTAATTCATTCTAACTACATCACAAAGGGGAAGTGCACATTTTCTGGGAGGTTTTCTTTCAGCAATGAATTCTTATGTATGAAAAGATATTCTTGGGATGTCATGAACTCAAATGTATATACTCAAATATGCAAAGTCGGGTTAAATGCAATTTGCCCCCCCTGTGTTTTAGGGGATTTTTTGCTCCATTTTTTAAAATACAGGGGGTAAATTATTATTTATTTTTTCACAGGGAATCCTTTGCACATTTTGCATATCACAAGGGGGGTAATTGCATTTTTCCCATGAAAAGTCACCCATATGAACTGTCATATATATGTTGGTTAAGGGCCGCAGAAACACATGAATCGCAATACTATAAAATACAACACTCGGTTCTCTATATCTATATCTATATCTATATCTATATCTATATCTATATAAAAGTATGATATCTATATAGGTTTCTTTCTTTTTTTGATTTGCATAGATTGACCTTATAACATTAATTTTTGTAGGGGTGATTTTGTAAAACCATATGCTTATTAATCCATATTAAATACTTTCACATTACAGTATTTACTCTGTTAATTATTGTTTTCACATTATAGTATTTACTCTTATTAATTGATTGTTTACTTATTTATATCTATATTTAATGAATTACTTGTAGAGCGAAAAAATAACTCATAATAATAGATTAGGAAAATACTACAAAAAAGAAAATGAAAAATTAAAATACTGTGCTCGAGTAAAATCTTAATTTTTTTATGTTACATTGTTTGATACTTATCATGTTATATTGTCTCCTTTTCCAGCACAATACACCTGCTAAATGTATTTGATCAACTATTGATGATTTTATCATTCTATATATTGCTAGGGATGAAAAAAAAATCATAGAATTAATTATAAAATTTAAAAATTCTATATGACGGTAAAAGCTAGAAAGTAAAATTGAATAAAATCAAGATTTAAGTAAAAAAAGAATATTACAAGGAATATATCACAAAAGTGTTTTAGAGATGATTGATATAAGAAATAAAATTTGAAAAGAAAAAAAATAAAATAACTAATTATTAATTATTAATTTTTTCAGCTTGCCAATTTTTTTAAAAAAATTATTTTACAAGTGAAACCAAATTAAAATATGAGTAATCTAAATGGTGTGTTTTTGTGTGACAATTATAAGAATGAAAACTAAATATACATAGAGATTAATATAAAAAGTAGAAGTTCAATAAAAACTAATGCAAAACAAAAATAAGTAATATTATTAGCATCTTTATATAAATTATGGTGATTTCATCATCAATTAATATGGGAATGAAAATTAAATTTTGTAAACATAATTAATTATAAAATTTTAAAATTCTAGCTGTAAGCGGACAAAAGTTTAAAAAGTAATATATTAAATTTTTTTACATTAAATAGAGGTTCATATGTTTAATACCCCCCCCAAAAAAAAAAAAAAAGACTCTATCAGGTGAAAATGTTTATACAAGAGATTAATAGTTTAATGATCCTGTTATCACTTATAAGTTTTTTCGATCACATAGGTAGTGAAACTTTACCCAATGATATCTACTTGGTGATTATGCATATTCACCAATATTCGGGTATTCTGTTTTTGAGTTATATTACCCATTTGATTATTCATACTATATTTATTTAATTGTATATAATTATTTCAATATAAACTTAAATTTATAATTATAGATATTATATTTTGAAATAGTAGAATTATCTATAGCTAAATAAAAAAATTAAAAAATTAAATGTATCAGAATGGGGTAAATAATTTTGGAATAAAAAAGATTTTTCTAATTTAATTTTCGAATCATGATATTTAGGGAGAAAATCTATACTCTATATAAATGTGTGAATATTCAAGTTGTTTGTTCCCCATTGTGAAAAGATAAATATACCCTCTTTTAAATATTATTAGTTATTATATTACAGATTATTGAATTTTTAACAATTTAGAATTCTAAATGTTCTAAGCCTCCTCCATATAAATTTAGGATATAAAACCTAAATCGTGAATTATGAATGAATCTAATTACACAGAATTTTAATAACCTGCTTCTAATCGTGAATCATGAATAAGCCTAATTACACATATATGTCACGCATTAAATTTTAATAATATTCACAGAAAATTATTATAAAATTAGTTATAGAAAAAATAAAATTCTATAAGAAATATTTAAGAGGCTTAGTTGCTCTAAACTACTTAGAGAATGAATAACATATTCAACTAAAAAAAATTAATATGTTAAATAATATTTCAACATAATTACTTTGCTAGAAGAATCTTAATTATATTAAGAAAGTTTTAATTTACTATAAATAAACTACACATGAATAATATATAAAATACTGATCTAACTTAAATATATATATATATATAATAACGAATAATATAAAAATTTAATTACAAATTAAATTGATATATGGATATGATATTAATATTAAATTGAAATTGCTTGTGAAAATTCAACTATTGAGTGAATCTCTTAGTACTTGATTTTTTAGTATTAGATAATTATGAATACTTTACATTTACATCTCTTGTTTGTTTATATTAATTAATAGAATAAAAGTGTTACAACAACAAATGTGACATAAAAATTAAGTTGTAACATAATATATTTTTGAATAAGAAATAGATATTCAATCGTGCATATAAAAATAAAGATTAAGAAGTTAAACTAAAAACATTATAGAATTAAAATTGCAAATAAAGGGAAAAAATAAAATTTTATTCAATAGTATTTCAAAATTTAGAAGGTAATAAAGCATGTAAATAATACTTAACATATTTAAGTTGACACTCAAATATAATTAACATTAGGATCTTACAATACAAAATATTGGCATATTGTCTAATTAAATTATATTTTATAATAATTGTCATAATAATAGTTTGTAATAATTATATCAATAAATTAAAAAATCAACGACATTCAACATTTACATACACAAACATAATATGCAAAATCAACAATAGCAAGAGACACAATAAAACCTCCGAATTAAAAATTGATAAATGTTAATAAATGAAATTTCTTCTAAAATAGAATAACGAATAAGTATCAAATTTAATTACAAATAAAAATTATCAATCTGATTAAATTAGAAGTGCTATTGAAAATTTAAAAAAGAGCAAACTAATTAATTTTATTTCAATATTAATAGGCTAAAAACACCATGTCCCCCTCCTCCTGCACCCCCAAGATATTGACATTGAAAAAGGGTATAAATAGTAATGTAATAAATAATTTAATTTAAAACCTTAGCTTATTGAGTAGTAAATTAACTAATATAATTGTAAGTTCTAACGAGACATATATAACTATTTTTACGTTTTAAAAGGTGCATAAAAAATGTAATATTTGGTCCTCTTGTATTATTATACACTAATGCCCACATGACATTTTCTTTTTGAATATCCAGAGGAAAGGTTTATGAAACCACAATTACTACTTTTAATATTTACGAGACTGAACGTGAGAATCCCAAAATTAATGGACAAATTAAAATGGAAAGACCTAAGTTATAGACTGAAAAATGCTATTTCCACTTATGAAAATATGAAAAGTCAATGGTGAGTAAATATGAACACAATAACAATTAAAAGTATAAAATGTGAAATAATTATATATAACACATAGTACAATTAAATTTTTATATTAAGAAAATTAATAATTTTGAGAATAAACTTAGTACAATAAATAATAAATACTAACTAAGTTAATTATGTTGAAATTAGAAAAAAAAATGATAAATAAAAAAGCCAATGAGATTAATATATTTTTTCAATAATAAATTTATAAAAATAACTTAAAAGTTTAAAAAGCATGAGTACTAAAGAGAATAAAAATTGATATATGAATAGAATATTATTAAATTGAAATTGCTTATGAAAATTCAACTATTGAGTGAATCTCTTAGCACTTGATTTTTTTAGTATTAGATAATTTTGAATGTTTTACTTCTACATCTATTGTTTCTTTTACAAAGGTGAAAAATAAAATTTTACACAATAATATTTTAAAATTTAGAAGCTAATAAAGCACGTAAATAATGCTTTGACAATATAAAAATGTTGATACAAATATTGGTACTAGGGTCCAATTTGATTATAGTTTGATAACAATAGTCAATACATAATTAGTTTGTAATAGTGTCTACAATTAAAATAAATGACAATCAAATATGGTAGTAAAAGAAAAAACATACAACTCACACATATAAAATGTCACAAAAAATAAAACAACAGAAAATAGGGATAATAAAACCTACAAATAAAATTGATCAATTTATTTTATTAAATTGAAATTTCTTCTATCCAAGATAAGGAGCTTTGACTAATTATTTTTATTTTAATATTAATTTTTGAATATCATTATTTTATATTTTCATATCAATTGGTTTGATACATAATAATGAAATAATCATTAGTGAATATACGAAATACAAAATTTCAATTTTGAGGAATATATTTTATTCATAGTACCAATAAATTTAGAAAGTGAATTATAAATAATGGAATTGAATAGTTTATTTATCAATTTAAATAATTACTATCATTTTGTTTGAAAATATAATTGTATAATACTAATGTTTCAATAAAAAAAATATGAATAATATCATGAACTTAACATAAATGATATATTTACTTCTAAAAATATATTTGTAGACGTGCATCGCACGTCATGCTTTCTAGTTACAAAAAATAAGAGAAGTGATTCTATCATATTATTGCATTTCTTTTCTTGTTCTGTTTAATATGAATTTTTTAAAAGATATAAGGTCCAACAATATTAAACAAGCACCACATAAGAGAATTAGAATGAGAAATTATATTATTTTAAGTTTTTTTTTTTTTGTGAGCATCTTCTTCATTTATTAATTGGACTATGGACAAGAATATGGTATAAGTTTTGCAAAGAGATCTTTTAATGATACTTTTTATAGAAAGTAAATGGATGTACACATAATACAATATCAATAGGAGATGAAAATTTTATAGTAAAGCAATGAAGCGCATTAATATATCTCTATAAGATTTTAAACATGTATTTGGTAGATATATATATATATCATATACTATAGAACATCAAATAGAAAAAAAAAAAGATTACATGAAAATAATAGAGGCATGTTCTTTTATCCTCAATATGACTTATAATTTTTATACGTGTATGATTTTTCAAACATTAAACAAAAATACCCGAGGCTCCTCAACTACGACATACTTTTAATCCCTTGAATGGAATATTTTTAAATTTTTTAGACATAACAAAAATTAACAATTAACATAAAATTACACTTTTAACAAATGCTCAAAAACATAATAAAGTGAAAACAAATTTATCATTCATCAAGTAAGTAGAAAAGAATTATTTTAATTATAACTATGAACATAATAGAATCAATTAAGTTTTCTATTTTAAAAATATCTAAAACCTACTATAATCAATTTCCATAAAAATTGTCACTTCCATGACATCAACTACAAAACAATATGACTTAATTATAAAGATAAAAGTTAACTTTAAATTAATAGCATGTTTCACGATTATTTGGATTGGCTACATAATAGCAGATAAGTTAATATTTTATTAAAGATCATGTTTAATTATTTAAATATTTAAATTCATGTACCCTTAATATTATTTATGCAATATACAAGATGTATTAGGATGGAAAAGATAAGACATCATGAAACATAAATATTCTAGCCTAAATGTTATAGAGAGGCAAATATATTTTCAAAAAAAGTAAGGAATATAAATTTATACATATGACATTATTCTTGAAGAACAAGAAGATACGTACTTATGAAAAGTTTGATAAGAATCTCAACAATATTACATATATTCTCATAGTTTTATCAAGCTTTAATTGATATATATTGTTACAACTTCCTACATTAAAAGTTCATCTTATATTTCATTGGATTTGTACTTCAGTTCTTAAATTAGATTGTTCAGATATATGATAATGGTAGCAAAAATTATTATTTTGATTATATAATTGGTTGTAAGTAACGATTGATTGGTTTATATTATTGACGTACCTAATATTTTCTTTTGTAACTTTCAGTATAAATTATATCTTATATCAGATCTTGTTTTATCTTCTAATTAATAATATTTACTTTTTTAGTGATTAATATTTTTGGCATGTCAAAAGTATCTTCTGCTAAATATCTCCTATCATAAGTACGAGAAAGTAGATTTTAGAACAACATTTACTTTTTATTCTCTATTTGTGCATTTTTATTGTTTTTATAGTACACACCTTTAAATATATGTGCATGGAAACAATCAATACTTTACTTTATTTTTTGAAGCTCTTTTTTTTTTAAATTACTATATTCAATAAATAACAGAACTAGCATTGTGGTTTCTACATTATTTTTTGTTTTCCTTTTTCATTCTTAATTCCTAAGAACAAGAAAAGGTTACGTTAATCATCTTGAGAATGTTAGTATGTGAACTTCTTTTTTCATAATTTGAACAATAATAAAACAATATATTCATCATGCTTGGCAGAAATATTAAGTTGAATTTACCATCTATATATCCAAAACATCAATTCCTATTCATATTAACGATACATCCATATGTGAAAATCATGGAAAATGAAACTTATAATAATCATAACTTACTTATAATTATAAGTTATATTTGTAGCATTCATATTTATTAATTCTAATGGCCGTGTTATAGAATTTAAATTTGTCAAAAAATTTGTTCTTTAGATAATTAGAAGAATTTCAAATGTCTAATTTAAAATTTTTAACTTCCTTCAACTATATATGTTCTTTAAAGAGTCTGCGTGCATTTTCAACGACTCACTCAAATTAATATTTTTTTTTATCATATTTCAAATTTTATGCGAATTCTTATTTTATTTGTATAGTTGATTTTTTAAACTAATTTTTTTATATATGTATTTTTATTTTTTACATAAAGGAATGTATATAATTTAGCAATTTCTTTCGTTGAAGTATAAAAAGTTTTAATTTAATAAAGTTGGCCACTTTTTGAATTTCATTTTCAAAATTACTAATTTGTTAGTTATAACACAACTCAAATATTGTAGTGACATTGAGCCAATAAGCCTCTACCAAAATCATGTGAGTTTATTATAATGTGGCTTTATTTGAATTTACTATAACGTGAGTTTATAAATCGAAATTATATATATCTCAATTTATTAATATTAATACGAATTACCGTTTCTACAAAAAAAAAAGGATACATTCCCTATTTAAGAAGAAAATTTAAAAGTAAAACACCAATTAACTCACTTAATCTTAATAAGAAACATGATGCAATATCTTGGGAAGACGACGGAAATAGTAAATGGTGAATAGGAAAGATGACATTGAAATTCAAATACCAAGAAATGGAGAGAAATAATCTCATAACCCAAGAAATTCATGAAAACCAAGCAAGAGTGTTTCTCCTGCCAACAAAATCGGACAAGCAAATGAATAACAGAACCATATGTTACATAACAACTTATTTAGTTATATTGTTATTTAGCTTTTGAATTTTCATTGAATAGAAAGCTTTTATAATAATGTTTAAAAGTTCAAATTCAGTAAGCTATTCATATATCAAGTACTTATTAAATTTTAAACTAATATTTTTAATTAATTTATGAATACCTTATATTTTTACTTAATTAAATTTTTAATTAATATAATCATTTTGTCGAGTACGTACAACGCAGATGATTCCTACTAGTAAGTAGAAGTACCTGTAAGCCAAACAGAGAAGTAGAATAGTAATCGTGCAGACCATGGTTAAAGATTAGTTAGTCATGTTTAGATGGAACAAGAAGGAGACTAGAACACTTCATTTGACATACAGACAGACCATAGAATCATGAAATCTATCAGAAGTACGCGTTGTCAGCCTAACTATGTAGATGAAATACTGATACAAGAAACAAACTCAGACATGAATCAGAAACATAAAAAGATAAATGCAAGGCGACTTTTACAAGGATGTTTCGAAACCCACAAATGGCCATGAAACTTACCAAGAATTAAAGAGACACTCTCATGGAGATACTTCTTTGTATAGAAGTCAGAGTAGGCTCCCACTCAGTTTCCTTCACACATCCTTGGCCTCTGGATTGGGGGCACAAATTGTCTCCTCTCTTTAACATGTTTCGCAAAATGGTCCAACTTTCTCTAGAGACGATGAAGTCCCCGAGCAAAATAGAATCATCAGAATGATCATCGCAACGCCTTCAATCTCTTTGGACTCTGGGATTGGTTTGCCGTTGTTGGCAGGTTCATTGATTCTCCCTTTCCCTGAATGTCTGCGTTTAATCTTCTCCACAGTAGTAGACCGAATGATAAAGTACTTATTTCCAGGTAACAAGATATCATCAGCTGATAAAATGGATTCATGGGGGCGCTTGAATACGTTAGGCCGGGCAATACACATACCTGGATATTTCTCAATCAATTTTAGAGGCAGGAATTGCATAAGTACATCTCAATAGCCACCGGCATGGATTATTCTCACCAACAAACATCCCTTAGTTGTGCGTAACACTGATGAAATAGTTTCATCTTGCAGATCTTTTCTTCTCTGAGATTCACTATCTAGCACTGAACTAGAGCTGAAGCAAGAACACATATCTTCAGCATTGGCAGCAACAGGAGGATTTCAGGTTTAAGCATTTTCTTGATTGGTCTTATTTGCAGGCTTACCTTGAGCTTATACTAACAGAACCAACGATAATTCCTAAGCAAAAGATGGGGAATATCAGCCAGCAAACAGTTCCAATTGATTTCTCCGCCGCCGCGTTAATAACAAAGTTATCGATTAGCCTGTCCCAACTCTGCAGATGCATCCTAGTGTTGGTATCATTCGCTAGAAAGAACCAAAAACACCTGCTGTTCCAGCATTTTCTTCCTTGCCTAATCCAGTTGTTAAACGAGCTACCTCGTCCAAGGATCTGCTGATGAGCAGCTGCAGAATACAACAATGTTGGCATTGAAATTGGGTAATGGAGTTGGCCATACGAGAGGCGGAGGAGGTGAGAAGGTCTTGGTTTTTGGTACGCATCCGCTGTGGACGGCGGCGCGTGAGATGGAGTAGTGCTCGAATTAACGTGGGGCAACCAACTAATTGATATTTTTTGTTCTGTTAATTTACGATCGGTTTGATTATGGCAAATATCTCAAGAGAATTCCCATGATCTTTTCAGTCTTTTTAACACTACACTTGTGAAAATATCTTCTCTTCTTCATCAACATTTCCAAGCGCCATAGACAAAGCTCAATAGGTTTCTGTCTGAGAGCGC
This sequence comes from Sesamum alatum, assembly GCA_034509735.1. Lineage (NCBI taxonomy): Eukaryota > Viridiplantae > Streptophyta > Magnoliopsida > Lamiales > Pedaliaceae > Sesamum > Sesamum alatum. The sequence continues at coordinate 35,879,934 of JACGWO010000007.1, read as the reverse complement.
ATACGACGCCGTCAGCATGGCCGTAGTGCTCGTTTAACATATCTCCATTCTGACTCCCCATCATGTCTCCTCCTCGCACCATAATCAGGGCCGCCCCATCCCCTCCGACGTCCTTTTGTACCTTTTCAAGAAACATATCCACCAAACCCCTCACTTTGATCACAAAGAGAGGTACTCGAACAGAAGGAAATCGAATCAGTCCAAGGTGAATGAAGTGGAGTACGAGAATTCTAGCGACGATGAGAATGGATTTGAGGATGAGGTCGGAGAAGACGAGGGTTTCGACTGGGAGAAGGAGATGAAGAGCGAGATTGGAGAAGAAAGCTGAAAGAGTGCAGTACAAAGTTGATCAAGAATATGGAGATGGTGAATGATGAGAGTGGGCCGAACGAAGAGACTGAAGAAGAGAAAGCGCGACCATATTCAGAAAAAGAACTCGAGAAGGTTTGGTTTCCTTTTTCTTGATTTCCCCCGTTTTACCAATTCGGCTTTTCTGCAACTATGTTGTTTATGTGATACCAAATGCCAGAACGATCAAATCAACTATTGCAAAGATTCCATGTTTACATTCTTTGCTGTGGTTAATTGTTTGTGATGGAGTCTGTATTTGTTCATATATATCTACTCATTGACAAGGCAGAGAGAAAAATGGTGGTGTAAATAATGTATATTGCTTGTCTTTCTTGGGAATGTTCTTATGCAATTGGGTATAACTGAATGATATAAACAATGAGATCGGCGCAAATGGGAGAATTTACCATTTCCTTGCTCTAAATCCATACATTGATAACTACTTCATTTGCTGTTTTTCTAAATTTTTGGACTGGTCATCTTGCTGGATTTCGGAACTTGTATATTTAAGCCGATCTTCATTATTTTGGAATGAAATATAGGTTTAGCAAGGGAGCAAGCAGAACAAAGAAAAATGGCTCAGTTGATGTTCAAATTGGGACAGAAAGCTTATGAAAGGGGTACATATGGACGTGCTATCGAGTTTCTTGAAGCTGCCCTCACTATCATTCCCAGGCCTACCTTGTTTGGTGGTGAGGTTGGTAACATTGTAATTCCTATGTAAACCATCTCTTCTCTGTCAGTTTTTTCAGCTGCAAATTTCTATGAATTGCCAATCTTTCCTTCAGATACAAATATGGCTTGCTATGGCATATGAGGCTAACAATCGCCATGCTGACTGCATTGCTTTGTATCAGCAATTGGAAAAGCAGCATCCCAGTATCAGTATCCGACGCAGGCTGCAGAACTGCGCTACATACTGCAAGCACCCAAGCTTAAGAATCCAGGAAAGATGGTCACAATCCACTAAATAGGTTCTAGCTACGACAGGTTAGCTAAAGATTCTTTGGACACTAGAATGCCATCATTTCTAATTTATATCAGATAGTCATATCTTGCTTCAAATGACCTAAATAAAACAATCCATGTAAGTTTTACGAGTCATTCATAGCGCATCGTTGTCATCAGCTATGCAGCAGCGTGGACGGACAAAGACAAGGACAAGGATCAGACATGGAGTGGTTCCCTTACAAATCAGCTTCCATCAACCAAGGACTACTTGGTCTGGAAACCACCAGTTGGTTTGGAGAAGAATCGCACATTCTGGGCATCGATAGCATTGTGGATTGGTGTCGTGGGAGCTGTACTCTTTCTGCAAAGATGAAGCATTACATTTGTACAGTTATGCTGTAAGCATGTATTTCTCACTACTCGTGTATAGATTGCTGCGATTGTTTTACGAATATATATCTCCTCATTTGCATAAATGTCTGTCCTGTAACATATATAGTTCCATGCATAATATCATCATACTTTTCTTAGCATCTTATCTTTAAACATATAAAAGTAATATCACCTATTTTTTGCTGAAAATATAAATTTGTTTCATTCAATAAATTGTGTTGGTTTAGGAGTACTTATAGCTCACAGATTAAAGCTTTTGTGGAATAATGCGTTTGATGCAGTGGAAGATCGTCTTGGTAAATATCTTCACTCACTAAACTAGGTCACAATGCATCCATCACGTATATTTACAGACGTGAAATCTGACCTAATATTATATTTCAACCTAACAATTGCAGATGTGAAATCTGACCCAACATTATATTCAAGTACAATAATTGCAGACGATAAAAATTCACAAACGAGTTGAAAGTAGTATTTTTTGTTTGTGTATTTTCTTGATTCATGGCTAATTGTTTATGTAAATAGATAGAATACTAATGTTTAAAGGCCAACCCATTTAATTAAACAAAAGTTAATTAATTATATGGACTGCATTGTTTCCAGAACTTTCGTAATAAGTGGAGAATAAAGGGCTTGAAATGAAAATTGGTGCTAATAATTATTTTTGAATACTTACAAAAGATTTTCATAGGGCAATGGGACAAAGAGAGGTACTTCCATGTTCTGCCATTTGTGTCTGTTGCATATCATTTTCATCCACCACAAATTCTTGTTTTTTTTTTTCCTTTAAATAATTATGTATGGAAACATCAAGCTTTAAGCTCACCTCTAATTATTTGATTTGTATGATATAAAACTATAGTAAGAAGAGTTGATATGGTTAATTATAGACAAGTTAAATAAAGTTGTAAGCTCTAATTATTAAGAAAACATAGGCCTAGTTTGGGCTACTCTAATCAATCAAGAAAAGTAAAGAAAGCCCACTTGACTATTTCAGACTCTTTTTCTAAACTTTTTCCAATTATCTTATGTAGTCTGAGACTGAGTGCATGTCAACCACGTCTTAATGTGTGTATCTTGCGTAAACAACACTTAAATCGGTCTACCAAACATGTCCTTATTTAATTGATAATGGGTTTCTTAATTACAATATATTTAAGTATACTTAAAGATTATGTAATAATTGTGGAAATTAAGGATTAAAATAACCCTTAATTACAATTCTTTACAAGTACAAGTCTGTATGTACTAAGCACAAACATGCGATAAACAAACAAGAATGTAAGGAAACTGCTTTGCTTTCCCCCACCCCTTTCCACCACAGACCTCTGCGCACAGAGAGAGAGAGAGAGAGAAGGAAAGGAAATTCCGCCTTTTTGACTACTACTCACGAGTCACGACGACTTGTCCGACTTCTCCCAGAATCTTTCGACCGATTTCTTGATTCACCAACAATGGCAGCAAAGCCCACGTCCAGTGCTGTGACGCCGACGATAATCCCTCAGAAACTACAGCCCCAGAAACAGGGGGTAATCGAGCAACAAGAGAAGCGAATCGAAGAGGTTTTATCTTATCCAATCTTTCTGTCGGACCAAATCAGCGAAGCGGTTAAGGAGGCGGAGTCCTTCAAGTTCGAGTGCTCCGAGGTGGGCAAGCAGGTTGAACGCCTCTGCCAAATGCTCCGCTCCGCCGTTCGTCACGCTACATCCACTACCGCTGGCGCCACCTTCTACGACCGCCCCCTACGCCGAATCGCCGCCGAGGTATCCAAGAATCTTGAAAAGTCTTTGACCCTTGTCAAGAAATGCCGGCGGCGCAGCATCCTCCGCCGTGTTGTGACTATCGTCTCCGCCGCGGATTTTCGGAAGCTGCTCGCGCTCCTGGACTCCTCCGTGGCTGATATGAAATGGGTTTTGAGCATCTTCGACGCTGGTGGCGCCGGCGGAGGTATTGTTCTTAGTTTGCCTCCAATTGCTAGTAATGATCCTATAATTTCTTGGGTTTGGTCTTTTATCGCTTCATTGCATATGGGCCAATTGCCAGAGAAGACTGAGGCCGCAAATGAATTGGCTTCTTTAGCTAGAGATAATGATAGGAATAAGCAAATCATAGTTGAAGAAGGTGGGATTTTGCCGTTGTTGAAGTTATTAAAGGATAGTTCATCATTGGAAGCACAAATTGCTGCTGCATCTGCACTTATTAATTTAGCTAATGATGAAGAAAGGGTGCGGGCGATCATCGATGAGTCAGGGATTCAAATTATCGTTCAAGTTTTGGGGGATTCGCCAACGAAGGTTCAGATAAGGGTTGCGAATTTGGTAGCTAAGATGGCTGAGCACTGTCCTCTTGCACAGGAGGATTTTGCAAGGGAGAATGTGATTAGGCCACTTGTGACATTGTTGTCGTTCGACTTATTCATGGATGATCCTAAGCTAAAATCAGGGATACAAAGTATTCATTCCATTGTTCAGATTAACAAGGAATTGGAGAAGAAGAACTTGTACAAACCGGGATCCAGTTCATCTAAGCATTACTCAGAGGGAAGTAGTAAGTGGGGGAATAATAGGAAGGACAGGGAGAACGAGAAGCCTGAGGTGAAGCTCAAACTTAAAATCAGTTGTGCTGAGGCGTTGTGGATGCTTGCTAGAGGGAGTGTGCCAAACAGTAGGAGGATCACTGAGACGAAAGGTTTACTTTGTTTGGCTAAGCTTGTTGAGACGGAAGAAGGCGAGTTGCAGAGTAATTGCTTGATGACGATAATGGAGATAACTGCTGCAGCTGAATCTAATGCTGATCTCAGAAGGGCAACTTTCAAGACAAATTCTCCGGCTGCTAAGGCTGTTGTGGATCAGCTACTCAGGGTGATTAAAGATTCTGATGATCCAAGGTTGCAAGAAGCAGCTATAAGGGCAATAGGTTCCTTGGCTAGAACATTTCCAGCCAGGGAGACAAGGGTTGTTGGCCCCTTGGTTGAAGTGCTTGGCCACAGAAATCAAGATGTGGCAGTAGAAGCTGCTGTTGCACTGGGGAAGTTCGCTTGTCCTGACAATTTCCTGTGCGTGGAACATTGTAAGACTATAATTGAGTTTAGAGGTGTTCCACCTCTTATGAGACTCTTGAGGGGAAACGAAAGGGCGCAACTGCATGGATTGATTCTTGCCTGTTACCTTGCCATTCATGTTGGAAAGAGCGAGGATTTGGAACGAGCCGGACTGCTGAATGCTTTCGAGGGGGTGGATCGCGCATTCATTGCTCAACATCCTGAACTGAAAGAGTTGATACCTCAAGCAATATACCATCTAAGCGTGTTTCACCAATCTCACTCGGGTATGCTTGCTCAAAGACAGTTCTAAGCTGTAATCCCATAAATATGACTTTGGAGTTCGAAGAAAGCCAGTATCAACGAGCTGTACCAGAAACAAATGAATGTTGGCTCTGCATTTCATGGGGAGGTATTAACTGTCTGTACAAATGATAAGAGATTGTATTGCAAGAAATATTGTTTTATCTTGACAAAGAAATGGGAAGAAGGAAATGAATCAACATTGAATGGTAGCTTATCATGTTAGCAGCAGCTCTTGAATTTTAGAGTCTTATCCTTCTGGGATTATTTTTCCTTTGTCTGATGTGTTGCAACCAGGAGAACATATTAATCTGTTCTGTACAGTGATTCATTTCTCTGGCAGTTGCTGCTTTCTGGTCGTTGTAGCGACAATGAAATCTTTTGTACATATTTTGCGTGGTTGGTACATTTATTCAGACAATAGCTGCATTTGTTTGTTTTAATTCATAATTCAAATGCCCCGGCAATGTGCTAAAGTTCTTGGCATCCTATTTTTCTACGCTTTAAAGATTTCTGGTATTACTACTGTTCTCTAAATTTAGAAGAAAATACAGCAAGAAAACTTGTACAGACAGGCAAGCAGAAGCGCAAATTCATTTAGTTAAGAAGGTATACTTTCAGACTGTATGTTACATAAGACATTCTAGGTTTATGCAAAGTCATAATATTTACATTTGCAATCATTCTTGAGAACCTATAACTTTCAGGATGAGGAAACCAAAAGCTATGTCGCATGTATCCACTTTTATATCACACATAGACTGAAGCGTTAAAACAGCAGCCGGTGCACAATGAGAAGGAAACTTCTGGACTGAAGAGTAGGCATAATTCAGCGAGATGAAGGCAAGGCACGCCATGAGTCGGCAAGTAACATTGCTCTATCACGAGAAGTTGCAGATAGTTGCTGAAGTATAACATTTTTCAGACGAGCCGCAGCCCTCTCACCAGCCCTTGTGGCCAGCTCCAGGTACACCACAGCCTTCATCATATCTCCTTCCTGTCATAGAAGTAGCATCAGATCTACTAAGTTTGTCACAAGTCAAAACCACAATTTGAATCTCAGTCAAATGAACAAGCTATCTTTAACAAGTGAAGTTCAAAAGCTACTAGTAGATTAGACAATCAACATTTTAAAGCAATAATTCCTATTGTGACAAACTTGCAGAACTATGAGCATTTTCCCATCTTTTGTGAAACAATTCATAGGTCTGACTCCAGAGTAAGTTTGTTTTACGTACTGAAAAGAGACCCAGCCCGTGTTCAAACTGAGCTTTGCTATGACCATGATCAGCTGCCTTTTTCATCCATTTTCTTGCCAACCTGTGAGACTGCACGAGGCCTTCACCCATTAAGTAGCATAGAGATGTATTATACATTGCACGCACATATCCCCCTTCAGCAGCTCTGTGATACCACCGAGCCTGTCAAAATTCAAACAGAAGAGAGGGTAAATCTTCAGGGGCACAAGAATAGAAAGCACTTTAGGTCATAGGTTACTCTACAAGCACCTTCAGGACTTAACTGCATTAAGGCATCCATAGATTTTTGTCAGGCACCACTACCATAAACTCTAGTTTGGACCATGATCAGGTAAAAGAAGATATCCAAAAATTATTAGCTAGGAATCATCTTGGACAAGGTACAAATTTCCATATCCAGATTACCAAGCGAAACAAAGTACCTCGTAATATAAGTCTGAGGAGAGAAATTTAGCTTTTCTTGAGACATAAAACATATCAAATATGAGCCAGCAATCATTGCTGGCAGTCCAAAGTCCAGAATTTACACCATGTATTCAAAGTAAAGAAGAAAAGCTGGCACATACCGCTTCCTGGAGACTTCGTCCCACCCCTCGACCTTGATGTAAACAAAGTGCAAGTTGGTATTGAGCACGAACATGGCCAGCATAAGAAGCTTGGTATAACCATCCAATTGCCTCTTTAGTGTTTGGAGGACTACCTGCAACATTTACGTAACCATCAACATGATTAGAAAAGTAAGAAAACTCAACTGCCAATCATTATACCAGTTCCTTTTCTCCAGATAAATGACACACCAAAGTTACCACCATATGCTTACACTTGTTTAAATTATTATTTTACAGCTTCATCCATCCGAAACATAAAGTAAGTCCAGATATCTTTCACTTGGTTATAACAAAAAGGAAATGGTGGCAGAGAACATCCATCCAAAGGCAATCCTTCCGATCAAGTGATATATTATGTTTTGAATGTCAGAAAGAAGGAAATTGAAAGGTTAACCTCACCTTCCCCTTGTTTCAAAATAACCCCACATGGAAGTTGCACAGTATGATAGGTGGAAAGCAGAATGAAAATTCACAGGCATGCCGACCCACAGTGTGAAACCCATGATCCATTTAGAGCATAAGAAACAATGCACATAAACGTGTGGGATAGCAACTGACAACACATTTCTTTGATGAGCTATCTTCATTCTTTCTTTACCTTTTTTCTTTCAAAGTATTCCATGCGTGTGGAAATCAAACTATCATGCGGTCACAACAGCTGAGATTTGCAATCTGAGAAACTTATTAAGAACACAAAATTTTATACCTGAAGTTGAATCAATCACCTACATCACTTCCAATGTTTTTGTTAGGTTTAAGATCATCAACATTCAAATGAATATTCGGGTTTTTCTTCAGACTGAGAACAAAAAGCAGCAACAAAGCTAGAATTACGACGACGATGAATAAAACCAACAAGATTTATCAACTAAAGCACTAATTAAGAATCAGATGCAGGATCAATATTTATTCTTTCATTCATTTACAGTGCTAAATCCCGATGATCATCATGCATCACATTCCGGTAACAAAACTCAAGTAAATCAAACGAAAATGAAAGCTTCATACAGTTCCTAGTTGACTTAAAAAATCAATGCAAGATTTCTTCAATGAGAAAGAGAGGCAACTTAAGAATCAACCATCCGTCGGATAACCAAAAGCAATGAGGGAAAAGTTCAAGAAAATCAGACAGAAATTACACATTGGAAACACGATACCTTGCAAATACGAAATAGCCAAATTACACTGTCCAGCAGGGTCGCCGAGCTCAGCCGCCCTCCTATACCAAGCGATCCCTTCATCCTTTCTCCCCATCTCCCAATAAATTAATCCCGCATCCACCATCGCGAGCGTGGACCCACGCGCCGCCCCCTTCAAGAAAGAATCCAAAGCCTTACTCAAATTAGCCTTCACTCCTCCACGCCCATGCTTGAACCTCTTCCCCCACTTCAAGAAAACCATCGCCTCACGCAAGGGCTTCAGCGCGTCCCTCCACGCCCTGCAGACGAGCGAAGCTGCCTTCAAGTTGGGCAGACTAAATGAAGCCGCAATCCTCGAAAGAACATCGTACGGGAGTGCTGAAAAATCGGAGCTCGAAGAGGAAGACGATGATGAAGATGGCGTTTTGGGGGTGGAATTGAAGAAGGAGCGGTGGGTTTTGGCGGGTTTGGTGAAAGCAGACGAATCATTGGGTTTCTTCATAAAGGGAAGAGCAGTAAAGTGAATGGCGTCTGATTTGCACGGCCATGTTTTCTGCTTCATGGACGGCGGCGACGGCGGCGAAACTGCAAGTGGCCAGTGGAGGCGGTGGGGGTTGTCACGTCAAAATGCGACACACCAAGCATATACTAAGCGTGTTATGTTAGTACCATAGAATACAAAAAATCATGTTGACCCTTTTTTCAGCTTAATAATTACTTCCAAATTTCACATTTAATGTAACAATTTTAAAACATAAATAATTTTCTCATCATAATATATAACAAATAATTAAATTATTTAGATACTCAATACGATGCATAATTAAATAAATATTTAGAACATTTGATTTAGTACAAATAATAAAATCAAGCAATATATTTAATTTAGGAACAAGATAATCAAATTAGTATTCAAATTGTTATAAATTCAAAATTTAATAATTAAAAAATATCTTATATGTTACTTGAATTAGACGTAATGGGCCAAGTTTATGAAATCTTGAGCGGGCCTTTCGGAGTAAGATTGGGCTTAATCTTTGTCATGATGCAAATAAAGTGGTCTTAGTCAATTTGGAGATGGAATATGGCCCAGATAATGATAGTGGGCCTGATCCATCAACTGGGATAGCCCACACTCCAAGTAAAGGTATTGTCTGAAATGTGCGTGCCTCTGGCTTCTTATCTGTACTATTCTAAAAGAAAATTTTTTCACGTACCAACTTTTGAATGATCAAATTTATCCTTTAATCCTTTTGTTCCCTTAAAAAAATTATTGCAGAAAAATAATTTTATTATTTTTTCCTCTCAACCCACTACTCTACATTGCTCTTACTTTACTCTATTTTTCTATCTTCTTACTAACTTTTTTCTCCTCATTCCTTCATAATTTTTTTTCTTTTCATCTTACATCACAGTTTTTTTTTATATGCTCACGGAGACCGTGTGCAGCGACGACTAATATGCTTAAAAGAAAAGGAAAATAGTTTGATTTATTCTGAAATTTGTTTTCTATGGTGAAATTGTTTTGACATATTTCAGTAGTGTACTATCTTGTCAACCTTCTCCACACTTATCCAACCCAAAATAACAAAAAGGAAAAATCCTGTTGAATTTCTTGTCCCATTGATCCCAATAGTACTTGTCATATCACTGGAAGAAATATAAATATAATATTTAAACATTATTAATTATATGGTTAAAAATATAAAATCATGATAATAGTCATTAACCACAACTATGCAATAATTATTGATCGTGGTTTTTGTGAGTGTGACTAAAATAGTTGTCATGTATTATAATTATGGGAAAAATATTTTTCATGATGAATGGTTAAATTTTTCATTGGTTTTATCTAACCATGATTAATAATAATTAGGGGAAAGTATTGGTTTAGTCCTTTAACTTTACCATCTATTAATTTTAGTCCTTTAAGTTTCTCCGTTTTAATTTTAGTCGTGTAACTTTAAAAAATGAGTAATTTTAGTCCTCTATCAGTATTTCGGATAATTTTACCTCTTTTATAACTTTTCTTGAACACTTTAGTCCAAATTATTTTTCTTTAGTAAATTTAGCCCATGCTCATTCAGAATGATATCAAAGTGTAGGTTTTGAAGAAATACTTGTTTATATTACATATTGATATTTTATCCCTAACGGAGGAGATTTTAAAAAGCATGGAACCGAACGAAAGTTTGAGTTACCTTGAAAATATGGAATATTTTCAGATTCTGAAAATACAGAAAACAGAATTTCTCACCAACAGTCCAAGGTTGGTCGATCCATCACTTCTTCTAAAGGAAGAAAAAGAGGAATGACACAGAAATCGCTATGTCCAACAAGCGCTACCAGGAAATGCGGTGAGACGTCTACAGGGAGTTGAGATCCATGGAAGAATCTCAGCTAGGAGATTTGGAATAGGTAGATTCCTGAAAAAATACAGTTCCAAAAATAATGACTAAAGGAACTGATTGGAGAGAACTCGAATCGAGTACACGAAGTACTCGCAGGACCTTAGGGAGGTCCAAAAGACAGTTCAAGACTACGGACATAGGTTAATCCATATACCTATGAAAATAGACCTCTTGAACCAAAAGATGGATGAGATCCTAAAGATCCTACCAGATCTACAGAAGGATTTTATAGATCTAAAGGCTGAAGTCACAGATCTGAAAAGAAATCAAAGGAATACCTTTGAGACATCCAGATCTTATCAGGAACGCATCAGAGACGCCCTTGGACCGGTATCTTTCCTACATCAGAAGGGAAAGGCGAAAGAGATCTCGAAGCCAAAGACACAAGAAGAACAAATTATCGAGATCATCAAATCCATAAACTAATGGAGATATCAAGAGTGGATCTATCGGATCTACAAGAGTTAGCTGAATCCTTTTCCCAACTGGGGATTGTGGATTTAATCAACATCCAAACCAATGAGGTCGCTCCATCTTTACCACCGCCGGAGGGAAGCACATGCTCAAATGATCCTCCGCAAGATCATCCAATGAGAGAAGGTACGGATTTTCACACCAATGCTACCCCTACTTTTGTAGGGACAAGATTGCGAGAAAACCCAAGAAGGAATCCAAGACGAGTACCTGAAAACACACCATGGGCAAGGACCATGCTCCAGCCCTTACATCCATATGGCACTATTCTCAACCTGGATGTTATCGACTTCCGAAAAATCGAGAAGCTGATAGATGAATGGGTTGCAGCCATGAAAATTGCAGTAACTACGTTGGAACTAGACAAGGATAACTTCATAAAGCTTTTGGAGTTAAGCTTGGAAGGATCGGTAAAGATCGGATGGGATAATACCCCAGAAAAGACCAAAGCAAGCATCCTTGAAGGAGTGTTTAAAAGTGCAATCGCGGATAGACTCGGAAGGTTAATTAAGATCCACTTCATCTGAGATGGATACTTCGAAGGAAGCAAAACAGAAAAGGCTAGGGAGTATGCACAAGCTCTTTTTGGCCTAAGAAAAGAATGCTTATATGGGAAAATAAGCTGCCTGCAACAGAGAACACAAGGAAGAAGGCATGCAACATGATGCATGTAGGATAATGGCATAACCACCTTTGTCCTTGTTGTGAGAAACAGGAAAAGCCCTTGTTCGGAACGAAGATTCGGGTAACTCAAAATAAACCCGAACCAAGATCAGAGAAGTGTAAAAGAAAGGATTTTTACAAAAGGAGGTAAATACCTCAAGATGTAAAAAATCAAAAGGAAGACTGTCGGCAAAAGAAGACAAAAGTACCAACAGTTAGAAAGACAAAGAACACCAGCTGACAAGCACATGGCCGACAAGGCATAATGACCACAACTGGAAGGTTGGTGACGAACGCAATAACGTAACCCAAAAACAAGTTTGAAGTCTGGGTTTGAAGTCCGCGGGCTATTATAAATAGAGAGCTAGGAAGCAGATGGAGATCATCAGAAAACTTCTCCAACTCTTCAGAAAAATAAAATTATGTCTTTAAATTTTCTAAGTGTTAGGTTATCCAGTGTATGTGATTATCCCCAACCTGTCAAGTCCTCACCTACATGAGAGGCTAAATAGTTTTCTCCTCCGATAGAGGAATAAAATATCTATGTAATATTTTAAGTATTTCTTCAATAAATTACAGGCTTCTGTTCAAGTTTGTTTACCCAAAATTTTATTAAGTCTCTATTATTGGAATACCTTTACGCCCTAAGGTAGGAAACGAAATGGGGCTGTGCTGTTTGCTGCTGAAGGAGCCAAGGATCCACGAACCATCTGCTGCGGTAGTGTGGTTGGAGAAAGCCCGTAAAACCAAGGACTTGGAATACTCGGCGGCAAGACGGTCAAAACAAGGTATGAATTTATAAGAGGCTTAATTCCATTTGGGAAGCATGTTGGGTCTGATTAAGAGCATGTGGATGGACTAATTATGTTTTAGCATCAAAAGGGCAAAATGGTCATAATTGGGCTAAAGGGCCGAATTTACGCGAAATTAAAAGATAAAGGACTAAATCTAATACTGTCAAAATTAAAGGACCAAAAAGAATTCTGGATAAAGTTAAAGGACGAAAATATTCATTTCCCCTAATAATTATTTATCATAATTTTTAGTCCATTATCATAACCATTAAAGTGTAGACTATAGTAATTTTTTTTTTTTTTTTAGTGTATGTTGTGATCCAGCTTTCAGTCATAATAGTTTTTGAAAATTGCATATGAACACATTTGTAAAATCATAAGAGATTTTGGGACTTAATTCCGACATTATTCCCATAGAGAGAAAGCATTTAGATACTTTCATGAGTTAGAACTTAATATTCTTTGACTTAACAAGACAAATATCATTTTTACTTACCCCTTTCTCCCAAACTCAGACACTTCTTTTCTTCTTGTAGCGTTCCATTATATATATAACTCAATTTTACTTTAAAAAAAATACTACATATATATAATATATGGTAAATTATAGTGATATCTCTTGAAATTAGACCAAAACACACAAACATCTCCTATTTTTTACAAAATTATAATTACACCCCCTGAGGTTATAGTTGTATTAAAACTACACCTCCTATTCAAAAACAAAGTTTACACTAATACCCCCTGAAAACCGTTATATTAACAACCCTCAGAGGATGTAGCTATAAATTTACAAAAGACAGAAGGTATTCATGTAATTGGGCCTAATCTCAAGGGATATCAATACAATAACACAATGATACGAATCAAAAAAATTTTAAATTCTGTGGTGAACCCAAATAAGCGCTACAAATACCTAAGTCAATACATAGATAAAAATAAAAATAAAAATAAAAACACATTCTTTACGTAGGGTTTGTGTTTGTTTGGCAGCATTATTAATAATAGACATCCAATCCCTCTCATGTGCTGTCTCCAATTATTGAACCTAAACACATACCTCAGTCACTACATGCCAATTGCTAAGTAAATATTTGTACTAAATAAATTTGTGAGACGTGTTGGACTTCAATTCGCTTGTTGTCTAGGGCACGGATCCCCATGACATATTTTTTTTATTTCCCCAAATGAAACCTTTAGATTAGGTGAACTCCACTTCCTCATTAATTTTTTTTCCTCTAATAAAAATATAGATGATTTTCACTCTTTAATATTATTATAAATAAGAAGGTAGTGGAATTTGCAGCCTTTTGGATTAACATCCCATAATATAATCAAAAGCAACAAATTTAGACGATTATTATGTCACTACCTATGCTTAGCTATGAATCATGAATAGTACTACTACTACCACCCAATTAAATGATACATCAGATCATACTCAACATCGAGTCCAAAAATGTACTAACTTTAATTTAATAAAGGGATGATTATATTTTCCTCCCATAAAGTTTGATGTAATTACACATAATTTTTTTGTGGTTTTGAAAAATTATATTTAGTATTTTTAGATTTGTCTCTATCTAATAAATATGTTTATCTGATAATTAAAATCCATCGAATTTATTGATATTAGCAAAATGGATTAATGAAAATCGATATTTACCTTCGATGATCTTATTACTGACTCATTGTAGGTCAACAGATTTTTTCTGATCAAACTATCCTTATAAGGATGAAAATATGCATCCTCACATGTATTAACGTGTGAAGATGCATAAATGTAATTTGATCATAAAAAGATTTGTTTGATCTATAATAAGTTGTAATGAGTTAATCGATGACAAATATCAATTTTTATTCATCGCTTTTGCTAATATCGACAAATTTGATAAATTTTGACTAACAAAATTGGTACCTATTTGTTAGATAAAAACAAAACTCAAAAATACTAAATATAATTTTTCTAAAGTATACGGGTAATTACACCAGATTTCAGGAAAGGGAAATATAATTATCCCTTTAATAAATTTGAGTATCTTTGAAACTTTAATAATCAAGAACCAGTAATAATGACTTAAAGGGTCGGACTAAAATTTCATTACGTTGCAAAATATGAAGTTGTGATTAACCAATCAGTCAAAGGAATGATTATAAAAAAAAAAAGTAAAGGAACCAACCATTCAAAGACTTTATAAGGGTTGCAAATTAGAAAAAAAAAAAAGAGTGTATGATTGTAAGGTTCAAAATGATGATGGAAATAAGGGCAGATGAGATAGCAAAAAGACAATGTAATAGAAAGAAGTAGACCACATGAGTTAATTATTGAGTTAATATTCCCAAAACAAGTAGGAATGCTGCTGTACGCCACTAGGGTAAAGTCTACTGCATGTTGATCACCAACAACTCAAGCATAGGATTCTAATCCATTAATCTATCATCACAAGTTGTGGATGTTTTTGTCTTTTGCCCACACCCATCACAAAAAAGAAAAGAATTTTCGGACAAACTTGGCAATATGATGATGATCATAAGAGCGTCCTAGGTGGGTGGATAGCTTGGGGGGGTCAATGGTTATTGTTTGGTGGGACATTATCAAATACTGCAAAAGGCTACGGGATAGCATTCATGGTGATTATTATCCCCTTTCAACTCGTCTTCATAACTCAAGAATGAGGTCGGAATCCATCAAAATCAAAACACAAGAAAATTGTCGCGTGTTGTATGAATATATATATACCTAAGTAAAATTTGCCATGTTATTTATTTATAGCTAGCTAGGTTACATCAGAAGACTAAGTTACATCAAAACACAGAAGGGAACTACAAAAACTGGCAAAGAATAGAAGAAAAACAAAAAAGAAACCTTGGGGGGTCAGGAGTTGTAATAATCATAACTAGATTAAACTATTTTAACACATGCAGCAGAAACCCTTTTTCTTGCAGCAGCTGCTAGTTAAGTAGTTATGCCCTCTCAACGTATGAATATTGATTCCAAGTCCGGGGGATTGAAAAACTCCCTAACTCCTCTATACTTTGATCTTGAAGAAGCGGCCGCCGGTTTTCGCTTCTTGGGGGCCGGCGGGCAGACGGCTGGTCTGCTAGAGATTCTTGATTCCGGAGATGTTGGAGTGGTGGGGAACAACTCTTCCTCAGCCTCCTTTCTCTCAACCGGTTTGGTGAAAACCGGCTTCAAAGGAGGTCTCAGTGTAATAACCCAGTTGTCGGAATCCATCTGGTGAAGCTTCTGTGAGGCACCCATTTTTGAGGGATCAAGAATTTGGTGGGCTGTATATATAAATAGTATGTGCAGGAAAAAAGGGGTGTTTCTTTATTGTTTGGAAGTAGGGAAGAAGGAATTGATTCTTGAGAAACTTGTTGATGAGAAAAGGGAAGACTTTATGGGGGAAAAAGAGTGAGTGTGAATGTTGTTTTGTGTGTTTTTATAGTGGGTTGGATTGAAAGAGTTGTGTCTTGTCCAAGAAAGGGAAGAACCCGAGGAATTCCTGAGGTAAGCAAAGAGAGAAGCTATGCTATTTAAAGGCCTGTGTCTGTGTCTGTGAATAATTTCCTGACAGTAAATATGGAGGATGTTGACTTTCATCTCTCTCTCAATTATCTTCTGTTTCAGCCGTCAATTCTTTTGCTTTTCCATCTTTCTCCGCAGTATGTGAAAGATTTTAGATTTTCTCTTCACTCCCTCTTCGTCACCTTTGCTTCTTTGTTAAGATAAAAGTAAATTACAACAATCAGGTTTAACATAATTATAAATATACTTTGAAGTTTATAATTATTTAATTAATAATTTTTATTTTGAATGAATTGATCAAATGCTCTTATGCAAACTGAACTATTCTTATTATTATTTTTTGAACTATAATGTGCAGTAAGAGGTTTTTTAATATTTTTACACAAAGAAGCAATGATGCAATTTGTCTCGATCGATTTTTCTACAATTCTAACTAAAAATTCAAGAGCAAAATGGTCAATTTTTGGCATTTGGTTAAAAATTACAAACCTCAAGGGGGTATTTTGTAATTTTTCAAACAACGAGAGGTATTTGTAATTATGCCAAATCTTAAGGAAGGTGGCTGTAATTTACTCTAAGAGTATGTTTGATTGGGAGGAAAAATGGAAGTATAGGAGAAGTGGAAGTAAAAGGGGATGTATAACAAAAACTTTAGTGTTTGGTTTAGAAATAGATGAAGGGGAAGTAAAAATGGATGTATATGAAACCCCTCCGGAGTCAAATTTCGTTTCCGTCTGAAATTGGGCAGAAAAGTGGAAGTATAAGGCAAAAAAGATAAAAAAAAAAAATACATATTTTATTTTTATTTACTCTATTGCCCATATATATACATATATATATATATATTTTCCTTCAATTCTAATCTCCTTCCCGCTGATAATACCATACATAATCACCAGAGAAAAGATAATCAAATCGTTGGAATAATTACTACGTCGAAGTCAATAGTCCGGTAAACATACTTTGTATTTGCGATTTTTCAGAAATTTTTATTGCTAAAATCTTGATTGAATAATCCTTTACCCTAATTGTGTTCCATTTTTCCACCGCCGGCATGAGTAATTTTTATTTTATTTAAATAGAATAGTTTAGAATAAATAAATAATATTCGTTTTCATGAATATTTTTATTAATAAAAAATATTATTGTTCTTATTTGATATATATTTTTATTACTAAGATTTTTAGACGTTTGATATAAGTATAATATTAACTTATTTATTTCCTAATACAAAATAAAGAGAAAGGGTTAAATTGTAAAATTATAAAAATTAGTCTTTTCTTCTCAATCTAAATTTCTTGTACCAAATAAGGGAAAGTATTTGAGATTTACTCCACTTCCAACCATACCAAACAATTTGAAGGAAAACTATTATTCTTTCCCTCTCCTTTTCCCTTCCCCTCCCCTTTTCACTTCCCCTTTCCTCTCATTTGAACCAAACGAACCCTAAGATAAATATCTTCTCTGTTTGGGTAAATTTTGAGGACCTGTCCTGAAATTTGACATAATTATTAATATTCTTTATTATTTGAAAAAGTTTCATCAATTTAGCAATTATTTAACAACTAGCCTAATTCTTCAGATTTTCATTTGTGGTGAACCAATCAAAACACCTTTGTGGATAACTAATTATAATTTTACTTATTTTTTAAACAAACATCTTCTCAATCAAGTGGATAAATTTTTTTATAATCTTTCAAATTATTTTATCCACCTTGTTTATTTTTTTTTTTTACAATTTTTCATTTTTTTTAAACAAATACAATAAGAATAAAGTTAACAATTCCAAACCCCCATGTAACGATTACATAATACCATCAAACATTCAGGGCATTCGTAATTTTGCAAACAACTAAGAAATATTTATAATTATATCAAATTTCAAAGAGCTCGTTGTAATTTATCTTTTCAATTTCAATAAATTAAATCACCTCCCTTAAAATTCGATATAATTACGTATATATTTTCACTCTTTGAAAAATTACAAATCCCTCTCTAATTTAAAAGTTCGTATCCTTTCCTGCTAATCTCTGTTGGTTTCCATCCAATTCTTTCTTGTATATACTTCTTTTTTTTTTGGGAATTTCCAATGTAATAGTAGAAGGTAGAGAAAGGTTATAATTAAAAAATAAAATAAAATTGCTTTTTAGTTTAAATTTTAATTTTGATCAAAGATACCTGTTAAAAATATAAAGATATAAAAGAAAAAGTAACAATTGACACGATACGATTCATATTTCATACGAATATCATTCCATTCGTACCATTCATAACTATAAACACTCCATTTCAAAATATGAAAATAAGTAAATAACAATTCAATAATCGACCGAATCGAAGACTCAAAGTGAAAGTGGTTTGACTCAAAGAAAATTCAGACAAATTGAAATTAATTACTATTATTTAATATTAATAAAAACATTTTAATAAATTATTAAATATTAATATTAAAAAAAAAAAAAACAATTCGGTTTTCGATTCGGTTCGGTGAACCGAACCATCTCGACCGAACCAAACCGAAAACCGAAATTTTCAAAAAAAAAAAACCGCAAACCGCGGTTCGATCGGTTTTTGCACACCCCTAGATGCTAGCTGTTTCTCATGTGAACCCAATTTATCCAACAACAAAGACTAATAAATCTTGATATTCTTCTTTTAGCATTGATTCTTTTTAGGACCTTTACCTGTCGATAGTGATCTAACCTATTTCTGAAAAATGAGTTGGTTTTTCTTGTATCTCACCCTTTTATTACATCAAAGTGAAAAAAAGATTAGATTAAAGTAGCCTATGAGATCATTTTTCTGCAGCAAGTAGATCATCAAACAATATACATGTGTACGTTTCACCATTTCTATTACATCCTTGAATAGCTCCCGTTGTCTTCGTATTGAGCCATGAACTCGTCGTTGAATGTCTTGAAACTGGCCATAATGGCAGGCATGTCTTCCTCAGCTGGTAAGATGGTGGTTCTAAGATGGAACACCCTACACTCAAATGCAATTCATCAGTATATATCGCCCTATTGCTCAAATTTTATCTCAGTAAAGCACGTAAACGTCTTGAAAGAGAACGAACAAAGCATCAAAGATCACACGTACCCTTCCTTTTGCCCGAATCCAGAACCTGGGACGGTGGAAATTCCGGTGGCCTCTAGCAGCTTAAGACAGTAGAATACATCGGCTACTTTTCCAGCCCTTTTTGCAGCCTCTATTGCTTTTGGAGGTAGGCGTATTTGAGGGAAAGAATACATCGCACCTGAAACAATTTTCTTGTCGAAATGAAAGACAAGCATGCATGGATAAGTATTCAGACAAGTGTCAGGGCATCTGTAGAGAATGACATACCTTCAGTGAAATTGCAAACAACATTTCTGCAGCTGTTAAATCCGTCTGTCATTATTCGTGCTCTCCGCCTCAACGACTCTAGGATTCCGTTGCTGCAAAGAAAATGAAGAGAATTACAACTGAGGTGCATGCCCGGTTGTCCAACTGTGGTTACGGCAAGGATCATTTCTTGAAACTACGGAGCGGAGAAGATAAATCCCACATTCAGTTATACAAGAATGGATTTAAGCAGCCCTACCTTTCTCTAACATATCTCTCATATGATATATCCCCGGGTTTTGGAGGGCTGACCATAAGTCCCATCTGCAAATGGGAACGAAGAACATTTGGATCGTCTTTTAAGCGCTTAAACAGGAGAAAATGATCTATAAGCTGACTTACAAATATTTGTCCGGGAACATTTGGACTCAGTGAGATGGAAGCAACCTTGTATATCTCCTCCACTGTCTGCAACATATAACAAACATGACAAAGAGAGTAATTTTAACAAAGGTGATGTATAAGCCCAGAGAAAGCCATTGATCGAGATCCAAGTTCTATAATGGACGTAGAAGAGCATAAAAGGAAGTGCATCAAAGAGTATTTTCTATATGTGGACTTAATTTCGGCAAATTCCAGCATTTGCAGAGTTCAGTATCTTACAGGAGAATAATGCATAAAATCAATGGCAAACCTGTGGAGAAATATTGGTCATCTCAAAGTATCCACCGCGTTGCCCACATTCTCCCCAATAACCTTTTGAGACAGTGTGAAACGAGACGAGCTGGACCTCCTTGCTCATGGGTGGCCCCATGTCCATCAGAACCTTTCCAATGTTGGATGATATAACGAGGCCCTCAGTTGTTTGAGAGACGCAAACAGGCAATTTCGCAATCATATCATTAGAATATACATACCTTCCTTGCACTTATGAAGGGGCGCTCGTCTTGGTAAATATTTTGCTGATAAACTTCATCACCAAGCAACACCAGATTGTTTTCGTAACAAAATTTCAGTACTTCTTTAAGATTTGCTTCACTAAGACACTGGCCGGTAGGGTTTCCAGGGTTTATTATCACCATCGCTCGTACCTTAGTCACAAATGCAAAGATTAAAGACATAAGCAAGTGCAACATTCAACACAGAAATCTGGCAAGTCTTGCATGACTGTTATAAATTATGAAGAAAGCAGACGTCTCTGATTGAGATTTAGATAGATCAAAAGTTCTGTTTTATGCATGTCGACAGAACTAGACAGCTATCTGCACCATGGTTGATAAATATGCCCAATGGTATCAAAAGTTGAACGGCCAAAACTACTGATGAGTTTGGTGTTGAGTCACTCAAGTTATTAGGCAAATGTTGTTAGTCATCATTCAATCATGCAATGTCAGACATGGTCCACTGTTTTAATAGGTTTCATGTTGAAATGCGAACACCACCACATCCACACATTAACATTCAGAAGCAAAGACAAAGGATTGCTTACCGTTATTCCTTGCGAACGAGCCTGAGTAACTGATTGACGAAGGTTACCAATATCAAGACCCCAATTCGCGGTCTCTTCAAGATAATATGGAACTAAAGAGCCACCAAGTAAAGATATAGTGGCCGAGTAAAGTGGATACTGTGGAACAGGGACCAATATCTGGGAACAAAACAAAGATTATCAAAGCATGACAGGAAAAAAGAAAAAAGAGAGCAGAGATGTATGTCGTAAGCCCTGCTATTGCGAGCTACTGTAAAGTGGAAACAATTGGGAACAAAGCACCATGACGATGATAGCACAAGAGGGATAAATTTACCCCATCACGGGCACCACGTATGATAGTGTTTAAGATCTGCATCACACCTTTGCTGGCACCATCTGTTAGAAATATGAGTTCTGGATTGCTGTCATCAACACAAAAGTTAATATAATTAATTCGAGAATCATTCTATGAACTAACACCCTCAACAACAGCATCATTCAGGAGTTATAAACCTTGGATATCCATCACGTCTCTCAATGAACTCTGCAACTTCTTTCCGAATTCCAGGAAGGCCACGTGAATCACTGTAAGCACCTGTTCAATTATAAACAACTTATTTGGGCTTTGCTTCAAGTTGAATCTTCTGTTTTCAGACAGTGCAAGAGGGATGTGTTATCAGCCAATAACCAAATTTGCTGTTACGGAAGCGACTTGAACCAAAATGCAATCACGACATCGTAAATAAAATTTGGACAACAGACATGTAAGATGGCAAACTAGACAACCTCAACATTTTGGTGTAACTTTATAATGATGCTATTACAGGAAGAAAACTAAAAGTTTTTTTAGTATGGTACCTAGACCCCCTGAAGTCATGGAAAGATAATATTTAGCTCTTGCAACGGCATCAGCAGGAAATACAAGTCCCACATTAGGATCATCCAGCAGGAATGGAGCTTGGCACAGAGCAATCACCTGGCACGCCATTTCTCTTACAGTAAACAAACTACAACAGAATATATGCTATAAAGACAAGTTATAGTTAAAACCTGGCGAGGAAAGGTCAGAGGTTTCTGTCCAAGAGCGTGAGGATTCCCGACATTGGTAAAGATGATCTGCAGTCAATTGACAGAATGATCAGAAAACGAAAAACAAAATATTTTTCCTTAAAATGAAATATGTTGATTAGTGGCCCTCCTAATTAGATAGGCCTTCATTCAATTAACTTCAGGAATCCATATTGAGAATATTGCGTGAACGTATCTTGGCATGCCTACTCACAGTTTCAGCAAAAAAACCTTGTGATACTTTAAGCTACTTTCCGAAAGATGATTGAAGAAAGATTGCAAGTACGAAATAGATGATCCGAAAACTCTTGTGTTCCTTGCTCAGCCAAACATACCTTCTTCCCTTCTTTCTGAAGCTCAGAAGCTCGAAGATATAGCTCCCCTCGGACAGCATACTGACATTTCTTGACATTTTCATTCAAGTTCTCATAATCCAATGATTTGGATGACATGATGAAGTATGTATTATCCGAACTCCGGATCTAACACAGATGTGGTTGCCAATTAAAACAAGTTGGAGAACCTAATTTTCTCCTCACCTGCGAATTATCAAGAGAAATTTATATGTTCGGTTAGTGAATCAAGAGCGTTGGTTATTGAGAAATCAAAGGACAAATCAGTACTGCAGAAGAAACTAATATCAAACTGCAAATGAACTTTCTTCAATAATACACATTACAACAAATAAATAATAATAATAATACCAAAAGCAAAACAGAAGCTGAGCTCGACAAGAATGCATGCGGTGGGACAAACATCCAAGAAAAAGTCTTACATTCTGAACTTAGGACCAAAACTGAAAGAATTTTTCCACCAAGATTGAATAAGCATGCGTGCCCAGACCCAGAAGTCAATTCATGACGCATTAAAATCAAGAAAGTTCCAAAAGAAATTGCTAAGAATCATGCCATTTTACATGGTTTTCATCAAAATACGCAGACTAACAGCGCAATACCTGAAAACTAGACAGAATAGAAGTCTTATGATCACTACGAAGAAGCAAACTCGAACTCAACGACCACTTGAAACTCTCTAGTTCTAGGCAAAACCCAGAAACTATTTCATGAGAAAACCACACATAGAAAGGAGAAACGTACCAAATAATCATCAAGAATATGAGGAGAAGAATCAATATTTTCATCAAAACTGAGACAAATGAAAAGCACCCGATCGCCCATTACCTTGGAAATAAGTTGTTTCTGTCTGAATATGTCAGTTAGAATAAAGAAAAAGATTAAATCTTTTTGGGAATGTTGCGTATGCGGCAACGTGGGAAGACAGTGAATTCCAAGGCAACACCACAGCCACTGAAGTGAAGATGGGCTAGATGGATTTCATGGAATTTTTGGGCCTTATTTGGAGTTTGGATAAAAAGCAGCGGAATGAGACAAGACTGCTGCTTCACTGTCGTAGATATATAATGTTAATGGATCGAACTGCATCAATGTCTGTCTTCTTCCTCTGGACTTACTCTGTGAGGAGTCATCATCTCATCAAGTTATAAAGTGTGGGAAAAACAAACAAGTCTTTTTTTGTTTTAATTTTCACTTAATATGATAAAACTGGGGTTTTGCTTAATCATTTATTCAAAAAATTACTTTACACCCCAAGAATTTAAAGTGCATTAATATTTTAGAGAATATAGTTTAATGTAATATAATTAGTTGTCCCGGTGCACCGCTTCTTTGCATGTAATAAATAATTTTCTACGTTTTAAAGTATATTTATACTTCTATACTAATATAAAATGGAAAGGACTTCCACACTCACAAATGACGGTTAATGACATAGCTGTACCAAATTCTTGTAAGGCCAAAAATACCCTCTAATCGATAAGGTAGCTAACTTATTTAATTTTCAAACTTTAATAAATTAATTTTCTTTTATTTCTTTGTTTATATTTTTTTAATGTAATGCATTTATTTATATATTTTATTTTTATTTACAATGTATTTTAAAAATCAAAAGATTATTTATTATATACACGCAGGGACGGAGTGCCACAGTTAGGACTGAAAAAATAATCAAACTATTCGATACTCGATTGAAATCGTCGTTTGAACTCAATTTGTTAAACTTAACAAACCAAACTTGAACAAAAATTTTGTTCGGTAAACTTTCGAACTCAGCTCGAGCTTGATTCTATTTGTGCAAAAATAATAAAATATACTTAAAAATATCAAATAACTCAAGCTCGAGTTGTGTTTGATCTGATTAAAGCTCATTTAACTCGATTAAACAATAATCAAATCAAATTCAAATATAATTTTAAAGCTTGATAATAATTCAAATAAGCTTGTCCAATAATATGTTTGGCTCGACTTGAATCATTTACACCCCTAACTACATTATCTAGTATAAATAAAAAAAAAACTAATTTAAAAATATTATCCACACAAGAAAAAATTAATATCACGACGTCACATTACTGAGTCAAGAAAGTCTTTCTATATTACTATAGATTATCCAAATAAACGCATGGGAATAGAAGATCCCATCTGCCAAATCAATCACGAGGATTTATCACCAAAAATTTGAAATTTCTTACCTTCATATTCATCAATCTAAACACGACGTGGTTGAACTCAATATTAATTTGTCTTACCATTTAAAAAACTAAATAACACAATGTAATGGTGGAGAGTGGAGAGTGGGAGGATGAAGCCAAGTGGATCAAGATAACGACTGGATTTCCTAAAATATTACCACTAATCTCAACAAGATCTTACAAGATTCATCTATCAAAATTTCACAAGTATAAAATTTTCATTTCATGTTGAAATCTTATTACGATGTATCAAGTGTCCCACATCGATTGCAGATGAGGAGTTTGAGTAGCTTATAAGTCCCAATGTCTCTTCTTCCTAGCGAGACGTCTTTTCGGGACAAAACCGTGAGGCTCATACAGAATTAAAACGGGCAATACCTCGCGCAACGGGACACTGATCAAGTTGCAAGCCGCATCATTTGACACCCTCTGTGGGAACGAGCCCATGTGCTTGTCCCAAGCCCCTCGTCTGGAGGGCTGATGATGTAGTAAGCATCCCACATCAGTTGCAGCCGAGAAGCTTGAGTAGCTTATAAGCCCCAATAACTCCTTTTCTTAACGAGGTGCCTTTTCCAGACAAAATCGTGAGTCTCATACTGAATCAAAATAGAAAATACCTCACGCAACAGGGTACTGATTAAATCGTAAGCAACACTTACTAAAATATTTACCTTAATCCTATGTTGTTCTAAGATTCACATGCCTAAGTTTCACACTAGCATAGTAGCATTAATTTATTCGAGAGTCAAGCCGCAAACATACACAAATCAATTGAACCCAATTCTTAGTCAACTCAACTAAATCACATTCACACTATTATGAATCACCCCCCTTTCAGTTCACACTTCACACCATCTTTCAGTCTCTTCAACTGACTCAAACTACTGAAAAAAGGGTCGACTTTTCTCCCTATTTATAGCCGCAGTTTCTATGTTATCCGTCGCGAAATTGGTAATCTTGTAAAGATTTTGCAATGGCTAACACCAGTCTGGCAGCACGGCTACTGGCAGCGTTCTTGATTGCTCTTTTTGTACTTGATTTTTTCCCTGTTATTTCAGCCGCTGCCCCTTTAGGTAAATCCGTCTCAAGTTGAACTTAGGACGACGCAACTGTTTTATTTTTCTTAATTTGTTTTTAATGTGTGGTGAAGGTGAGGGAAGAATTCGTTCATCATGGCATTGTGGAGGCAAATCCAGGAAACTTCGTAGTGATTGTTGGGAGCGTTTGAGATACTTTAAAGGGCCGGCTTCGTCCGCCGCAGTAAGCCTGAGACAGGCGGTTCCCGCCCCACCTCCGCCACGATACAGCCAACCGCCGCCGCGGAAGTGAAGGAAGCTTTGGTGGTGGAAGAAAGCTTTCTTACACTTATAATTGTTCTGTGGCAAAAAAGTACCCAATCATTCTTAATTCTGATTCTTGTGCATCTCTCTCTGTTACTGTTTGTCCTCTTGTTCCTGGATTCCAATTTGTGTTGTATGCTTACTTTATGTTTTTAATTTGAGTTGTTGAAATAGTAATTTAATTGAAAATACGTTTGTTTATATGCATTCTCATTAAAAATAAATTAATTTGATGTCGAAGTTTAATATAGAATATAATTTCATTACCTAATCTAATATCCTCATTTCATACCAAAATTTAGGGAAAAATACAAGGACCCCTATAATATAAGAAATATTCAAAAAGATCCCCATGAAAATTAAAGTCTCATTTACACCTACTGTGTTCTAAAACAAAGTTAAAAAAAACCTCTATAGCCAGCTTTTGTTATACACACACGTTAACTGTGCTTGGGCATCTGAAAAATGCATTTTTTTGTGACAATTTTGTCCTTCTCTCTCCTTATATTACATATATAATATATAATATATATAATTTAACAAATCTTAAAATAATAGAAATCTTTTTTAATACTAAAATATTATCTTATATAAATATATAATTATATTAATATTTTTAATATAATATAATTATAAAAATGATAATAAAAAGAGAGCAGCGTTGGGGCGGCATTGCCGTGCCCTTCTCACCACTGGGCGACGCGGACAGCGACGCCGTCGGCATTGCCCCGCTCTGCGGGGGGTGGGGGAAGGGGGGAGGGTGGGGGGAGGCTATCGTGGGTGGGGGTGTTTTTTTTAAAGTAATAATTTTATTTCATAAAGTATAAAATTTTAATTTTATATATTGTGGATATATTATAATTTATAAGTATATTTTAATTAAAATTGATATAATATATTATATAAATATACAATTTTAAATTTGAGAGGCATTTTAGTCATTGTTCCTAAAAACATATGTTTAGGTTGATCAGGAGCCGTGTGATTCATTATTCGTAACATAGAGGTAGTTTTTGATATTAAAATTTTGACAGGGAGTTTTCTATATTTTCTCATATCATAGGGGGTCAAAATAATTTAGCCCCAAAAATTTATATAAAATTAAAAATACATATTTTTTACTAAAAATTAAAAACTAAAAATGAAAATATAAACAAACATGCTGAGATTTTGAATGTCTAATAATTTCTTTGGATTTGTAAAGGAAAATGAAAATATACAAAAAAAACTAGTAAGATGAAAAAGAGACAAAAAATACATTACACTCAAGAGTATGTATAGTATGAAATTGTTTAGAAGATTATAGTAAAACTTATGAACTAAACAAGATTCAAATTTAATATCTCTCATAAGAACGGGCAATTTTATAAGAGGGATATTCCATGATATTTGATGGTACTAAAACAAATTAGCTTAGCTATATTACCAAAATACCTCTAAATGTACAATTATTTATGAAAATGCCATTTAGTGGAAGTTATAGGTAGGTTAGTAGGGTGATTCCAAATTACCAAGGCACTCCCTCAGATTAAATCTCGGCCATTAGATTTAAGGTGGTTGAGGGACAATGTCGTATTTTTACCTCATATCGTTTGCTATAAATAGCGGAAAAATCCTTTGTAAAAGCATCTCATTCATTTTTATACAAGTTTACTTTTCCTACTTTTGGAAGAGTTTTAAGAGTTGTTTTGCCTCGCGACGTCGTTTCGAGTCACCGTGCTTAGATCTACAGTCTCCCGAATTTTACACCATCAGCTTGGCGCCGTCTGTGGGAACTCGGTCTAGGCATTGAAGATGAATACTCGTTCGAGGGTGAGGAGCGCGAACGTGGGGCAAGAGGAACCCGAGAGAAGAAGGGAAGCGCATAGCCTATGGCAGGAAGAGGTCAAGGGCCCACCTCAGCAGGAGCAAGGCCGCGTCTTGGGGAATCCACCAGCTCACCCAGGAGGAGGAGAGGCAGGAAGAGGTCGAGGCTCCCCCCAGCAGGACCAATGCCGCGCCTTGAAGAATCCACCAGCGCACCTAGGAGGCAAGAAGAGGTCGAGGCTCCACCTCAGCAGGAACAAGGCCACACCTTGGAGAGTCCACCAGCGCACCCAGGAGGAAGAGAGGCAGGAAGAGGTCGAGGCTCCCCCCTAGCAGGAGCAAGGCCGCGCCTTGAAGAATCCACCAGCGCACCTAGGAGGAGGAGAGGCAGGAAGAGGTCGAGGCTCCACCTCAGCAGGAGCAAGGCCGCGCCTTGGGGAATCCACCAGCACACCCAGGAGGAAGAGAGGCAGGAAGAGATCGAGGCTCCAGCTCCACCCCCAGTTATTCAGATAACTCCCGGGACTCTTCACCAGTTGGTGGAGGATGCATCCGCCCAAGCCGCCGTGAGGGCCACAGAGGAAGAGAAAGGGTCCCCTTAGGGTAGAAGGAAGTAAGCGTGAACGTAGACATGTGCCCCCAGGGGGTTTGGCTCAATACACCCTCTGGACCTCACGAACTCAAACGCTCGATGCAGCCAAGCGACAAGGATTGGGATCGAGACCATAGCTCGGACGAATGCCACTACTTGAAGAATGAGGTCGAGGAGTTGATCTGAAGATATTACTTGCAAGAATTCGTGGGATAAAGGAAACAAGAACTCCAGGAAACCGCTTTCGGAGACAGGCACGTGGCATGTGGGAGTAAAGCAGAACGAGCTAGCAAGGACAACCTCCCAACTGCTTGAGTTATGAGGATTACCTCGGGAGGCCCAGTAGGAAGAGATACGAAGCAAGTTGAGAGAGTCGCTCAGAGAGCAAGGTAAGCCGAAGGAGTTGCGGTGAAAGAAATAGGACGCGATGCCAACCGTATCATCTTTGGCGAGAGTGCAGCAGTGTCGCCAGCAGATCCAAGAGCGAGTGGGAGTGTGATGCGCTGAGTAGGGGAGAAAGCTGACTTGCGTCGCAGGAGTGACATATGCAAGGGGAGAAAGCTGGTTTACGCCGCAGGAGTGACATATGCGAGGGCGGATAGCGACTTCCAACTTGTGGTCAAGCAATGGAATGGAGGCCACGAAGCTGGGGTAGCAGATGACCAAGTACTTATCAAACATCTAAGCATTAAAAAGGAAGCTCGATGAGTTCACCCTAGAACAAATCCCACGGTTGTATAAGGAAGAGACGAACTGACTCGTTAAGTCAGCCAGCTCAGTGGCTCTTTCGGAGAGCGAGAGATTAACCCTACTAAGTCAAGAGCGACACGAAGTGGACGTGGTGTGGGAAGAAGCCTTGACGGTGAAGAGCGTCCCACTAAGCTGGAAAGAAGAGCCCCAAGGAACCCCAAGAAACTCCAAGGAAGCAAGGGTAATTCAAGCTAGGGCAGCAAAGTTCACAATAATTGGAAGTAAGCTGCATAGGAGAGGTTTTTTTCTTACAAACCATATCTTGGATACTTCGGCGGGGAATAAGCAGAGCGTGATGAGGGAGGTTGCGTGATCACTCCGGAGGTAGAGTGTTAGCATGCCAGGCCCCGCAGCGAGGACACCTCTAGCCTACAGAGCGTAAGGATGCATGGAGCTCAATGAAGAACTCTGAGGATGCTAGGAGCATGCCAACGTCATTCACGCCCCAGCGGGAAGTATGGACCTTCGCAACACCCCGTTCGGACGGGCAGGCGGAAGTAACCAGCAGGGTAGTCTTCCAAAATTTGAGGACGAGGCTGGAGGAAGCTAAAGGAAGTTGGGTGGAAGGACACCCGATAGTCCTGAGGGAGTATTGAGCACCCCCGCGACGAGGCACGAGAGAGCACCTATTCAATCTAGTCAATGAGACAGAAAACATGACCAAAGTGGACGCCAAATAAGTATGACTGTACCAAGTTGGGGAAAATGAACGAGAGGGAAACGTCCACACACGAGGAATATTGCTAAACCTCAAGAAACGTTTTATTTAATGTTGTATATCCCTTTTTTCAAACGCTTTGTAACCCTGAATTATGGTAATGAAATGTCCACTTTTTGTCTACTTGTTGTAGAGTCATTATTTATACTTTATTGAGCAAGAGAGGGGGATGGTCCCACACATCTAACACTTTATTTAGCAAAGGAAGGGGATGGCCCCTCACACTGACACTCTTACAAGGGGATGGCCCCTCACACTGACACTCTTACAAGGGGATGGCCCCTCACATCGACATCTTGTATAAAAGAGGAGGATTGCCCCTCACACTAATGTTTTGTATAGAATAGGGGGATTGCCCCTCACACTGATGTTTTGTATAGAATAGGGGGATTGCCCCTCATATTAATATTTTATCTAAAAGAGGGGGATGGCCCCTCACATAAATATCTTATTTAAAAGAGGGGGATTGCCCTCACACTGATATTTTGCTTATAAGAGGGGGATTGCCCCTCATATTAATATTTTATCTAAAAGAGGGGGATGACCCCTCAGATTAATATCTTATCTAAGAGAGGGGGATGACCCCTCACATTAATATCTTATCTAAGAGAGGGGGATGACCCCTCACATAAATATCTTGTTTAAAAGAGGGGGATTGCCCCTCACACTAACATTTTATCTAAAAGAGGGGGTGGACCCCTCACATTAATATCTTATCTAAAAGAGGGGGATGACCCCTCACATTAATATTTTATCTAAGAGAAGGGGATGACCCCTCACATAAATATATTGTTTAAAACAGGGGGATTGCCCCTCACACTGACATTTTGTCTAAAAAAGGGGGATGACCCCTCACATTGATATCTTGTTTAAATGAGGGGGATTGCTCCTCACATTGATATTTTGCTTATAAGAGGGGAATTGTCCCTCACATTGATATTTAGTCAAAAAAGAAGCAACTTAATATAATGAACAATGGAGGAACCAAGTTTGAAAATATATAAAAATGAACTCTTAAAAAGTTCCCCAAAAATGACAAATACCTCTCACAAAGGTCCAAGAGTGTTCCAACCAAGAGAACTTCTACAGAGCTTCCAAAAAGTCTGATGGGACGCACCGCGGTGCAACTTGACGCAACGCGATATATGGTGCAACACACAATCAACATGACGCGTCGCGACGCGAGGTGATACAAATGTGATGCAACACAACGCAATCACAAATAGTCATCAAAGGGGCAAGGTCCCCCTCGCCTCCATGGCGGTATACGAGGTTGCAGAGGATGAGGGAACGAGCAACCTAATCTCCCTTCCTTGACGAAAGGCGAGAACGGACTCGCGAATCGCGCTTGCAAACACACTGAGCCTCTAGAAAATTTTTACATTTGTGGAGAGGAAGACTTAGAAGAACGAGTCCTTAACAACTCTCCCAATAATAAACAAAATATCAAAAAGCCTCAAGAGAGGAAGTGGCACCAAGATCCCGCAACGCCGAAAGAGACTCTTCCAAGTACGCGAAAGAATTAGGAGCGAAGTGGCTGACTCGCGACATCAAAGGAAATCGAGGAGTTTCCAACTTTTTCGTAGCATTAATTTTTGGAAAAATCTAGCAAATCAGATGAACGTTCCTGGTGCCCTAAACCAAAATCACTTCGTGATCAAAATCGACCACTTCAGCAAGCAAGAGAGGAAGAAGGAGGGGCAACAAGACACCCTCGGACGAAATTCGATCGAGGCGGGGGGCCACGGCCAGACTCTGGCCGAGGCATCCCACCTCGACCAAAGCCTAGCCGAGGCACGCGCCTCGACTAGATTCTGTCCGAGACGTGCCTTGGCCAGGTCCAGGCCGAGGCACGCCTCGGCCATGACACGATCCACCATCGACAGACCCCCGACGACGCCTCGTTGGACATTTTCTTAAAGTGCATGACATCCTAAAATTCTTTCAGACTGGCGAATTGTTTCTGTTTTTTCCAAATTAACGAATGATGACTTTTGAAAGTCTATATATGAAAACTACTGCAAGGAAAGAGATGAAGAGCCAAATACTCGAGCCAAATCATTTCGACATTTTTCTGGAATGTGGCTGAGACCAAGAAGACAAACCGAACAAAGCAAGAGGAAGAAAGTCAGAATATCCCACCAAGTTTATATATAGAAGACAAGGAATCCCAGCAAGGGAATGAGTTGAACCAAGAGTAGTCTCAAAAGAATAAGAGCCTGTATGAAGAAGGGTACCAAGAAGGAAGAAACCCGTGGCAGAAGTAGAAGATCAAGGAAAAAGAGCCCTAGTAGAAGAAGGAACAAGAAGAAAAAATAGCTCCAGTAGAAGAGGGACTTGTGCCAAGAGGAATCCCAAAAGAAAAAGACTCTACATAAAAGGGAGCATTATCAAGAAGAGGAAGATAAATCAGGATCAAATTATCTGTTAGAACTTCCAAATTTTCCAAAAGCATTTGGAAGTTGGGGGGCATACGTATACAACGACAAGCCATCACGGCCAAAAAAATGCTAAGGCAAAACGCTCAGAACACGCGTTGATTAAAATTTGGTCGAGGCGGACCAAAACCTGGTCGAGGCATGCTGCCTCGACCTGATGTGGGCCGAGGCATGTATGCCTCGGCCCATTTAGTTAATTCCTCACAAGTTTGGCCGAGGATTGTGGTATATATTTTTAAAAAAAATATTGTTAAGAATTACCTTTCATGAATTAATGTGTTGAAGTTTTGGATGCCAAAAAGCATGCACATGCACATGATCATATTTTTTCAGAAATTCAATTAGTGCTTCCATGATTTTTTATACTTTGTTATTTTTAATAATAATATTTTGTGGAAGAATGTGAACAACAATTGTCGCAAGTTGGTCAGCCAAAGAAGATGGAAACAGATCAGACGATGATGAGACAGTGGTGGGGCTCTCTGCTAAAGTTTAGCAAAAGACTAACAATGATATAGCAAGTATCTGAAGGGTTCAATCCTGCAAGCAACAGGCATACAAATTTGAGGCAAATCCTAAATACTATTCTTAGTGTTTAGGAGTTGGGGGCTGCTGATGGTACTAAAACAAATTAGCTTAGCTAATTACCAAAATACAACCGAATGTACAATTATTTACGAAAATGTCATTTACTGGAAGTTATATGTAGGTTAATGGAGTGATGCAAAATTACCAAGGCACCCCCTCAGATTAAATCTCGGCCGTTAGATTTAAGGCGGTTGAGGGACAATGTCGTATTTTTACCCCATATCGTTTGCTATAAATAGGGGGGAAATCCTTTGTAAAAGCATCTCATTCATTTTTATACAAGTTTATTTTCGTCTCGCGACGTCGTTTCGAGTCACCGTGCTTAGATCTACAGTCTCCCGAATTTTACACTATCAATATTGATATTTAAATTTAAAATATCTTAATTCGTGGAATTTTCATTCGATTGGCAACATTCACATTCTCTGTATATTGTAGCATAATTGTTATTTGTAGCAAGTATGAACAAAGATTATTACACTGAATTACATTCGATTGAAAATTTGAATGAAAGAAATAATTTGAAAAGAAAAAAATTAATCACTCTATATTAAAAGAATTTAAAATTCATTAATATCTTTTAAAAAATAATTTAAAACTTAAAATTATTTAAATAAATGAATAAATTATTATTGAATTCAAATTCATTATTTCAAATATAAGTGCAGTAAATTTGACTGGAAAATTCTGATAAAATGTTGAGATTTGATTGAATTTGGATTTTCTAATTATGGATAAGATACTCATTTCGTTCAATATTTTTTTCCTTTGAATACATTTAAGGTGAAAAAAAAAAGTAAAGGGATAAATTACATCGTCATTCCCTAAAGTTTCATGTAAGTACATGTAAACTTTTTATGGTTTGAAAAATTACATTTATTAACCAATGATATTTGTTTCCACATAATAAATAGATCCATTCATTCGTCAAAGTTCACCGAATTTGACAAAAAATAAAATAAATAAAATAAGAGGAACCAAAATTTATATTTACTCCAAATTGGTTTATTACTGAGGTTAAATCAACTTTTTTCTAACCAAATTACTCTTATAAGGATGAAAATATACCTCATCACATACATCGTGTGAAGATATGTAAGGGTAATTTAGTAAAATAAATAAATATATTTGATTTGCAATAAATCAGTAATAAATAGATGATATGTAAATATGAATTTTCATTCTTTTTACTAATATTAACAAATTTGATAAGTTTTAATTAACAAAAAAAATCTATATATTAAATAAAAATAAATTATATGTAATTTTTCAAATCACATAAAATTTATGTATAATTACAGTAAAATCTCTATAGATTAATAATCTTGGGACCATGAAATTTTATTGATTTAGAGAGATATTAATATATCGATAAATTAATATTTTATTAATTAAAAGAGAGACTTTTAAATTCAGCAAATTTAGTACATATGTATTGAAAAATAAATGAATTCATATATGTTTCATTGATTATATTCATGCACCAACCAATTCTTTGTAATTAATTAAATATATTCATGTATAATATCAATTCATAGTATACAATTGACTATTATATCATGGACGCATGTATCAATTCATTGGAATTACTTAAATATACATGTTTACATTAATTTATTGCACTTAAATAACTATTATAGCCAATTAAATATATTCATGCATGATGAATGAAACATATATTATATAAATCTCAATATGGAAATAAAATAATTCATAACACCCAACCATGTCTTCTCATCTAAAAAGCATCGCAAAATCATCCATGAATGATCAAATGTGTAAACCATTATGTGAATATAAGAGAGACCATCCCACAAGCACTCAAAAAGATTTACAAGAGTGGGTTGATGAAAAATATCGTTTGAAAGTTAGTCAATGTACAATATCAAACACTCTCAAAAGATCATCGGAGTATCTTTCAGCCAACTTTGAGAAGAGTGGGGATATTAAGCGACACAAATCGGTGAAATAGATTCATCCCTAACTGTAATATTTATAATTGTAATATTTATGAATTATTAATTTAGAATTTTAATGGGACCTAATATTTATAAAAGGATTTTTTTTGAAAAATTATAATTTTATTATTTTATCAGATTTGATGATTTTTTACAAAGATTCAAATTGTGATCGAAAGATTTTATTATTTTAAAGAATTTATTAATTTATAAAGTATTAATTTATAGAGGGTTTAGAGTATGTTTGGTTGGATGTAAAAGTGGAGGTATATGAGAAGTGGAAGTAAAAGAGGATGTATAAGAAAAAATTTAGTGTTTGGTTTGGAGGAAGAGATTGAGGGGAAGTAAAACTGAATGTATATGAAACTCCTCCGGAGTCCAATTTTGTTTCCGTCCGGAATTGGGCGGAAAAGTGGAAGTATAAGGCTATAAAGACAAAAAAATACATATTTTCTTTTTATTTATTCTATTACCCTTATATATACTATTTCCCTCCAATTCTTTTTTCCTTCCCGCTGATCATGCCGTACATAATAACCAGAGAAAAGATAACCAAATCGCTAGAAAAACTACTACATTGAAGTCAACAATCCGGTAAACATACTTTGTATTTGAGATTTTTCAAAAAAAAATTATTGCGAATTTGCTATTAATCTTGATTGAATAACCATTTTCCCTAATTGTGTTCCCTTTTCCCTAATCGGCGTTACTTCTACGTTATTTGTGGATGTGGTTTTATACTTTTTGAAGAATCCTGTGAAAATGCGTGCCTTCTTTGCATTGCCTTCTCCAATGCGTCTGGAGATGATAATCAAACTTGTTTTTGGTACCAACAAAGGCGCTGATATTTGAATTTGGATTCTTTATTTGAGAGTGATGGTAGTAATTTTTTTTTTATTTAAATTGAATAGTTTAGAATAAATGAACAATATTTGTTTTGATGAATATTTTTATTAGTAAAACTGGAATTATTGTTCTAGTTTGATATATATTTTTATTAATAAGGTTTTTAAATCTTTGATATTAGTATAATATTAACTTGTTTATTTTCTGCTCCAAAATGAAGTGAAAGGATTAAACTGTAAAATTACAAAACTTAGTCTTTTCTTCTCAATCTATTTTTCTCGTACCAAACAAGGGGAAGTATTTGAGATTTACTTCTCTTTCAATCATACCAAACAACTTGAAGGAAAACTATTATTCTTTTCCTCCTCTTTCCCTCCCCCTCCCCTTTCACTTCCCCTATCCACTCATTTGAGCCAAACCAACTCTTAGTGCATAGCAAATCCAACGACCGTTTAATTATCCCAAAAGCAAAAGAGTGAGTCAGATTCCAAAATGAAGATCGGATTCCTGATTTGCACATGCTCTAATCCAATTCCAATTTCCTGATTTGCACTTGTTCTAATCTAATTCCAATTTCCATTTTGAATCGATTCCAAACACAAGTACACGTAGGCGTAGCATAAAAATCAGAAAGCCACAGTCTCAAAACTGACTCCAACAACTCCCCTTGTCTCGCGGCGGAGCCACCGTAAAACACCCCGATGTCAGCCATTCCACCGTCCCAGCCCCTCCCTCCATCCTCCTCTAAATTCCTCAACAAAACCCAAAATCCCATCTCCATCCACTTCAGAAACAGAATTCAATGCGAGCTCAAGAATTCTTCTCCGCCTCCTCAGAAATGGACCATTGACTGCGTATCTTCCACCGACCCGATTCACATCATTCTCAAACCGCCAAATTCGACGCCAATGGCTTTGCCTTTGGATTCTTCGCTCAAGAATTCGAAAAGGATTTGTCTGTTTTACTGCTCTGAAATGAAGGATCTCGCCGAAAGAATTGCTGCCGAGTCCGACGCCATTGAGCTTCGTAGCATTACTTGGAGGTACCTCTTGCCAATTTATGAGGAAAGATAGATTCTTTTGTTTGCGTTTTCTCTTAGAGTAGTTTTATTGTGTGTTGTGAAATGGGATCATGCTCTCTTTGATGGTCGAATATATGGGAAATTTTGAACATTTGATTGCGAAAATGATTGCTTTCTATTGTCTTGATGATGATTGAGTAAATTCAGGTAATGCTTTTAAGCAAAGAAAATGAAAGCTCTATCGCACGAAACGTGTATCATGCTTGGGTCATGGCCGTCAGAATGGATAAGTAAACTAGTATCATGCTGGAATTAACCAATCTGATATAGGAACATCAGTAAGAGGAACAAATTCAACCTCTATTTATTTGTTCTTATTCAAATCTCAGTTATTAAATACTAGTTCTATAGCTATCGGTTCTGTTTTACTTGATTAAAATTAGAAGGAGAGTGATGACTGATTTAGAAAATGGGCAACTTATTGGTCTAACAAGTGCTATCGGACTGACATAATACGGGATTCTGGAAAACGGACACAAAGCCAACCTAGAAGCTAATGCAGTTGAACAGAGTAGACATTTGCTTATCTTATTAATTACAGTATGTGGAGAAAGGTCATTCAAATATTTTTCTGATTCCTTTTCCACCAAGAATCCAGCATCTGAAGGAGCCATAACATTACTGCTGTGTGTGATTGACTTATTTGATTTTTTAATCTATCAGGACATTTGAAGATGGATTTCCGAACTTATTTATATCCAATGCTCAAGGAGTTCGTGGACAACATGTAGCTTTCCTTGCTTCATTCAGTTCTCCTGGAGTTATCTTTGAGCAATTGTCTATCATCTATGCTCTACCGAAGCTTTTTGTTTCATCCTTCACACTTGTCCTGCCATTTTTCCCTACGGGCACTTCTGAGCGTATGGAGGATGAAGGAGATGTTGCCACAGCATTCACACTTGCCAGGATCTTGTCAAATATTCCAATATGTAGGGGGGGACCCACCAGTTTAGTAATTTTCGATATCCATGCCTTACAGGTGGGTATGCAAATGCTTTTGTGGTGAGTCAGTGCGTGCTTCATGCTGTTTGTTGTTTCAACTTCTACTTTCAACCTTTTGTCTTATATGTAACTTTTGTGTAGTATAACCATGACACTTTTTCTTCATCTTGCAGGAAAGATTCTACTTTGGTGATAACGTTCTACCGTGCTTTGAAAGTGGTATACCGCTGCTCTTGCAAAGGCTACAACAGCTCCCTGACTCGGACAATGTAACATTTCTTCTTGTTTTCTTGGATCAAGTCAAGCTTTCCACCTCTTATTGAGTAACTTATGCACAAAGTGGTTTCAAAAGTTTATGTGTTCATGAAATTGAGGGGCATCCTTGGCATTATATATTGAAACTTTGGATGAGGTCTGTTTTATCATCCAAGGTCTTCACAAAAGCTAACATTAAATGATTTGTGCAAATTCAATGGTAATGGATGTCTCTGGTAAGAACTTAACTTTGAAACTTCTTCTTCTATTACTTCCATTTTTTAAATTTTAAATTTTTTATTTTTATAATTACACTTAATTCTCTGACATATGTTCTTCTGTGGTATGTTTTATGCTTCACTCCCATTCTTTCATAATCGCACAGC
This sequence comes from Sesamum alatum, assembly GCA_034509735.1. Classification (NCBI taxonomy): domain Eukaryota; kingdom Viridiplantae; phylum Streptophyta; class Magnoliopsida; order Lamiales; family Pedaliaceae; genus Sesamum; species Sesamum alatum. The sequence goes on along the minus strand of JACGWO010000007.1, from coordinate 35,841,905 downwards.
AAAACTGATTTTGTTAGATATAGTTTCTGTGAAACCAGTGCCACCTAATTAGTAGATGAAATCAGGCAGTGTTTTTTCATTTCTGAAAGTTCCTAGTTCTATTTTCCTCTGTCCAGATAACAGTAGCCTTTCCAGATGATGGTGCATGGAAGAGGTTTCACAAACAGCTGCAGCACTTCCCAATGGTACTACTCTTTCAGTGGAAAAGTGGAACTTCCAGGAATTCATTGACTTTTGTGGAAAAATAAATGCTTGACCTGTGCTTATTTTGCACCAATGTTATCACACAGATTTCGCTATTACTGAGTTCCACTTTCTAGTATATGCAACTATGATGCACTAAATTGGCTAACTTGCATGCTTAATTTAATGCGCAGATTGTCTGTGCAAAAGTGAGGGAAGGTGATCAACGGATTGTAAGACTTAAGGAGGGTGACCCGAAGGGACGTCATGTCGTGATAGTGGATGACCTTGTCCAGTCAGGTGGAACACTGTTAGAGTGTCAGGTAGGATATCCATCCACACAAAATCAGCATCATCTGTTGGGATATTTTACCATATTGGAAAAGTATTCTTGATTTGGTAATCCAAAGAAGAATTTTAAGAGAATGAAGAGAGAATAAATTATTTGTTGTTAACCATATTTGCTATGAAGCAAGTTGTAACATGTTAACCTCGTGCACGTAGCTGCAAATGGTTAAGTCATTCTATATCCAAGACTTGTTTTCTAAGTCTTGCAGCCAACGAGGAATCTTGACGAAGGTAAGTGGATTCCCTCTGAAAATTTAAGGAGTCTTCTTTAATGAAAGTGTCGATGTTGCTAGCTTAAGTACTGAATACCAGAAATGTTGCATGTTTATACTGCTGGTTCATTTGAACATGGAACATGACACGCTACGTCCCCTCATCCGGCATTTGATCCACCTCTTGGGTTTCAAGGGAAATTTCCTCTGGTTGAACAGCTTCATGCTTTTTGCCTTCCAGATATGTTAATATCTTCTTTGTTTCTTGGCTATCTCCTTCTATGCCGTTAGACAATTTCTGTACAGTCGGGCAAATTAGGTTCGCTCAGTTGAACACTTTGAACTATGAACACTAGCAGACCACAGTGCATAGATTTCTGATGATCTGCTTCAAGCAAGCAAGGTAATGTCTTTAGTTCTGTACTTTGGAATGTCACACCTCTCTCTGTTGGTCTTTCAGAAAGTGTTGGCCAAACACGGAGCTGCAAAAATAAGTGCCTATGTGACACACGGCATTTTCCCAAATAAATCTTGGGAGCGGTTTAAACATGACAAAGGAGGTAAGCCCCTGCCAAAATTTCATTTTATTTTCACATTTCCTATCATTAGCCAAGACTGTTACTTGTCGCGAATGCTTTTCTAACCCATAATTATCCACCTTGTGGTGTTGCAAAGCTATTCCCACTTATTTACAATAATAATATGCTGAATTATGGCACACTTTTTATAAAAATTCCAGCTGAATTATGTCACACCTTTTATAAAAATTCCAGCAAACACGTTGCAATTAGCTTATAGAAATGCACAGTTCTTATAATCATTCTGTTGAAACTTTAGGGAACCCAGAGAATGGGATGGCTTACTTCTGGATCACAGACTCATGCCCAGCGACGGTGAAGCAGGTGAAACAAAAGGCTCCATTTGAAATTATAAGTCTTGCTGCTGCTATAGCATCGGCACTCCAGATTTAGTCGCACTCCAGAAAGTCTTGTTGTGATACTATTCTTGCCTTTTCTTGTTTCTTGGGTTCTATCTAATTTGATCTTTTTTCTGAAGAGTGAAAGCTTATAGAGATACTGACGACGGGCTAAGGCAGACTAAAGTTATTCTTTTATAGAATAGTGCTCTAATGTTATTAGACTGGTTTGATTCATTTTTTAGGATGGTTTTGGAGATGTTCTTCAAAATCAATTTCTTGAAAATATTTAAAAGACGCAGGTGCCTTTTTTGTTGTGGACTTTATTTCTGATAGTTTACTTTTGAATTGTTCTTTGTAACCGTACAAAATTTACAAGAAGATTAATTTATTAGCGACCAAAAAAAGTTAAAAATTTTCAGATTTTATTCGCATAGTCACATATTCATTTGTACAAGACAAAAGCATCTATCTCAATTTTGAGCAGACTCATCTAATCACAGGAGCTGCTACAGCTCTCTCTTCATTTCTCACTAGTGAAACAAAAATAAAAGAATAAAAAACTCTTCAACCCTGAAAAACCTGAAGACGGATTGTGATAGCGTACCCAAACAAGTAATTTAACTACCCTAAACACTCTCATGTCACTCTGTTGGACTTCTTTATGTAGCTTAAAAGCCTATTAAGGGCCTTGCCACTGTCAATAGCCTCTCTGGCTCTGTCCAGGGCTGCAGATATATCTTCAGCACCATCACATCCTAGCAAGTGATCGACCATTCCAGCATTTAAGATGATTCGATCATACGCTGGACCCTTCTCACCACGAAGGGCTGCTAAACCCAACTCTATATTCCTTGTGACCTGCATTAATTGAGGAATAAGCAGTTAGCTACTAATGTGGTTAAGACCAAAGAAAGAAGAAAAGAAAATCACTAAGTTTTGCCATGGTACGTCGTCAGAAATAATAGCATTAGCTCCAACCTAATCCCAGATTTACCATCTACAGAGTACAGAATTTAGAGGAAAAGAGAAAGATACAACAGCTTTAGAGCTATATTCTGCTAAATCAAAAAGTTGAGCAAGCAGATTTGTGTATGGAACACACATGGCCAGCCAGCTAACACAACGAGAAAATCCCACAACTTGAGAGTGGCAATTCAATTTAGTTTCTCCAAGACCATAAGAGATCAAGTTCTGATATTATACTGAAATTGTGTGAACTCAGTAGTTTAAAAAAAAGACAGCATCTATCCCCTTTTATTGAACTATAAAGCATATGCCCAACTTTTACGGATAAGGAAAAAACAAAAGAGGAAAAAAGAAAAAGGGAAAGTAATTGAGGACTTACAGATCTATCAGTTCTTGGAGTATCAGATGGTTCAAAACCATAGTCCATTGCATTCACAACAATATTGTAACTCTCACGTGATACTCCTATGACATTAAATCAAAAGCATATAATGAAATCAGTTAATAGCACTAATTTGGTTCCCACAGTAACAACTATTTCGGTGATGAAACCTGAAGAAGCTACTTACTGTCAGTTTTTCTAAAGATGTGCCTAGAACATAAAGCAGCCTATAAAGAAACCACAGCATCTAGAAATTAGGATCAGCAATAAATACACACCGTCCACTGCTTGAGGAGGTATCACACCCAGCGAGCGGAAACCTGAACAGTAATTAACAGGCAGTCCCTTGGATGCATTTGGCGATCTCATTCTTGTAGTCATCGATAGAGCGCCTTCCTCACCCTGAATTCATAAATCAGTAGATGATATACATCCTGATCATTCATCTTAAACAACATATTCAAACTTAAGTTATCATCATAAATTCCACGTTGAAGGCCTTATCATTTTAGTACCTTCACCACCAAGCCCGAGTGAACACCTCTTCTTCTCATAAGCATCAGAAGTGACTCCTCATAACCTCCATGATAAAATCCAGCAACAATAGCTTCCTTACCCTTAGCCTAAAGAGAAATAAGCAATCAGGTAGCAAACAATAATGACAATAACTTGATATCAGAAAGTAAGCGATAACAAGAAAATATTCATGTTTAAGCAAGGGCATCGATAAACATGTATTCAACTGAAGCGGAGTTAAGCAGTCACCTCCTTAATTAGCTGTATGGAGGGAAACCCTATGTCATCGGGTGAATGCACAAAAGAAATGTTCTTCAGATTTACTTTAGCATAAGTTCTCACTTGTTACCACTTAAAATGAGTAAACAAGCACCAATCCACAAATTAATAATCAGCAGTTATCGTAAGAGGCTTACCCTTACAAATTGCTGAACTTTCTCTGTCGTTGCGAGTGGTGGGCGTTTCTTTATATGTTCCCTCACCCCGATCAATGAATATCTGTTAAAAGGTGTGTGTTAATAAACAGATAATCCTCAACTTTGAGATCAGATTGGGCTGTAAGAGGCATGAACACCATGGACTATATGCAGATCGAAACATTAAGAGAAAGACAATTTTTATGCATACCAGCGGGAATATGGAAACTGAAAATGATTAGTCAGATAGAAATAAATTTTCCAATGAACAATTTTGTCTCGATCATATTTCTATCATCACAAACACAATGTCCAAATGTCTCAATCCGTTGCCAATATTGAAAAGCATTTAATAACGCGATTCTCAATCATTCCAAAAACTAGAAAGATTACACACTTCATGCGAAGACCGCAGACACGTGGCATTAAAGCTACAGCATGTCCCAATTACCATTCTGAATTCAGAAAATAATTCACAGCTTCTTTTTGTACGGAGACTCTAGAACAGTGAAATTTCTATAAATATCTTGTAAGATGATCATTAATACATATAAAACAACAAATGTAATTGGTCAGATGGCCGTACAGAGATGGCTGGGCTTCTCGTTGACTTATGTAAGCAAACCCAACCTCTTCATCCTGAAGCAAAAAATTGAACTCATTAAATTGGCAAGGATATCCTTAAGCACGTATCCTGCTCACACCCGGGGGGTGGGTGGTGGTGGGGGTGGTTGGGGGTTGGGGTTAAGAGAGAGACCTCAAGCAGCATTTTTGCCTGCATCGGGGTTAAGTGCGTGTTTGCACCCATGAACTTCAGCATTTGTTCTTCTGTAATGCCTCCCTGAACAAAATACAGTTTCGAACTAACAGCATCAGTCCATCTAAGGTTTTCATTCCATGAATTATATAACAGATTCATCTAAAAACTGAAACTCCTTTTCAATTTTAGTTCCCACTAGCAAAAACATTTTGGATCTGCCAGCAATACTACATCTGACACCCAATTTTGGTGCTATTTATATCAATGCGTCAATTGATCAAAACATAAACGTGATCATATCCTAAAAGCAAAGCAAACTTAATTATGACCTTGGGCGGCATCCAATCCACACCATGAAGCAAGCAAGATTCATCATAACACGATCTAACTGCAGCAACAAAAAGGGTGCTCCTGAAGTAGCGTGTGTTACCATCATAAGGTTCACCATAATGGGTCAAAGATCTAACATCAGCAACAGGTGCTGGACCTGATTGAGGAAATAAGAAAATTCTAATTAGTGAAAATAAATGCAGATTATGAAAATAGGAAAAGAGAAATTTCAGTCTCATGAAGAAAAAACTAATAGCCAAGAACAGAGAAGAGATTATACCATGTTCATCATCAAACACAAGGCAGTAAGCTTTTAGTTCACGATCTGTTTCCCTGTTCATGCGCTGGCCTATCAAAAATGCTGAAAGCAGTGACTCACTCGCAGCTGATGATTTCTTGTCTTCTAAACTTAATGGAAGAACATCTCTTAAAACACCCTGCACCTCCTCGTATCCCAGGTGTCCCCCAGCCAAAACTTCTCTGAGGGCACCCACCAGTCTCATCTCGGAAGTCCCATTACCAACAAACCGAGGACCTATTGAACTGCTGACTCCCATAATAGACCCTTCCGGATCAGCTAAAAAGATTATATCTGGAGGTAGTAGTCGTACTAGGTATGGCCAATAATAAGTCATTGCTTTCTTTTCACCCTCACTCCATTGAGTCGGCTCCGGAAAGGCATTTGCTCGAATTGTCATTGCGGCAAAAAATGCCCCAAGTTGTGCATTAGATACTTTCTCATCATCTTTGAGCTCTCCCTTAACTGTTTTTAAACAAAATAGAGGATATCTCACCAACAGACTAGCCTACAAAAATCTATGATGCTTCATAGACGTTCTCTAAGATTGTAAATGTTTATAGCCAAAATATTTTATTACTAAATTATGCTCAAAACCAGGTTCAAACAGCTATGGTGCAAAAACAAGTTAAATTGATCATAGCCTGCTAACTCAGCCGGAGCGATCAACTATGATTGCTTTGACATTTCGACGGTAAATCACTAGAAAGCTACCTACCATAAAAGATGATTTCAAAATTAACTTTGCTTGCAAAATTGACTCTTTCTCATAGCAAAGTTACATCTATCTCATTTCATGTTCTCATAGTACAAAACCTTTCAAATAATATACAAAGGACCTAATTTCAGAACTAGTACATTTCACAGCGCATATCCAAATAAAATCCGAGGGCCAACTTTAGCAAGTCAACTCAGAATCAAGAGAAAACTAAGATAAAGTCCAACAAAAAGGAAATTACCCGATTTTAAAATGGTGTCAAGAACCTTGAAAGCCTGTTCTGCATTAAGAGGCTTGGTTTGAGTTGGCCCAGTGCAGACCTTGGTTTGCGCCTCCAGAACAGTTTGATTGGGCCTCGGAAGCTTCGGGTTCCGGTACGACGTCGAGACCGCCGGGTTTCTGATTTCAGATACTTCGTCAATGGCAGCTGAATCTAGAACAGCTTTTATCAAACGACTACGTTTTGTCAGTGCAAGGGGGAATTGGAGGGAGGTTTTCCGATAGGGAATTCCGGGTTTGATTTTCAGAGGTGGAATTGGAGATAGAATTGTATCTGAATTCAACAGAGCTTTCATTTCCAATGTTTCCTTTTCGGCCGGAGAATGGATTTTGCCTCGGGGAGGTCGCCAGAAATGGTAATGGAGAGAAGCGCAGGTTGAAGTTCATCGCTGTTTCCTCTTTCGATAGAATTTCTTAAATAGGAAAAGTAAAAATAGAATAAAATATGCGGCGGTGTCTGATGATATCATCACGACCGGAAAAAGTCGTTCTATTTAAAGGGAATTTGTTGAAACGCGACTCTTGCAAATTTGTTAACGCGACTCTTGTATACTATAAAAAATATAACGCCCGTTAAAGACAGAATTCCAGCTTCAAGCAATTCGAAAATGGCGGGATCAGCGGAAACGACGACGACCACCAACGTAGAATTGGAAAGCCCTGCGCAGAGTTCACAAAGCTTTGCAGTGATAGATCAACGGAAAGTTCAATACGCGCGCTTCATCAACTACAACTCCTGCACTCTTAGGCGAACTCATCCTTCTCTAACTCCTCTTGCGAAAAGTCGCCTCCGCCGTGGCACCTGGATGTCCACAGTCGCCGGCTCTCTCAAGCTCATTTATGAACGATCCTCCAACGGAGGCGACGACGCGGTTCTCGAGCTGTCTCTCGGATCTCGAGTACTTGTAAGTGCAAACATTGGATAGATCGAACTCCTTTGTTTTTTAATTTTTAGTTGAAGTTTATAAATTGTTTTACGTTGTCATATTTATTGCTTTAAGTTGATCCTGGTGCTGACATGAGTTTGATTTATTTCCTGATTTTCTAGTTTGTAGCAAGTATCTATAGAGTGTTGTAAGTTTAGAGTTTATAGTTGTTCCTTGATGAAGGCTCGATTCAGATGGATCGAACTCCTGCTGTTTCAAATTGTTTTATTCAGGTACAGATATTGTACCTTGTAGTTTCCGAGCGCAAAGTCCTTGTACTGCTTATCCAGGTCTCTGCGAAAAGATTGCTCAATGATGTTTTGTTTGCTGCAGTAGATGTGCTGATATGTTGATCCTGATTGAGTATAAATAGTTTACCGTGTCTAGTTCTCTTTTCTTGCGGTCTGTATAGATATCATGTATTTGTACTTGGATTTTACAGGAGGAGCATTACATCTCGAAGATGCATTTCTCATGGCCTCAAGTATCATGTGTATCTGGTTTTCCTGCAAGGGGAAGCAGGGCTGTTCTTGTGAGCTATATAGATGGTTTTGGCCAGGCAAGCTGCTGAATGATCTGATAATATTTTGCGATATTCTTGTTTTAGCGAAGGTGCTTCCATTACCAAGTTAAGACCGAAGAAAGAAGTGAAATTTTAAGAATGGAAGTGGACATATTAAGGATGACTCTTGAAAATGGGAAAATTTTCTCCAACTGTGAGGAACATTTCTGAAGAGCTCTTAAGAAAATAGGTAACAAGATCTCAGCAAATATGTCAACTTCTGACTTGATTAAAATCATCTTAACAGATGCAAAACTTCCACGAACTCAGGGCTGATTCTAGTTTTCATTTTAAAATCATCAATACTGATTTGAATTTTAAAAGAAGACTACTGTTATCCTGAGAAGATCATTGTAGAAAAGTAATGGTGGCATTTTTTATTTTGTCAGTCAAGAATGTTTTCAGATGAACATATTGTGAAAATTGATCAGTTCCTGTAAAGAGGCGACTTGGTGTCATTTCAATTTGGCATCTATAATAAATGTTACAAGATTTCAGATATGTGACTTTAATTAACTTTAAAGCCTGAATTTATGCTTCTTTGCAGATAGAGAAATTTGCGCTGCGATTTTTCACTATCTATGAAACAGAAAAGTTCATGAATCTAGTGAAGGTGTGTGCATTACTAATAATGATTTTGATACTTATTTGCTCATTTCTACTGCATCACAAACTTCATAGATATTCATTATGTTTTAAATAATGTCTACTCAGGAAATCTTGGGAAATGGACACCCTAAGCTGCTTCAATGCCCTGAGTTTTACTCCGAATTGTCATCTCAAGCTGAGGTCATACCTTCTGATGTACCAACATGCAGGTAACCAGCATGACATCCTGTTGTTAACTTCTCATTCTTCTGATGAAAAACTTAAGCTAACAAATATGAAATTCAACAAATAAAAATAAACTTTGATGGTCACTGCATTATTTACAGGACCGAGGTGGATTGCCAATGCACAGCATCAGTAGACAACCAACCAGAGCTTCGAAGCTCTGAACTTAATGCAACTCAAGATTCAGAACCATATGAAACGATAAGAGATTATGAAGCTGCAAACACAGTGTCAGTGTTTCCCCCCAGTTTCACAGAGTTGCTGAAGAACTGCCTCCCTTCAGTTTCTGAAGGTTGTCTACCCACATCTATCATGTTATATTAGCCAGTTCATCTTTTTCTAGTATTCACCATATACATTCATTGTCTGCAGCAGAAAAGCCAACAGAATCTGAAGGCGATCTTAAAACCCAATTTATGGTGAGCCTCTAGTTTTATTATGATGAATTGTTCTCTCTTTAAGCAGATCATGGCACAGTAGATATTGCCTACTCATTGCAGAGAAATAATATGCCAAGATTAGATGAGTTTCCATTAATTTTAGTTTATTTCTTGTTATGCAGCGTTATCTGGAAGGAACTTCTTTTAAAGGTATGTTCTACTATGGGAAACAGTTGTCTTGTTTTGAAATGCTGAGTCGGTAAACAAAGAAAAGAACTGGTTGAAATTTTTGGGGTTCCCATGTCTAGACTAATGCAATGCTACTTCTCTAACTAATAGCTTGATTTTCTTATTCCAGAGTTGCTGGCTACAGTAGAGAATGTTGTTAGTGAATTGGGAGATGATATAGAGCCATAAATTCCCATAATGGAGCCTCTCGGGTGACCCCAATTTTCTTTTACAGCAAGTTTAATGTAACATGCTTGTACATGCACTGTTCTTTTGTACTGTTTTTTAAACTCTCTTTCAAGAAATACACTGGAAATATGAAAAGCTGCTGTTAAGCATATATATTTTACCTTATCATAGGTTGCGGTCTTATGATAACATGAACTGGTGTTTTCTTTACCTTTTCTGGTGTATACATTATTTTGAAAGAATGTATGAAAGAGAAACAGAAAAAAATGTTTGAAATTCCAACCTAAAACTAGTGAAATTGGACTGAATCATTTTCAGTTGACACCCCTGCATTGTTTCCTGATTTCTCCCTGATTTCCTGTGAGGACTTCGATCTCTCCCATTTTGATGATGGCAGTTGTAAACTTCTCTATCCAGCCCTGCTGATCGACGGCAAATTTCCTCATGTATTCTTGTGCATGAGGTTCTTTGGCTAGATTGTTATCCGATTCAATCAATGCTCGCTTCTTCAAGAGCTCCTTGTAGAAACGTGAGTCCATTTTGTGATGTGAATACGGATCAAACGCTATAGTTTGAGTATTGTTAACGCACCAGGTTAAGGTCTGCATCGTTATGAGATAGCCACGATCAATCTCCTTCGCCTTCTCTGGATCATGGAACCTATCAGCAATGATGGTACAGTGGGCAGTGCCAATGGAATGTGCGCCGGAGAGCACAACCATTTCCTCGATAGACAACCCTTTCTTTTCAAATAATTGAATAATCTCCTGAGCCGAGTCACCTGGAAGTGGCACATTGTGTTCCACATTTCTGGCAAGCGAAGCTAGTCCATCTCGACGCCCTGCAGCTACATTATAGTAGGGAAGGGCTGCCTGAACAAGCGAATCACGGTTCGCAAATGCTAGTATATCAGCACAGGAGACCACGCCAGGGCATTCAAACTCCAGCTGAGCTTTTATCTCATCAATGACTTCAAACCCCCTTACAAACTCTCCATTATGAGGTGATTTCTTCTCCACGTCCTCGCCTGTTGGTGTTACATCCAGCAGGATTGAAGCATCACAGCCCTACGCGTACATTTTGACTTGATGTTTAAGCGTATATATGAAGGTAAACAATCTTCATTTCTCCTAATTCTACCACAAAAATGAAATATCATGTAAAACTGATGACCTTACCGTGACAAAACAATCATGGAAAAACAGGCGAACGATGGCAGGAGCAAGGGTTGGATCTCGGCTGAAATGCTTCTTCATGATCTCAGTCGCCACTTTCTCAGCTTGCGGGCAGCTCTGCGCGTAAAATCCTTCTCGTAGCGGCTCTTTTGGGGTTTCAGGTTCTTCAACTCCTCCATGTGGTTCGGCATGTTCGGATGCTGCCTCCTCGTCGCCGGTGTAGTGATTCGGGTCCTCAATATTGTGAGCATCATGTGGATGGTGAAAGTGTCCGAAATCGTGGTTCCGGCCGATGTGTCGTCCAGGGAAGCGTAGGAACGCGGAGGTGAGCAGGGGGAGGATTGCGAAGGAAAGGAACAGTGCTGGGAGGATCCATCCTCTGGCTGCCATCCTTATCAGGCTACAAATGGCAGGTGGCAATGGAGGATGATGATTGTTTCTCGCAGCTGGGGGATGCCTTTATAGGAAAAATTATGGGATATTTGCATCCAACTCCTCCACTTTTTCTAAAATTTATTTTTTGTCAATTATTGTCTCCTCTACTATCTATCATTTGTACAAAAAATTTAGTAAATATACTTAAAACTCGCAACCATAAGGGGGTGAATGCAAATAATTTTTATGAGGCTGGGAGGGATTTTAGGCATCTAAAGAAACGGGTGGAGGTTGGAAATGTCTAATTTTGGGTGGTATCAAATGTGGCTGAAAAAAAAAAAAGATTAAATGACTTTTTACTGCTGTTAAAGTATATTTTTTACTTATGTCTATGGAAATAGAAAATTTTAACTGTTAATACTTGGGCCTAATCAATAATCCCAAATATGAAATGGGCCATTACATGTTGTGGGTATTGGGCCTATTTGAGTCTTGGGCCCAAACAAACATGCGATGCGTCGGTCCTATCTGAGTCTTACTCCACCACCCGAAAATTTCAACTTCTGTTCAGTTTTAGCTGAAGAAAGAAAGAAGAGAGTAATAAAAGATATACTACTCTCTCATGGTCATGGCAGTCGAATGGAATTGATACCGGTTCACGCCTCTATTTCGATATAATAATTACGCATTGAACGGTAGATCTCATCGCCTTTAACTCATCAACTCGTGATCTATGATCTCCACATCCAATTGAATCGAGAAAACTGAGAATCAATTAATTTCGGAGGGGAAATGGCGGGAGCAGCGTCGGCGCTGTTCCTACTGGACATTAAGGGTAGGGTGCTCGTGTGGAGAGACTACCGTGGAGACGTCTCCGCCGTACAAGCCGAACGCTTCTTCACCAAACTCATCGAGAAAGAGGTGAGATTTCTTTGCGATGGGATTGGTGGCTTTTTTTTTGTTCTCTTATTGTGGTTTATTATTGCCAGTGGCATTGCGCTGTTGTAGATGCTTTAGACTTCGAATTGTGAATTGATAATGTCTTTTTCTTTTAGTTGTAGTGAGATAATTGAGATACTTTTCTGCAAAATTTAAACTTGATCTGATCTTCTGCCTTGTGGTTGATTTAATTTGGTGATCTTATACGCTTTTCTTTTTCTACTGAGATCATTTTTGTGTAATGGGAAACTGAGTGGTTTTAGGAAGATGGAGATTTCGTCAGTTTCTTTGAACTGGATCAAAGCATAACTATGGTGGTTTATACTGTTTTGGTTGCCATTATTATATGTAATCCTACTGGAGTTTGGTTTGATCACAAATTGATCATGGTCAGTGGAATAACACAATATAATGCGAATGAGAGGAGAACAAATTGAAATATCTTTGTGATTTCTGATACTTGAATTCATTGGGATTATCATTTGGTGTGAGACAATTAGATGAGGTTGAATCCTCAAACTGTTTGTGCTGGTTATAAATGGGCATGTCTTTTATTATTACATCATACTCTTCTTTGATACCATTTTTCTATAAACCTTCTGTTTCTCAGGAAGCATTCCCTCTAACAAATGACAATGCCATTTTAAATGACAACAACTCATAACTCTGTGTTTAGTTAAATGATTTTTGTTAGATCGTAATGTGTTATTTCTTTCTAATCGTCATTCAAACAAGTAATTTTCTTTCCAGAAGTGTGCTTAAAAACTAGATAACTAATGGTTTCCATTCTAAAATGATATAGGGTGATCCGGAGTCTCAGGATCCTGTTGTATATGACAATGGCATCACATATATGTTTATACAACACAACAATGTGTATCTCATGACTGCATCACGCCAGAACTGCAATGCTGCTAGCCTTCTTCTGTTCCTACACCGAGTAGTTGATGTAAGCACCATTTGTTGCTCAAAGACCCATGCTTTGAAGATATTGGCCTATCCAGTGAGCTATTCCTGTGAATTTCTTTAAAAACTTTTGCTTGTTTAAAACTTTCTAACAGGTCTTTAAACATTACTTTGAAGAGCTAGAAGAGGAATCGCTTAGGGATAATTTTGTCGTAGTGGTATGGGATTTCATCGCCACCTATGCTTTTGAATTATTTAGATCACAACTTTGTCAGTATTAATCACTGATGTCTTATCTCATTAGTACGAGTTACTTGATGAAATTATGGACTTTGGCTACCCGCAATACACTGAAGCAAAGATTCTCAGTGAGTTCATAAAGACTGATGCTTATAGAATGGAAGTAGCACAGAGGCCTCCAATGGCTGTTACAAATGCAGTGTCATGGCGCAGTGAAGGAATACGTTATAAGAAGAATGAAGTAAGCTTGTTTTAACGTATCATATGATGCATCTCTTAACCACTATATTATATGGGCTTCTGTTGGTGGTGCAGGTGTTTCTTGATGTTGTGGAAAGTGTCAACATACTAGTGAATAGTAATGGCCAAACAATTAGGTCAGATGTTGTCGGGGCACTAAAGATGAGGACATACTTGAGGTTGTTCTCACTTCTTTTACTATTTCCTGCATTGTGGGCTGCTAAACACTTAGATTTTGGAAGCTTTTTTGTGTTATGATCCAAATGTTCAAGGTGCACAGCAAATAGATAAAACAGCATTCTTCTTCATAAGTTTTTATCTTGATTGTGCATTTTTTGATTGTTGATATGTTTTATTAGTCACATAGGAACACGTGCCTCTTGTTTCTAATCTCAAAACACTTATGCAGAGCTGTCAACACAGTTAATAATATCACAAAGGTTCCTTCTCTCGTTGTTATGTCCTATCATGCTTTCAGTTAATCTACCTTTTGATTTCCTTATATTCTTTCGTATTGAAAAATGAAGGGTTAGCTGAAGAAGTGATCCTTGGATTTGCAAAATTAGTGCAGTTTGATGCATTTGTCAAATTTTGATATTTGCTTCCGTAGAGATGAGTCATAATGTTGTATCCATTGCAGTGGTATGCCTGAGTGTAAGCTTGGGCTGAATGATAGAGTTTTGCTTGAGGCACAAGGACGAGCTACTAAGGGAAAAGCCATTGATCTGGATGACATCAAGTTTCATCAGTATGTAATTCATGTTTCTGATTTTGTTCAATATGTAATTGCTATTGATTCTTGAATTGAATCATAATAATGTGATCCAGTGGTGTCTTTTGTTCACAAAGTGCGGGTCCTTGTGTAAGATTGTATTTATGTTTGAAAAATTCGTGTAGGGTTGCAGATGCATGTGCTTTTATTGTGTTGTAGCTGAAGAAAATCAATCTCTCTCTCTCTCTCTCTATATATATAGATATATATATATGTTGTGTGCGTGTCTATTCTTGTCTTCAGGGATCTTACTTGTTTTGACTTCTGGTTATTGGTTCAGGTGTGTGCGGTTGGCTCGATTTGAGAATGATAGGACAATATCCTTCATACCTCCGGATGGATCTTTTGATCTCATGACTTACAGGCTCAGCACTCAGGTAGGTCATCTTTACATGCCCTTTGCATAGTTGCTTTGAGAAGAACACCAATTTTGGAGTAGAATTGTTCACGGTGTGAATTTCAATTTTTTTCTGTTTTAGACTAAATTTTGCTTGTGAAAAATTATTTGCATGGCATTCTTCCATTCCAGTATCGAAAGAGGATAACAATTGTTGAATTTGTGAACTGATCCCTTTCCAAAAATGGGCTATTGGCTGAGTGCGATCATTTATGGTTCCTTTCAGGTGAAGCCTCTAATATGGGTAGAAGCTCAGGTAGAAAGGCATTCTAGGAGCCGTATAGAAATTATGCTAAAGGCAAGGAGCCAGTTCAAGGAGCGTAGGTATGTTACTTGCATCTTTGTCAACAGTTATGCATGGTATTTCCTATTTGTCTGGACAGTAGTTTTTGGATCTCAAGTTTACTTGCTGAGTTGTGTGGAACTTCAGCACAGCAACTAATGTTGAAATTGAGTTGCCCGTGCCACCTGATGCTACCAATCCAAATGTTCGTACATCAATGGGGTCTGCTGCTTATGCGCCAGAAAAAGATGCATTAATATGGAAAATAAAATCTTTTCCAGGTGGTAAGGTAGGGATTTATTTTATAACTCGATTTTTTGTGTCTTTCTGTTGATGGTTTGTGGTGTTGGCCGCTGTGACGTGCACAGTTTCTATATGAGTTGGATATTTCATTGTTTGTATGTTTTCAGGAATATATGCTAAGAGCAGAGTTTAGGCTTCCCAGTATACAATCGGATGAATCAGCTGCAGAGAGGAAGGCTCCCGTCCGAGTGAAGTTTGAAATACCATATTTTACTGTTTCAGGAATACAGGTGAGCCTCAACTGGTCTATGTTTGCAGATTTTTTTTATGTTATCATCTAACCGTTTAAAGGTTATGCATAACCACAGTCACCACCACATTTATGTCGATATTTCATGCTAGAATATGAAACCTTTGAGTTTGTCATAGAAGGCTTGTGAAACCCAGGCGACCTTCTCATGATGAGAAAATGAGGGAGGGAGGGAGTGATTGCGAGAATGTCAGTTTTCTAGAGAATTAGGATCAAGCATTCAGGTGTTTAATTTTATGCAACAACTGAAACTGGTCTGTTTAGAAAGCTTAAAGACTTTCAGGTTTGTTTTTCCTTCTCGAATATGTATCTGGAATACTTCTTTTTTAACATGAAAATTTGAAGAGCAATAGGTCAATGAGTTGTAAATCAGCAAGGTTGCTCTGTGGGCACTTCCCTCATCTTAGCAGTTAGTCTGATTTTGTTGTTGAGAGCACTAATGCAAGAGCAGCAAGACCATATACTGCTAAAATTGTTCATTCACTTGTCTGCAGGCCTTTGCTTGTGATTAACTATACCATATTATTGTCAAAACTTGGTCTATAGGTTCGTTACTTGAAAATCATCGAGAAAAGTGGCTATCAGGCTCTTCCGTGGGTGAGATACATTACAATGGCTGGTGAATATGAGCTGAGACTTATGTGATCGCTGCTTTTGCCAATGGGAAACCTTAGCGTACAATGCCTAAATGATCAACAACCATGGAGATCATTTCTCCCTCCTCGAAGAGGTGACTATAGAGCAAATCATCATCTGGGAGTTTTTTGTTCCATCTGCCTAATTTTCTTTGTATCATGGGAACTTGTACTAGTTGATGGCACAATAATCATTTCCTTACCTTATTTTTTACCAAAGTGCAAATTTTGTATTGAGTCAATTGTTTGCATGATTGTAGAGAAACAAAAGTTGTTACATGGATAACTGTACTTATTTGGAGAACTGTTTTGGGGAAAGATAGAAAACCCTGCCATTCGGGATGCATTAGCTTGATTCCACGTTAACGTTTTCCTGCTGCTGCTTCAGTTAATTCTGAAAGAGATCAAAGAAACAGTTTACATTAGCCCAATACTCTGTTTTCTATCTCCTGATTATGTTTTTGAATACTTTTCAGTTGTTGCATAAAATAACACTCCATTGCCAAAACAGTACTGGTTGAGTGCCAAAACAGTACAATTTTATGATTAAGACCATCTTCCTCACCACAATGCCTAGATAGGTCATGGATAAACCTAAACAAAGTCACATGCATTTGCTTAAACCTTAAACTTCTTCATCTGCAATGATATTTGGCAGCCTTTGCAGGAAAAGATCAAACTCCTCATCCCTACTCAGCATGCTTATTCTAACATGCTCTTGATCGCTCCCAAACCGCTTTCCGCCTCTCGTCAGAATCTTGTGCTCTCTCAACACCTTCTCACAGTCCATTCCCTCTTTGCATTTCATCCATACAAAAGCTGTTGAGAAACCACTGCTCATTTAATTCCGGCATTCATTAAAGAAGAAGAGAAGAACAGGACAGCTACTGAAGCAAATCTTACCAGGATGTGCTTCAGTGAAGCCTGCAGTGAAATTGCAGTACTGACGGGGAAATTTGGTAACAGAAAGGAGTTCATTTTTCTTGACAGCATCTCTCAACTTCTTCCATCTTTCAGCCATGAAATTCTTGCTGTATTCAAAGAAGTTCTCCAAGTCATAGGGCTCAACTCCAATTTGGCAGCTAGCAGAAACAATTTCCAGAATACTGGCAGCTCTGAGTTGTGCTTCTTTCGACACTCCAATCGTGTTGATCTCTATGAATTTCACCATCTTTTTAGCTACATCTTTGTCTCTAACAAGTGCCCATCTTCACAAGGATGAGAAAAAAACCAACAATTAAGCTTAAAATCCCACAATCCAAACCGAAACATAAATGCAGCAATAACGCAGTAACGTACCCGATTCTTGATCCTGCATGTCCCGTACATTTGGAAACTGTGAATAGCATAATATCATGATCTGCAGGAGAAGTAATGGCAGTGTACTGTGGCCAGTAGTAAGCAAGGTCATGAACAACCATCCCTCCAGCTCGATTAACCACAGCTTCTCTCATAACCCCGTTAGGATTATTTGGTGAGGTCACCATCTCTATATATGGCTCATCTTCATCAAACTTATATGCATCACCTCCCCATTTGAAAAGCCCGGATCGCAAAAAGTCTGCTATCTCTCTATACGACTGCAATATTAGCACAATATAACTAATAAAGATCGACAAGATATACTCTTAGGCCATGATCGGTTAGAGGACCAATAGACTCACCGAGTAGTATGGAGCAGCTGATACAACGCTGATGGGATTTGGCTGATTTAGAGAATCAGAAAGCGCATATAGAGCAGCCTGAATGAGCTGACTTGATCCGGTTCCTACAACAACGTGATGATCTTCAACTATAGCGTTTCCAACCACATTGTGCAGAATCTTTATTTCTTGCTCAAGTTTGGGCTCCAAAAACCAACACAGATTCTTCGCGTTGGCAAAGTAACTGAGGGATTGGCTTACAGGGATTGTGAGTCTGCACTTTTCGCCAAGCTTTTTCCAGTAAGACTCATACATTGTGGGATCACCACTGCCGGATCAGGAAGAAGATAAGATATAAGTGTGGCAGTGTCGGAAACTCATTCATATGCATAGCACAAAAGAGTAGTTGATAAGAATGACTACGCATTTAACCAACAAACAAATCAATGGCAATGAATACATGGAAACACACACACATTGGCAAGAACTCATACATAAAATATTGATCTTTTTCTGATTTTATGGTCTTAAGTCGTGCTAGAACTATAACATAATATCATAGGAAAACACAAACAAGAATTACATACTGATCAAGATTGATAATGGGTTCAGGTTGATGGTTTCCGTTGGAGCCATTCTCCACAGAAACAGATGAATCCGTCGAGCTTTTGATCACAAGTGGCCGGTCTGTGCCACACATTCTTATCTTTTGATCTCAGTAATTATACCCTTAATCCTGAAAGATTGTGTGTGTGTGTGTGAGGGAACAAAGAAAATCAAAGTCACAATCTTCCATGACTGTTTTGCTTCACTATTTATAGGGCATCACGGAATACAAATATATATATTTTTTAAATTCTATTCCATAACTAATTGGTTTCCTTTTGATACTAATAATGTTGGAATTTAGTAAATTAGTAATAAGATTGAAATTCTTACCTTATGTTATAATTCATGTGAACATCAAAAAAGGCCTTGTTTCTTTCCTAATAATCAGGAAATCCGGATTTTATATAAGGAAAGAGTCTTGTTTCTAATTCTCCATGGGTTAATATTTGCAATCTTTAATAGGTTTAATTTAGTTTCTCCTGATTATTAATTAAGGTAACAACATCTGATGTGGAAAGTTATAGTCTTTAATTACAGGCATAATCATTCCACTCTCTATAAATAATAACAAGTCATTTGTCACCTGATCATAGAATGTTGGGAAGTTTCATAGAATTCCGTAGGAAATAGCGTTGCGAAATAGTGAATGATAAATTATTTATGAATAAATTTATATTTATTGGATTAAATCGTGATCAGTATTGGTTATGATTTATGACGCATAACAAGTTTGTGACACGTTAATGATGGTTGATGTTGCCCAATCATCATCGGACCGTGTCTAATCAACCGAATGTGTGTGTCATTTGGTTGAAATGATGTGTCCATTGAGTAAAAATCTTTGGGTGAAATGATGCGTCCATTCGGATGAAAAGTCATAACCTTTAAAAAACGTCTTTTCTGACACCTTTATAACTTCTATATACAGGACCTCTCGTTTCATTTTGTTTCATTCATTCAACTTGAAAAGCATTTTTAGAGCATTTCAAAATGTTAGCAATAAAAACATTTTGTTTTTGTATTAAAATAGTTCCAAAATATTATTTGGTTCGCTGTTCAAAATTTGTAGTGATGCTACTTTGAGATTGTGGGTCGTAATTGTTTTTTGAGAGACAAATTGGCGTTTCCGTTAGCACCAAAACGAGGCAATAATTATTGTAAAAATAAAGAGTCTAACTTTTACCTCGACTTCATAATACACAATTCTCGCATATCCCTCATATCTCCCAACAAATAGAAAATAAGATGTAAGTTTAATGTGCAATTATATATGATCTTGATTGTGATTTTTGCTCACACTCTTGATGAGTTTGTTTATGAATTTTCTAAAGAAAAATTTGACCACAATACAACAGAATCGTCTAAAATTTTGCGCGTGCTATTGGTGGTGATGTCTTTTTAATAATGTGCTATTAATTATGAATTTCCGAGTATCATTTCATCTATAAATTTAAATTGATGTTAATAGGAATTATTTATAATTAATATATCTAATACGCATACTTATATGCAAAAAGTATTTTTTTCGTGATATTCATCTGATCATTGTTTTTTAATATTTGAATAGTAGTAAGATTCAAAATCTTACCTGTCATTTAAATTGTCATTGATATTATCTTGAATATCATTTAAATAAGAATTATCCAAAAATTCCTATTTTATAGATTTTTTTAAATAAATTGAGCTTTTTTAATTGGTGCATCTAATTGATGAAAAAATTAAGTCAATGCTTTACGTTTATTAAATGGAAGCATTGTGACATTTAATTAAATGCATTTAAATTCGAATAAGACCGTTTAATATTTTTAATACCGTACATGTGACCCACCCCATGCACGAGTTAATTTAATTACGATTTAAATAATATTTTATAATTTTTTTTAAAGTATATAAAAGTCAATCTTCTATATCTATGTCTATGTATCTATATTTTAGGGATAATTACATTTACAGCTTAATCTATAATCTGTTTACACAAACTACCCTTACTTTTTATATAATTATAAAAATCACCCCTGATAGTTAAAAATAGGGTTAATTTGTGTAATTATATTACAATTCTAGAGGGTGTATGTGTAATTTTTTAAAAAATGGGGGATGATTTTGTGTAAATAATGTTGACATTTCTGATGGGTGTATTTGTAATTATCCAAAAGACATGAGTTATTTGTGTAAATAAACCATAAGTTAGGGGATGTAAATATAATTATCCCTATATGATATTTTATATAGGTACTAATTCTTCTAAAGATTTCTTTCTTTTTTTAATTTGTCCAAATTAACCTTACCCTATTATTTTTCTTGAGGTGATTATGTAAAACTATATGCATATTAATTAATATTAATTACTTTTTACATTGCATGTTTTACTCTTATTATTTATTGTTTACATAACTATTCTAGATTTAATTCATTTACTATAGTGAAAAAAAAAACTCATAATAATATAATAAGAAAATAATACAAAAAAGAAAATGACAAATTGAAAAAAAATTGTGTAAATTCATTAGCATAAGCAATTTATCTGGCGGTAAATGTAACCATGAAAGGCGTACAGAGATGGATTGTTGACGTATATTCACATTTTCTTCGGATGATTTCTCTCAGGCTTCTTTCCCCACTACGCGAACGCTTCAATCACCATGTAATTGCTTTTCTACTTTTTTATGTTTTTGAGCTAAAACTTGTCCTATTTGGAGTCTGTGATGCATGGACACCGACACAGTTATACGCACATGAGACGGCACGAGCGCGGTGATACGAAAAATTTTAAAAATTAGGTTACGACTCGGCACTGACATGACTATATATAATATATTTTTTTTATATATATTCTAAGTTTCTCACAAAATTAAAATATGCAATAGAAATATATCAAGATAAATATAAAGTAAGCATGTCTTATATTTAAATTTTTAACCAAAATACATGACTTTAAAAATATGCATAGAATCAGTTTCTTTTAAAAAGTACGCAATGAAAATTTTCTATCATCCAAATAGTTAAATTATCATACCATCTCTCGATTTTCTAGTAATTTCATCCCAAAAATTTTAGTTTGAGAGAAGTGAATTAATTTTTTTCTTTTTTATTTAGCTCATAACTTTTTCTTAAAGACAGTCAATCTTTTTTTAAATCATAAATAAAAAACTCGAAATGTGTTCAAAACGAGTTGACGTATCCAACATCGTGTCCTTTTTTTCAAAGTAGACAGTCATAACCCAAATAATTCATATAATCCATTCCACACAATAGAAAAAATTACATTTTTAGCCCCACATGATATGGGGATCAACATTTTTCATTATTTGCTTTACGCGAATTTTAAAATAGTCCCAAAATTAAATTTTTTCTACACATTTTCTCCAATGCGCAACTTCCGTCATAAAAAAGGGGGCGGGGTGCAAAATCACGTGGCCACTATTTTTCGACGAAAGTGGGTCTTGGGACTACATGTCCCGAAAAAAAAAATCAAATTTGGGACCAAAAGTGTAAATCCTCCTATTATGTGGGACGAAAACTTTCCTCCAACATTTTCTGTCCCCGCAAGATACATTGGTCTACACTATTGGTCTCGAAATTGGATTTGTTAAACACATTTAGTTCCAAGAGCCATTTTTTATCAAAATAAACGGTCATGTCCAGGACACGTGATTTTGCCTTTTATTTTTTTTATGAAAGTTGGGTTGTGGGACTAAATGAGTTGAAAATTTGGCACTATTTTAAAATTTTCATAAAAGTAAGGACCAAAAGTGTAAAGCCTCCTATCATATGGATCGAAAAATACAATTTTCTCCACCGTGCATAAAACGATTAAAGACCTTCATTAAAAATTAAGATATTTGTTTGCAATATGTTATTGTATATATTATATCTTCATTTATTGAAAATTCAAAACATTGATATAGAAATCTATATAAAAACTGACGTATATATTATCACTTACAAATAATATATTATAATAAAATGATTATAAGAGAAAGACATTTGAAAAGAAAAATATTATGAAAAAAAATTAAAAATTGATTTCAAATAATTTCAAAATTTCAATATCCTTCCATCTATTTGAGCAAAATGATTATCATGGATGAGAATATAACTAAAAAAAAAAATAAAGTGTTCATGTTCATTCAAAATAGAAATTTAGGCACAATATCATCGGTCATGAACGTTTATAATTAATATGCAAACAAAAGAATGACTTTAAAAAAAAATCATCTAAAATAATAAATATTTAGCAAGCATTAATACAACAATAATGAACTAACTCAATTTTCTATTGGGTTAATTCGATTCTAGGTTGGGATGGCTCAACAGGGCCTGTTGTGCATCTTGAATTCTATCTTGATCGGTCTTAAAATAGATGTTATTTTCTTTTAATATCTAGTAGAAAATAGGTATATATATACTAGCAAATGACCATTTAATTTTAGGGTGAATTACATCTACCTCCCTTAATATTTAACATAATTACAAATACTCCCTTGTTGTTTGAAAAATTACAAATACCCCCTTGAGGTTTGTAATTTTCAACCAAAAGCCCAAAATTGACCATTTTACCCTTGATTTTTTTTGTTAAATTATAGAAAAATCAGTCAAGGCAAATTGCATTATTAACTTATTTGTGTAAAAAATTTAAGAATCTCTCCCTGGGCATTGTAGTCCAAAAAAATTCAAAGAATTTTAAAAATTAGCATAATAGACCGACGAGGGATAAGTAATTTGACTTAGTCATATCGAGACCATGAATGTTCGGAATCCATATTATGCAAGGGGACATTGCTTTTGCTAATTCGAAGTGAACGGTGATATAAAGAGGTTCGTCTAGTCCGGTATCATATTCATATTATTCATCATAGTTAGCAGTTCTAGCTCCGTCTAGAAGATCAAGGTCATGATCGATATTGTTAATGATTATCAATATCACAATCATGCATAGAAAAACCTTTAGACTTGTTATTTAGGAACTTGTTTAGAATTACCATAATGAAAGAAATATAGGAGTTTGTCGCTAGGTATTTGATCAAATAGGATCGTCTAGTTCCCATAGGACGTATCACTAAATTTTCCCTAAAACCACACGTTTCATGGACTCATGAAATAAAATAATTGAAAAAAAGTTTAATGAAACAAAAAATTGTTCAAATTTTGGTCTTTTCTTATTTTTTGAGTTATTTCAACTTTCATGTGTGACTATAGGTATGAATTTTGCAATGAATCTAGTTTTTGTTTTCAGAAAAAGATACTAAATATATATATATATATATATATAACTTTAAAGCGATTGAATATATATATCATAATTCATGAACTCCAATAACATTATAATTGATAATAAAAAAAATTAAAATTGCAGGGAAAGCATTAAGATTCACCTGGAAAAAGTATCTGCAAATCTCAAAGACTATTAATGAAATTAAATAGTCAAAGTACGCATGATATGTAAATATAAATTAATGATAAATAAAAATAATATAATTAACACATAAAACCACATTTTTATGCACTCATAAAATAAAATAATTAATTATAAAAAATATTAAAAATGAAGGAAGTATTTATTTTGATCCATTGAAGCTAAGAACCAACAAAATATAATTTAAATTTTGCATACTTTAATAAAAAAAAAAAAAAAAAAAAAAAAAAAAAAAAAAAGACAATGTATCATCCGTTAAATTATTGAAGAATCTTAAATGGAAACAAGAGGACAAAAAGAATGAATTAATTAATAGCCCAATTGATATTATTCCACGTAGGATGGCAGCCTCTGTCACTATAAATAAATGTAAATATAAAATATAGTCATTGGAGTTGCAGAATACCAATACCATATTCCATGGGTCGGCGGTGGGTATTATGTTACTAACTTGTCAGATTCATTATAACGATTATCTTTTGTTCGATTGGTAAGGTTAAGGTCCCATAATTAAAAAATTATGGATTTAAGTTTTATAAATGTGGGGAGTAGTTTAATTTATTGGATGTTTGTTTATTTTTCTGATTGATCTTGATAGATGTAGATATGTTATTATTTTGTTATACCGTGCACTGAATATTGTAATAAGCAATTAATCACTTTAGATACATTATGTACTTTCAAATTAATAATTTATCGCTCATTATAAAAAAAAAAAAAAAAAGGTTGTCAGACTCATTATAACAAAACCAGTACAATACCCTTTCCTAATTGCTTTTATTTTCAATTTTGAGTAAATTACAATCATCTTTAATGAGATTTGACATAATTATAACTATCTATTTATTATTTTGAAAATTATAAATACACCCCTGACTTTAGCGTTCGTTTAACAACGAGCTCATTCCGTTAAATTTCTATCCGAATTTTGTAATGAACTACTTAAAATGTCCTTTTGCATTTTAAGTTATAATCTTATATTTTTTTTATAACTTTTTAAAATATTTTTAAATATTTTCTATGGATTATTTATTTTACCCATCCTCGGATTTTCTTACATTTCTTTAAATATTCTTTTGGAAAATTAAAAATTCAGCAAGGGTAAAATAGTACTTTTTACATCTCCGTCTAGGGACTACATAATTGTTTTTTCAAACAACGAGTGAGTATTTATAATTATATCAAATCTTAGGAAAAATAGTTGTAATTTACCCTTCCATTTTTGGGGTAAATACTTTACTGTTTAATTATGTCACTATCAATATAAGAATTATTTAATGAAATTCGCCCACCTAATATTGTAAATGAGTAAATTATACCCTATGAAAAAGAATAACAATTTATCTTACCTGTTTAAGAGAGTGTATTGCTTCATTTTAAAAAATACAGACACTAAAATAAATTTTCATTAAGGAGCGCTTTGCACATAACCCGTATCATAGGAGTTGCTTGTTTTTCCAATTTGTAAGTGTTCTGGATTTCTTTTATGAAGACAGGATGTTTCAGGCCATCCCCATAATAATTAAAAAAAATTAAAATTAAATTAAATTAAATTAAAATAGAATGCTAGGCACTACTCATCCCAGCTCCATAATCAATGTATTATTAGAGTGATTTTTCCAAATCTTTTTGGCTTTCATTTTGATTGTCTCATTGGATTTCAGCATTTTGAGGTGATGAAATAATGGCAAGTGGCTGTCTGTAATTCTTTGAATAATGCTCTTTCTGTCTAAACATCCAATAACACCTACTAATGTAATACATGATCATAAATACAGAGACTGAAAGAAAGCAGACCACTGCCATTTCCATCAGCTACATGAGGCCAGAAAGCCCTCCCACCAAAAATAGAAAAGAAACTAAAACCAAAAAAAAAAAAAAAGAGAGAAATTAGCATAGTTTTCACAGTATCTAACCAATGTGTTCTTTGATCTCTTGCACTTCAAGTGTGTGATTGAGATTTTACATTATATGAACTATTGGTGCAGTTGATTTGGCAATGTTGGAGTCTTTCTGAATACGTGCTTTCTGCATCGCTCGAAAATGCTGTCGTATATCACATCAAACTGAACTCCGGCTCTCTCCCGGTTCACTATGAAAAGAATGTGATCACCTTCGACGATCTTGTAATACCTGCATCAATTTTGCACGTTAAAGATCGATATGTGTGTAGCCGACATCTTGTGTTCTCAACTTGATATGCAGTGTGTTCTTAATTAACTCTCAGGCATTTCAGAGACTACGACTAACAACAGATGTATTCAAGTACAATGACATTTGAGTTGAACAGATTAGATTCAGCTATAAAATTCTGTAAAGGGATCAAATGAATGCAGAGACTAGAGGAAACGGGCACGAACCAAATGCCTGGTTGTAAAGGTTGGCATTCTGAGTCTTTTACAACGAAATGGCTAGGATGTTCAACTGGCAAACGAGGGTGCGTCATAGATATGGTGTTGAGTGCTCCATCGTTGTCCCACCAATCTTCATCCCTGTGAGTAAATGTATTCACTATTTTAGTGTGTGAAGGTTCAAATTTAAGGTTTTAGACTGGTTTTTTCTTACATGATATCCTATCCTTGATACGTATGAGAAGCAAGTAGCACTCACCGGTAACCTTTGTAAGGAGGAGGGACGTCAGAAGGGTAACGCCATTGGCTCATCTGCAGGACTCGGATGAATAGCAGAGGGTGTATTCCAAGAAGGCCAGAGGGAATTGTGATACCCATTATTTTCCTTGTGCGTTTGGTGGCATAGCTGAAATAGTACGTATCAGGAAACGTTTGTATATGGCTGTTTAATCTGATGGACCCTTGGATAGTAAGATCGGGAAGAATCCAGTCTCCAGATGCAAACGGACCACTCTTTCCCATGAGGCAACAAACGAGACCCCAAATGCCGGTTTTCTTCCTAGACATGTTGAAATGGTCAAATCCGAAATTGTAATAGGCCTTCAGCCATTGAATGTCAAACCAGTCGTAAAGAATTACTCCAATGCGGCACAACTGCAGCAGAGAGATGGGCTTCAGGGACTTCCCATCTTCCGGCCTATGAACAACCAAAGTTACTGAGAAATGAGGAACTGATGAAATACTACAGAAAGCAAATACACACTGGATAAGACTGGAATAATCAGATTTAGTGATCATGTGTTTCATCTCATGCTACCTATGGAATCAAGTACTTGTTAACGACATTTCAGGTTCGAAGTAGCTTAAACGAATCACACCAGCAACGTCAAGACTAGATTGCAGCAGACAAATTAAAGCCTCCTGATATCAAAAGATGCTAAATTATAGCAAATAAGAACTCTGAACATGGAAATTACTTACTGTATTCCATCCAAGTAGGTTCGTGTTGTACCGTTGAATGCTCCAGACAATGAGGTTATGCTCAACACCCAGTCTGCTGAAGTGTTTTCATACCCCTTGAATGCCTGAAATTACATTAAATGTATTCCTTTCACAAATTTGAAATAGTTTCAATGTCTCATTGCTAAGTAGTTCATTTCCAAGAAGACTTACCTTATCAGCTAGCATTTGTTGCAAGACGCGAACAACCTGTGCTCCGGCTGAATGCCCGACAAAGTGAATTGGGTGATCCTCATCCCATTCAGGGTAATGCCCTGCATTTTTCAGTTAAATCAATCAGAAATCCTGAAAAATAAAGAGCAAGAAGAAGCAAGTTCTTGTCTTCTCTTGGACAGAGTTTTGGAGATCAAAGTTTCAACCTTTTTCATAAACTCTGCCAAACTGTGAGTGGCCGCAAGCCTTGCTATGTTCTTCTCCATAATCAACCTGCCCTCCTTTCAGGTAATAGAACAATTCTCTGGCCCTGTACCCAAAACCCCCATCAAAAATTTACATACTTACAAAGACCATTCACAACCAAGAAACGGAAAAACTGAAATGAAAGCATAGTCACCTGTCATATATGCTAGTTAATGAGCCTAAATCAGGCACAAGAACCCTGTCATCCTTCTTCTCTGCTCCGGCAAAATAAGACAAACCTCCCAATCTCTGTTGAAACAAGGGTAAAATTTCAATCTTCCAACACGAAAATCATCAAAAAGTGGAAAAAAGAGCGTTTCCAATCATTGGAAGGAAAGATTGTTTGTTCATACCCCTTTCCCAAAACCAAAGATTCCATGAACCAAGACAATGGGAGGCAAATCGTCAACGGTGGTGGACTTCTCTGAGTCCTCCCTTCTCAACCCACCGGCCAAATTAGGCTTGAAAATCCAATCGCTGAATGTCTGTGAGAGATCCCCAGCAACAGCAGTGCTAAATATGTAAAACCCATATGCCAAATGCACCAGAGAACTCACAAACAGCTCCACCAATTGGAGGGATGATATCCACCACGAGATCATCCTCTTTTCTTCAACTTCCCCCACCAAGAAAATTCTTCTTCAGATTTTATGTATCAATATCAAGAAGAAATGTGCCAATCGAAACACAGATGAAAAAATATGAAAGAATGTTCGCGTTTGAGAGCCTTCTTCAAGAAAAAAACAAGAGAAGGCTCTTGATCATCAAACAAAAAAAAAAAAAAACCCAACCTTTAAGCGTGAAATCAAGAACCCCCCCCTCCCCAAGAATGACGCGCAAGAAAAGGTAAGGTACAAGTTATAATTTCAGAGGGGGCCCTTCTTGATACGTAATACGTTGAATGAGATTCCTATTTTCTTTCAAACATGCATAAAACAAGATGTTTTTTTTCCTTTTTTCCTTTTCGTTTTTGAGAGTTGAAGATGGAGTGTTCCTCCTCTTCTTCCCACGATTTCCTCGTTGGCTACCTTTCACTCATTCACAAAAGTCGTGTAAACCATAACCACCAAAATGAAAGAAACAGTTGCTTCGTTCAATTTCCTTTCTTCCCTCTAAACAAAATAATAGTTCTTGTAGAGAGAGGTCTCTCTCTCTCTCTCTTCTTGGAAAAAGGCTGGTTACGATTGATGCACGTGCCATGGTGTTAGCGGCTGCCAGAGATTTTCCATTTGTTTTGGGCCCACCCTACAGAGATGACAAAGAGAGAGAAAGAAGAAGAGAGGATTCTTGGGCATGTATAATTTAAGATAATAATCCAAAGAAAGATTAATGAGGGGATTAAGGTGGAGAATCTTGAAAAATGTCTGTGCTTTAGGGGATAATGATGGGATTTGTAGCGGCTGCTTTTGCTTAGGTGAACTAAGAAGGAATTTGGTGGGGACTTAGTATTTTTCTTGTTTGAATTAGGACGAGATTCTAGGCGTTTCTACTGAGGAGGAATGTGCTGGATCGGAGCTGGAAGGTTCTTTTTCCAACCAACTCCTCCTCTCAACTGTCCCACCACCCCCTTATCCATATCTCTCTCTCTCTCTCATCATCTATTTATTTCATTACATTATATTACTTCCTCGAACTTTTCAAGGTAAATATATATGTTGAAACAAGAAAAATGATAATAACTCAATATTAATTTGAGAATTTAAGTGAATTAAATTTGATGATTAATTAAAAGTATATAGTTGAAGTGGGTTTTTAGAGTTTGAAGTCTAGATTTTGGGAGTTTTAAAGTGGTGATAGTCAAAGGTTGAAATGTTCACACTGCAAAATCGGTAATGGTGGTTGACTGGTTGCAGAAACAAGGAAAATAATAATTATTAATAATTAATAGAGTGGGGAATGGGAAAGCAATTTTTATAAATTGTGAAGCACATGCACGCATATCATCTACTGCTCTTATTTCGGTGCATTATTGTTATTATTAAAAAATTAGGTGACTTTATTAAATCAGAAAAATATTATTTCTTTTCCTAACTTTATTCGTATTAATTATAAGGTTATCATTATTACATCTTACACATCATAATATATCATTTATTTTATTTATAAAAGCAGAAGTTATGTTATTGCATCGTCAATAAATTTCTCAATAACAATTAAGGGTTTGTTTGATTGAGGTGAAAAATGGAAATATAAGAAAAATATGAAAATAAAAAGGGGAAATGTTTTGTGTTTGATTAGGGAGAAGAGATGAGGGAGTAAAACTGGATGTATATGAAATCCCTCCAGAATTTAATTTTATTTTCGTCTAAAATTGGGCGGAAAAGTAAATGTATAAGGCAAAGAAGATAAAAAAACATACATATTTTATTTTTATTTATTATATTATCCCTATATATAATTTTCATCAAATTCTTTTCCCGTTCTTGTCGATAATACCAATACATAATCTTTGAGAAAAAATAACTAAATCGCCGAAAAACTACTACATCAAAGTCAACGATTAGGTAAACATACCTTATTTTTGTGTTTTTCATAATTTTAATGTTAACTTTTCACTAATCTTGATTTTATTTAAACTTAATATTTTAAAATAAATGAGCAACACCCATTTTGATGAATATTTTTATTAATAATAACTATCGTTCTTGTTTTTGTTTAAGGAATATTTTTATTAATAAGATTTTTAAGTTTTTTATATATTCAAATTATTTTAGTATAATATTAACTTATTTATTTTGTCATACAAAATGAAAAGAAATGATTATTCAATAAAATTACAAAAATTGATCTTTTTTTCTCAATTTATTTTCCTCGTACAAAACGCATCCTAAGATACAAAGAATAATGAAAGAATAAATTACTACAACTTCACATAAAATGAGACTCCAACTGATTAATTTTGTATTGATTTATAAAACTTCAGACTTAACTTATTTAACAAAGTAAAGCTTCGTACATCCCATTAGTATTATACGTCATACACTCTAGAAAATCATTTTAGAATTTTTGTTTGATTATTTATTTTTAGGCCATGATTGTGATTGAATGTAATTGGTTACACTTATAGGATACGCTTACGTAATAACCCCATGAACAAATTGCCTTGCAAGGAATTAGATAAAAAAAAAATATTAATAATTACATTCCCCTCTAGTGAGATTTGGTGTAATTACACGTAAACCTCCTATGATTTAAAAAATTATCCATAATATCCTTATTTTTATTTTCATCCAACAAATAGATCCTTCATTTAATAAAATTGACAAATATTTGCTGACATCAACAAAAAAAATTGAATGAAAATCCAGTTTTGCCCTTGATTGACTTATTGCAAGTCAAATAAATATATTTTTTTTTTATCAAACTACTCTTATACATTTCACACACTTATGCATGTGAGTTTGTTCTTATAATTAAATTAAATCAAGAGTAAATAGTGTAATATATTTAAAATATTATTATATTAAATAATTTTTAGTTAATAAATTAATTAGATTGGTCAAAATAAATTTAGCTTTTACCAAATATATACACTTTTTTTATTTCGAATATATTTATACACTATAAAACTATATATATATATATACATTATATTATGTAATTTAACTAAATATTTAGAAGACATGTATTCTGGTAATCCAATCGTAATAACATATCACTATGATAACATAAATATAGTATTTACATCCCTTGTGATATTTGAATAATAGCAAAAAAATATTTCCTACAATTTTGTCTTCTTAGTCTAAAGCATTTGTTCAATTCTACATATATAAGGCACCAATTTTGTCTTTTTAGTCTTTCAAATTTTCATATTCTTTTTTAGTTCTTTTTAGCCACATATTATGGGTAGAAAGGTAAATTGATTACTCTGTTAGGGGGGTTTTGACATATTTTATAACAAGAGGCATTAGGTGTAATTTTCAACCAAGAGAATTTACGTGTAATTACACCAAAACTCAGGGGAGGGGAATGTAATTATCCCTAAAAATTAATTGAAAGGGCAACCTAGATATTATCATATTCAATAATTTTCTCAAATGAGATAACTAGGTTATAGGGTTGTTTGAACGATTTTCGTTGAATTCAAGAAATGTAAATTTATAGCATGTACTCAAACAAATTTACCTAAAAATCATATCTGATTCTTACACGCAAGTGAATCATACAATTCATGCCTTTATATAAATTTAGAATTTTATTGAGTAATTAATTTGGTTAGCATTAAAGTCTGTCTATTATTAGAATACGCTATTTGCCAACCCTATCAAAAAATTTAATTCGCTCACCAAATTAATTTGCCAACCCTATCCAAAAATTTAATTCGCTCACCATCATATTTGGTTGTGTTTTCATCTCTAATATTTTCGGTTTTTAAAATATTAGTTAAAGTGAAAATATATTTTATTTATACGTATTTTCTTTAATTATTGATTTGACTTCATGGTATATTATAACACACAATCGCATTAATTAATCCAAATAAATTCTTATTTCACACGAAAACTTATACATTGAAAATACATATTCTCCACTAAAACTGAAAATTAAAAATGAAAACACAAACAAATAGGAAGGGTAAATTACAGCTACCTATTTTGAGGTTTGACATAATTACAAATACCCCTTATTTGTTGTTTGAAAAATTACAAACACCTCCCTCAAATGAAAAATAAATATATAGCCCCTAAACGGAGATGCAAAAAGTATTGCTTTATCATTGTTGAATTTATTATTAAAAAAATATTTGAAAAAATATAAAAAAAAATATGAGAGTGGAAAAATAAATAATCCATAGAGAATATTAGTCCATAAAAATATTTTAAATTTTCTAAAAAGTATATAAATTTATAACTTATAATTCAAAATAACATTAGCAATTCACCATAAAAAGTTGGATGGAAACTAATGGAATGAGATCGTTGTTAGAAGAATGTTAAAGTCAAGGGAGTATTTGTAAATTTTCAAATAATGAGAAAATATTTGTAATTATGTCAAACCTTATTGGAGTTGGCTATAATTTATCCTAATTTATAATGCTTTACATTTTTAAACTAATATAAAAATATTATTATTATTATTATTATTATTATTATTATTATTATTATTATTTCTTTGGACAAGAACTAATATAAAATCACTTGAGTCTTTTTATGTCTATGGAACATTTATATTTGATGCCCCTCAAAATATCGTACCTATAGGCCTCGTTTTTTTAGGAATGAGACTAAGTAGTGATAGATTAATGATGGATAGCATATAAAATGAGATTAAATTGTATATCCAATCCAATCCTGATGAGTAAACAAGGCCATAGTAATTAAAGCTGCGGGCCTTGCGGCCCATTTATCAACCCCAGCCGGACCACAAGGGCCACCCACATGTTACTAGGACATATTATATTAAGTTTTTGACTGGTGCCACTTCTGTTTGCTCCCAATTTTTGGGCTTTTGCATAGTGTAGGATTATTTACTAGTACATCTTGCTGTACAAACATTCTGATTTTCATCATTTAATTTAAATGGGAGGGAATCCCGACAATTCCCCATTAAAAAAAAAAAAAAAAAATCCTAAACCCTAAAACCTCTCTCTGCAAATCTCTTGCTCCCTCTGAACTTATTTTATTTGGCGGGAAAGAGATTCGAAAGCTCCAAATTCCGCCATCATGTTGGTCTATCAAGATTTGCTCACAGGTGATGAACTTCTATCGGACTCTTTTCCCTACAAGGAAATTGAGAATGGTGCTCTTTGGGAAGTTGAAGGAAAGTGGGTCGTGAAGGGTGCAGTCGATGTTGATTTGGTGCAAACCTTTCTACTAAAGGTGGTGAGGATGATGAAGGTGTCGATGACCAAGCTGTGAAAGTGGTTGATATCGTTGACACATTCAGACTTCAGGAGCAACCTCCTTTTGACAAGAAGCAATTTGTTGCCTACATTAAGAAGTACATCAAGTTGTTGTCAGTCAAGCTAGAAGGGAAGAAGCAAGAGGAATTCAAGAAGACCATTGACGGGGCAACCAAGTATTTGCTTTCTAAGATCAAAGACCTCCATTTTTTTGTGGGACAATGGTACGTTCATATTACAACTTTAATTGTTCTTACAATACAAACCCCGATTGGTGTGCTAAGATTCCACCACGCATCCCACATCCCACATCCATGATCCATCCATATTCGATTAAGTTAATCCACATAGATATAAAACCACGTGGGTTCTAGGCCAATATTGATATTTCCTTTTCTTTGAAAGGGTATTATGAAAAGATTCCTATTTTTACCACATCAGACAACTATATATTTGGCCCAGAAAATAAAAATAAAGTGATGTAAGAATTCATTTGATTGGGTGAAAAGTGAATACTAAAAAACGCACGTGGATCAAAAAAATGTTTAGCCGTTAGTTGTAACGTCTGTTAATGGGAGGGAGACTTTGTTTACAATATTTTGATTTATTCTTGCAACTTTTAATGAAACATGAGGTTAAAAATTAATTGCAATGCTTTTCTCTAAGGCGCTTGCCGACTTTACATAGGTAGGTCTTTTCCTAAGGAAGGTCCCAAGCCTATCTCGTCCTTATCTCCCAATGGGTTTTTCCCTTGTCTTTTGTGGGATTCTTCCGGGGGCAACTCTCTGGCACCCCGTTTCTATCCTTTTTTGGACGACCTCCACATAGCACCTCCGTGATTGTTGTTGGTCTCCATCCACTTTCTTGATTTCACCCGATACAGAGAATTTGATCTTCATGTGGAAGGTGGATATGATTGCCTGAAGGCATTTAGGGAGGACCTCATTCCAGAATTATGTAGTATGCTAAGGGGGTGTCCACCACTAGGAATTTGATTAGACAGGTCCGTTTTAACGACCCTGCCCCAAGGAAAGGGGGAGGGTTATTACTCCTCTAGGGCATACCACTTTTCCCACGAATCCGTATAGCGAGGTATCCACCTTTTTCATCCCCAACTGCATCTGATCATAGGCTTCTCTGTATATAATGTCCGCCGAACTCCCTGAGTCTATGAAGACTCTTGACTTCGTAGTTGGTCACGGTAGCCATGATTACTAGGGCATCATTATCGGGAAGGATGACTCCCGCCCCTTCAGTTGGCCCAAATTGGATGATGGGTGTGCCCATCCTCGTGCTTACATCCAAAATTTCCTCAGGAGGCGTGCAGAGCAAGTACCTTTCGAGCCCTATGGGAGTCCCCCTCCATAGGTCCTCCCGCGATCACGCGTATGACTCCCTTCCAATGAGGGTTCGTGTCATCTGATGGCTCAAAAGGTACTTGCTCGGGAAGCCATAGGTCTTCCCGCAATCACGCGTATGACTCCCTTCCAATGAGGATTCGTGTCATCTGATGGCCAGCATGGGCTTGCCTACGTCTTTCCGTCCGTGGAGGTTTAGGACTTCGGGTCTGGTCATTTTTCTGGTAGGGACCTGTGCCTTGAGACTTCTCTCTGCAGACAAACTCTTGAAGGTATCCATTCTGGACAAGTCGCTCGATCTCGTATTTTAGATGTCGGTATTCCTCGGTGGAGTGCCCATAGTCGTTGTGGAATCCACAAAATTTGTCTGACTTGGGCCGTGTGGGACCCTCCCTAGCCCCGCGAGGTCGTATCAACAGTCCCTTCCCTTCTACTGCCATGAGGGCCTGAGTGATGGGCCGGCGACAAAATTAATAATATGATTTGGATATACACCTTTTCAGTTCTATTTATCCAATTAATTATTCATGATATATTTATTTACTTGAATAATTCTATCATTATTGTATTATAATTTTAAATTTGTAAAAGTACATATTCATGTTAACGATCCCCAATAGAGTAAATAATTTTAAAATATTATTTTATGTACTTCTTAAATATTGAGATTTAGAAAAAGACAGAAAAGTAAGAAAGGTAATTTTTTTATACTATTATATTTTTATTTGGTCTTGATTAGGCTAATCAAATAATATATGGTCTATAAAGTCTAAAAAGGATAAATGATAAAAAAAAAAAAAGAAAAACTTAAAATAAATAATATTTTGTTTTTTATTCTTTCCTATATACTTTTTCTTCTAGTATATTTGTAATTTGATTTTATCATGTTTCTTTATGAAAGTATCAGAGAAAAAGATATAGATAATATTTTTTTTGAATTATTACATAAAAGCTACACTTTGATATGACAATAAAATAATATCATGAATGTCTAATTAATAGTAAATAGACCAATGATTGGACTCTGGAATGTTAAACAAGTTGAAGTTTGATCATTAAAAATTAAGACTTTTAAGTAATTACTTTTATATCATCTGTGTTAAAATTTTTACTACTTATTATTACACTTTAAATCATTTCACAAGCGGTTTAATCAATTTATAACTTTGTTCGGAATTTCTTTGAACAACATGATGAATAAAATAAATTTTTTATAATGAGGCTAATAAGAAAAAATTATGTTATAAATAACTTTACACATAGTTAACATAAGAAGTAAAAAAATAAATGAAATGACTTATATTTTTACTTTTTGAAATTTTACAACACAAAGAATTAAAACATTATTTCATAAGTGAAATAAGTTTAGAAAATAAAGTTCAATTAGAAACAAGGATTTTTATGCTTATACATACGATATTATAATTTTTTTTATGTTTTATTTTAATTAGAGCTAATTAATAAGATGAAAGATCTAAAAGTATAAAGTGAAAGAGAAAAAGCAAAAATTTATTTTCACTGTTTGTTCTTGTAATGTGATCATCAAGATAAAACAACATTTATCGACAATATAAGAGCCTTACTAAATAAATATTTGACAACAAACATTAAACTATAATTAGAAAGCACCAAATTAAAAAAATTGAAATAAATATGTTTATTCTATTTTAATATGTTTTTATATTATAAAGTGTATGATGCCCATCTTAAATTTTTATATGCATTCCTTCTATCTCTATATATAAAAATAATCAATCACATATATCTTTTATTTATCAGTCTTAGCCATTTTATATCCTACACATACAATACATATAATGTGTGCATGTGTTTGTGTTTTTTTGTGTGTTGGTTGTGTGTTATATAATTATTTTGACCTAAATTTACTTATATGAATTGGGATTTACTTATACTAAAAAAGATGCATACATTACAAATGAAAAAAATATATAGTTACAATATAAATTAATAATTAAAATGGAGAAAAAAATATTTTATTTTTAATTGATGCTCTTAATTTGTAACAATAACTTTTTTTTGCAAAACACTTATTATATTTAGTTAACATATTTTTATTTCTAAATTTATTTTATTATTATAATATAATAATTTAATTTAGATAATATAAATAACGTGCAACACACGTAATTATAAGTAATATAACAAAAATCATATAAAGCATGAGGAGAAGTCTCGTTTCACAAGGGAGAAATGTGAAAATTTATTTTCAAAATTTAATATGGAAATGAATACGTCACATTCAAAATGTTGTCGTTCAATATGTGTAGACTCAAATCGTTGGCACAAAATGGGGCAAAAATAACAAGAATTCAGAAACAATAGCCACAATCTCGAATCGAACTTCCATTCAATTGAAGCAGCAAGAAGAAGAATATTGTTCATCTGTTGGAGATGGTGAAAGTGGGGACATTCTTTGCTATGTCATTTGGCGCCTTCTTTTTCTGGCAAACTATGGACAAAGTCCATGTCTGGATTGCCCTTCACCAGGATGAAAAGGTATAGACGCACACCTCTTTGTATATTTCGTTGGATTTTGCTTTACGATATCTAGTATGTAAAGAGCTTTCGATTTTATGAGTATTTGGTTTGTTTTTCTGAGAACATGTAAGATTTTTTGTGCCGGCTTTTCTTAGTTTTTTTAGATCGGATATGAAAAACGCATTTCTATATGTGTATGCGATCAATTTGTTATTCGAAACAAGAATGGGTAGTTTTGGGAGCTTAGGTTTTAGGTTTTGAGGGATCTTTTAGCTGGATCGGGTTGCATTTATGTCTCTTCAGTCCTTGAGTCGAGAAATCTTTCATCTGCTTCCAAGCCTTGGATATTTAGGATTACAACTAACTTGGATTTTGCATCTGCTGCTTCCAAGCCTTTGGATATTTAGGATTACAACTAACTTGGATTTTGCATCTGCTGCTTCCAAGCCTTGAGTTTGTTATTTCAGACAATTAGTATGTTGAGTTGGGACTTAATTATGTGAATGTGGACATGGTCGAGCTGTTGGCCTTACTAGTCTGATGATCTGATCTAAAAGTTTTATTTGGTTAATGCAATGTGTGATCAAGATTTGATTCAGTGCTAAAAGGATGAGCTCTTTTCTGCCTATTTTAATCTGCAGAAGGAGAGAATGGAGAAAGAGGCCGAGATAAGGAGAATGAGAGAGGAGCTATATCAACAACAAAGAGAGAGGGACTCTCTTGCTTAAGCTGCCAATAGACCGGGCCGGGTCGTAATTGCAGCTAGAACGGCCTATCATCTTCCTCTGTCTTTCTGAATTGTAAGTAGCTTGCTGGACTGAATTCACATGAAGTATGGATCCTGTACCAAACATATGATTGACACTGATCTGATTTGGTTCACGTACTGTGAAGCAGTTCTTAAGAAATGCGGACGGGCTTTAAGGTTTATGCTCATTAGTTGCTTTTAGCATGGTAAATAATACCATTTGTTAGTCTTGGTTGATTGAGCCATGATTTAGTCTAAAAATCATCTTCGTATATTCAGTGAACTTGTATGTTTCCCATTCGTGGATCTATTACTCTGTTCGCTTTGCATGGTTATTCACAGGTTTATATAGGTATACAATGCCTGTGTTGTTGCATTTTGTAATTTGATCGGCTACTACTGAATTGATTTTTGTCGATTTTGTTGCCTTAACAAGACATGTCTCAGAGATTAAATTTAGTGAAATTGAAAGCTAAAGAATGTGGTTTTCATGGCAGGCACTGTTTGTTAGTATTACATCTGATCAAAGAATTGATTTATGCTTCCTAATTATCTTAATGCAGAATAACAAGGAAAGAAGCTTGAGTCATGGTTACTGCATTGCCTGTGTCTCAACCTTGTTGTAAAATTGCACATTTAACACGTTCTTGTTGTAGCACTGTGTAGGAGTAGTTTAATTATTGTGATCAATATTACTAGTTTATCGGCCGGTTCTAAGTTTCAAAGGTATATGGATCCCACTTTCGTGGAATAGTTCTGTTGATTTGTGTAAGGTCCTTTCTGCTCTGTTCAAGGGGTTTAATGCAATTTACCCCTATGTGATATTGGAAATGAATAAATTATCTCTTTATAAAAAAAATAAAATTGCTTTTTCATATTTTTTAAAATAAAACAATTTACTCCTTACCATTTTGTGAAGCGCATGTGCTTTCTTTTTAATTTTTTTAAAATTTTAAACTATTAAATTATATTTATAATATTATTTGATATGTAATAAATTGCTTGGTCTAAGAACAAGGCCTAGAGATAGAAAAGATCCGTTGCAGATTAAACGAACATGTCAAGGCCCAAAATGAAAGTATAGATATTTCCCGATTAATATTTTATGTTATTGTATTTTTGTATTACAAATTTAAGTTCACACGTGTTCAATTTTAATCCAACTCTTTAATAAGGCGATACATATATTTAAATCTTTTAAACCTATTTATTTGAAAAATATCATTATTTTGACTTAATATTAAAAGAAGAAAAGGAAAAACTTTTGTAGGATTTTAACTATATTTTATTTAATTTATCCGACACATATTCTTCCCATTGATTATTTATATTTATATTTTTTTTGATTGATGCATTTTTTTTTGTGAAAATAAAAAAGAGAAACAAAGAGTCCAATGAAATCGAGCCCAGCAAAAGTATATACATATAACAATTTTCAGTCCAAGAAAGGTGTGGTCCAAGCACACTAATTTCGAGCCCAGTCCAACTCCCACGCAGCCCAAAGTATGATCAGCAATTTTGCCTAAGGCCAATTTTAATGCATATGCATAAGTTATTTTTTATTTATATTAGTATGACGAAAATTTGTTATGCCGCCCAATTACTTTTAGGGTAAATTATAACCATTTTCTCTAATGTTGACATAATTACAAATATCTTATCATTTTTAGAGAAAATACACATACCCCATAATTTTAGCGCATGTCTAACAACGAACCATTCTATTAGTCTATGTTGGTGAACTTATCAAAATGTTATTTTGAATTTGTAAACTTACAATTTTATAATATTTTTTTTATAATTTTTTAAAATATTTTTATGGACTAATATGTCCTATATATTATTTAATTTACCCACACTTATATAAAAATAAAAATATTTCTCCATTCCTCAAACGTCTTCTTTCTTCCTGACTCCTTCCGCTCTCACTCTCTCGCTTCGAAGGCATATTTATTTAATATTTTATCTTAATATTAAATTTTAATTTTGTTTAATAGTGTTATATAT
The DNA here is from genome assembly GCA_034509735.1 of Sesamum alatum. Classification (NCBI taxonomy): domain Eukaryota; kingdom Viridiplantae; phylum Streptophyta; class Magnoliopsida; order Lamiales; family Pedaliaceae; genus Sesamum; species Sesamum alatum. The sequence goes on along the minus strand of JACGWO010000007.1, from coordinate 35,802,049 downwards.
TTTAATATTTTTCATATTGTATGTTTAATTTTATAAGATTATATATATTAATAAAATTACATTATATATACCTGTGCTAGTGTTGTGCTGTATTCTACACTTTTAAATTTTTTTGAATTAATTGTGTCTATATTATATGGTGTCCATATCATCATATTTGTACATCATAGAATGTAATTTTCCAATTTTTAAAAAATGTGTCTGAATAAAATTTTAAGGCAACGGTCAAAAAATAAAAGTGATGTGCCAAAGATATGCAAATCACCTTAGAAAGGTAAATATATCTCAAAAATTAAAATTCGGCTGACACAAATCAAGAAAATGCAAGAAAATCAGGGTCCGGTGAATTCTCATTTTCTCGCCTGTCGCAGCCTTGCAAAATACTTGTATTCTTGCAACAAATTTCAAGAATACTACAAGCCTATTCAAGAAATCGACAAGCCTGTCGAAAAATTTGGTGAATACTAGAAACCCCGTTCAAGAAATCGAAAAATCTGCCGAAAGAAAGCAGGTTGATGCGGCGTTGGTGAATGTGAATGACGATTCTGCCGAAAGAAAGCGAAGTTGATGCGACGGTTGTGAATTTGAATGTGAATGACGATTTTCTGGAGAAGGGTTGTGATGTCGTTGCTTCAGTTCAGACATCCTCGATCTGCTGGTTTGTTCTTTAATCTTTTTATTATGCGATTTCTTACCACTTTGTCTTGGGATTGCACTTTTGGTGGTGAATGTGACTGAATTGGATTGGCTTTGATCAAGTGTTTGTTGGCAGTGAAATGAAATAAGAACTGAAGTGTAAAAGGAAAAACACCTGTGAAGATTGGCGGTAATGGCTTTTCTATTGTTTCAACATGCAAGGACCTACTGTTTGCTTGATGGCCCATACTTAAAATCATCATTATTATTAGAAAAGGCATATATGCACATATACATTCCACAAGTACTGCTGATATTTCTCCTCCAAGCAATGTGTATTTTAACATGACTGGGTCTTAGCTAGAACTGCAATGCTCACATGTTCCATTTGGTTGAAGGATTATTGGTTGATCGAGTTATTGAATTGGTATGCACGTAGACTTGCTTAGAAATGTGATAGTTACTCATGCATATTGTTCATGGTCGCTTGAAATCATGTCTACTTTTAAATCAGTTGCTCGTTAAGCTGTGCTGGTTTGTTTCCTTTGCAGTACATGACTGATGGTGTGCTTCTGAGGGAGGATTCTGATCTAGAGAAATATCGGTACGATATTTATGCTATGGATATTGATGTTTCTCAAACCAAGAGTTGAATACAGTTTTTGTGTTATAATATTTGTAACTTCTCATATCTTTGTCTTTATCACTATCATGTAGTTTCGTTGTGATGGATGAAGCACATGAACAATCTCTAAGCACGAATGTGCTATTTGGCATCCTTAAGAATGTTGTGGCCAGACGATGTGATTTCAAGCTAATTGTAACTGCTGCGACGCTTACTGCTCAGAAATTCTCGAATTTTTTTGGGAGGTAATCATATTTGCAATGCGCTAGTCCAGAAAACTCTCACTCCGATCTACTTTTTCTAACTTATAATTTGTATATTTTCCTTGCAGTGTACCTATATTTCACATTCCTGGAAGAACTTTTCCAGTCCAAATCTTGTATAGTAAAACACCTTGTGAAGATTATGTTGAAGCTGCCGAGAAGCAGGCCATGATGATTCGCATCACAAGTGCTCCAGGTGGTATACTCATCCTCATGATTGGTCAAGATGAGATTGAGGCAACCTGTTATGCTCTTTCTGAACGCATGGAGCAGCTTATTGAAACAAAGAAGGAAGCCCGAAAGCTGTTAATTCTTCCCATATACTCCCAGTTGCCTGCTGAATTGCAAGCAAAGATATTTCAGAAAGCTGAAGATGGAGCTCGCAAGTGTATTATTGCTACCAATATTGCGAGACATCTTTGACTGTAGATGGAATCTTCTATGTCATTGACACAGGTTAATGGTAAAATGAAAGGCTACAACCTTCGTATGGGTATGGACGCTCTCCAAGTGTTTCCTATTAGCCGTGCTGCTGTGGACCAACGTGCTGGATGTATTGGAAGAACTGGGCCAGGGACTTGCTATCGTCTTATCGAAAGTGCATATCTAAATGAGATGCTTCCCAGCCCTGTGCCAGAAATTCAACGGACCAACCTCGGCAATGTGGTTTTGTTGCTCAAATCTCTGAAAATTGACAATTTGTTGGATTTTGGCTTTATGGATCCTCCTTCTCAAGAGAACATCCTCAACTCCATGTACCGGTTGTGGGTGTTGGGTGCTTTGAACAATGTTGGGGATCTGACAGATCTAGGCTGGAAAATGGTAGAGTTTCCTCTTGATCCTCATCTTGCCAAGATGCTTTTAATTGGCGAGCAGCTAGGATGCATTAACGAAGTTTTGACAATTGTCTTGATGCTTTCGGTGCCACCTGTTTTCTTCAGACCCAAGGATAGGATTGAAGAGAGTGATGCTGCACGGGAAAAATTCTTCGTGCCAGAGTCCGACCACCTTACCCTTCTAAATGTATAATACCAGCAATGGAAAACCAATCAATATCAGGGTGATTGGTGTCACGACCATTTTCTGCACGTCAAGGGATTGCGCAAGGCTAGAGAGGTGAGATCCCAGCTACTGGATATTCTAAAGACGTTGAAGATATCTCTCACATGATGTGGGCCTGACTGGGATGTTGTGAGGAAGGCCATATGTTCTGCTTATTTCCACAACGCCGCACGACTCAAGGGGGTTGGCTAGTATGTCAACTGCAGAAACGGATTGCCATGCCACTTGATGTAGATAAGACAACAGATACTTTGGTACCAGAATAGTCCACCACTGGGGGTTTGTCTGTACCTGGGAAGGATAGAGTTGTGTTCAGACCTCATGAATGGATATCAGTTTTAGGTATGATTTTACATATATATTCGTGGGCTTAAAGCATTAAGTTTGATTTCTGTTCAAGACTAGGATGTTCTTGTGTACCATTGCAAATTGTTTAAGTTGGAAAGCATGTAACGTGAGTTTCATGTCATACCAATGCTTACCGAGATCAATAAATTGAAACAGGCTCGCTAAATTAGGTTGGTCATATTTCCCTTTCTTCCCATTAGCATTGCACGTTGTTCATATGGATTGATTATATTAAAAGTACATTTTTTAAATTGAATTGGTTAAATGTAAAATATATTAATTAATTTAAAATATAAAGAAATGCAATTGATGTTGATCAACTTGAATAATTCTTCTGATATATAAAAGAATTAAAACAAATTAAAAATACTAAATTTAAATAACATTATAACTTAAATGTTTTGCAATCTAATGGTTTCATTAGTCCTTCTCTTTTTTATCTTAATTATTGGTAACATCTTCTTTTTACTTGCTTTTCTAATTTTTTTCCCGTAGTTTCTTTTAAATTTTTAGGAGTTTCTTCGTCATTACTCGTAATTTGAATCTCAATGTATTTTGTTGTTTCTTCTTAGGCCGTCCTATTTTTTTCTTCCGACCTTCTTTAGTAGAGACCTCCTTATCTTTGTATCATCTTTGATTAGTTTAGCTGATGTCTTCATTTTCTTTCTTTCTTTATATAGAGTGTGGAAAAAAAAATCCTAATTCATTATTATCTAATTAAATGTTTTCTTCTAAATTCTATGAATTGGATTATGCTTCAATTAATATGTATGGTTATATCCTTTGCATGTTATAATTAAATATGACAGCTTGAATCCTACATTCATTATAATGTATATGTAGTAAAAACAAGTGTTCTTGTATTTATATATAATAATAAATAATTATAATTTGTTTGACTTTCATATAAAAGAAAATGTATCTAGATATCTTTTAATTCATGTACAGTTATGATTCATGTTAAAAATAATAATATATTGAACATGTTTTTTTGTTATGATCATTTTTTTATTATACAATAATATATATTCACATAAAGAATATAAAATAGAAATTGGTTTGAAAATGCATACATGTAATCTGTATGTACATACATTGGGGAAAGAACAAAATTTTTATAATGTAAAGTTTTCATTTCATCTTTGAAAATTACAATAAGTAAAAATTAATATATAAAAAACACCTAGTATCATATATTAGTTTTAATCTTCACAATTGAAATTGAGTTATCGAAATTCTTGTTTTGCAACTCATGACAAGGATCTATTGGTTTTAATTTGAAACAAAAAAAAAAAAAAAAAAAAAGGCTTTATAGCACTGCATAATTGATCAAGAAAAGATCGAACGCCTATATAAAAATATTAACAAGAAATTATATATAAATAATAATATAAACCAAAATTATTTTCCAGAAAATTGAGAATAAATGTACATTTTGAACTAATATAATTCTTTAACTTATATTAACATTGCTAACCCCGGCAGAAGTAGTTATCAATGTCTCTATTCCTTTTTTTTTTTTTTTTTTCTGTTGTAATTTAAAATTAAGTAAAATTATTTGTTCAAAAATCTTGAAAAAGTGGTAAGTTACAATTGCAATACAATTAAGCACAACTAACTATTACTTTACATCATTATTGTGACCAAAAAAAAAAAAAAAAACATTCACAATTATAGTGAATGTATTATATCTAAGCAATTAATAATAAAAAAAATATTTTTTATGAAAAATGTATAGAATTCTTTTATCTTTATAATGATTAATTAAGTTATTTTATCATAAAAAATGGACTTTTGTTTTTCTAATTCCCTAAATCAAGAAATTGTTGAATATTTTTACACTTATATCCTAGTACCACTTTGTGTCTCTCTTTGACCTTCGTCAATGCTTTATTCATCTAAGATGTACCATAAAAAAGAATAAGGTATTAATTTCTTTTCATAATATTCAGTATATTAATTATAAATTAAATCACCGTAGATCCTGATCACTAGTATATGAATCATTTACATATTGTTCATAAAAACTAAAAACTTTAGTGCCTATCCAGTTGCATCACCAGACATATTTTCGTAAAATGCATATCTGATGCAAATGAGAATACAATCTAAATTATAATTATTATGTTCTAATGATGATGAGAATAAGCTTTAGTGTATATTGTTTCATATTATGCAAAAAATCATGCATGTGAAAAGTCACATTATTTACAAAACTTTTAATACAACAGTATAAGAGTAATTTAGGCAAATTAAAAAAGAAAGAAATCAAGATTCAACTTTAAATATTAATATATTTGTGTAAGACTCAATTTAGCACAATTGAAACTACGTGTAAATTGTTATCAATTAGTTGATTAAATTTACATCTCTCCTCTTTGAAGGAGAGATTTGAGTTCAAATTCAGGTTGTCCCGACTCTATCGATTTTGTATTGGAAAAAGAAAAGAAATACATGTAAACTTAGTACAAATTTCGTACTTTTGCACTACAAGGAATATAATATTTAACCATGATCAATTGCCATAGTTAATACTAAATATCCATAGCAAATAGTTATGACCACGACCTCGCAATGGTTGTCGATCGTAGTTTTTGCAAGGATGGCTAAAACATTTACTATGATTAAAAATCATGACGAATGTTTTTACCACGGCTCTTAATTGTGGCAAATACGTTTTTTATGGTAGAAAAACTAGTTTTGCATCGGGTTTTATGTAATCGTAGTTAATAATAGTTATTTACCACATATTTTTAATTATAATCATTAAAAATATAGTCGATCGTAATTTTTTTTTTTTTTTTTCTAGTATTGTGATGGTAGATGCAATCTTAAGGGAGATCATAGCCCTTTATTTAGGAGTGGCAGCCCTGGATAGTGCAATTCTGATGAATAATGTCTGCCAACATCTGTGAAGGTGGGTGGATTCATTAATTTACAAGGAAAGCAAGACAGTTCTACCATCCTCAAACACTTTCATTGCACATACTTTCAAACTGGTATAAAACTGTTCCAAATTTTCAATCCCCCATTGTTTGAATATACAAGTCTTTTGCATAATTTCACATACCCCCATAAAAACGTAAATATCATTACATCGACGTTCATTTTTTGGCATAATAAAGTCTAATATCAACCAAAAATACCTTGAAAACCCTAAAATACCTCTGTTGACTTGACCAGACATTTATCTGATTCTTCATGGACCATAATGCCTCAAGTAGTTTTGGGGTATTTATAACGTCGGGATACCTCCTATTAAGTAATCAATTTTTTGAAAATAAATGTGGGCTCATGACATAGAGTAATAATGAAATGCCAATAATTCATAACCATTAATTCAAGAACGATATATAATTCATTTCCTTAACTAAAGGATTAATTGCATCCCCTAAAGGTCCATTTTGAGTTATAACATGTACAACATTTAATGTTCTTGTAATAATTGATGTGCCCCATTATGGTTAATGGCCGAATTCATGGTGGTGGATGGACCCCTATTCGAATTATTCAAGCATGGTATGTTACATAGTACTTGTAATTTCTTGGGGTTCACATTTTGTAGTCTTTACACAAAGTCATCAAACAAAAGAGAAGTACCTCGTTAGAAGGAAAAAAAAAAAAAAGATAAAGATAAAACAAACATATCTAAAAAGAACATAGTATATTCACTATTTCCATTTACCAATTTACAATGCCCCCTAAAGGTAGTATAATCAATGGATCACTTGTTAGATCGAAAGAAATTCAAAAGAATTACCCAAATAAAAAATTCCCATCTAAAAAAAAAAAAGAAAAATCGAAACGTGTACTATTTTCTTCAAGGACATCTCGAATTTCTTCCTGGTCCTCCGTAGTAGAAATAATTACCCCAAACCCTATTAATCCCGCCTTGTATATCATAGCAATTTGGATGATCAGCCAAAACTCGAAGATTTGATAGAGGTATTAAGTTGTTATCCCAATCGACCACTTGCAGGTTTCGAAAATAAGATGCTTTTCCAAACCCTTCTCCAGCAAAGTGTCCACTGCCCATTTGGGTCGACGTGTGGGATCCTGAAGTTCGACTATTAACAATTTCTCCCCCAAATTGTACCATTGTCGCACGATTCCTAAGATGCGTAAATAAAAATGATGGCCAATAACCAACTAAAACCCCATTTCCAAACTCTAGCCACCAATTCCCGTGCTTTGGATCCTGAAAATTAAAAAGAAAATAGCAAAATGAGCATAGGAAAAACAAAAGGCAAAATAAATAAATGTTAATAAAATTATAGAAATAGATCTGTTTGTCAGGTGGGAGATATCTTTGCTTGGAAAAAGAAGAGTGGGAAGAATCTTAGAAAGCAAAAAAAAGAAACAAGCAAAATGATTATGTCCATTGAGTAATTCTATGGAGAATGCAATCCTATATTGTATCTCACGACATGCGTATGTTAGCTAGCTAGTTCAGGTGTGTCGATGCACGATGAAAGTTTTCTTTTAATTTAATTCCCATTTTATGTATCTTTTGACTTTTATTTTATCTCTTTAGGATATCTTTGACCGGACCACATATTGTAGATTCCACCCCTAAACTTTTCAAATCCTATCATTTTACCCCCTCATGTGCCTTTTGACTAATTTAATCAAGTTTATACTTAATTAAGAAATTAATCATATTAATAAAAAATAGCATTAAAGTAGTGAAAATTACCTTCCACACTAACAAGCTGATGTCGAACTGACCACCGTTATACGACGACGTTGGTGAAATTGCAGCGCCAATTGCTATTCTATTGTTGGTCTGAACAAAGCCTGAGCACAGCAAATTGTAACAGCCTGTTGCCTGGTACGCATCACTCTGCACGTCCCATTTAAATTAAATTAATCAAGTACTTAATAATCATACTTAATTATTCGTATGGGTTTGTTGGTGAAATAATTAAGGTAGGGACAACATTAACGAGACAGTTATTTTCCTTAATTGGTAATAAATCAAACTTACAGTCCAGTAGGTGAAGAACCTCGGATAGTTGTCCCCATAAAGCTCCGGGCTAACCTGTTTGCGGAAATTCATTGGTATTAGCTAGCTACCTAGCTATAGCATCGATCAATGGCTGTATTAACTGCAGGTTGTTGAAGATTAATTGCTCTTTAATGAGGGTAGAAAAAATTGTTCCCACTGTCTGGATAATTAAATTTCTACTGTACAAACCGCGTTTTCCCTTTGAGTGATTGAACATTTATTTATTATAAATAAATACGAAGAATTTTAACTCAAATCAAGTTTGATACATGTTATGATTGATTATTTTGTTTGAACTGTACACCAATCACTCACAAGTATGTTTGAAATCTGATTTGAGTTAGAATTTTTCGAAGAAAAAAAAAAAAAGGAAAGATTGAGATGACATGCCTGCCAACCAGCTTCGATGGTGTTGAGGTCATCGCCAAAGGAACCGGCTATTACCCACATTTGTGATAAGCTGAATTCGTAGCGGTTTGAAACTCGAGGAGCCCACACGTTTATGCTTGCTTTTGCTCCGTAATACTCCTCTCCGCTCACATACCCCACCGCATGCTGAAAACCCATATATGTATATATATATTCAGGTGGATCGAGTGTGAAAACATCATGAATGTATTTTACTGTTGATGTAACATGATTTATGGAGTGTAAGAAAAACCTAAATGTCTGAGATTGCTGTCATAGTTTGGTGTGAAGATTAAGAGCAGTAGTTTAAATTGATAAGAAGTAATTAATTACCTCATGGCCATTGCTGGAAGAGTCCCTTCTGATAGGCCTTCTTATCTTGCGTCCAAATCTTCGGACAGAACTTGCTCTCAGCACGTCTTCCTCACTTGTTCTTCTCATGGGAATCGTGCCTTCCGGACAGAATTCTCCGGACATGCTCCAAGCCTGAAAATTTTCTTCGAACATGCCTGTCGTTGGTATGTGCCCTTTTGGCATTTCTGGTGGATCCTGTAAATTCAAAAAATGTTGTTAATGACTGGTTCTAGAGGGAATTTTTCTTTCTTTCTTTTTTTTTTTTTTCTCAAAAAAAGAAAAAGAGAGAAATGGTAAGTCGGTGTTGAGTACCAATGGTTTTTGCCCTTTTAATTGAGGATGATCAAAAGCAGGCTGTTGATGAGATAGAACACAATCTATGATATCTCCATCAGGGCTCTGTACAACAAAACCACCTGATTAATTAAAACAACAGAAAAAGAAAAGAAAAACAGAAATTAAGGATGGGAGATCATTAATTAATTGCCTGGATTGTCTTGACAGCAGGCTTATTGATTTTCATGAGATGGGCTCTGATGATGTTCAATTTCTTGGACATATCTCCGGGCCGGAAGTTGTGTTTGGTGGCATTGAAATTGACTGATAGAACTGGACAAAGGGAGGAGAAAAAGAACAGGAAGAAAACAAAAACTGAAATGATTGGGGAGATCTTGCACTTGCAGTTGCAGTTGTAGCAACTAGCGGCGGCGGCGGCCATCTCTGAGGAATAATTTGTGGGTCTTGTTTCTTCTAACACTGTTGTTTGTTTTTGTGCGCATCGACGTTGTCTTCTTCTGTGATCCAAACACCACCTAATCATCTTCTCAGAATTTGCAAACCCCAAATCCATGCAGCAAACCACTACTACTGTCTTCTGTGACCTCTCTAAGGAACCTCATTACACTCTTGTCACCATTTCCAATGCTTGCTTCAAAGAATTGAAATGAAATGAAACCCTCTCTCTTGGTTTTTGCCTATCTTCTATGCTCCACCCTTAGTTTTATATTCTGACAAATGTATAACTTCTAGGCATTAAGTAATAGAAAATAAACATAGAAATTACTATGTTTGTGAATCTTTAGAGTTTTGTCCATGTGGGGTGGGTGTATAAATATGGGGTTGTGACCAAGACATGCAAGAATATTTTATTATTTTATTTTTAATTTTCTTTGGAAAGAATGACAAGTGAAGGGAAGAGAATGAGGGAAGGTGGGGTGGCTATAAACACCCTAAGCAAGTTAATTATGTTTCCAGTCTCCAATACAAAGACTGGAACTTTAACTTTTGTGTCAAAATTCATAATAATTGAATTTTTTGTAGCAAATTTTATTTTATTTTCTACTCTATTTGTTTATATATATATATATACTTTACGTGTATAAAGATAATATTATGTATTTAATTTTAAAAAAAATTATATATAAATAATATGTATGTATATATTAAATGAAGCAGAAGATGACGAAATAAATCAAAAAAAAAAGGATTCTAGTTAGTCAAAATTTGTATAGTGTTGTAATAATTATATAATGGGTTCTGAGTTCTGTTATTCTTTACTTTGGGTATGAAGAGAGATGGGAATTACAGTGGATTCTGAGTTTCTAAAGTTCCTTGCTTTCTCACTTCCCTAGATGTTCTTTGTGTCAGCTCAGCCCACCCTCTTATAATTATTATTTTACCTCTCAATTCCCACACAATTCCAAATTACCCTTTTTTTTAAGGAAAAAATAAAAAGATTTTCTATCTCTTGTTTCTTTAAAAACTTTCAAGAAATGGGAATGAATATTTGAACTTTTTTTAATATAGTAAAGAAAGTAGGTCTATATTAATTAGTAACTAAATTATATTTATTAATAATGCCCACAAAGTAGATAAGATTTTATTGCATGGACCTCTGTGTTTTTTTCTGTGAGAAGCAAATTAAACTTTGTGTAATGAATTAATTAATGTTTCGTGCAAGTAGTGGGCATGGATAGTGGCACGCGCGCCTGGTTATTTGCACTGCGTGCTTATGCTGCCATTCATGCAATTTCAATTGCATGCGCATTTTTGGGATTTCTCATCATTTTTTGTTCTAAACCCTAAATACCCCATCAACCCAAAATCTTTTTTTTATTTTTTCTTTTTCCTTAAATTAGTTTGATTTCTTGACGAACTATTAATTTTGCCATGTTCCTATTGATTGCTTCTTACACACTACAAATTCCACTTCATACTTCTATTTAAATGTTTATCTTGCATTAAACTTGCGCACTTGAAAAAAAAAATTAATATTAGCTATATTTTTAATATCCATGACTAAAAATCATGATAAATAATTATTATTAACTACGGTTAAATAAAACCGATGCAAAAACTAGCTTTTTCACCGAGAAAAATTTATTTGTCACGGATTTTAGCCGTGGTAAAAACATTCACCAATTGACTTTTAGCCATGACAAATGTTTTAGCCACCCTCGCAAAAACCACGGCCGACAATCGTTACGTGGCTGTGGTCAATAACTATTCGCTACGGTTATTTAGTATTAACCATGACAATTAGTCATGGTTAAATATGATATTTTTTGTAGTGACACTAGTAAAAAATTCACTATTGGCTGCAAATTTATTGGCTACGGACTAAAACCATTATTAAATAAAAATCGTTGCAAAAATCTAGATTATCCATCATGAAAACTTATTTTGCCATCGTTACGAGCCATAGCAAATATTTTTGCCTTGACTTTTAGCCATGTCAAATGTTTTAGCCACACTCACAAATACCACGACCAATAACCATGTATGACTATGGTTAATGGCTATTCCCTACGGCTATTTATTTTTAACCATGACAATTAACCATGGTTCAATGTTAAATTTTTTCTAGTGACATAATAAATATATGTCAAACCAAATTCTTTTATGTTGTGTTTGGATCGACGAGTTTGAATTTATGATTTTCAAATCCCTAATGACAAATACATCAAACTTCTTTGAATAAATTTATGCCTTAAAAATTTTGATATTGTAATGAATTTTAAATCCATTTAATATGGAGTCGTTTAAAAATCTTACTTTAAATCACCTTATCAAATTCCAATGTTTCCATCCAAATACGACCTTACACATCGATTCGAACATTAAACTATTATAGTAGTTTGAGACAAATATCCGTTATAATAAATTTACATTAGGTGAGAACAAATGCCACACTGCTGCAATTTTATTTTTTTTTAATTGATCACTCACATATATAATAAGACCACATGCATAAATATATATATATATATATATATATTTACATGTTTGAATATTACAATATGGTAAAGAGATCAAAGTGAGGAGAAAGAAAGTTGTTGGTGGAGAGAGTGCAAAAAGGTTGAGTTGCTTTATGAGGAGGGGACAACATATGTATTTTTGAAAATGAAAAAGGGCCAGTTTGGAATTATAACATCACATGACTTGATTAAATCAAACTCCAAAAGTACCCTCATCTAATCATACCATGCGTGTGCATCTCTTTCCTATTGCCATTTCATGCCCAATTTTTATTTATTTATTTTATAAATGGACATATATAGTTTAATTCCATGCACATAATATAAAGTAAAAAAAGAGTAATTAATTAATAATATTAATATATATATATTTATATGTGTGTATAATTTTCTTAAATATATGAAAAGTTGCTGCAGAAAAACTAGATAATGAACGAGAAGAAAAATAAGAAAGAATTAATAATAATTAAAGAAAAAAGAAAAAAAGGAGGAGCTTGTGAAACGGCCCAACATGATTTCAAGGGTCCATGTTTTTAGGCCCTCAAACAGAATGATTGGCAATGGGCCCAACTCTTCTATATATCCGTTTGACCCTAACTTTTCTCAGTATTTCATCCCCACCCACCATCACTTTTGTGCATCAATGCTATCTTCTTTATAATATTGACCACATTTTGAGGGTGTTTGCCGAATATTCCTAATTTTTTGGTCAAAAAATTTGCAAAATGTTGACATCTTGTCAAAATAGATTTTAGGATAAATTGCATCGACATCCTTTGAGCTTAGGCCAAATATACAAACCCATCATACTTTTTATAAAATTATAATTACATCCCTTGAGGTTATAGTTGATGTACATAACTATAATTGACAAAAAACAGAATATATTTATGCAATTTAACTTAATCTTAGGGGGTGTTATTTACCCTAGAATTTAAGATCGCATACATACTCAACCTATTGATCGAATTTGATGAGATATAATTTAATTATACATAAATTATTATTATATTTGACATATAAGTGGTTGGATTAATATTCTTGCCAATCCTTGAGGATAACGTGGACCAAATTCCAACTAGTAGAATACTTTGAAAGAGGAATATAACTACAAAAATAGTAGCTAGTACAAAAGAGTATTTTCTACAAAGGCATACAAATTAAAAGAGAATAGAATCATGATAAAAAGTATGGTTGAGTGGTTTAGGGTTTACACCAATGACTTCACCAACAATGGACTACAAGCTACTTGGGGCATAAAGAAAGAATTATTTGGCATAAACTATCATTTCAAGATTGCATTTAGAGGGTGTTTGGCTAATTTTTTTTAAAACAGCTTATAAGCTCCTATATCTTATAAGATCTTTTAGAAGCTTATAAGATGTTGGATCTTATTTTAAAAATAAGCCCTAAAGTGTTTGGATAAAATAAGATGTTATAACTTATAAGATGTTTTTACATCTTATAAGATGTTAGAGTGTTTGGCATAATAAGGTCTTTTTATTGCAAAATAACCAAAAAAGATATGTTACTATTAGAAACAAATAAGTTGTTATTTCTCGACATATTTTGTATTTTAATATTTTAAAAATACTTTCATAAGTAGTACAAATTAGTTTAACTTCTAATAAAAATCTAATAGATAATATTTTTAAAAAAATAAGAAAATGATGATAATTATTACCTAATATTTTGAATAAAAATAATATATATGTACATTAATATTAGTCGAATATCGACATTGATATATACTTTACATTCTCTTTGTTAACGAAATTACTATTTTCTAGTCGTATAATTTTTAATATCGTTAATTTATATTTTTTCAGTAATAATATCAACAACAATCTTATTTTTGTTTCATAAATAATAAATTTATTAAGTAATAAAATAATTTCTCCTTTTCAATCGAAAGAAAAATTAAATACCAATAAAATATTTTAATCTTAAGAGATAGAAAGTGTACTTGTGTGTGTGTGAGGGTGTGTGTGGAGAGAGAGAGAGAGAGAGTGTGTGTTTGTGTGTGAGAGAGTATGTGCATGTGTGCGTATGTGTGTGAATGAGGGTATTCTTGTCTAATTACGCATTAATTTTGTAGAGCTTATAAGATCTTAAAAAAAGTTGGAGGTTAACTTTTTTCTAAAGAGCTTATAAGATACAAAATATCTTATTTTGAGATTTTATAAGTTGTTTAAATAAAAATTTGCCAAACAATTTTTTAGAGCTTATAAGCTCTCAAACATCTTATAAGATGTTTCGAGAAACTTATAAACTTAGCCAAACACCTTCTTAATTCATAGTATTCAAGAATTTAAGTTCTGACGAATACGACCATCAAATTTGGGCTATATATAGGTTAAAAGTTCTTCTTATGCAAAATTACATTTTTGGTTCAATAATTATAGGTCGTTAGTATTTTTGATCCTATAACTTACTCTATTTACATATTTAGTCATTTTCAACGAATTTAATCCTCAACATCTCACATTTGGTTTTTTTTGGTAATTTTAATCCTGTGTTGACATTTTGATCCTCTTTAGACTGGGATGGATATCATTTTTTGTCCTATAACTATAAGCTGTTCATGCCAAAATTGTCAAAACATGACTAAATTTGCCAAAAAAGAACCAAATGCACTACAAGAAATATAACCTTTAACTATGGTTAATTGTCATGGTTAATACTAAATAGTTGTAGCAAATAGTCATTGACCACGGTCTCGTAACGGTTGTCGACCGTGGTTTTTGCAAGAGTGGCGAAAACATTTACCATGGCTAAAAGCCATGGCGAATGTTTTTACCACGAATTTTAGCCATGACAAATAAGTTTTTCATGGTGAAAAAATTAGTTTTTGCATCGACACTACGGTTTTTAGCCATAATCATTAAAAGTGTAGTCAATAGAGATGTTCAAAATTAGATTCATAAAAAGAAAGACTAAATTTGTAAATAGAGTAAGTTACACGACCGAAAATACTAACGACCTATAAATACATGACGAAAATTGTAATTTTGCAAAAAAAAAAAAAGAATAATAAAATTAAATCTTATGATAAAATCTGACCAACGATTAATCATATTTTCATCAGCCCACCAAATCTACTGGTAGATTTTCATTTGACTATTTTAGTTAGAAACTATACATGTAATATCTTGAAATTTGGTTATCCCTCTAGAGAAATAAAGGAACTGAAGGAAAAGCAAGCATGGTCCATTAAATTTGTTTGGTCATAATTATTATTTTGTTGGAGATGGAGTACAAGTTAATTAGTGACTCTTTTAAGAGGGAAAATGACATGAACTAAAGGGACTTATTTAGACCCCCTAAAGAGAAATGTTAAGTAATGATTATGTCTAGCTGAAAAGTCAGCTTTAATTTCTTACCCAAATAATAAAGACCATGTTTAAAGAAAGGATTTTAGGCAGTCCAAAGTGGAGGTTTCCCCAAACCCATGATTGAACATGGTTGCAAGAGAATCGTTGGAAAGGAAGATTATTAGAATGTTTGTCTGCCTGCCCACTCATCCTTTTGGCTGGTGGCATCATGGCCATTTCTGCATCACGATCGATCACACTCTTTGGCCCATGGCATCATCATGATGCACAAGATGATACTGCTGGCTGCCTGCTCATGCCAACTTCACACAATTATGTGGCTATTTCTTGCTTGCTTCATTTCATGCTCATGCCATCGTTCTTGCTTTAATGTTTTCCCCTGACGCAGTTTTCGGTTGGATCTATGCTCCATTGTACGAGATATTGTTCATTCTGCCTTAGTATAAACTTCACGATTTTATCCTAAAAAGCTGTCTCATTTGGCTCTATCTATGGGAATGAGGCCACGTGCCCATCCCAAACCCCTCGTTTGAAGTTGATGATATAGGCAAGTGTTTCACATTGGTTGCAAATAAGGGGTTTGGGTGGCCTTGTAAGCCAAATCCTCATCTCTCCAGCGATGTGCATTTTCAGGACAAAATTGTGAGATTTATACGAAATCAAAACGGATAATACCTCACGTAATGGAACACTAATCAAGTTGTAAACCATGTCACCCCTAATAAGCAACTTGACCAAGATTATTGCTAGTTATTACATAGTACAGAAGTTTCGAAAGATTCATTAGTTTCTTGTAAAGGTGGGGGTCATCCCTTCGGTAAAACAAATTTCGAATGAACTTGTCGACCTATTGGGAAGAAACATGCCTGTATTTGCTTGTTCTTATGTTTATCACGCTTGTACCGACATTGGTTGGTAACCTAGACAATGCAGTACTATAGATAATCTTGTAATTATGTGAAAGGACAACTTGTTCATGATCATTAACAAAGTCAAATTAAAGATACAACATCTTATAAAGTAAGATTGATGAAATAGGGGTGTTTTTCTTATATGGATTAGATGTGAAAACATTAAATAATGTTGATTATGCCACATCAGTATACTGTAATTAAATTTTACTACTGACCTGGCATAATTCACACTATCTAATTCTTTTTTTTTTTTTAATATATATATTTAAGATGTGAAAACATTAAATAATGTGGAGTATGCCAAATTAATATACCGTAGGTTTCAGTGCTAATGTAACATAATTCACACCCGTTTTTATACAAAAAAAAATCCAGTAAATACTACTCGTTTTATCTTAACTTGTATGTTTTCTACATATTTATTTATTTGGAAAATCACGAGATAAAAACTTCATTACTTAAAGTATTACAAATTTTTTACCTTTCCAAGTCTCATATAAAACTCTAACTATAGTATAAAAGCCATTATTTTAAGATGGTTATTATTCCTTTAGAAAGTAATAGTTAGTAGAAACTGAAGCAATGGGAGAAGTGTGAAAGGAGCATGGAAAGTCCAAGTGCAAAAGACTGATGTTGCCTGTTGCAATCAAACAGTAAACAGGAGAAGTAAAAAGATATATATGGTCGGTAGATTCTGAAACTTTCAATGGATTGAGAAAGGGATGAAATTGAAAATCTACTCTAAGTCTAACCCCACCAATACACTCCTAATTAATGTTCATTTCGTGTTGACTTTCGGAGATGGGAGGACTAGAAACCGAATTTATTGACTCGGAAAATGGGTGGTCAATAGTGGGTTTTCGGGAAATTACACTTTTAATTCCATAACATAAAGGTTCAATATATTTATTTTTTTGTTTTATAAAATATTTAAAATGGTTTTAAAATTAAGAAAACTCGACACGTTAATTCTATGTTTTATGAGATTTTTAAAATAGTCCTAAAATTAAAAAAATTTGATATATTTCGCCCCATAAATCCCCTAAAGTAAAGGACTAATGTGTTGAGTTTTCTTAATTTGGACCATTTAGGAGTAAATTTGTTGATTTTTTTCAAATTTAGGATCATTTTGTAAATTTCATAAAATAGAGAACTAAATATATTGAATCCCTATTTTATGAGACTAAAAGTATAATTTTTCTGTGAGTCTTCACTCCCATAATTCCCCACATCAAATTTATATCACATTCAACAGAATTTTCTGTCTTGGTGAAAACCATAAGAATTTCATCATATTTATTTTGCAATATTTTGTTTAGTTAGGTACATGATCCATATTTCGTAAATTGGGCCTCGGCCCATTTCTATTTTGGATCTCAAATAGCAGAGTAAATCGGGCTAGACTCAATACTGGGCCGAGCTACCAGTGTGTCGGATAGGATAGCCTCATTAATGGGCCGTGAAATTTGGATGAGCATCAAAGCTGCCAGATCCCATTTGATCATCTCAAGTCAACTACCTTTTGACCTAAAAATTAGAATAAATTGCATTGACGCCCTTTAATGTTGGGCCAAAATATACAAATATCCCTTATTTTTTGTATAATTGCAGCTACACCCCTTAAAACTATAGTTGTAATTACAACTACACTCCCTATTCAAAACAAAATTTATTACAAACACCCATTGAAAAATATTACACTAACACCCCTCAACGGATGTACAAAAGATAAGAGGTTTTAGTATAATTTGGTCTCACCTCGGGGTGTGTCAATGAAAATAAGTAGACAAATTTAACAATATACACACTATTTCATGATTTTGCAAATAAATCTTTGATATTGCCTTAAATTCTGTTTACAAGAAAGTGTAGATTCTAATGTTTACTAGAAATATCGACCAAGTGTATACATAACAGACCTGTAGCTTTGAATAATGAATTGGATTTGTTCACCTATATCTATATGCATTGCTGTGTTTCTGTGCATTCGTATAAACTACTATTACTTGCCTCTGTTTCTTGGCACCTAAACCTCTCTTTATAAAGCAATCTATACAGAGAGTGTATATTTCCAGTCCAGGAAAACTAACCATTAGCTGTTTCTTGAGAAATACGAGCAGCAAAGCAATCTGATGATCACATCTGTGGTCTTGTTTGGACAACGTAAATTTTTCCATCTTTCACGACTCCTTCGATGTCTTGTGCAGATCCATATAGATCCTCGATGGCACTTCCTGCACGAGCTATGCTAGAGAGAATTGAACGACAGAATTCACCATCGACAATCAGTGGATCAGATGAGTAATCGACGATAACTTCTTCCTCTTCATCCATTGGAACACTGTCGATAGATAAAGAAAAGAACAATATATTCAACTGATATGGTGCCACTGCACGGAATCTTTTGCAAGTTAAAACTAGAAGCCATTAATGAGATTAAACTAATTAAATTTGACTAATTGTTTTTATTTTCTAAAACTCTACCTATCATAAAGCCCAGCTCCAGCATAGCCTTCTAGATCTTCGCCATTTGAATCTGATCGGAATATTATAGACGGCCTTATAAAAAGGCCTACAGGTTTGCTGGGGTATCCCAAAACCTGAACATGTTCAAGTATTTGATGAAGTTTAGCCATCATTTAGACATATGCATAAAACAAGGACGGATACTGAGGTGAATCACAATTTCGTAAATTCTGATTCTGAAAAGAAGATATATTCACTAAATAATATACCTGAGGAGCGTTGAGGTCATTTTTCTTGCAAATAAAGCTCAAAGCACGACCTGGATAAGCTCCCACGAGGGTCTCTCCAAGCCCCATAACCACCTATTCAGAAGACATGTATAAAAATATAAACCTTTTCTTATGTAAATTACAAGCCGTATATGGAAAGTTTTCTGACCGCAGGTTGGAAGTAGCATAAGTAACATGTTTTCGTTTCATCTTTTAACCAGCTATGGCATCTTTGAGCATTTCTGAGGCCAGTTGGTCTATTACTATATCCTTCGAATTTTTCATTTCGTGTGTGCTCAACATTAAAGTGAGACGAGATATATATCTTACCTCGGCATATATTTCTGATGAATCCCCAGAAGATGGATTCGTGGTGTGGATAACGAATGCATAATCAGCATTTATTATTTCTTGGACAAGGACAGCCATGCAAAGATAATCATGATCAAGTCTCACTTTTCTTGTGCTGAAATACGCCCTCTCATTCCATTTCGAAGCCCATACCTAAGAAACGTAGAGAATGATCAAGTGTTTAGCCGTATCAAATTAGTGTTACGTCAGACATCATAGGAACAAAAAATAATCTAAAAATCCTTCTATGTTTACAAGAATTCAACTAGCGGTAGCTCTGATCTAAAATGCAAGTATACTTTTGTTCACAGTTACGCTGTATGAGAACCCAAAAGGAGAAGGAGTAAATGAAAGAAAGCTAAGCAACAACTGGACATTTCATATAAAATAACCAAACATTTTGGATTACTTCAAAAAAAATATTGCTGCAAATCCTGAGAGTGTTCTACTTTGCTCGGTCAGCACTTACCTTCTTTATGGCTGTCCATGCTTGTTCCCATCTCTGTGAGCCTTCATCACCAGGCCAAGGCATACCAGATCTTTGCATCTTCTCTTTGAGCTCGTTGACCTGGAGCAAAAGTTAAGAAAAGAACATCTTCCATTTGAATATTCTAACTAATGAAATCATTTGTTAACAAAACAACGGTGAATTGACATCTTAATCATCCATGCTACATGTTTTCGGAAATAAATAAATAAACATATTCCTCCAGTCCACTGAAATTCCTAGCTGTAAGCATTCAATAGGCAACAGAAGTTCCATTAATACTTACAGAAAGTATATATGCAAACAATAAGTGAATAGCATGAAGTCAATATGTATATTTATCCCTCACAAAGTTGAAGTATATTAGTTAATAAAACAAGTGCAGCTGCACAAGGACCTACCAACTGTGCTGGAGCTGAAAGCTCCAAAACTGTGTTCCGAATTTCTCCAAGGGCACTGAAATCTCCTTCATCTAATTTTCTCTTCAGAATTTGCAACTTCTCTTCCACTACCTGCAAAACATGAATAAATTGCATTTCAACACATGGAAATCATTGCTAGACTAAGTTTACACATCTTCTCAGTTGTGTGCAAAACAAGTCTACACATATATACTGCACTTGTCACAACTAAACCCATTCTCACAGAAATACAGATATTTTTGAACCTAGAAAGTGATCTTAGTCTCATGCACAGCACGTGGTGTTTAATATAATTGACATCTTGAGTTTGAATCATGTAAATGTATAAATCGTTTGGACTTTGGAGTAGCAAGATTAGTGGCTATTCTTGAGCATGAAATCAACAGTTTCTAACAAATGAGGTCGGCTCAGAACTGGACATTCCTTCAGCTTCACCTTTCAACAAAATGGTATCCTACTTTCTTCATAGAATTATCTTGACTGTTTCTTGCTTAAAGTAAGATCGTCCCGCTTCACTCATGGAACTTCCCCCAGGCAAAGATAAAAGCTCTTTCTCAAGCAGTCAGATTTTGAATGAGAATAAAAATATATGAAATTGATTATGTATTCCTCTAATCAAATGAAAATATTTCATTTCAGATTCAACGACATGTAGGATATTAAAATAAACAATGTCAGGTAAGAAGAGGTATGACCTGGTTTAGATCATGAGAAAGGACTGTTTCAAAAACACCAAATGGCAAGGCAACAGAAGTTGGGATGTTAACCCAAGATGGCACTTTCCCTTTAAGGTGTGCAATATTACGTGATTTGGCTCCAACCTGCACAAATTGAAATCATGCACTCTGTATAAGCTTAGAAATATAATCTGATTGGCAATTTTATTTTATTTTTTCAACACTAACATTCTGCATAAAATGCCACTCTAATGGATAGGAAACAAGAAATAGGCAAAAAAAAAAAAAAAAAAAGAAAAGAAATTTCTCAAGTAAAAGATGCAATAAAAAGGCCTAACCATTTCACTAGTAAATTCCTCAGACGATATTGCATATCTGCCAGAAAACTGCTTGCTGACCAAGGTCACAGATGGTACAGCCGAAACTTCTTTAGAGTCAGTTGCAGTTGCTAGCTCATCCTCATTCATCATGCTTCAATTAAATGATACACAAAAAATTTCAACTTTCACTTAAAAAATTACATATAATTAGTTAAGGCTTTTCAGTTAAGCTTTTCGCAAAGACGGATCAAAAGAAAAGGAGAACAAATAAATGGAATATCTTTTTTATGTTGGGCTCAGTGAATGCGTACGGGTATTTTTGCAACACTGACATTACCTATATATCACATCTGCAGAGGTAGGTTTTAAGTGCAATAACTTTCCTTCATTTGCCTGAATCTCACCCAATATATTGTAATCAAAGCATGTCGCAAAACAAACCTACAAAAGGAGGAACTCATTTTGGAAGTTACATAGGCAACCTTTTATTTTGTGCAATCAGAATTATGCAATTCTGGCATATAACAGAAATACTACCTTACTGTTCCTTGCTCGAACAGAGACGTGGGACAGAACATCAGGCATGTCTGGGGTCAGCACCGCAACAGCACCATCAGGAATTTCTTCTTCCCCTTTAACCGATTTAGCCACCAAAATTGTTGGTTTTGAGTAAGATTTATTCTGAACAGAAAGCAACTCATCAACTACAACAACATATCCTATAGCTTCAACTGGGCTGATGACCTGCCAACTGTTCCAGAACATAAAACTTGAATCAGTGGCTAATCATATCAGTTCAGAATCGACAACAATGGTTTCTCATGTCCACAGATGCTCAGAAGTTTGTTAAATCATTGCTGGATCTAAAAGAACTTGAAGTGGATTCATGCTGTTAAGTTCTCGGAGAATTTAACTCAGAACTATTTTGCAGGACAATGATCTAATTAATTAATTAGAGTTCTTTTTAGTTTATTAAGCAGTGTAACTTATAATAACCTTCCTAGATGTGCAGTTTGCCGAAGAACGGGGTCGAGTCGATTAAGAAGGGAGGATAATGAAGCAGCTGATCCAGCCCGAATCATTTCTTCAGTAAATATATTGACCTGCGTGAAGTGAAAATATATTGTAGACTTAAGACAGTCCTCTGGGAAAGGCGGAAGAAAGAAAAGAAGTACTACAAAAGAATGCTTTGGTAACATACGGCCCACTGATCAACTCCGAGCAATGCACCAAGATACTCGGCAGATGGTTGCAGTAGTTGATGGTATGACTCGGCCTTGCTTGCAAGTG
Organism: Sesamum alatum; assembly: GCA_034509735.1. NCBI lineage: Eukaryota > Viridiplantae > Streptophyta > Magnoliopsida > Lamiales > Pedaliaceae > Sesamum > Sesamum alatum. Next base: position 35,779,557 of record JACGWO010000007.1, on the reverse strand, counting down.
CAAGCCGAGTTCTGTCAAGGACTGATTTAGCAAACAATGCCCAGTGATCATTTCCGTTCTTCAACATGCTTAGAGCTAGATTCCATCCCTTAGAAACCAAGAAAATGTGAATGTTAGCATAGCAAAGATTTCTTATATAGAAGAATACACCAATAAAAGACAAACAATAATCATGATGCTTCCAATTATGCAATTCATTGCAGAAATTTTTCGCCATTTTTTACTTCTGTTGCTTGCCCATTCTCTTTCCTTTTTTGATTTGGCATTTTAGTTGAACTTAAAGAGGCTAATAAAACAAACTATAGATGTCAAATTTTGGGAAAATGGTGACATACAGGATTGAGGTACAATAAAAACGAATTTGTTTTAATAATCTCATGTTACTTCTGAAAGAATGCATATCAAGGATATATAAGATGCTGCCATCTGAGGTCAACCATTAGTCAGACCATGTAGTCCTTACAGAATAGTAGTAAATAAGCCCAAAGCAAATAGTGACATGACAATGAAAGAGAACAGGGATGATTTTCCTAATAAGAATAAGGAAAAAGTTCTGTTAAATTGTCTTATTTGGTTCATCTTGCAAACTATAATGGATTTATCCTCTGCCGAAATTTCAAATTGAATCCTTACATGAGTAAATTATCCTGTTGCAACACCATCAGGCCTCTAAATGCGTATACTTGAAACTCACTACATGATAAGGTATCTAAAACAGTCGAAAAAATTACGAACAAAATACTGGCAGCCAATTTTTGTTGCATTCAGTCTTACCTTTAGGCAACAAATGAGATCTTCATTACTGTCCACTGAAAGAGCAAGGTTCTCAACAACAAGAGAGATGAAATACATGATTTTCTGCAGAATTCATGGACCAAATATATAGAAACATATCTACGTCAAGAACAAGTCATTCAAACTTAGGTATAGTTTATCAAAATAGAAACCAAGATCATATGGGTGAACAGATAAGGAGAATTACAGCATACCTCAGGGCTGGCATTACCCAATTCTTCATATCCCCTTTCCACCGTTGTCCTAACAGTAGAATCGAGGGCAATGTCTAGGAATAAAAGATCCTTAAGGCGGTCTTTTGGTTGGTTGATCGATGGTCTAAGCTCCTGACGAGCCTCTAGCAATCCCTGAACGTAAGAATATTTTACCAACCAACGAAACAAGAAAAGATAATCAAAATGCTTCGAGAAGTTCATCAAATTTGGAGTTGGAAGGAAGCAAAAGCATCAGTTAGAAAAAAATATATACCTCAAGAAGAGCTTCCACATTTTTATCTTCAATGTGTAACAACACATATCGAATTAGCTCCTGTTTCCATAATCACAACAATCCAAAATGTTACATGATGTTCTTATTCATGGGCATATTGCAAAGGATCCTTCAATATTGGACAATATATACCACCTGAAATCCTGATGGCAAGCCAGGTATTTGATTAATATGCACTCCAACCATGAAGCCTTCTCCCTGATACGAATTGATGGGACACTCAGAAAAAATTGCAAAAAAGCGAAATTGCCAAATAATTACATTAAATTGAAGTACCGCATCCTTGTAGCCCATGCAATTCGCAACAGCAGACTCAAGATCTGCCCCTGAATGAACTGCCTGTATGCATGTACTTATTGGATTAAAACTTCTAAAAGAAACTGAGTGACATTAATCCACTACCACCAACTGGAAAAAAACAATCTTTGTCATCTAGGCACTATAAAGAAGCAGGAAATTTCTATCTAATAAATTGACTATAAAATATTTTGTTATATTAGTCACTACAGTCATTAAAGACTATTCAAATTCCCTCATGCAGGCATTATATTTTAGAGATTTAGATAGTCATCCATATATGGAATCAATTTCAATAAAGACAAGAAACATGGGATCAAGATCTAACCTTCAACGTTCTCATGTAATTTCCAAGATCACGCAAAAGTCCATCCTTTTGATCTCTCCTAAAATTTGGTTCATTGCGGATTGCACGGTCATAACTAAGAAGGCGCTCTTTGGTTATGCCATTTTCGTTTAAGGTCTTCCAATAAATACTAATATCCAGGTCACTCTTGATATACTCAATCAGTGACTGCAAAAAAGAATGTGAAAGGATTCATCTGTAATAACAAATTTAAGGAGCCGACCCACCAAAATAAGTCAAGTTTTTCTCTTTCCCGAAAGGGACTATCGACTTTCTGAGTACCTGACAGATTACAACATCATCAGGACTGGTGTTATTATGTAGTTTTTGATGCCATTCCTCCATCATTCCGCCCTTGCAGTCATTTTTCCTCTGCAGTTCAGTAAAAGATTGTGGCAACATTATTGAAAAGATCCAGTGAAGAAAATGGAAGGACCAGAAAGGCAAGATTTCAGAAGAAGACCTGAATGACTAGTATTTCATCCCTTATCCTCTGGCCCACATCTCCATCACCCCCACGACCAACAGTTGACATAATCATACGTAAGATTTCCCGATAACGTGGATGACTTCTGTAGACATCCTGTACCAAGTCTATAAGCCTGTCCTGTGCTTGGCTTATCTCACTGCACAAACAGATGCACCAAAAGCAGCAAATTACAGCATACTTCCGTGGTAATAAAAGGGTCTAATAAAGCATGTGGAGAAGTTTCTTCTTCAAGAACAAATAACAGACTAAACACTTTCAGAATTTAAGTATGAGGGGATCTATACTTGGCTATCCATAGATGATATTGTTGAAAGTGAAAGGGTCCTAAACATCTACATGCAAACAAAGAATGGGCATATGAATCCTACCGTGGTTTTACATTGTAATTTTTGTTCCATATTAGCTGTCTTGTGGCCATGTATCTCATCCACACAAGAATTGCAGCCAGACCCAGTTCACCAGCATTAGTTGCTTGCTCCATCAAGTCTGATGCAATATTAAATCTGTAGAAAAGAATATCTCATATTTCTGAATATGACAAAGTAAATAATCTTTTACATAGAAAGTGAGACATATACGAAAACCATAAAATCTGCACACTTGGAACTCAGCAAATCAAGTAGCTTCTTTCTTCAAAGAACAAACAAGAACTGAACCTTCATTCCATAAGAAAGGAGTATCAAAGAATGTACTTGATAGTCCCGTTTAGGAGACAAGTTCAAATTTCTTTCGAACTATAGGTATACCATCAGGAAGAAAAAAAAAAAAAAAAAGAAGAGAGAGTTACTCTTAATGTTTTTGGTGTGCTACAGAGAATCACTGTTAAGCTAATGAGTCAAGGCCACATAATTGGGTGGCTGATGCATGTGTCCAACTCTCACTCATATACTTGAAAATCAAGCAAAAGGTATAAAGCTTTATGGTGCTGCTTGGATAATATTATCTCTAGTAGTTTCTATTGAACCCAAGAAATCAAGATATGTACAGAATTCATTTTTTCTGTGGCAATCAGTAATGAAGAATGAAAAAGAATGAAACAAAGTGCTGAGGTCAGAAACTCAACAATTTTGAGATTGCTCACCGATGCATAAAGGACTTCTGTGCTTCACTTTCCAACTCTGCTATTTTATCTAACAAGACTTTTGATGTTCCTTTTGCATCCAAAGTAGTATCCTTCTGGATGCAAAATAAATAGAAAAACGTTGTCAATACCTCGTATGGAAAGTGGAATATGATAATGAAGGATAGTTAGAGGATAGAGGACCAGAAGGATGTAGATAACACCTTTTGAACCGCCAATACTGATTCAGTGTTAAACTCAACATAGAAGTCTGACCCATTGTTCTTTAGCCAGTTCCCACCAGACAAGAGAACGAAGGGCATCCCCACGAAGCTGTCATCTTCAATTGTGATTTCTAATGATTGGACCTGAGGTTCATGTAAATTATGAGATTATTTCTCAGAGGTAAGTTATTAACAACCAGCTAATAGCATTTAAGGCATGCAGATAGAATATGAAATTTCAAATGGCAAACCTTGTAAGATTGGTCATCCGAAGAACTGGCCGCAAATTTTGTTTCAGCAGCATTGTCTAAAGAAACTGAATCAGGGGACAACACAGTTGAAGGAGGTGCCTGGATTATGTTCAGTTATTTTTATCAGTTCTCAGGTAGAAATTATATGCTACAAAGGCTACAAATATTTTTATTTTCCCAATAACTTGCATTAAGTGAAAGTTTATTAATAAACATACTGCCCATTCTCCAGGTCTTTTTGACAAAGCCCAATGAAGAACAACAGGCTCCAGAAGATCAGTAGCCAAATAAACTTTTGTCCTGCCGGAGGGCTTTGCTACAAGTACCTTCAGAAAACACAAAAGGAAGATCAGAAAAACATTGGCAACAATTTCTTTTCTACTGAAAATTCACAAAATGCACTTACCAGAAGTTTCTTATCAGCTAGCTTATAAGTTTGTTTCTTCACAATAGGGCCATCAAGATGATCTTCTATTGCCCTCTCGTACTGTTGAATTGCAGAGAGAACTTGTGGTTCTGAGGAGATATTTTCCTCGACAGGGCTGGGAGTAAACCTACTCAGAAGCTGCATTACATCCCTCTTCTTTCGCTGAATTCTTTCAACAGTGGAATAACTTTTTTTACCCGCTTGCTTAGCAACCTTAGTCTCTATCTCTCCTTTGGTTATCCTTTTCCGTATTTCATCAACGGAAGAACCCTTCTCTAGTTCAAATTGCAACTCCTTTCTTGCTTCCTCAAATTGTTTCTGTTAAATTGATGACATTTAGACTTAAAAGGGACCTATGAGCAAACAGCTAGGAAGAACTTATGTACTTCCGGTGCATTTAGTATACGCAGATTAATGAAATTTAATTTCCTGTAACAATGATCAACTGTCCAAATAATATGCAAGCTTTGGTACTTACAAGTTGCTCTTCTCGAGAATAGGTTGGTTTTCCTGCTTTTTCCCATCTTATATTTGCTTGTACTTTAACAAGATCATCAGGTATATTGCTCTTTGATCCAGAGACAAGTTTCTCTTTACTCTCACTTGTATCATCTTTGCTTGTCAACTTTGTTTGAAGGTCCTGTATCGAAGTACCTCTAGCAATTTCTTCCAACAGATCCATTCGAGCTGCCTCATACTCCTCCTGTCAGTGAAGGATTTTAACTTACACCTATCAATAACTATAAGGATATAAGTAACATCACTAAGCATACAAGAGAATTCCAGACCATAATAAAATTAACAATTCCTGTGGCAAAATATCTCAAAACTAATCAATTTGACAAAATTTATCAAACTTTATATGTCCTCGAGCTAGTTCTTACATAAAGGTTAAATAGGAAATGCAACATACCTGCTCTTGTTTAGGGGTGTAATTTTGTTTCCCGTTCCTCTCCCACCTCAAATATGCTTGAATTTGTACAAGATCCTCAGGGACTGATACATTCGGGGTCCTTGATTCTCTGACGGGCAGTTTAACATGAAAGTTACCTCCAGTTTTCTTGTACCTGAAGAAAAAAGATCTCTAAAAACCTGCTCCGTTTGATATGCTTCGTAGAAGAACTTGGAATTTTCTAAAGAAGTTTTGCCTTACCATTTATTCTGGGCCTCATCGAAAATAAGAAACTCTAGAGCTCTTACTTCAGGATCTTCAATCTCTATCCTCAGGATGGCCTTTGAGCCGGACTAAGAAAAGATCACGAAATGAAAAGCAGCCTAATCACAATCCATTTCTTGCTCTTGTCATAATGTTCATTATGTGCTCGTTGGTATTAAGTGACAATGTGAAGCTTACTTTCACAAAAGGACTCCTGAGTGCTTTGTTCTTGTACACCATAGATCCAACTGGACGACGTTGTGGAAGTATCCAGTTACTGGGGTAGAAAAGTACCAAAAAGTTCACGAATTACAAAAGTTTGCTAATATTGATGGCCAAGCATACCATTTGACTAATCAGATTTCGTTCTTGGATTGAACTTACTCTTTTTGACCTTTTATTGCTCCCCAGTGGAGAATTAGGCTGTCACTACTGCTTGTAACTACAATATTTACTTGTGACGCAGATCCTGAAGTGGGAGGTCTAACATCCACCTGTTTAATTGCACCCAAATATTCTGTTGTTAATAGAGATATGACTTGCTTCCATCACTGTAGGAGTATTGTATATATTGCTGACAAACTCTAATTTGAATCTAACATTCTCAATATCCAACATATACCTGTAATTCAATATTCCCGTCAAGGTGGAACTTCTCTGCATGCTACTTGAAAACAAAAGAAAATCAAACTCATTGAACATCAAACTAACTACCTCTGCTGCTATCAACATTGAGACCTGCAACAGTAGCTAAAAGAAAAACATGCCTGCTGAAATGGTCTCAAGACCAATACTCTGACTATTATTCTTCAGCCTTATTGGAAGGAATTGATATCTTTTCTTTAATTTTTAGAAAACTAAGTACCATAACTTGAGAATCAATGGACATGATTTTTTACCCAACCATTAAATCTTTTCCGTTTGAATCTAAGTTGAAAACTTGTTTCTTTTCCTTGTACTCGAAAGTATATTAAGCTAACAATGCTTCTGGGAATCACAAGCATGATTAAATTACTAAAGATCACAACCCCTGGTCGACATCAGTTTCTAATTTACCACATCTTAGACTACCATTCTCTTAAGCAGCTGAGATTTTAGCAACACTTGGCTTCTTCACCATCTTCATTTTGATCAACTCTAATTATTATTATTATTATTATTATTATTATTATTATTTTGAAAAAAATGGGATTCCGCTTTAACCTCACCATCATTACATGCTTAAACTGACCATATGACCAAAAAATTAATAGTTAAAAAGTTCTAATTTTACCACTTCAGCAGACGCATCAGCAGCCAAAACAGCCTGAGGCCATCTCGAAACAGCACGCTGCTTTCCCATTAGTAATTTATTTTTCTGAATTCTCAATCTATTACCACGGAAAGCAGTTGATATACGTGATTTGTGCGTTGGTGAATTTGCTTGAGGCTGGAAAAGAGTATTTCCCCCAGCGCAACTTGAAGAATTGATTCGACCCTGATGCTCCAATACTGTTGGAGAAAGCAAACTCTGATGCAGGAAGTTATTCCCTAGCGAATTGCTCATGTTCCCACAATCCTATAAGACCAAAACAATCAGAACAACACAAAATCAATGTCTTTGCCACCAAAAGGATAAAAAACTTTGAGCTTATCCATCCATCCAATATCACGGATTCATGTATGCTTATAAGCAATTCAAATTTGAATTACTACATTTCACATATACACGGTGTATAGATTCACAGCCACAAAAAGCACAGAAGCAACACATAACACATAACCACACACTGATCAAATACTCAAGAATCAGCGATCAAATTCAGCGCATGGACATATTAAATTTGAAAACTTAACGAGTGAAGAATAGAGCTTCTAATTCAAAGGAGATCGCATTCAAGATCAACCTAAAAATTCAGAAAAATATGAAAATGCAGAAATCATCAGGACTACATCAAATTCAACACAATGCACTCCAATAAATTAGCTAAAATGGTAATCATTACCTCAAAGAATAAGAATGCTGATCCAATTGTGAATGCTGATTGGAAACTAGAAATCGCACTGCGTTAATATGTTATCACCATCTTGCTGCTTATACTGCGATGGAGCCTGGGAGACGTAGCGCTGTTCTGAGTGGACCACGCCGAGCGAAAGCGAAATAAAGGTGTCCGAGAGAGCGGGAATTATATAGCTTATAGATATTTTAAGGAATATATACATATATTTTTTTTAATAACAAAAAAATGTATTATTACATTATTAATTAAAAGAATATTTTCCAAAAATATCTATTCTGAAACAATACTTTTGTTTTTTGAGATATTATATTACGAAAAGGACTGAAAGTGAGAGTTTTGGACAAAAATAAGTAGTTTAATTTGACACGATTTATAAAGTTTCAGAAAAATGTTAAAATAATTCAAAATTGCTGTTGCTTAATTTTATTCCAGGATAATAGAAAATAGTGTTGAGGAGTAGTCATATTGCACCAGTACTCGTGTACTTCAGATGATAATTTCAAGAAATTAAGAAATTTTCATATTGAAAAATAAATATTTTTTAAGCATTCAAATACGAGTAATAAATTCATGAGTGCAAAGTTTCTATAATAAAATAAAAATACCAAATACTGAAATGATGAGAATGTGTTTCGGTGAGTGATGGATATTTCTTTGTTGTTACTTTATGATATTTTCTTGGATATTTTTGTAATGATATTTTTTTGTGTAATATATAATTTCGTAGTGCCACCGAAATTAATTGTGGTTCCAATTTTGGCTACGCAATCTTTTCTTTTTTCCCATTGGAAAAATGAATTTTTTCTTTTGTATATTGATGTGACACTTATGTTATATTTAGATTCTTTTGTATATTGATGTAACATTTATTTTATACATAGATTCTTGTGTATATTGATGTGACACTTGCTTTGGTCTCTTCTGGGGTATTATCCCATCCGATCTTTACCAACCTTTCCAAGCTTAACTCCAAAAGCTTTATGAAGTTATCCTTGTCTAGTTCCAACGTGGTTGCTGCAATTTTCATGGTTGCAACCCATTCATCTATCAGCTTCTCGATGTTTCGGAAGTCGATAACATCCAGGTTGAGAACAGTGCCATATGGATGTAAGGGCTGGAGCATGGTCCTTGCCCATGGTGTGTTTTCAGGCACTCGTCTTGGATTCCTTCCTGGATTTTCTCGCAATCTTGTCCCTACGAAAGTAGGGATAGCATTGGTGTGAAAATCCGTACCTTATCTCATTGGATGATTTTGCGGAGAACCATTTGAACCTGTGCTTCCCTCCGGCGGTAGTAAAGCTGGAGCGACCCATTGGTTTGGATGTTGACTAAATCCACAATCCCAAGTTGGGAAAAGGATTCAGCTAACTCTTGTAGATCCGATAGATCCACTCTTGATATCTCTATTAGTTTATGGATTTGATGATCTCGATGATTTGTTCTTCTTGTATCTTTGGCTTCGAGATCTCCTTCGCCTTTCCCTTCTGATGTAGGAAAGATACCGGTCCAATGGCGTCCCTGATGTGTTCCTGATGAGATCTGGATGTCTCAGGGGTATTCCTTTTATTTCTTTTTAGATCTGTGACTTCAGCCTTCAGATCTGTAAGATCCTTCTGTAGATCTGGTAGGATCTTTAGGATCTCATCCATCTTTTGGTTCAAAATGTCTGTTTTCATAGGTATATGGATTAGCCTATGTCCGTAGTCTTGAACTGTCTTTTGGACCTCCCTAAGGTCCTGCGAGTACTTCGAGATATCCGGTTCAAGTTCTCTCCAATCAGTTCCTCTAGTCATTATTTTTGGAACTGTATTTTTTCAGGAATCTACCTGTTTTGGATCTCCTGGCTGGGATTCTTCCATTGATCTCAGCTCCCTGTAGACGTCTCACCATATTTCCTGGTAGCGCCTGTTGGACATGGCGATTTCTGTGTCATTCCTCTTTTTCTTCCTTTGGAAGAAGTGATGGATCAACCAACTTTTCGACTGTTGGTGATGGTTTTAAAAATTTTCATAAGAAATTGTGTTTTCTGTATTTTCAAAATCTGAAAATATTCCCTATTTTTAATGTAACTCGAACTTTCGTTCGATTCCATACTTCTAAAAATCTCCTCCGTTAGGGGTAAAATATCAATATATAATATAAACAAATATTTCTTCAACAAATCTAGGCTATGATACCATTTGGTTGATCATGTGGCCCAATTTACTTAAAGGAATACAATTTGGACTAAAGTGTTCAAGAAAAGTTGCAAAAGGGGTAAAATTATCCGAAATACTGCCAGAGGACTAAAATTACTCATTTTTGAAAGTTACATGACTAAAATTAAAACGGAGAAACTTAAAGGACTAAAATTAATATATGGTAAAATTAACGAACTAAACCAATACTTTCCCCATTTTGTAATTACCTTTAGTTTTAGGGTTCCTACACATCTAGACGTAAATTAATTTTCAGATAATTTTAGTTTTTTATAATGTATCTCTACGGTTTAATCGTCTTTTAAGTCCTATAAATTATTTGACATTTTAGTACATTAATATATTAGGGCTGTAAAATGGTCCTTCATATTTTTTAATTTCATGATTTTAGGATAAAATTGGCTAAAATTTTTAAAGTTGTCAGAAATTATGGTAGCACTTTCGAAATTAATTCTTAATAATTATTCTTTTTTCAGTTTTCTTTCCGTTTTTTTATTTCTTGTATCCAAAACAGGGTAAATTCTTGCTAAATTGGGTCTCGCCAGACTTGAACCAATTAACAAGTGTAATATACACATTTAGTATACAGTTCAAGAAGAGTCCACCAGCACCTGTATCACATTTGGCAAGTGATTGAATAAATTGGACCACTCAAAATAAGAATCTTACCGAAAATAATTATATTAACTTCGTACCAACATTATATGAAGAAGTTACTAATAATAAGCATGTGATGATCCGAAAAGCAAAGAAGAAAACGAGAAAACAACGCTGCTCCACTCATAGACTCTATTTAACCACACCCACACCAACGTAAACATACACACACATTTAACCCTTCTTGCCTTTCCAGTCCTTGAGATAATAAACCTCACGGAAAGACAAAAAGGGTGAAAAAATATCATTTTATTACCAAACCCAAAGAAGGAAACTATAAAAATGGGTTTCACGAAAACCCCGTTTCTTTCGCATTGGCCGTCGTGCCACGTTCCTCCTCATCTCGTCGCGGACTCCGCGTCAACCCTCTGCAGCACCGCCAAGGACAAGGTCCTCTGCACGCAGATGGTCAAAAACGCGAGAACCTGGAGCAGGCAATGACGAACGCGCTGAACGCCGCCCTGGTGAGAGCAAGGCCGGCAAGAAGAGAGTTGACAGGCATCCCGTCGAAGCTGCCCGCTGATCTGGAGCCACACACAAGAGTCCATCCACCAAACATGCCAGGAGGCCTACGAGACCATCATCGACAACATCAGCAAGAGCATTGGATTCGTGAAGTACGACCCGACATCAGCCCTCGATACTTACCTTTGGTTCGACCACGTTCTCGGATTGCATCGACGTTTGGATGAGTTCGAAGTTTCGGTGGCCGAGGCCACTAATTTCAATAGAGAGATGACCAAACTCAGCGGCATCCTCTTGGCTGTTGCAGGGAAGAAGCCATGATATATATCATGAGGATAATTTTAATTAATTAACCAAATATTCTTATTGATCGATCATGGATATACATACATTTATTAATAAAATTAAATATAAATATGGGTTTGTGGTTTCATCATAATCTAGTACTGATTAATGTTTCTTCTGGCATATGATTGGTTGTTGACCGTTTAGAGTAACATCGCACCGCACTAATAATTTGGTTTTAAATTAGAATTTAAAAAATTCATCAAAAATCAAATCGAACTATTAAATATATAATTAATTTCAAGTTATATATATAATTATATATATAATTTGAAAAAATAATTAATTATTAAAGAATATCGTATTAAATTATATAAGCCAAATTGGGCAAAATATTTTCTTACTATCGTTAAAAAAGGTCATTATTATTGGGTTAAATACAGTTTCCACCCCTAAAATATCCATTCTACATCAATTACCCCTAAAGTAATTAAAAACCTTCAACCCCCCCCCCCCCCACCTCCTAATACCTTTAATTTTGAAGTTCAGAAAGTCCATTTTACCCTTACTAAAAATTGATTTTATGAAAAAAAGAATAAAAGAATTTTTAAAATACCAAAACCACTCTTTTTCAAGTTTTATCTAATTCTATTTTCACTTGTTCATCGAGCTCTTTTTTATTTTTATAATTTTAAAGTATTTTTTGAGCTCATTTTATTTTTAGTTTTCACTTATTTGTCAAACCAAGTTAAAAATAAACTTATATATTCATATAATTAACTACATTATATAATTACTATATAATAAAAATATATATTAACTGTATATTTTCTTATTAGCTCATGATCAGCTCTTGTTAATTGTATATTTATTTAAGTAAATATATAAATATATATATATATATATTTATGCATGTATAATTTTATTTTTAATTTGGTTTGACAAATCAAGGAAACTAGAGTAAAAGCTCCAAGTACTTGAGGATTACGAAAATAAAAAGAGCTCGATGAACAAGTGAAACTAGAATTAGACAAAGCTTCAAAAAAGAGTGGTTTGATATTTTAAAAATTCCTTTAGTTTTTTTTCAAAAAGAAATTTTCAATAAGGGTAAAATGGACTTTTTAAACTTAAAAATGAAAAGAGTTAGAAGGTCAAGGATTTTTTGAAGGTTTTAATACTTTAGAGGGGTAATTGATGTGAGGTGTATACTTCAGGGGTGGTAACTGTATTTAACCCTTATCGTTTATAGTATCACAATTGTAATAAGTATTATTTTTGGTACATTAACAAAAAACACTCCTTTTTGGTCCCAAGTTAACGGCAAGCGCATGCGTGCACATGGCCATTAACGGCCGTTGACTTTTGTTGACTCACGTGAGCCCTGTTTAAATTTGACCCAAAAAAAAAAAAAAAAAACTTTTTTGCTACCATTAAGAGAAAAAAAAGAGGCTTACATTTTTTGTCATGTAACTATTCTCCATTCTCATTTTAGTCCTTTATATTTCTAGAATTTCAAAAAGGTCCTATATCTTTTTAATTGTCATGATTTTGGTTCTCCGTTCGCTAGAATTTTTTCAAAGTTTCCGGAAATGTCTAACGTGTCGCCGAAATTTCAGATATTTTCGATGACGTCGAAGAAATTTTGGTGAAAGGAGGATCAAAATTGTGACAATGAAAAAGTTATAGGACCTTTTTTGTACCCTAAAAAAGATAAATGACAAAATGAGAATGAGTTATAGTTACAGGACAAACAATCCTTTAATCAAAAAAAAAAATAAAAATCTTTTGATCAAGTTTAACCCCAAACTATAAGATTTTTTTTCATTTTACAAAATAAAAGAAAAATTTATTTTAATACATATAATAAATAACTTTAAAAATGATAATTATTGTATTTCAAATATTTCCTGAGGACCTATTTTTACTATTTTTGAAAAAGAAAATTGATAAATTTGACCACAAACTATAACAAAAAAAATATTTTCAAAATAAAAATATTAGATAAATTTTATTTTTATATAAATTATAAATTAATTTAAATTATAAATATTTATATTTTAGATAAAGTCTAGCATCTTTTTATTATTTTTTAAAATTAAATTATTATTTGGTCTAAAATATTATAATAAACTTTTAAAAAATGTATTCAAGAATTTTATTTTAATATATGTCATAAATAAATTTGAAATTACAATTTTAGTTTTACTATTTTTCGAAATTAATTTATTATTTGGTCTGAAAGTATTTTAATATTTTACAACAAACTATGAGAAATAATTTTTTTAAAAAAATAAAAGTGTTAGATAAATTTATTTTATATATAAATTATAATTTATTTTTTGAAAAAAACTATTAGATAAATTTATTATATTATAAATAATTAATTTAATTTAAATAATAATTATATCTTTTGAGATAAAATTTGAGCATCTTTTTATTATTTTTTGAAATTTAATCATTATTTGATCTAAAAATATTTTAATACTTTTATCCAAAAAAAACTTTATTTCTTATAATTTGTGCTCAAATATTAAAATATTTTCAAAAAAAATAATACTTTAATTTTCAAAAATAGTAAAAAAATTCTAAAAATTATCTAAAATACAAATATTTTTTTTATTCTAAAGCTTTTACTATATATATTAAAATAATTTTTCCTAACATTTTCATCTTGGAAAAAGAATTTTTTTTTATAGTTTATGTCAAAACTTGCTCAAAATGTTTTTTCCTCTTAATGGTACCAAAAAAATTAATATTTTCCTTATTTTTTTTTTACCATTAAACATGTCTCATCACGTGAGCCAACAGGGGTTAAATGGCCATTAACAGTCATGTATAAAGCACATGGCCTTTGTTGTTAACTTGAAACAAAAAAGACGTATTTTCGTGTTAATGGTACCAAAAACGACAACTCGTCACATTGTAGTACAAAAACGATACCCTTTTAACGATACCAAAAAGCATTTTGCCCGCCCAAAATTGGGGATTTTAAAAGAGACACGGAGGCAAGAAAATGAGTCAATCACATGAAAAACTCCAATTTAAAAGAGGTATGTGAGGAGCACATGTTATTTTCCAGTGAGATTTTGCAATTTCTAGCATCGAAGGACCAAAATCATGAAAACATAAAAAGATACATGACTAATTCTCAATTTTAAAAACATAAAGGACAAAAATATCAAAAGCCAACATTACATACCAAAAAATTATTTAAGCCAAATAAAAATGTATTAAAGGTCATCCTCCTGGGTTGGAAGATTTTATATTTTTCGTTTTTTTTTTTTTCTTCCATCAAGGTAAGATGTTTGTTATATATTGGTGTATGATCACTAGCTATACAAAAAATAGATTTTTTTTTTCAAGTTTGGCATAAATATAAATAACTCATCGATATTTGAAAAACTATAAATACCCCTTAACTTTATCGTCCGTTTTACAACAAGCTTATTCCATTCAATTTTTATGATGAATTGGCTAAAATACCCTTTTGCATTATAGGTTATAATTTTATATATGTTTTAGAATTTTCTAAAATATTTTTATAGATTAATATTCTCTATGAATTATTTATTTTACCCACTCTAAGATTTTTTTTTAATTTTTTTCAAACATCTTTTTTGGAAAAATAAAAAATTCAACATTGGTAAAACTGAATTTTTCACATCTCCAACTAGGAGCTACATAATTATTTTTCATTTGAGAAGGTCATTCGTAATTTTTAAAATAACGAATAAGTATTTATAATTATATCAAACATAATTATGGGAAATAACTGTAATTTATCCTAACTGTTAAATTTTTGATGTATTGGTTTTGACCATGCATGATAGAATATATTAATTTATAATTCACCATAATTTTAAATTGTTGTGATTTATATTGTAGAAAAATACATTTATAATCTACTTTCATTTTTCTTCCCGATCTGTTTTTTTGGTTATCCAACTTACTAATAATAAATATCGATGATCCGACAACCAGAGAAAATGAGAAAACAACGCCACTCCACTATATTTTTAATTCACACGACACCACGCAAACATACACACATTTAGCCCTAGTTGGCTTTAAGATCAACCAAACGGGACGACGAAGGGTGAAAAAATTATCATTTTAATCATTACCTCAAAATCCAAAGAAGAAAACAAAAAATGGGTTTCACGAAACCACCGTTCCTTTTCGTATTGGCCGTCCTGGCCACGTTCCTTCCTCCTCTCCGCGCTGACCCCGCCGTCAACCCCTTCTGCGACACCGCGACGACAAGGCCTCTGCTCGCAGATGGCCAAGGGCGCGACAACCTGGGAGGATGCAATGACGAACACGCTCAACGCCGCTATGGAGAAAGCCACGGGCGGCAAGCAGATTGTCGACGGCATCGCGTCGAAGCTGCCCGCTGACCTGAAGCCTGAGACAAAGGACTCCATCGACAAAACATGCCACGATTCGTACCAGAACATCATCGACAACATCAACAAGAAGCAAACGGAGTCGTGGAAGAATGACCCTACATCCGCCCTCAAGAGTTACCTGTCGGCGACGTCGTTTTCGGATTGCACACGAAGTTTGAAAGCAGTTCGGAGTTCCGTTGCCTGAGGCGACTGATTTTCGATATAAGAGATCTTGAAACTGAGCGGCACCCTCTTGGCTTGTTGCCGGGAAGAAGCCATGATATTTCTAGAGGATATATCTTTAATTAGTTAAATAAGAGGATGAATTACAATGAATTCTGGCATAATTACAGATATTTCGTCACTTTTTTTAAAGTTATAAATAAAAAATTATTTATAATTATATTAAATTTCAGAAGAGATCATTGCACGTTTCACCCTAAATTATATTGTTATTGATGAATATTATTTAGGCTTAAATGCATTTTTCATCTTTTAGTCCTTTATCTTTTTAGGTTAGCGCAATAGGTTCTTATAACTTTTTAATTTTTTATGGCAATTTTGATCTTCAATCACCGGAATTTGCAAAATGTTGTCAGAATTTTTTTTAATTTGGGGCCTTTTGTACCCATTGGTCAATTACTGCCAGCATGGAACTAAATTTTCGTCTTATAACCTTTTAATATTTTTAGTGTTTTAGTCATTTATCTTTCTAAGTGTAGCAAATAGGTCCTGTAACATTATAATTTTTCGCGATTTTTGGTCCATTAAATTGACCAATGTGAACAAAAGCCCCAAATAAAAAAAAATTTCCTTGAATATTTTGCAAACTCCGGACGACTGAAAGATCAAAATCGCGAAAAAATTAAAAAATTACAAGACCTATTCGCTACCCTAGAAAGATAAAGGACTAAAATATCGAAATGCAAAAAATACAGGACGAAAATTATATTTAATCCCTACGCTGATAGATAACCTAATTTTGCATCCCAACGTATTCAATTAATATGGCAAAATTATACTTTTAATCCTATAGGAGAGGCAATACATTTAGTCCTCAATTTTACAAAAAATTTAAAATAATCTCAAAATTGAAAAAATTAGACACATTTAATCTTATATTTTATAGAATTTTCAAATGATCCTAAAATCGAGAAAACTCGACACATTTAATCCATAATCTTAAAGCAAAGATTAAATGTGTTAATTTTCAATTTAAAAATTTTTAAAAATTTCGTAAGCAGATAATTAAATATATTAATCCTTATCTATATAGAATTAAAAGTGCAATTTTTACCAACTATCAAGAATATACTCGTCATCCCATCCCCCTCTTCCCAAGGAAAAAAAGTTTAAAGAACTGTGTGCTTGTAAGCTTAAAAGATATATTCACATGCATATATAATGTCGATCTATCTACTTGGGTGAGTATGTTGCAGTTTAAAGATAATTTTTAAATTGAATTGTTATTAATGATTTTATAAAATAATTTTTTAAATTATCACTTTTAAAATCAAAATCAAAGCTATAGTTTCAATCGATTTGGCGGTTTTACACTAAAAAAAACAGACCTATAGCAACGAATTTTTGCAACGGATTTCATGAAAAATTCGTTGCAAAACAGATTTGCCACGAACTTTTGCAACGGAAAATTTTCCTTTGTTATAGGTACCACTACTATATAGCAACGGATTTTTTGGTCGTTGCAAAATATTGCCACGGATTTTTATCCGTTGCAAAAGTCCGTTGCAAATTTCGTTATTTTAAAAGTTGACTTTTTATATTTTGTAACGACTTTGCGATGGTATATTCTTGGCAAAGATGATGGCAATTCGTTGCAAAATCAGATTTTATTTGCAACTACATTTGCAACGAAATATCGTTGCAATATTGCAACGGAATATTTGCAACATCATTCCGTTGCAAATTTTGCAACGAAATATTTAGCTATACGCAAAATCATTTTATTTGCAACGACATTTACAATGGAAGTTGTTGCTATATTGCAATATTTTTTGCAACGGCATTCCGTTGCAAAATTTGCAACGACATAATTTACTACAATTCGTTGCAAAATAATTTCCATTTACAACGACAATTGGAATGACAATCCGTTGCAAATTTTACCACGATAATTGCAACAATAATCTATTGCAAAATTATTTTCATTTACAACGACAATTTCATAATTTATATTAAATAATAAAAATATATTTAATTTAACTCTAACAAGAAAATTCACATATGACAATATATTTAAGGCAAAATAATTACAGTAAAGATAATTCAACATTCCAATCCACAATAGGCATTTGGTTATGATATTCTTTTTCCTAGGCATAAGGGCATTTTACATAAAAATTCAATCAGATTTTGTTCACATAAAATTGATTAATATTTATAAACAGAAAAAAATGCAATTTGTGTTATGAAAAATGAGAAATTTAGTCTTTTGTGTAAAATAAAATAGTAATTTAGCCCTCTGTATTATTAAAAATAGAGCAAAAACCCTGTTATACCAAGCGGTGTACCACACGCACAGTTAATACACCTGGACAAAATTTTTGCTCAATAAAATATTATTTATATATATAAATATATTATTTATAAATAATATTTATTCTTTAAAGATATAATATATATTACTTATAAACATAATAATTAATTATTGAACTAAATAATTATAATTTTCTAAATTTATTTTACTATTTAAAATAAATTTCCTTTCATTTTTGTAAAAAAAAAAAGAATCTTATAGTTTGCGATTAAAAATGGTCAAAAGATTTTTTATTCTCTTAAGGGTACCAAAAAGATAAGTTTTCTTGTTTTCTTTTTTTGTCCCATTAAACAGGACCTCAAGTGAGCCAATAAAAGTTAACGGCCATAAGCACGGCACATGGCCTCTGTCGTTAACTTGGGACCAAAAAAGGTGTGTTGTCGTATCTAATGGGCAAACAATGGCAACTTACTATATTAATTATGATACCAAAAATGATAATAATATTTTTTTATCGGTATCAAAAAAATACTTTGCTCAATTTTGAGCTTATATAATTTGAATATGATATTCTTTTAAATAATTAATTATCTTATCAATTATATATATATTTAAAATTAATTATATATTAATAGTTGGTTCGATTTTTACGAATTTTTTAAAATTCTAATTTAAAATCAAACTACTAGTGCGGTTTATGCCAGAAGAAACATTCATCAGTACTAGATTATGATGCATTTATGGCTCTATATATCGCACGCACAACAGCGTAGTAAGATGAAACCACAAACCCATATTTATATATTAATTTTATTAATAAATGTATGTATATCCATGATCGATCAATAAGAATATTTGGTTAATTAATTAAAATTATCCTCATGATATATATCATGGCTTCTTCCCTGCAACAGCCAAGAGGATGCCGCTGAGTTTGGTCATCTCTCTATTGAAATTAGTGGCCTCGGCCACCGAAACTTCGAACTCATCCAAACCGTCGATGCAATCCGAGAACGTGGTCGACCAAAGGTAAGTATCGAGGGCTGATGTCGGGTCGTACTTCACGAATCCAATGCTCTTGCTGATGTTGTCGATGATGGTCTCGTAGGCCTCCTGGCATGTTTGGTGGATGGACTCCTTTGTGTGTGGCTCCAGATCAGCGGGCAGCTTCGACGGGATGCTGTCAACTCTCTTCTTGCCGGCCTTGGCTCTCACCAGGGCGGCGTTCAGCGCGTTCGTCATTGCCTGCTCCCAGGTTCTCGCGTTTTTGACCATCTGCGTGCAGAGGACCTTGTCCTTGGCGGTGCTGCAGAAGGGGTTGACGGCGGAGTCCGCGACGGAGATGAGGAGGAACGTGGCCACGACGGCCAATGCGAAAGAAACGGGGGTTTTCGTGAAACCCATTTTATAGTTTCCTTCTTTGGGTTTGGGTAATAAAATGAATTTTTTCACCCTTTTTTGTCTTTCCGTGAGGTTATTATCTCAAGGACTGGAAAGGCAAGAAGGGTTAGAATGTGTGTGTATGTTTACGTTGGTGTGGTGTGGTTAAATAGAGTCCTATGAGTGGAGCAGCGTTGTTTTCTCGTTTCTTCTTTGCTTTTCGGATCATCACATGCTTATTATTAGTAAACTTCTTCATATAATGTTGGTACGAAGGTTAATATAATTATTTTCGGTAAGATTCTTATTTTGAAGTGGTCCAATTTATTCAATCACTTGCCAAATGTGATACAGGTGCTGGTGGACTCTTCTTGAACTGTATACTAAATGTGTATAATTACACTTGTTAATTGGTTCAAGTCTGGCGAGACCCAATTTAGCAAGAATTTACCCTGTTTTGGATACAAGAAATAAAAAAAACGGAAAGAAAACTGAAAAAAGAATAATTATTAAGAAATTAATTTCGAAAGTGGCTACCATAATTTCTGACAACTTTAAAAATTTTAGGCCAATTTTATCCTAAAATCATGAAATTAAAAAATATGAAGGACCATTTTACAGCCCTAATATATTAATGTACTAAAATGTCAAATAATTTATAGGACTTAAAAGACGATTAAACCGTAGAGAATACATTATAAAAAACTAAAATTATCTGAAAATTAATTTACGTCTAGATGTGTAAGGAACCCTAAAACTAAAGGTAATTACAAAATGGGGAAAGTATTGGTTTAGTTCGTTAATTTTACCATATATTAAGTTTAGTCCTTTAAGTTTCTCCGTTTTAATTTTAGTCATGTAACTTTTCAAAAATGAGTAATTTTAGTCCTTCTGGCAGTATTTCGGATAATTTTACCCTTTTTGCAACTTTTCTTTGAACACTTTAGTCCAAATTGTATTCCTTTAAGTAAATTGGGCACATTGATCAACCAAATGGTATCATTAGCCTAGATTTGTTGAAAGAAATATTTGTTTATATTATATATTGATTTTTACCCATAACGGAGGAGATTTTTAGAAGTATGGAATCGAACGAAAGTTCGAGTTACATTAAAAACAGGGAATATTTTCAGATTTTGAAAATACAGAAAACCACAATTTCTTATGAAAATTTTTAAAACCATCACCAACAGTCGAAAAGTTGGTTGATCCATCACTTCTTCCAAAGGAAGAAAAGAGGAATGACACAGAAATCGCCATGTCCAACAGGCGCTACCAGGAAATATGGTGAGACGTCTACAGGAGCTGAGATCAATGAAGAATCCCAGCCAGGAGATCCAAAACAGGTAGATTCCTGAAAAAATACAGTTCCAAAAATAATGACTAGAGGAACTGATTGGAGAGAACTTGAACCGGATACCTCGAAGTACTCGCAGGACCTTAGGGAGGTCCAAAAGACAGTTCAAGACTACGGACATAGGCTAATCCATAATACCTATGAAAACAGACATTTTGAACCAAAAGATGGATTGAGATCCTAAAGATCCTACCAGATCTACAGAAGGATCTTACAGATCTGAAGGCTGAAGTCACAGATCTAAAAAGAAATAAAAGGAATACCCCTGAGACATCCAGATCTCATCAGGAACACATCAGGGACGCCATTGGACCGGTATCTTTCCTACATCAGAAGGGAAAGGCGAAGGAGATCTCGAAGCCAAAGATACAAGAAGAACAAATCATCGAGATCATCAAATCCATAAACTAATAGAGATATCAAGAGTGGATCTATCGGATCTACAAGAGTTAGCTGAATCCTTTTCCCAACTTGGGATTGTGGATTTAGTCAACATCCAAACCAATGGGTCGCTCCAGCTTTACTACCGCCGGAGGGAAGCACAGGTTCAAATGGTTCTCCGCAAAATCATCCAATGAGATAAGGTACGGATTTTCACACCAATGCTATCCCTACTTTCGTAGGGACAAAGATTGCGAGAAAATCCAGGAAGGAATCCAAGACGAGTGCCTGAAAACACACCATGGGCAAGGACCATGCTCCAGCCCTTACATCCATATGGCACTGTTCTCAACCTGGATGTTATCGACTTCCGAAACATCGAGAAGCTGATAGATGAATGGGTTGCAACCATGAAAATTGCAGCAACCACGTTGGAACTAGACAAGGATAACTTCATAAAGCTTTGGAGTTAAGCTTGGAAAGGTTGGTAAAGATCGGATGGATAATACCCTAGAAGAGACCAAAGCAAGCGTCCTTGAAGGAGAGTGTAAAAGTGCAATCGCGGATAGACTCGGAAGGTTAATCAAGATCCACTTCATCAGAGATGGATACTTCGAAAGAAGCAGAACAGAAAAGGCTAGGGAGTATGCACAAGCTCTTTTTGGCCTCGAATTAAGAAGCATCTGTGCAGTAGATGAATATATCTACTCGTTTGGCAAATACTTTTTCTAGAGCGGGGTAACAACCGAAGTAGTTGCCCCACTGTTCTTTTGCAAAGATCTGCAGCCCATGGAGGGAAATGTTGATACAATCATACAAAGTACCTGCAGGACACTAGATTCAGTTGCAAGAAGGATGTCTTTCCTCAAGAGACAAACTGAAGGATTGTGTTACCAAGCATCCGTCTAAAAGAACATGAAGAGAGACTGAGAGGTAAAATCAAAGAACCCCTCTCTGTTGTGACTCGGGACGGTTTCCAACTATTATAGGAGAATCAGCGAGCAAAAGAAGAGGAGAAAGCAAGGTAGCGACCCTTATTCCAGGAGTTTCAGAAAATCCTCTTTCAGAAGGAGATCATGTGGTCCAAATCAAAAGTCAGATCATACAAATCTGGACAAAGAACAGGACCAACAAGGGCTTCATCCCAAGGATCTAGACGATCAGAGGCAAAATCTACAGGACGAACCCCTACACGAAGAACTTTATGACGAGCCCATACCCAAGCTAATGAAAGTTTTAAGGATTGCAACTACTGGACGTGCGGAGCAAAAGGACATATCTCCCCAGATTGCCCGCAGAAACATGGTGAATTACGCCAGTTTGAAGCCACAAACGACATTCTAGATGCAATCTACTACGGTGATTTGGTACCAATCTACCAATTCGAAGATCTTCCATCAGATGAAAACATCTACGAGGAAGAAATAGAAAGTGATTCGGATGGATCTTCAACCGAATCAGAATAATTACAGCGAAGGAGATAGGCTTCAAACCTCAGATAGCCTATCAGGATTCTTTTCAAGGATGACGGTGTCAAACAAAACAATGGAAAGAATCATGAGACAAGACTCTAATTTTAGCCCATACGACGGTTTTAGGATTGGAGGGATCGGAAGAGTCCTCAACCAGATAGGACTGAACCAAAGGAAACATCACATAATCTACAAAGTAAGTTTAGGTGAGTTTGCTATCCCTATGGAACTTATTGGTAATGTGATGAAATGCAGCTTATTCCTAAAGAAGAAATTCTTGAAGAATTAAGTAAACTCAGGGAAGAAGTAGCGATTACTATGAAATGGATCCACATAGGAGCTATTGGGGTAGTAATAAAAGCAACTTTTAAGGAAGGAATTGATACATTTGTCAATAATGGATAGAAGAATCAAAAACTTAAGAGATGGTTGTCTTGGGACAATGATAGGAAATTTGTATGCAGGAAAATTGATGTTTGACATTCATCCTAGGATAGCATACAACCTAGCAGACCAAGATTTCAATAGAGTTTTAACCCTTCATCAAGATTTTAAAAGAAAAGATCTTATGAAAGATGGGAATAGACCATATTCTATAACATATAGAATAGCTTATGCCCTTTCCAACATACATCATTCTGATTTGTTTATTAGGAAATAGTATATTGAGATTCCTAGAATTTTCAAGGAATTCGCTAAGGTAATGACACCAGATCTTATTAGAATACCTAGAATAGGTGGTTTTGATATCTTGATAAAAGATCACCCAGTTTTAGATCAAGCCCTTAGTTCTAGAACTGATTTTAGTAGCAGGATGTCCTTTTCAAAAGATAGGATTATGGCCTATAAAGGAAAGGAGTCAGAATTATTGAAGCCCCGAGCTATCAGGGTTGATAATGTGAAACTCCGATGCCCAGAAGGCTGGAAACAAATTCAGGTTATATTTGACATCACTGAAAAAGAAAACTATTTTCCGTGTGATGACATATATCATTTGCAACAACCTGTTGTGGGAAAATACGAAGGAATGCTAGAAATAGCAGGCCATGAGATATTTGTTGCAGGAATTGCAGGACGAAAAAATGGGATAATGACTTTGGGGTTAAGTTTCCTCGAAGATCATAAGCCATGGGGGAGAAAAGGTAATGGTATGGAATTCAGTCTAGATGGTTATACCATTAGAATTAAATGACTAGCCCCTTTTCTATATACATATCTGTTGGTATGTTGTATGAACAATATAAGTCAGGATCAGGGATTTGCACGGCAAAACCTGGTGTGTTCCCTAGAGAAGCTATGGAATCCTTACCCATTATTGCAGGAAGGGATTTTTCACAAAAAATTCTTGTACTCAATAAGGGTATACGAGAAGCAAAAATCATGATTGGAGAAGCATTTGGAACACCTTGGTTCAAGGTAAAGACGCCTCCTATTTACTTTCATGATACATGAGCTGATATCTTGCTAGGTAATAATTTCATCCAAACCTTCGCAAAATATGTCCAGGATAACCACAAGAATCTGTTGATTTTTACTACTAACTAACTGTGGTAGCGAGATACAGGTTTTGCGTAGAGAAAAGGCATTTAACAGGATAATGCCCATAAATTTCCGCAGCAAACATGGTGATGATGCCAAATTAACTTATCCAAAAATGCAGGATAGAAGAAAATTTGATAAGGCTCTTTTGTCTTTCAGGCAACAGGGTTTTGATGATGCTTTGGAAGAAGATCTTAGGATCTTGAAGGAAGCTATACAAGAGTGCAGGTCAATGGACATGGACGGAGAAAGTAAACTTTCTCTGGAGAATGTCAAGAGGCTTATTCAAAGGAATTTCAGTGAGAATCCTTTGGCATGGTGGGAAAGAAATAAGATCGATGCTACTCTAAAGATCAAATAGGAATACAAGTACGAGTATGTCCGATACAAGCCTATCCAAATGAACATGGAGGATAAAAAAGATATGCTGGAGATCATTAAAGAGCATATCAATCTTAGACTCATCGAGCCTGGAGTCTCGGCCTATAGTAGCCCTCGTTTTTTGGTAAGAAACCATGGTGAGATAAAAAAAGGTAAACCCAGGTTAGTCATTAACTATCAAGGCATTAATAGAATATTAGAATTTGATGGTTATTACATCCCAAGTAGAGAACACTTAATTGATTGCATTAAAGGTGCTAAAGTGTTTTCCAAATTTGATTGCAAATCTGGATTTTATCAGATTAAAATGGAAAATGATTCAAAGAAATACACTGCATTTTCCACACCGCATGAACAATATATCTGGAATGTACTTACAATGGGACTTGCCAATACACCCCAGATATTTCAAAGAAAGATGGATAATCTTTTCAAAGACTATCTAGAGTTTATGTTTGTTTACATAGACGACATCTTGATTGTATATAAAAATATACAGGATCATATTAGACATCTTGAAATATTTTCTGATGCATGCCATAAGGAGGGATTAGTGCTTTCCGAAAAGAAAAGCCATCATAGCTATCAATAAAATTGAATTTCTAGGAACTCATATTGACGAAACAGGTATTGAGTTGCAGGAACACATTGTAGAAAAGATTCGCAATTCTCCTGAGATTCTTAAAGATAAGAAGCAACTTCAAAGCTTCTTGGGAGTTGTTAATTTTGCAGGAATTTTTATCAAGGACCTCGAAAAATACAGAAAGGATTTCCATCCACTTCTGAAAGAAAGAGAAATTTCAAAGTGGAAATGGGAGGAAATTTCATATGCAAAGGGTTCGTGAGTTAAAACAGGTTTGCAATAACCTGCCAAAGCTTGCAATCCCACAAGACGAGGATGAGTTGGTAGTCTACACAGATGCCAACGATTACAGATGGGCTGTAGTACTCATGAGAAAAACAACTACTGGGAAGAGCCATATAGATACACAAGAGGGTTGTTCACCGAACAACAAGCTAAATTATGGCATATTAACGAGAAGGAATTCTTTGCAGTTTGGAAGGCTTTCAAAAAATGGCCTTTGTTCTTACTAGCCAAAGAGTTTACATTAAAAGTTGATAATATGAATGTTAAGGCTTTCTTAAAAAATAAACTTGAATCAAAGATTGAGAAAGCTCGTATTATTAGATGGCAAGCAGAATGCCAATATTATTGTTATAATATTGTCGTTATCAAATCTCATGAAAATGTTCTTGTAGATATCTTAACAAGAGATAGAGGCAGCTGAAGCAGACTCCGTCATCATCAGGCTCAGGCACCTCAGGGAGAACCTTGAGGAGATTGACAAGAGATTTGGACAGCTAACAGTTAAAGCCCAAATAGCTGGC
Organism: Sesamum alatum; assembly: GCA_034509735.1. Lineage (NCBI taxonomy): Eukaryota > Viridiplantae > Streptophyta > Magnoliopsida > Lamiales > Pedaliaceae > Sesamum > Sesamum alatum. The sequence goes on along the minus strand of JACGWO010000007.1, from coordinate 35,753,633 downwards.
CAAGTCCAACGAACTGATCTGGACACTGTCCAGAGCGCCATCAGGAGTACCAAACTTGTTGCAAGCTCGTTATGGGACGACCTACTGGAATCAATTCGAAAGGCATCATCTTCGGTGATAGCCCGAGAATTAAGAGAATAGGGCTCTAAACCTGCAATTAGAGAACATGGCTCTAAACTTGTAGTGGCAGATTCAAATACTGCTTGCACAAGGCTATCGTCAGACTCTGGTGAAAAGGCAAGAGTCGAGTTACAGGAAGTGCAAACTCCTGATAATTCAAGTCAACCTAGCACCTCTGGGGTTAAAGAGGAAGAGATTAACCTTAGGCCGATGACGGGCACCTCTAAGGTTAATACTAACGAGGCTTTATCTTCTGTTTCCGCTTGGCAGGATTATCAGAGATCATGGGAAAAACTTGTTTTCCGTAAAGACATAAGCCCAGGCAAGACCATTGTTGACACATCTGGAAGATATAACAGAATCTGGATGCTTGAAGGGTCTAAACCAGAAGAGGTATGAGAGTGGTATGATTTTGGAGCCCTTGCTTCAGTTCATACTATATCACCAAGCTTTCCGGAAATCTCAAAGCTTCCAGAATGGATTAGTGGGGCGGTATATAACGCATGGCAAAACAATCCTCACCTTAAACGAGGAGATATTTTGGAGCTCAAGTTCATTTCCATAGCTCCAGAAATCGCAGGAAAAAGGGTCTCATCCAGCATTCCATTTCATCAAATTACAGAGACCTGACATGGTATCTTCCCTCAGTGAAGATGACATATCTACCAGAAGAGCTTGGGGCTATTGGGTCTGTCTCATAGAGATGGATAAAGTCAAGTATCCATTTAAGATATCCTCTAATAAATTAAATGGATCATTCCTGTTGAACTCCATGACATGAAGAAGCACAGAGTTCCCGGAGAGCTTGTTTGAGAAGAAATGAATGCTTATTTGGGAAAACAAGCTACCAAAGATAGAGGCCATAAGAAAGAAGGTTGCAACATGATGCACGTTGGGCAATGGCATAACCATGTATGCCCTTGCTGTGAAAAACAAGAAAAGCCCCTGTTCGGGACAAGGATTCGGGTAACCCAAAATAAACCCGAACCAAAACCAGAAAAGGGTAAAAGAAAGGATTTTTACAAAAAGAGGTAAAAAAACTCAAAATGTAAAAGGGCAAGGAAAAGACTGTCGGCAGAAAATGACAAAAGCCAACAGTCAGACAGGATAGACAGCACCAGCTGGAGAACACATGGCCGACAAGCTATAATGTCCACAGCTGGAAAGTAGAAAGATAAAATGGGTGACGAACATAGTGACGACATCGACATCCAAAGCAAGAATGAAGTCCGGGTTTGAAGTCCGCGGGCTATTATAAATTGAGAGCTAGGAAGCAGATGGAGGACATCAGAAACTTCTCAAACTCTTCAGAAAAATAAAATTGTGTCTTTAAATTCTCTAAGTGTTAGGTTATCAGTGTATGGGGTTATCCCCAACTAGTCAAGTCCTCTCCTACATGAGAGGCTAAATAGTTTTCTCCTCCGATAGAGACATAAAATATCTATGTAATATTTCAAGTATTTCTTCAATAAATTACCGGCTTCTGTTCAAATTTGTTTACCCAAAATTTTATTAAGTCTCTATTATTGGGATACTTTTACGCCCTAAGGTAGGAAGCGAAATAGGGTTGTGCTGTTTGCTGCTGAAGGAGCCAAGGATCCACGAACCATCTGCTGCAGTAGTGTGGTTGGAGAAAGTCTGTAAAACCGAGGAGTTGGAATACCCGGCGGCAAGGCGGTCAAAACAAGTTATGAATTTATAGAGGCTTAATTTCATTTCGGAAGCATGTTGGGCCTGATTAAGAGCATGTGGATGGACTAATTGTGTTTTAGCATCAAAAGGACAAAACGGTCATAATTGGGCTAAAGGACCGAATCTACGCAAAATTGAAAGATAAAGGACTAAATCTAATATTGTCAAAATTAAAGGACCAAAAGAAATTTTGGACAAAGTTAAAGGATGAAAATATTCATTTCCCCTTACAAAATTGTTGTCAAATAAGATCTCCTCATCACCTGGGATCGGATAATCTTCCCTACTTTTTTTCTAGTTCAAGTGAGTCTCTTTCCCGTGGATCGTATGGATGACTAGGATGGTAGGAATTAGGAAAGCGGATGCGCCAACACATAAAGCAAGGCTAATTTATTTATGTTTTTATTTTTAATTTTTAAAATAATAATTAAAAGAAAAATATGTTTGTTTATATGCATTTTTATTGAAAATATAATAATATGACAATATAATTTAATATAAAAATATAATTTTATTAACTAATTTAAATATATTTTTATTTCACACGAAAATCTTTACAAATTTAAAAACACGTATTTTTCATGAAAATTTGAAAATAAAATCATAAAAGAAATGGCTAAGTAGACGCCAAACCTGAACTGTTGAGTAAAGAGTTAGAGACCTAGTCCCAGCAAGAAGGGAATCAATGCATTTTCTTTGGGAAAAATGCAATTTTGGTCTTATAATTATAGTGAATGACACTTTTGGTCGTTTTTGACTTCAGATTTGCAATTCAGATTAAAAAAATCTCAAATACAATAATTAAAATATACGCATAATTTATTATATATTTAAAATCAAAATTTCTGTAATGCTTTTATTTGAAAGGATAAAATTATATTTATTATTGTTGTGGCCAAAATTTATTAAAATATTAAACTAGATAATGATTCAATTTTGAAAAATAATTAAAAGACGTTAATATTTTATTTTAAAAGTAAAATTTTACTTATTATAGTTTGTAATAAAAGTTTACTAAAATATTTTCAAACCAAATAATAACTCAAATTCAAAAAATAATTCAAAGAGGTTATCTATACCTTATTATCAATACTTTATTATTAAGGGAGAGTACCAATTTGATATCTCGCAATTTTTAATCTGTCAATTTTACTTTTATTTTAAATGTATTCGATATGTCCAAAATGGTCGGCCCATATACATGGCCCACAATATTGAAGGATCCATCTACAAGGTGCGGTCCCAAGGAAATGACCCAATAGCCCCCAAATTCGCCTGGGAAATCCAACACTAGGCCCACACAGAGGAGCAGGCCAGGCCCTTCTCAGAGGGAGGGAGCAAGGCCCGTGTAAGGGAAGGAGGCCCAGGAGGAAAAGACTCGTGAAGGAAGCCCATCTGTACCCCGAAAGAAAAAAAAATCCACAAGATAAGCCCATCTGGGGCCAGGAGAAGAGACCTGCGGAGGAAGGACTTTTGGAAAAAGAGTCAAGACTCAACCAAGGAAGCCCGATAAGGATTATCCAAGCATACCCCCCTATCTAGGGCGGATCTCATAACCACCTCCTCCTTTTTAGGAGGCCAGTTCGGGTAGGACTCCATGGAGGCTTCAGCCAATCCCCAAGGAGTCCTAAAACCCCATAATTCTCCTACTTCAAGGAGCTCTCCCGATAAATACCAACTCTCTTGGCTGGACGAGGAACGTTTTTAATTCTCTCAATCTTCGAATTCCTCTTTAAATTGCACTTTGCACACTTGATGGTCGTTATTTCATAAATTCTTCTTAGATTCGAGTTTATTTATTCTACAATTGTTTACTGACTTGAGCCAGAGTGCTAACGTTTTTATTTTTGCAGGTTCCATGTCCAATTGGCAAAATCCAGGCCCACTTCGTTCAAGTTCAAGAAGATAACTTTCATTGAGTTCTTTTTGCTCACATCAGTATTTATTTATTTTGTTTTTCCACTTTTCTTATTTGAAGTAACTACTTCTCCCCCACTTATTATCTCACTCAACTATATTTTTCTTTATATTAGATTCTTTTATCCATTTATTCTCTTATTTTATTTTACTCATTTTGATCATAAAATATTAATTTAATAAAAATATCATTGTATTTGCACACACATTGAGTGTGCGTTTTCGACTAGTCTATTAATATGTGCAAATTGCAATTTTGGTATACTAATATAGGGGTGGTGGCACTATTGATCCAGGTCTTTTCTAGAATAGCAATTTAGGACACTATTTTTGGAAAAGTGGCAATTTTAGTCCACGGAGCCCTAATTTCGCCGAATTCAGTCATGTGAGGCGCACGTGGGCGGAATAAATTGGGGATTTTTGATATTTAGGCAACAATTACTGACATGGACTGACGAAGCCGACCAACAATTACATGGCACTGATGACGTGTTTCCAATTAAACATGTCATCAGTGCCACAAAAGCCATTCGCCACGTCAGCACAGATTGGAGGGAAATAAGAAAATCACGCATCTCTCACGTGTTCTAATCTGCCTAAACCCTAGATTGAAAGAAAAAATCCCCAAATCTGAGGAGTCAAACGAAGACCTGCGAAGAGGAAAGGAGGACATTGTGTTGGTGTTCATGCGTCGAAAAGCCAGAGATCAACGCACGTTGAAGGCGGAACTTGTTGAAGATGGTGATGATACGAAGCAAAAGGAACCTGCACATGCCCCCACCAGCTTACCGTGAGTTTGTTTTTAAAATGCGAAACTTTTCGGATTTTGTGTTGAAAGATGTGATTTTTTGTGGTGATTGTTTCTTTATGTTGGTAAAAGGAGTATATTGTTGTGTTAAAATGTGCAAGTTGTCTGCATTTGTTTAATGTTGTGAATGGTCCCCCCCCCCCCCCATGTGAGAATCTTGCTTTTCAGTTATGTTGTTGCATTATTATAAATGCAATATGACCTACATGTGGTATAGTCCTGAATATTTAGTATTACTTTGTTGTCTTTTGTTGGTGTTGGGATGTTGTTTGCTGAATTTTTTTATTTTTTTTGTCTTCTGTTCCATGCTTGACAGACCCTGAAAGTCAGACTATCACTGTTGCTATGTATTATGGTGGTGAGTCTAGAAATCTGCCTGTAGCTAGATATGTTGGTGGTAATGTTAAAAAGTTTGACTATGTCAATGCAACACACATGAGCAAGAAGTGTTTAGATCTATTGGCAGGAAAATGTGGAATAAATGGGGAAGGGATTAGGTTCTATATTATCATGAATGATGGGTTTAGGTTATTGTATAGTGATGATGACATTCTACAACAATATCTGAATTATTTGGTGGGTAGGGAAATTACAATATATGTTGACCATAACCCCCCAGCACCTGAAGAGATTGCAGTTGAATGTAGTGAAACTGAGGAAATTAGGATAGATGTAGGTGATGTAGTTGTAGATTCTGAAGATGAGTCTGAAGAGTTCAATGAAGATGACATAGGGGGCTCTGGTAGTGATGATGCTGATGTCTTTGCCAATTTTGTTGATGGAAACAGTGATGAGCTTAGTGCTGATTCAGAATCAACATCAGAATATGAGTCTGAGGATGTGATTGTCAGTGAGAATGACTTAGATGAACACAAGTTGTCAGATGAAGAGGGAGATGGGCCTGCTTATGCAATCTTTAACCCTGTGGAGATGTATGATCCTACTCTAGAGTTAGGGATGATCTTCAGTTCCAAAAAAGAGTTTAAAAAAGTAGTGCAATGACATGCAATCAAACACAAGAGAAGTGTGAAATTCACTAAGAATGACTGGTTGATACATGCCAATAAGATTAAGCATGAACAAACTTTTCAAATAAATCTATACAAGTCTGAACATACTTGTACTCAAGTATTCAATATCAGAAATGTAAAAACAAGTTGGCTAAGTGAGAGATTCCTACAGGATTTCAAAACTGATCCAAAAAGAAATATCAAGGGATAGAGAGTGGATATTATGAATGAGCTTAGATGCCATGTTTCTAGAGACCAGACATATAGGGCTAAGAAAAATGAAGAAAATTTAACATCTTCATAAAAGATAACCTTGCTACTAGTGAAGGAGAGTAAAAAGAAGTCAGAAAATACACTTACATTGTAGTCCCCACATGCATGGAACCTCCTACCCGGATTCACCTCGGTCCAAGATGTTCGAAATAGCACTCAATGTGGCCGATCACGCTGCTCATCTTCAATTTCGCGCACAATTTCACCACATTACGGGAGTTGGGAGTGAAACTCGTCGCCTATACCGAAGAACTAGGGTTCTTCAATCTCTGAAATTGGGGCAAATGATACGTGAGAGAGGGATGATCCTTTTATTCCCTCCAATCTGTGCTAACGTGGCCAATGGCTTACATGGCACTGTTGACGTGTTTAATTTTAAGACACGCCATCAGTCCCATGTAATTGTTGGCCGGCATTGTGAGTCCATGTCACCTGATGTTGCCTGAATATCAAAAATCCCTAATTTATTCCACACACGTGCGCCTCACATGATTGAATCCGGCGAAATTAGGGCTCCGTGGACTAAAATTGCCATATTTTCAAAAATAGTGTCCTAAATTGCTATTCTAGGAAAGACCTGGACTGTGCCACAACCCCTATATTAGTGGACCAAAATTGTATTTTTTCCCTATTAATATTGAAGATAAAGCTTTTGGTGTTTCCAATTGTGGGCGAAATTATTTATTAAATATATAAAAAAAATTTTAAAATTGGTATCATTTGACACTAATTTTAGAAATAAGCGAAGACGGGGTTAGAGACTCTAACCCCGTCTTTATATAAGATGGGGTCTCTAACCCCGTCTTCTAGTATTATAAAACTTTGGTCAGGCGGGGTTCTGACCCCGCCTGACAGAACCCCGCCTGACAGATTCTTAGAAGATGGGGTTCCTAACCCCGTCTTATATTACTGTGTTGCGAAGCAGTACAAAGCGCTCTGTACATATATCCCAACACTGCGCTACCCCAATTAGGGGGACCACCTTTAATGTCCTGCATGTATTGTAAATACAATAGGGACACACAGTTGTCGGTGGCATCGGGACACAACAACCCACCAAGAATGCACAAAGCACATACATGTGCCTCTTGCAATACTTCCACGCAGCAACTGTCATCATCACACGTGTTGACCACCAGGTAGTCTTATGGGGGAGCCCTTGAATGCATTCTCAGTCGGAACAAACCCCAACATATCAAAGCAATATTCCTGCATTTGTGGATTTGTGCGCGCATATCTACTCCCTTGATAAGATTACCGTCCACCGGAACGTGCCAGATAACGGCGATGTCCTGCACGTAATAGTCGTTTCCCTTACCGGAAAATGAAAAGTATGCGTTTCGAGGCGCCATCTCTCCACTAGCACAGTAATTAGGTGTTGTTCAATTTCAATATGACCACACCGAAAAACTCTCAAAACACCATGTTATACAGTGCTTGTAGAACTTGAGGATGACGTGGGATCAGTTGAAGATTTCGAAAAGAAAAAAAGTAATATCACCACACCGTACTATTAAATGTGTGTCCTCATTTTCGGACACATCTTCAGAACGATGATTTCTTTTATCATATAATATACTTATATCGCGTGGACCAAAATTTGTTATAATATAATAAAAAAGAACACAAAAAAATGCAATGTAAATTTATCAATACGAATTTGTTGTTGTGGGTGAAGTGAAGAATGCTTCCTTCACTCCACCCTTTTATAGAGGAGAAAACAAGCAAGGAGGCGAGCCTTATGTCTACCATCCCCGTCTTGCTCTTGCATGCTTCACATGTAATGAAACATGCATATATCCCATCAGACACGGGGTCCAAGAGGACCCCCTGAATTATCTACTGGAGACGGGACATAGCAACTGCTACACGACAACAGTTGCTACTTTTTCCAAAATCGCACCCTTTTCATTTTTTTTTTTGGCATTTAAAAAATAATTTTATTGTGCTATGTTATTTTATTTCATTTTTTAGTTTTCTCCTTCTTTCTTAATTGTCAAGTTGTCCACTCTTCTCAACTTCCACCAACTTTAAATTCTTATAACTTTTTTTTTCTTTTTAACATTTTTAATTTCTCCAATTAAAATACATTTTTAAAAATAAAAATTAACTTTTAAATTTGTTATTTAATTATCCACATCATCTGAGGTCACACGCACTAATATAAATAATAAATTAGTTTTAAATTCTGATGGGATGAAAAATGTTAGGAGTTCAATTTAATGGGACTAAAACAAAGCACAACACGTGAGTGTTTTCCTCAAATGTCCAAGTTAAGCACATGTACGTCTTTGGCTGTTTATTTTTTAACGGCAAGGACCTGAAAAAAAAATCGTGCTCCATCTATTATGAATGTTAGTGCGATCAAATTTGTCCCATAGCCTTCCATTTTACAGGACTAAAAAATTATTAACCCCTGTAAAAAAAAATTATATAGAAGTAATATGAAAAATTATAGGGATAAATTCGGAATGAGCTAAAAGGACAAAGATTATTTGAAAATTGAAATCGAATATATGAGGGGACTAAAATGAATTCTATCCTTACTTATATCATTGGATGAAATCATTTTTTTCCCAAAATTGAATGTAACACGCTACGTTGCCGAGGTTTTGGCATGTTTATATTTTTTTTTATATTAGTCTAGATAATTAATGTAATATTAATTATAAGAGATATATATCTAAGCCTGGGACATTTATCAAATTTTAAGAAGTATACGTGTAATTTCACAAATAAAGCGTCTGATATTCATGTAATTTACTTTTATATATTTTGTGATCAGAAATTTCAATTAATAAAGTTCAAACAGCGATAAAGATTGTGTAGGAGTTGTTTACGTTATGATTGATCGTTAGTTACTAGCATAATAAATACAGATACATAAACTGTCAGTGCTAAAATTTAATATTACATCATAGCAACAACGATACTACATTGACTGTTTCTGTACATGTATGTTCGCAATTTATAATACTAACCTTATACTTTTCCCAAAAAAATCAAATTATTGAAACTTAAACAGTTAATTATTGGATAAATTACAATGACACTCCGTGAGATTAGACCTAATTAAACAAACATTCCCTATCTTTCATAAAATTATAACTACACCCCCTATTCAAAAATTAAGTTTACACTAATACTCCTAAAAAATATTACACTAATACCCATTAGGGGTGTAACTATAATTTCACAAAAAACGGGAAGTATTTGTGTAATTAAGCTTAACTTCAAGGAGTATCAATATAATTTACCCTTAATTATTTATTGTAGTTTTTTTTTTTTCTTTTCCTTTGAGATTCTTAGGAGGGGACATGAATTTAGATGCCATCCTTACACCTCCGACATTACAGCAAAACCCAAAAAAAAAAAAAAGGGCAAAAGGATATTTCTACGGTGAGGTGTATTATCGCATTGAACTAAACCAAAAATTCGATTAATAAAAAATCTAGGACGTCAAAATAGTATATCGAATTTCTTGGTTCGATCCGATAAATAATCCAAAATTTTTTATTGGATACAGTTAAAATCGAATTAATTGATTTTTTTTATTATAAAAAAACCCCTATAATGACAAAATTCTAAATTTACTTGTAAAAAGAACCTGTAAAAAACAAATAAAGCATTTCCGGTTCCAAATTTTAAATTTATAACTAATACAAGAAACAAATTAAAACATTTTCAAGTTCAATCATTCAAGTTCAATATTCAAACAAAATAAAACATTTCAGAATTCAATCACCCAAGTTAATGCTAATGTAAAAAGATACGCTTTCATGTCACAAAATAAAATTATATTATATGTGTTTTTTTTTATAAATTCGGTATTCATTTTGAATCGATGAATCGATTATATAACCGTAATCGAATCGAATATCGAAATTTAAAAAAAAAAAAAAGAAAAATCGCTTTCCGCACCAGCCGGAAATTAGTAGTGTTCATGGCTTCTTGTCTAGAACCGCAAAAAGGATGCCGGCCAGCCTATGCAACTCTTCATTCAACGCCTCTGTCTCCGGCACCGAAACGTTGAACTCACTCAACACACCAGTGCAATCCGAGAACGTCATCGAGGAAATTCTGCGCTTGAGGCCTAAGGTCGGATCATCCTTAACGAGTTCGCGGCAATCATCAAAGAGCGAGAGGATCCAGTCGTAGGCCTCCTGGCAAGTTAGCACGATGGATTCCTTTGACTGCGGGAGCAGTCCAGGGGGCAGCTTCTTCCCGACGCCGTGGGCTATTGGTATCCCGCCCTTGGCTTTCTCCGCAGCGGCGTTGATCGCGTTCGTCATGGCTTCTGGCCAGGTTTTGGCGCATCCCACCATTTGTGTGCACATGGTTTGGCTGATGCCGGGGTCGGCGGTTCCGCAGAAGGGACTGACGGGGGCGGCGGCGGAGGCGGCGGTGGAGAGGAGGAGGAGGATGAATAAGGAGGAAATGGCGGTTTTGGTGAAACCCATTTTTTATTTTTTCCTCCTAGGAAGGGTAATGGTAATGGGTATTTTGGTTGATGAGCCTTTGTGTTGGTATATATATGAGTGGAGAGGGTTGGGATTTTATTTAAATAAGTGGTGTGGCGTTATTTTCTCAGCTTCTCTTTGGTTTTTGGTTGAAATTTGTTCGGCTTTTGTATTATTGATGGCGAGGGTTTAATCTCCTCAAATGGCTTTGAGTCAGTATAGAACTTAAACGTTTTTCGTGAAACAAAGATATTGGAATTTGTCAAGATTTGAAGATTATATTATCCATAGATTTATACTATATCTATACTAATATAAAAAGAGTTTTTATTTTATTTGCAAAAAACGATTACTTACACTACGAAATTAACTTTTTTATTATGCCAATAATAGGTCTAAGTGGTTTTTTCTATTTATTTATTTCTTTCTTCTTATTTTTCTTTTTTTTTTTTTTTGAAATGTGACGTGTTGATTTATATATATATATATATTTTATTTAGAATATTTTTTAAAATATAAAATATTAATTATTAATTATGTGCACGCAGAGATAACATGTCACGTCGACTAAGTTAATAAAAATAACACAAAAAGTGAAAAGGGAAAATTTAAAAAAAAAAGGAAAAAAGAAAACCAAGTGGTAATTATATTTTCTTTTTGGGTTTTAATTAAATTTGTTAAAAGGAAAAAAAAATTCAAAATCCTTCTCTTTTATCAAAGTTTCTCCACTTTTATCCTTGACAATCATAATGAATACACTTTGTTAATTTAAAATTTAATTTTATTTTAGAGGGCAAAATTTGAAAAAAAGAAATCCTAGAAATATGAGATAACCAACATTTATTAGAGAAAAATAATATTTTCTTTTATAATAATAGATATAGATAGATTATGTTCATCCATTAAATATTTTTATAAATTAATTTTATAAAGTATTTATTTATTTATTTTTTCTAGAATATCATTTTAGATCGCATAATTAACAAAGATATGATTAACGATCGACTAATTTTTAATCTAAATTAATTCATACATTAAAATTGATCGAAGTATGTAACTTAAACACATTGAGTAATGTACATTAATATTTTTATCACAATTTTATTATTTGTAATACACATCACATGTACGTATAGTGCTAGTATTATATATTATATATGAAGAGAGATGCGTCTTTTGGTTGTTCTATCATTTTGTATTTTTTAATATTTAAATTAATTTTTTTATTTATTTATCTAACTTTCACTCTCGGCAACTAATATTTGGTAGTTATAATTTTTTTTTTCATTTTAATGCATCTTTTATAAATTTAATATTAACTTATTACTATATACATATATGTTTATTGAATAATAAAAATTTATTTTAAATACTATTAAACAATTACGGACACACGTAGAGTGGCACAGAATTTCTAATTTGTATAATTATTTTCTCTATATATGACCAATATAAACAACGATCAAATTTCATTATAGTCCATCTTTCATTTTCATATCAATTTGGTCTCTTATCTTAATAGTACTCCATTTCTAACATAATCTTGCTTCTAAAATTCTAACTATTAAATTCAACGGATTCTGAATCACTGGATGAAATATTCTGTTAGTTTTCATTATAAAAAAAATTCTAATAATAAGGGTAGCATTGAAAAAAAAATCAATATTTTAGTAATATTGATTTATAATTATTTTCACTAGATTGTCATTATATATGCATTATTGATTGCTTTTTTATAATAATTTTATGCATGACTTTTTACTAATGATAATTTTCACAAAATAATTACGATTAATAAAATTATAAAATTTATTATCGTGATGAAATAATTTATATATCACCAAAATTATATATAATTAGTGACATTATTAATTAAAATTATCGTTTGATTTTTTTTGTCGCTAATCTCTCTCTCTTTCTTTCTTTCTTTCTTTTTTTTTTTTTTCTAAGTGTGCTCATATTAACAAATGAAATTTAAACAAGGACCAATAATTTATTAGAGATAATTCTCTTGATTATTATTCCCAAAGGAACAAGACGCTATAACAAAAATGACCTCAGTCCCTGTTCTAGTTCACCAAATTTAGAGTACTAATAATATTCAGATTCTAAAGAAACCGAATATCTATATATTTATATGTACTATTTATTAAAGAGTAAATTATTTTTTTGTCCTATAAGTTGACCTGTTTTTAATTTTAATTCCACAATGTCTATCATTCGCAAATTACGTCCTATAAGTGGATTTATTTTTCAATTTGAGGACTCATTGGGGATTTCCGTTAATGAAGTTAATGGAAGTTGGATCTCCGTTAAGTGGACCGATTTTGGAAGGAAATTAACCATATTTCAACCACTTTTTGAGGGAAATTAACTCACTTTTTCTTGTTCTTATAAGAAACTCATTTATTTCTTATTTTTTTTCTATATTTACCAACAAACAAAACATAAAATGGTTGCAATTTCTTTATATATAATATCTTTCTATTTTCATTTGTACAAATTAAATCTTTAGGTCGAAAAAAAAAGAAATACAAATACAAAAAATAGAAATCTTGTACTTAATTTCTGGTGTCAGTAATTGAACATCAAAGTTCTATAAATGCATTTATGTTTTAGTAATTGTTGTTCTACTTTTTGTATTTGTATTTCTGTTTTTTTTACCTAAAAATTTAATTTGTACAAATGAAAATAGAAATATATTATATATAAAGAAATTGCAGCCATTTTAAATTTTGCTTGTTGGTAAATATGAAAAAAATAAGAAATAAATGAGTTCTTATAAGAACAAGAAGAAGTGGGTTAATTTTCCTCCAAAAGTGGTTGAAGGATGGTCAATTTCCCTCCAAAATCGGTCCACTTAACAAAAATCCAACTTCCGTTAACTTAATTAACGAAAATCCCCAATGAGTCCTCAAATTGAAAAAAAAATCCACTTATAGGACGTAATTCGTGAATGGTAGATATCGTGGGACTAAAATTGAAAATATGTCCACTTATGGGACTAAAAATATAATTTACCCATTTATTAAACAATCAACATAAAATATTTAATTTCCATGCTTTTAATTTTCCTGCAATTCGCCGACGTTGGATCAATTCTGCGCTCGATGATGACAGCAGCTAGCCACGCAACCGCAATGCTCATCGACTTGCTGGCCTCTGAGTGACAACAGCCATTGCATTATCGACGGTCCTCGTCAACTGGGTGGCGTATTTGCTGAGTTCGGAGTTCAGTCCAAACTCATGAATGGCGTCCCTACAGTCACGTCTTAAAGCCGCGCTGAGATGGCTTTGGGCGGTGCCCATGTCTTTGGCCTTCAATGCCGCGATGGTTTCCTCAATGTCCGAAATGGTCCCGTCGAAATCCTCCGTGCATGTCTGCACAACCTCATTCTTGATCTTGGACGACAGTTGGCTTATTGCCGGCAGCACTGTCGGAATCATCGCCTTGACGCGCTTAGCCTCCGCCAGGGCCGATTGTAGGGCGTTAAACATCGCGCTGTCCAATGTGGTCGCACCCTTCACCATATCAGTGCACGTCTGCCTGTAGGTAGCGTGGATGCAGAACGGGTTCACGCCGGCGAATTTGGCCTCCGCGAAAGGACCCAGGGCGGCGCCGAGAAGGAGAAGAGCGGCCGCGAAGAGATATCTGAAGCTTGCTGGAGCCATTTTCCGCGTCTGTATTTATTTGAGCTTTATGTTGGCTCTTGCAAGCTGTTCTTACTTCTTTTGCTCCTCTCTCTCAGGCCACCCGCAGAACTTTTTCTTTTTTTGTTTTTTTTCTTTTGTTAATTTCTCATTCACATCTTGGAACGAAGAGATTGGGTTCTTTAAATACCTGATTTTCGTCATTTGTTTCCGGTGGTTTTACCTTTTTTCTAGGCAAGTTATTGGCCTTCATCGATCCTTCTTTCGTTCCCAAACAAAAGATTTAACTAATCCAACTAGGAGCTGGTTGTACCATTGTTAAGCAGAATCAGTTAGTGTAGTAAGAAAAATACCGCATTTAATACTATCGATATACCTGTGCAGCAGGGCTGTATTTTCGAACTTACGCATGTGCTCAACCGGGTCAGTAGTGCCATTGTAGGCAGGTAGATGCGAAGGTGCCCGGAAGTGAGCGGGGAGCTCTTCCGCCATGATGTCCTCGCTGGATGCCGCGATCTATCGGCAAAGTGTCTTTGGTTACCTGTTGGCGAAGCTCGACCACCTTCTTTCTGAGGGCTTGCCAAATTTCAAGAGGCTGGAAAGGGGCTTGTAAACATATTTTCGTATTCCTGAATTTAACGAAACAAGAAAATAGTACAAATAAATTTCTTGAATTGATTTGAGTATTTGTGGGTGCAAAATCTCTACTTGAAAACCTCTGATTCTTCTCTTCACGAATGTGACCTTTGACTTTGACAACTTCGGACGTGAAACTCGACGTTTAATCTCCTTTGACGTTGACTTGGACTTTGAATAACGTTAATTCGGGGGTCGTTGACTTGTTCCTGGATTAAACGCTATAATCTTGAAGATGTTTGACTTGAATTTGAGATATTTCTTGGTGGATCTGAGACTTTGATATTCCGTCAAGGTGGACTTCTGTTTTGATAACGTTAATTTGCTAGTCTTCGGACTTCTTGTCGAATCAAACGCTGACTTTGGACGATTTCTGCGACGAACGCCTTGAATCTTGCCTAGAACGCCGTGGATCTTCCTTGATTTGTGCTTGAAAGGATTTCGGGACTTCTTGAATGCTCTCTTGCTTGTATCTTCAATTGTGTGTGTGTGTGTGTGTGTGTCTTCAATTGTGTTCCACTGACCCCTTTATATAGCTGTCAAAGAGGTAGAGTTGCGGTGAACTTGAACACTTATTTTGTATTATCTCTTTATTTTAATTTAAAGAGATAAATACATTAAATATTTGAGAAGACATTATTGGTCAATTTCGATATTATCTCTTTAATTTTTGTATTTTTCAAAGAGATTATATAAGAAATATTTGTCTTGATTTGATTGGTCGAACACCTCAATTTGACACTTGTCGGCAGTTGATTTGATGACAAAATATATATTAAAATATCAATTAAATTAACTATTTATATTTAAAATTAATTTAGTAAATTCTAAAATATAAATAGAAAATAAAATATAATTGATAGATAATATATATTTTCCAATTGTTGTCATTTGATTGGTTGCGAAATTTATTTGTCTACAGGGCTGCCTCCTTATTGGCGAAGCCAGTAGGGAGAGATTTGTCTTGCTGTTGTCCAGCAAGGGCCTGTTCATCCATCAGTTGACTTTTAGCGTTCCTGCTCGTTCCCGCTGAGAAGAGGGTCCTGTGCCACTCGCTTGGGAGCCACGGAAAGTTTGAGTGAATGGTCTCCAGTATGAACTGACGGGAGTGCTTGTATAGGAGCGGATCCAGGGCAGCAGGAGCAGCAACGGGGTTGGACATCGGGGCTGGAAGGTCACCACCCGGAGCAGCAGTTGCACCAGCTGGAACGAGGAAGGCGACAACTGGCGTGGGGTGGGCTCCGACTGGAGTAGGGAGGTGCCAGCTGAAGTAGAAAGAGCCACAGTTGGAGCGGGGCAATCGACAACTAGAACTGACAGACCAGCCGCTGGAGCGAGGTCACTAGCTGGAGCAGGAGCGCTGGAGGCATTTCTCATCTGTTTAGAAGGTAGGATTGTGGATCCTACTGCGGCGGAGAGAAAGGCATCTCCCGAGAAAGATCCATGGTTATCAGAATCAACCATTTCTCATGCCAAAGCTCAAGTATTCCCACATATAGCGCCAATGATGCATATCGGAGCTCCAGCAGTACCACAAAAGGTCGAGAGATCTTCTTGAAAGTCCTAAGATTGTAGGGGGGACTAACAGAGAGGGGTTAGCACTTTGATGCTTAGTCAGTAATGTTTGACTTGAAATAAATAAAAGGAACACTTAAAGAAGGTAAGAATAATGGTAAAGTGGTGTGATGTGTGATGATATTCTGAAAGATAAAGAGAATTTCGTGTGTCAAGTGAGTGAAAAATAGAGTAGATGTTACTTGAAAGTTGCAAAAATGTAAGATGTATGTTGTCTCAAATGAATGCACAGTTTGCTGCTTTTATAGCCAGTGTTGAACCCGATTTCGGAAGAATTTTGTTAAGTGCCATATGCCATTAAAAAGCCTGAAGAGTTGGGTTCTTAGCCCAACAAACCACGCACAAATCGGAGTTGAATTGGTGAAGATCTAGCCGTTTAAGTTGACCTTACCACATTTGTCAGATTTTTCAGAAAAGCAGTTACTTGCTGAGAGACATCCAGATTCTGGCCAATCTACTGGGAATCTAGATGAGATATTTTAACATGACATAGCTATAGGTGTTGGATATCTGTTTGATGTAGAATCCGAGCTGTTTGATGATTAGGCTTGCTATACGGGCCTTTTTTGTGGGTCTGCCAGATCAGTACTTAAAACTGGGCTTGTGTATGAAAATACCCTACTGTTTTGGGGCTGGCGGTTCCGACCTGCTGGGCTGCTCTGACAGGAGGCCTGCTCCTAGCTCTTGGACTGGCCCGGTGGATTAAAGGGGGCATAAAAAATATAAGAACAAATTATGAGTTTCAATAAAATATAAGCATTTCCAAAAATTATGCACGCAGGTCCTGCGTGCCATAAAAATATTATTAAAAATTATGCACATAGATATTGCATGCCATAATTTCTAGTATTATATAAGAAAAAGAGATGGCGCCTTTTGGTTGTTCTATTCATTTTGTATTCTTTTAATATTTAATAACTAATTAATTTGTTTATATAACTTTCACTCTTGGCCACTGTTTTTTGGTAGTTTATAATTTTTTTTCATTTTAATACCTCTTTTATAAATTTAATAGTAATTTATCATTTTATATATATATTTATTGTAGAATAAAAATTTATTTTAAATACTATTAAATAATTATGGACACACGTAGAGTGCCATAAAATTTCTAATTTGTAGAATTTTTTCTCTATATATGACCAATATAAACAACGACCAAATTTCATTATAGTCCATCTTTCATTTTCATATCACTTTGGTCTCTCATCTTAATTTGAATGTATCGGTAACAGTCCTCCATTTCTGAAATGTATCTTGCTTCTAAAATTCCAAACTATTAAATTCAACGGATTCTAAATCACTGGATGAAATATTCTATTAATTTCATTATAAACAAAATTCTAACAATAAGGGTAGCATTGAAACAAAAAAATCAGTATTTTCTTTAATCTTCCATAAAATGTTATTATATTACACATTATAGTTTTCTTTGCACTAAAAAAAGGTTAATAGCTTACACTCCCCAATATACGAGGATTTTTGCATTTTGATCCCCCAACCATTTTCCTTTTTTTTTTTTTTTTTGCACTCGACCGTCCAATATTTGAATTTTATATAGAATTTTGTTTTTTTTTCTTTTCACTTTTAGGGGAGTAAAATAAAATATTCCGTTTGCGTGAACACAAGCGCTTTAAGTGGACTTAAAATCGGTGTTAATTTGTCATTCAACATCTCAATTTAAAACAAATTAAACAATGTAAAATAAAAAAAATCCCAAATATTCTGGCTGCACCACCACCTTCGCGCCCAACACCGGCGCTACCAACCTACTTCATTATCACCGATCTCCTTTGGTCGTCCACCTCCAACCGCTGCATCACCACCTTTGTGGCCAACATGGCCGTTGCCCACCTCATTTGCTCCCCAAGACAGTCGTCGCCCTCAACCTTCACTCCCAACTTCTTTGCCGCCACCCACCACCTTCACTCCTCAAGACAGTCGCTACCCACCTCCTTCGCCTACCTCCTTCACTGCCGCCTATCTCTTTCGCGACCACCCACCTCCACCCACTCCACCATCACCACCTACGTGCCCAACACCATTTCAAATTGAATAAAATTTGATATAGAATCAAAATTTTACCCTAGAAAGTTAGAGGTAAAATTGCTGGAAAATTTGCAATTTGGCAATTTTGAAATGTATATGCATTTTTCCAACAATAAGGGTGAACTCCAGCAAAAAAAAAATGACTAAAATCACAAAGATAAAAAAGATGCAGGACCAAAATGCTACTTTATAAAGTTTAAGGACGAAAAAGCCAATTAGGTTAAGATACGAGACCATAAATGCACTTAAGCCTCACTAGAAATATATATTAAGTGACAACAGTTTTAATTTTGTAACAATATAATTATTAGGCCAAAAATTGTATATAAAGGCCTCATTTACTTTGAGGGATGGGATTAAGTTGTGATAGATTAATGATGGATAAAATGTAGGATGAGATTAAATGGGATCACTAATATTTTCATTTAAATAATCTATTTATCATAATTAATCATCTATTTACCTAAATATAAGGCAAACTATCACTTTTGGTCCCATAGGATAGCCCCATTATCACTTTTGGTCCCGAGCTTTACGTGCTCGACACTTTTGGTACCAAAAATCTAATTTTTTTGACACCGTTAGTCCTGTTCCGTTATCGTTTAACGGAGAAGGCACGTGTCTAACCACGTGTCGTTAGTCAACAGCTAACTAAAGGGGTGGGGTGGCGTTTTGCCTTTTCCAAGTCAGTTGCAGATTAAAAAAAAAAAAAAAAACAGACTCCCTTTCTATCCCTTTTCCCCCAAATCGAAACCCTAAATCCACCCTCCATTTCGAACAAAATCTGTAGTTTTAGGTGATTTGAGTATGCGAATATGAAGAACAACGTAACTTGGAGCAACGAGCTGGTAAAGGAAGATGAGTTTGAGGCACCAAGTGTTGATTGACTTCCCAAACCTGAAGTACTCCAAATATGGTTAGTGGTTCTACCCTTAATACTCGTTAAAAAATGTGTTAATGTTTGGATTTGTGTACTAAATGATAATGTGGTCCCTGTTGTGCTGTATAAAACTATTTTTGTTTGGATTGTTCTGTGTGTTGTACTTTTTTTTGTGTTTTTGTATCCAAAGCAGACAACATGTGGTCCCTTGAAAGACCTTTTTTTTTGTTTTTTTGATTTTTCTCTATTGTTTATGTTACCCGAGACTTTATGTTCTGTTAAAATAATGTCTAGTTGCTTTTGTTGCTTTCTGTTTGTAGATATTAATTTGGTGCTTTCTGTTTGTAGATTTAATTCTGCTTTTTTATTTTTTTCAGGGAATGAACCCTTTGTCACTATTGTTCTTTATCAATGGGGTTCAATTGTTCATAGTCCTAGGGCAGAATATGTGGTGGGACAAAATGTAAATTTGACTTTGTGGATGTATTTCGTATTAGTTTGGATTACTTGAATAAACTTGTTGAGAAATTGGGGTACATGGGACCTAATCAATTTTACAGATTACATATGAACAAGTTTAGACCACTGAACAACCAAACCGAGATTGTTAAATTCATTGATGCATATAGTCCCCAAAATACAGTGTTTACTATGTAATGGAGTGTGTGGAGTTCCCAAATAGTCAGGTTGGTACCTCAACTCCAAATGTTGAACCCCAAATTCAAACAAATGTCCAAAAAGGGAAAGGGGTAATAGTGGATGATGAGAATGATCCTGACTTGGATCAAGTGGAATGGGATGAGGTTTTCAAAATAGTGGATAGCTATGAAGAGGGTAATGGGCCAGGTAATGAACATAAAGAAGTGGATGGTGATGGGGTTAGTGAAGGGGATGTAGATGATGAAAGTGATAGGTTGTTTGAGGATGGGCTGGAGGCTATAATGCACGGACACTCCAAAAATTTACCCGATGCAGTGTTGAACACGCGTCAGATATGGACACACCTCGGACACGTGTCGGACACGACCAGAAGCGTGTCCGAAAATTAAAAAAAATTAAAAAAAAATCAGACACGGTGTCGGACACGCTACACGTTTTAGGACACGTTAGGGGTCCTTTCTTAATTTTAAAAAAAATTTGGGGTAAATTTGAATAACAAATATAATTATCTTAACATTGATTGACCTAGTTCTCTCTCTCTCTCTCTCTCTCTGTGTGTGTGTGTGTGTGTGTGTGTGTGTGTCTCAATCAGACCAAGAATATCAGACCAAATTCTTCTTTTTTCTCGCTATTTCTCCTCCCTTGTCTTATCTATTTTCTGATTTCTCTCTCTCGTCGTTCTCAAAAATTGTTGGCTAAAGGAGAGGCGCTGCACAACAGGTTCACCATCCCACTCTAGGACTATCCCAGTAGTGGTGGGTTTCTTGTTTTCTCTTTGTGTTTCATAAAATCTTAAATTTTTGTCTTCTTGATCCTTATGTAGTTGACATTGGATTTATGGGGTTTTTGTTTCTATTTGTGTTTTTGAATTTTTTGTTGCTACTGCTGTTCAAATAGAATTTTTGGATTCTTGGATTCTTTGAATTTTGATACTATGCAAATAGAATTTGGGATTCTTCAAGCTAAGAGCCGTAAGTTATTGTTTAGCTATGGTGAAGTTTTGATTTTTTTTTGATTCAGCACATGATGAATTTCTTTTTAGTTGTTTGTCAATGACTTCTGTTCTGATAGGAGGAAAGGTGTGAAGGTGCTGGCCATGTATGTGTATGGTTGGTAAGGAAATATATTTGCGATATTTCTTCATCATCTACTATAGCTAGCTCTAGTTTTTAGTAATATATTAATAATGTGGTCTGAATTTTAAGGTTTAACCAGAATTGGAGTATGTTTTATTTGTGGATGAAATTACTGAAGATCCAAGAGATGATCATGATGATTTAACTCATTTGGATGACTAGAAATTTGGATGATTTAACTGATTATGTATATTTTTGAAGCTTTGTATTTTGATTAAGAACTTAGATGTAAGACATCCTTATATTATGTTTTATCTTGATACTTTTTATATTGTTGCATATATTAATTTTATGAGAAATTAAGTATATATATTTAAAAATATATTATATATAACCGTGTCCATGCCGTGTCGTGTCCTACTTTTTAAAAATTTTTCGTGTCGTCGTGTCCGTGTCGTGTCGTGTCCGTGTCCATGCATCATAGGCTGGAGGACTCTGGGTATGAGTTGGAGGATGATGATTC
This sequence comes from Sesamum alatum, assembly GCA_034509735.1. Classification (NCBI taxonomy): domain Eukaryota; kingdom Viridiplantae; phylum Streptophyta; class Magnoliopsida; order Lamiales; family Pedaliaceae; genus Sesamum; species Sesamum alatum. The sequence goes on along the minus strand of JACGWO010000007.1, from coordinate 35,732,303 downwards.
AGAGCATGACAGCAATGTAGATGGTAGTGGGGGTGAGGATAGTGGTCATGAGGAGGAAGAATCATCTGACTCTAAGGATACAACATCAGATGGGGATGTATTCTTGAGTCAGGATGATTTTGAATCTGTTGGTGGTTCTGATGGAGAGGAGAAAGAGCCTCATCATGTTTTCAATCCTAGAAACAAATATGATCCCCATTTTGAAATTGGGATGATATTAGTAACAAAGTTGAATTGAGAGAACCAATCCATTGTCATGCTGTCAGCACAAAAGAGGTTTGAAAATATGCAAGAATGATAAAAGAAGAGTTTATGTCAAGTGTTTAGGGGATGGGTGTGAATGGAAGATGCATGCACTTAAACTTGAGACAGAAAGTACATTCCATATCAGACAATATAACCCAGAACATAAGTGTGCAATACAATTTAATGTGCAAAATGTGAATAACAAGTGGTTGTCTGCCAAATATGAAGACCACTTGAGAACAAATCCTAAAAGGAATGTTGAAGGGTTTAGAAAGGATGTAATTGAAGAAATCAAGTATCATGTATCAACAAACCAAGCATATAGAGCAAAAAAAAAAAGCACTTGATGCAATTGAGGGCAAAGCTGAAGATCAATTTGACAGTTTATGGGATTATGCAACAGAATTAAGAAACATTAACCCTGGGTCTACAATGATGATGGTCATGACAAATGGGGATGATGGCACTGGGCAAAGAAAGTTTTTCAAGTTGTATGTGTGCTTTAATGCTTTGAGACAAGAGTTCTTATTTGGGTGTAGACTTGTCATAGGGGTGGATGGGTGTCATTTAAAGGGTCCATATGGAGGTGTTTTGCTAACTGAAGTTTCTATTGACCCAAACAACAACTTGTACCCATTGGCTTATGCTGTGGTTTCTGGGGAAACCAGTGAAGCATGGCAGTGGTTTTTGGAACTGTTGAAGGGTGATTTGCATATTGTGAGGGATGACAATTATACCGTCATAAGTGACAAACAAAAGGAGTTGGTTCCTGCATTTGAGTGTGTATTCCTAGGGCAGATAACAGATTCTATGTAAGCCACCTACATGACAACATGAAAAATGCTGGATTTAGAGGGTTAGCCTTCAAAAAAGGGTTGTGGAATGCTGTAAAGGCTACAACAATACATGAATTTAATTTCAAAATCCAGGAATTGGCTTAACTAGTTCCCAAGGTTGTTAAGTGGCTGAGTGATAAGCCTTCAGCACACTGGAGTAGGTCACACTTTAACTGTTTTCCAAAGTGTGATATGCTGTTAAACAACATATGTGAGACTTTTAACAGTAATATTTTGGAGGCCAGAGAAAAACCAATCATGACCATGCTTGAATGGATCAGGGATTGGATAATGACAAGGCTGTCAGATTTGAGAGATAGGGCCAGGAAAAAAAGGCAAGGTAAAAGAATATGTCCTAAGATCAGAAAAATTGTTGAAAAAAGCATTGACAAAGCTGCAGATTGCTTACCAATCAAGGCAGATGATTGGCATTATGAAGTGTCCTGTTATGATGGTTCTAGATATGTTGTCAATCTGCAAAACGAGAGCTGCACATGCAGAAAAATGGGTTTTGACGGGCATTGCATGCAATCATGGAATGAGTGCCATATGCAGTCAATCTTTAAAACCCTGAGGACTTTGTTAATCTTGCTACAATGTGGAAACTTTTATTGAGGTGTATAAGCATGCCATCCAACCTATTAATGGGCCTCAGCTTTGAGAAAAAGACTGGAGTTATCCTTATGTACAAACAAGGAAATCCACAAGGATAGCTACAAGAAAAGAAATGTAACAGGGTTAAATGGAGCAGCTTTATGCAAATCTAGATGTAAGTTCAAATTGACATCTCAGTTTCTGCAATTCACCTTTCTGAAATTGACATTCTTTTGTGTACAGTCTGGGAGAACTACAACATTTAAGTTCATTGAGTCTTGCTCTCAACCAAATGTTACACCTACTCAATCAGTTACCACAACAATGGTAATAATTAATTGCTGCAACATCTATTCAATGATTTTTTTTAATCTATGTCAATCTCATTGAACATGCAATTTTTGTAGGCAAGTCGACCAATGCTCCACAGGTTTACACAATGCTCAACAACAGTGAACCAATCTTCTAGTAGTGGAGTCTTCTGCCTCACAAAAGGGGAAAGAAGTTTGTCACAATGACAATCTTAAGTGTAGCAGTTGCTGCAACTAAAAAGAAGAAAAAATTAGATAAGAAGAAAAATTGATAGATGTGTTGTTTTTGCTGGTGTAAGTATGGTTGGTATATACAAGTTGTAAGTATGCTACACCTTTTTTGGCATAACTTTTGGGTTCTAAAGTGATTTTTTTGGCACATCTTGGGGATGTAAATTGGTACATTTTGGCATATTTTGGTGATGTAAACCGGCACTTTTGGTACTTTATGTAATGGATTATGGCCTTCAGTTTCTATCAAATTCTGTTTTTTTTTTTTTTTTTTACTGCTTCTTGTTCTTGTTCTATTTTCAGCAGGTTTTTTCGGATTTAATATATGCAGGACTTATTCTTACCAAGTTGAAGTAAGCATAAACTTAATTAATTACAAACTTCGAACTTAATTAATATAATCCTATTACAGAAAAGGCATCTCAAATAGCCCTTTACACATAATTGACCATTATAAAAGGTCATCTAGTAATATATAAGAACAACAAATAAAAGTAGATGCATAATAATCAAATTGCTCAAACTAGTAACATACAAAACAAAACAAAAAAAATCCCAATCATTACAGAAAATACAATCTGAGTTTTTCTACGCAATTTTTAGATTTCTTCCTCTCACTACAAAAAAATGCGAGAATAGGAACAGATATATACGACCATTCCAACTACCGTTCCAACTAGGAACGGTAAAAGGAACTGTTGTGGAACGGAAAACCGTAGATGACGTCATTGTCGAGGTAATTGTAATACAAATTAATAGGAACGGCACGACCATTCCTATTTGAGTGCCAATATATGTGAGCCAATTTGTACACCTATAACCGTTCCTACAAGGGACCTGATATATTTTGGACTTCAATTTGGAACACATGTGTGACATTTGGAACGGAAAGTTGACCTGGAACACCTACCGTTCCTATATAGGGTCCTATGGCCGTGTCTATTTGGACCGGTGGTCTTCCCATTCCAAAATGTAGTCCTACATAAGACCCCTTTACGCCATGGGAAAAAATGTAATGCAATTACCGTTCCAAATTATGGGTATATAGTAAGTGCAATATTGTTACAATTAACGTCCCCAATTGTACTCCAATTAGAAACGGTAGTATTGCGTGTGCCTCATACCGTTCCTAATATGTCTTAACGGCTATATTACAACGGCAATATTACCTTTCCTGTCACCCCACCTGAAACTGTTCCTAAAGCTGGAACAACGGCTATATTTAAACGGCTAGTTTTGTGTTCCAAATAATATTCCAATGCCCGTTCCAATATTTTCTATATATATGTCCCCCTTCTTTATCATTGTTCTTATAATTAATCTCCAACTCATTTTGTTGTAACTCCCTCCCTTGATTCTTTATACTGAAAATCGAACATATCAATTATCGAACGCGAATTTTGCATTGATATTGATAGGTGTTTTGCTTAGGTAAGTATGCAAAATTCTATTAATTTTGTATATATATAATATACTCTCGTCATTTAATTGCGTACTGTTGTGAATTATACGTAGGACCAATCATGTTAAGACAGTTGAGGAAATGAATGTATGATCGAGACGTCCTGGGTGTGACGCCGGAGTTTGAGGATGGTGTTACAACATTTTTAGAATGGGCCTAATCTCAGCGTGCATATATGGACGGGGACAAGATTAAGTATCCCTGCCGGAAGTGCAAAAATGAACGGTTCAAATACCAGACGAGGTAAATTTTGATTTGTGTATGAAAGAGTTTATGCTAGAGTATTACAATTAGACTTCGCATGGTGAAGAGAGGGTGCAGGAATACTTTGAAGCATTGACAGCGCCCCCTGTGCAGTAGCAGCAAACGCCACCCGTTCAGGAGGAGGGCAGTTCGCATTGGGATGATGCGGCTCAGATGGATTGGGCGCAGAGGATGATATTCGATGCGGCCGGGCCATCATTCTGGTCTTCGTACAACTAGGAGGGACCGACTGATGATGGTACTCGGTATTGTCCATCTGATGTGGGTCCTAGTTCATATTACGATTCGGGGCCCTATGATTATGTGTCTGGCTTGTCCGACCGTTTTTTTGATGTAGTTCATGTTGCGTATCAACCATTGTGGAACGGCTGCACAACCTCTCAGGTGGCGTCAATTGTCTCTTTGGTGAATATCAAGGCCGAAGGTAGTTTTTTCGAGCATACATATGATCGGTTATGCCAGTGGGCTGATACTGTAATGCCCCGCGATTACACTTTCCCCGCCGATTATTACAATAGAAGAAATTGATGAGAGAATCGGGTTCACTAGTTCAGAAGATTGATGCTTGCAAAAATGGTTGCATGTTGTACTGGAAGGACGATATTGATTTGGAATATTGCAAGTTCTATGCAGACGCTAGGTACAAGCCCACCAGGGACAAAAATCCTAAATGCAAGAAGTCCCCGTATGCCATTCTTAGGTATCTATCGATTGCCCCTCGGCTGCAGATGTTGTATGCGTCGGAGGCCACAGCAGAGCATATGACTGGCATGCGAGCCATCAAACTGAGGAAGGATCCATGTGTCATCCGTCCGATGCAGAGGCTTGGAAGCATTTTGACCGGACGTATCCTGATTTTGCAGCTGAGCCGAGGAATGTTAGACTTGGGTTGTGCACGGATGGGTTTACACCACACGACCAATATGGTAAAACTTACTCATGTTGGCCCGTGATATTTACACCGTACAATCTCCCACCAGGAATGTGCATGAAGTCTGAGTATATGTTCCTAACAATGGTGATCCCTGGCCCATCGAATCCTAAACGTCTTATCGATGTCTACTTGGAGCGGTTGATCGAGGAGTTGCAGAATTTATGGCATGTGGGTGTACGTACGCATGATACTGCGACAAACCAGGCATTCATGATGCATGCCGCATTGATGTAGACAGTGAACGACCTTCCTGTTTATGGGATGGAGTCTGGATGGAGTACCGCTGGTGTTATGAGGTGTCCAGTTTGTATGGAGGACACACGGGCATTCTATTTACAGCACGGTCGGAAGGCATGCTATTTTGAGTGCCACAGGCAATTCCTACCACCAGTTCATCCTTATTGCAGGAACAAGAAAGCCTTCACTATAAATCGAATGGAGAGGAAGGTTGCACGTCCGAGGCTGACTAGAGAACAAATCTGAACCCGTGTCGATGCGTTTAGTGTGGCTGTCGAACAATCGTTGAGTGAACCGGAAGGCTACGGTGTCGACCATAAGTGGACGAAGAAAAGCAAATTCTGGGAGCTTGAATACTAGGGGGCGCATCTGATACGACACAATCTTGATGTCATGCATATTGAGAAGAATGTGTTCGATAATATATTCAATACTGTGATGGACATCAAGGCGATAAAATTTGAATGCACGGAAGGATCTGAAGATCATATGTAATCAGTTGGAGCTTGAGGTGGACGAAAGGAGACCGAACGTGATGCCCAAGGCGGTATATACACTGACGAAGGAGCAAAAGAAGAAGATATATGAATGGATTCGTTGTCTTAGGTTTTCTGATGGGTATGCCTCTAACTTGGCCCGTTGCGTCGACCTGAAGGAGTTGATGATGCACGGCATGAAGAGCCATGATTGTCATGTATTCATGTAGAAATTGATTCGGGTTGCCTTCCGTGAAATGCTTCCAGAGCACGTGTGGGGGGGCCTTGATGGAAGTGAGCCTTCTGTTCCAAATCCTATGCTCAACAACACTAGATGTGGCCAAGGTAAAAGAATTGGAAGATAGTGTAGCCGTCATCCTGTGCGACCTCGAGAAAATTTTTTCTCCTTCTTTTTTCGACTCAATGGAGCATCTAATTATTCACCTTCTATATGAGGCGTGTGTTGGGGGACCCGTGCAATATAGGTGAGCCATGATTGTCATGTATTCATGTAGAAATTGATTCCGGTTGCCTTTCGTGAAATGCTTCCAGAGCACGTGTGGGGGGCCTTGATGGAAGTGAGCCTTCTGTTCTAAATCCTATTCTCAACAACACTAGATGTGGCCAAGGTAAAAGAATTGGAAGATAGTGTAGCCGTCATCCTGTGCAACCTCGAGAAAATTTTTTCTCCTTCTATTTTCAACTCAATGGAGCATCTAAATGTTCACCTTCTATATGAGGCGTGTGTTGGGGGACCCGTGCAATATAGGTGGATGTACCCATTTGAAATGTAATTAAATAAATACTGTTAAATATATATTTATTATTTGCATTTTAATAAATAGTCGTATGAATAGATTCCTACACTATTTGAAGAAAAAAGTGAAAAACAAAGCACACGTCGAGGCATCAATTGTAGAGCCTTATATTGTCGAAGAAATCGGGCTTTTCTCCTCTCACTACTTCGAACCGCACATTCTCTGCAAGCGAAACAGACCCAGTTGGAATGATGATCTCACGAGCAACGACGATCGAATAGTTCGGTCCATTTTCAATTACCCAGGCCGAGCAAGTGGAGCCTCGAAGAAGAGATGGCTGAGCGGTGAGGACCTTCATGCTATCGAGACATACGTCTTATGTAATTAAGTCACCGTCGTAAGTGACTCATTTCAATTTCAATTACATGTATATTTATAACTATCAGTTTTACTATAACAGGTCATTCTTGAATGAACTGTTCGAGCAACACAATTCGGAGGACCCGATAATTGATCAACTAGTGGTGACCCAATTCAAGGATTAGTTCAAGGGTCGTGTAAGTATATCATCGATTTCTTGTAAATGTGATATGCTCATTAATTTGTAATCAATTATTTCAATTGCTATATATATGATTAATTGCAGGTGAAACCCGAATTGAATCACACAAACGACGAATTATTGAAGTTGCATTATTAAGGGCCAAGAGCAGAAGTGACGACATGCCTGTCTTACTTTGTCAATGGCTTCAATTTCCACACTGAACGTCACAATGTCGGGAAGTCAACAATGAATTGTGGTGTTTGTGTCAAAAACTCATCACATACAGACACGGATGTTAACTTCTATGGAATTTTGGAAGAGATAATTCAGCTTGATTACCCACTAATTCCAAACATGCACATTGTACTATTTAATTGTCGTTGGGTCGATCCGGTCAGAGGCATGAAGATACACCCTCGTTATCACATCGTTGATGTCAACTTCAAAAAGGTCTACCAAAAGAATGAACCATTCATACTGGCACAACAAGCAGTACAAGTCTACTACGCGGATTACCCGAGCATGAAGAGGGACAAAGTTGACTGGAAAACTGTTTGCAAAAGCAAGGCTCGAAGAGTAATCAATGACTCGCGATGGACCGAGGTCGCCTATCAGATGGATGAAGTCATACCTAATCCAAATGTTGTAATAGATAACCAAACCTTTGAACTGCATGACCCAACGAGAACACAATTGGTTGTTGATCATGGAGCATGGCCATCGCGCTCGCCAGACAGTGAATCCGAAGATGAAGATGAAGATAGCTTTGACGAGGCTAAGTCCAATGAAGAGACTTATTGAATTTTCAAAAAAAAATTCAAAAAAATTTCTGTAATTTTTTTATTACAGTTATTGTAAAAATTGTATTCCACAGATGTATTTTGATTATTCTAAGAAATCAGAATAAATTTTAAAAATAGGAACGGATATTTTATTCTAACAACCATTCCTAATACAGGTACAACTATTTGAATAGGTGCCAAACAACAAAAATGTAGAAAATTTGAATTAGGAACGGTCCAAATTTATCAGGACCGTTCCTATTTAAGGTACAATTTTTCAAATATGACGGCTAATTAAAAAAATGAGAGAAATTTGAATTACGAACGGTCCTAATTTATCAGGACCGTTCCTATTTAAGGTACAATTGTTCAAATATGGCGGCTAATTAAAAAAAATGAGAGAAATTTGAATAAGGAACGGTCGTTGAAAACCTACAACCGTTCCAAACTGAAATCCAATATTTCGTTTTGGCGCCCAATGGGAAATTCTACTATTGGACCGGTCAGTTTATATATGACCGTTCCAAATGTCATAGGAACGGTAAATACGTGCGTGCATTAAAACAACATCATTCTTTCCATTAGGAATGGTATTGGGAACACCATGTCTATTAGGTGATCGTTCCTAGTATTAAATTCCAACCAATTGGTCCGATATCTCAACATCCGTCAGCCGGATTGACACCATTTTTTAACACATACAAGATTATGGATATGAATTGATGTCCAATGGTCGGATTTTCAATCAGCAACCCGGATTTAAGGATGCATCTATTTTTCTTACAATGAATACTGACCGGATACGATATCTCGAGAACCGCATATCAAAATTCCGCAAAACTACATATAATGAATAATTTTGTATGATAAATCATATCTAATGGTTTGATTAGAATTTTGACGGTCTGATTATGTTGTGCAGTACAACAACATAGGATCCTAGTTACATCTGTGAAATACTAACAAACCTAAATATACAAATATACTTCATATTCTGAACGTGTGTGTATATTGCAGAAATTATTATGTAATTTGAATTTTTTGTAAATATCCAATTGTGTACCTTTATTCAATCATATGAGTGTTTGGAAAGTGTTTTTCTTAATTTATAGTTATTATGTAAAAAGATAAAAAAAAATATATATTGCAATACATATAGGAACGGATGGACATGCAATTAGGAACGGTTGGTATGTTCGTGCTCCCAAACAGCATCGTTTCTCTCTTTAGGAACGGGGTTAGGTACATATTTTTTATTAACCTACCGTTCCTATTAGTACAATTCCAAGTACTAAGTATTTGAAATTGATATTGGAACGGTAGTTTGTAATTTAGGACCGGTTGCATTTGGGAACGGTTTTGGGATCAGCCTTACTACTAAGTGACCGTTCCTATTTAGGTCAACATCAGCATAAGGTATCAAAACGACATCGTCTTAAGGAGAATACGACGTCGTTTTTTGTGTTTGGACCGGCAATAGGAACGGTCGTCTAGAATACGACCGTTCCAAAAAGTTATATAACTTGGCCCCTTGGCTATTTTTTTCTCACTTTGCAAATTCACTCTCTCTCACTCTCTCTCTCTCTCTCTCTCTCTCTCTCGCTGGTACTCTCTCTCGATGGTACTCTCTCTCTCTCACTCTCTCACCTGCTCGTGTTACCGCCTCCTGCCGTCTGCTCCTGTTACTCCCTCCCGCCACCACCTGCACCACTACTAAGTAGGGTTTTATAAACCCCTTTTTTTTCGGTTTTGCATTTTCTGAAAAATGCATGATCGGAAAATGCATTTTTTTTTGTTGTTTTGCATTTTCTGTAATTTGTTTCATACTCTGTAATTTGTTATATTTCTGCAATTTTCTGTAAATTTCTGTAATTTTTTGCTTTTTTTTGGCAATTTCTGTAAATGTAATTAGTGTTATAAATGTTAATGTTATTTATTTGTTTATTTCTGTAAATGTAAATGTTTTGTACAAATGAATGTTAATTTTTGTAAATGTTGATATATTTTAATTTTTGTAATTTTCTGGCATTTTTCACATTTTTGCTGTAATTAGTGTTGTTAATTAGTGATGGAATTTTCTGTAATATATGGAATTTCTGTAATTGTTGGGTATAGGATAATTATGAAATTTGGTGAAAATACATAATAAATTTCATGTATACAATTGTGAAAAAAAATCTAAAAATTCTATAATTTTTTATGAAAATAAAACTGTAATTTACAAATTTTTTAAACTTTTCTATAATTTTTATATCATTTTGGTCAATTTTCTGCAATTTCATAAAATTTAGGTAATTTAGTGTAATTTATGAAAATTTTGGTCATTTTCTGTATTTTACATAAATTTGGGTAATTTTCTGTAATTTGTGAAAATTTTGGTAATTTGCTGAGATTTATGAAAATTTTTTGGTAATTTTCTGTAATTTGTCAAAATTTTGGTAATTTTCTGAAATTTAAGAAAATTGGGGTAATTTTCTGTAATTTGGGAAATTTTATGAAATTTTTTGAAAATTTTGGGTAATTTTCTGTCATTTGTTAAAATTTTGGTAATTTTATGAATTTTATGAAAATTGGGGTAATTTTTTGTAATTTATCAAAAATTTGTTAATTTTCGGTAATTTAAGAAAATTTTAGTAATTTTCTGTAATTTGTGAAAAAATTTGTTAATTTCATGAAATTTTAGTAAATTTGGGTAATTTTATGTAATATTCTGTAAGGATATAGGCAAATATTAGTATTTAGTATAAATATATAGGAAAATACAAGGACTTAGTGCAATTTTAGGGTCAAATTTTGGAATTTAGTATAAATATATAGAAAAATAGAAGAATTTAGTGCAATTTTAGGATCAAATTTTTGGGATTTAGTGTAATTAACCATCAATTTTGGGTTCTCATATACATTTTAGGAAATAATATTAGGATTTAGTAAACATTGTAGGAAAAATTGGGATTCATTATCCAATTATTAATTTAAAAAATTAAAAAAATTCACACGACTAATATTTTTTTAAAAAAATTGTAGATCATGTTTGGCCGGGATTTTCCACCTCGAGGAGGTGGACGTGGTCGTGGCCGCGGGTCCAGGCTCACCAGCTATACCACCGGCCGGTGTTGCTTCCCAGGATGGGGAAGTAGTGTTCCGACCACCACCACCACCACCACCAGCAGAGTAGGCACCCGCACCACCTGCGTTGGATCAGCAGCTCGGTGCGTCTACCACCACGCCGGATCAGCAGCCCGGACCATCCACTACCGCACCGGCGGTCGATCCGGCCCGTCTATGGGCTGCCCCACCACCACCACCCCACCGACCCCACCACTCCCACCACCATCCGTGGGGATCCTGCTCCTGAATTAGAGGGCTCGGTGGCGCAGACCGAGCAGCAGATGTGGCTGGCTTGCGTCGGGGGCAAGAACAAGGGTCGAGTATTCGGTCTTGGTTCTGAGGCCCTGGGTCTCAGCCAGAGCTTTACCTCGCCATCACCACCGCCACCGCCACCGCCCGCGCCAGAGCCAGGGCCTTCGTCAAACATGGAGGGTTGGATGGTCCACCTCAAGGAGATGATGATGGACCTGATGGGCATGATGAAGGTCATGCAGACAGTCACTCCAACGCCGGCCCGTCACGGCCTCCAAGAGGCCCCACCCTTCCAGACATTGACGAGATGGACGAGGCTGATGGGACGAGGAGTAGATTATGATTTTTTTTTTGTAATTAAATTGGATAATATTCGTATTTAATATAATTTTTATTTCTAAATTATGCATTTTTTCATATTTAAATATTAATTATAAAATCAAAATATTATTAATAATTTAATTTATATTTAAATGATAATAATTATTACTATAAAAAAACTAATACTTCATTAGTTAGGAACGGTACTTTAGACTGCCCATGAGCGCCAAATACCGTTCCAATATTTGACTGTTTTAAACCATTTATCGTTTTCATAAGATGGGTCGTACCGTGCCTACATGTATTTCAAAATTAATTCTTTCGTGGTTAGGCTTTCGTTCTAAAAAAAATACCAAAAATCGGTCCAAAGTAGTATTCCAAAGTTGGAGTGCTAAAACCGTTCCTGAGTTTCGCGACAAAATATATTCCAGTTGCCGATCCTAATCTATACAACTTACCGTTCCTACTTCTATTCCAGATACCATGCTAAATTGTATCTACAACATAAGGTGACAATTCCAAAAATGTGTTCTAACTACCGTTCCTACTTGCGCGATTTAATTTCGATGCTACCGTTCCTAAAGTTTATATGGTGTTCCAGATGCAAAAATTATAAATTTATACGTACAAAGGTAATTAGGAACGGTACACAGAAAATATGCCAAAAAATTGTTCCCAAATAGGAACGGTGTCTTCATTACCGTTCCTAATTGTTAGGATCGCCTCTTATTGCCACGGATTGCCTCCCATTCCTCAACCATTCGTAACGACAGTCCAAAAGGATACAATGAACTATTTACCGTTCTAAAAATTAAAAAAACCGTTCTTGTTACCGTTTCAATTCCCGCATTTTTTTGTAGTGTCTTGTAGATTCAGTCGTCGCAACAAACCAGGAATTATTATGGTTGCTCTTGCACACATTGGTGGATCTAACCACATGAAAAACCCGCATCCATCTCTACCTCTCCTCGAAGAAAAAGTATAAAACCTTCTACCTGGATTGTCACTTGTCCATGAGGTCTGCAAAAAGGCAAATTTGTGACAATAGCATTCAATTTTTGAAGAATTTTGAGACGTTTGTGACATTGAAAGTGAGAGTAAAGATTTAATTTTTGGCGGCCAAGAAATTGAGGGAGAATAATTTGTGGCTATTTTACATATATAATGGGCCAAAGTGAGAAAAAATGATGGTTGGCGTCAGTTTTTCCCTCCAGAAATCAGCAGTAATGACCAAAGGGCATTTTTCTTTTGCGTCAACGCAGCAGACTAACGGCACGTGGTTAAAAGATATCGAAACAGAACTAACAGTGTCAAAAAATTAGGTTTTTTGGTATTAAAAAGTGTCGAGCACGTAAAGCTCGGGACCAAAAGTGAGAATGAGGCTATCCTATGGGACCAAAAGTGAGATTTTGCTAAATATAATTACGACTAATAAAACTATAAAATTTATTATCGTGAAGAATAATTTATTTATCACCAAAAATGAGGTAAATGCTTTTTTGGTCCCGTAAGACTAGGACATTATTTGTTTTGGTACCACAACTTAGGTAGGTGGTTGTTTTAGTCCCATAAAATATGTTTTTCATTTTTTTTTTTTCCCAATTTTAGTTTTTTTGTCCCAAAATATCATGTCCCGATGGGACTAAAAAAACTAAAATTGGGACCAAAAAAACTAAAAAACGTGACATTTGGGGACCAAAAAATTGAAAACGTGTTTTATGGAACTAAAACAACCACCTAACTAAGTTGTCGTACCAAAATAAATAATCCCTTAATTTTACGGGACCAAAAGAATATTTTGCCCCACCAAAAATATATAATTAGTGACATTATTAATTAAAATTCTCCTTTGAATTTTCTTGTCGCTAATCTTTCTTTTCTTTTTTCCTTTTTTTTTTTAGTGTGCTCATATTAACAAACGAAATTTAAACAAGGACCAATAACTAATTATTAGAGATAATCCTCTTGATGTTATAAACTTAGAAAAATTCTAAGTTTATTGGCCTTTCACTCCTAACTATATATGAGAAAGACAAGAATAAAATTCTCTCCAAAACTACTAATCTTATATTTCCAAAGCTCTCTTACAAATGAATTACATGGTGGTATTTATAGCCACCAAAATGGTGTTACAAACTAAAATATTAAATAAATATAATTACAACATAATGGGAGATTTACAATAGGTTAGAGATATTATGAGGAAAATACCAAGGAGTGTGTGCATTCATACATAATAATAATATGTACTTAAAATATTTATAATACTCCCCTTGAATGCGCACATCTTATTATATACGTCCTGCCTCGTTAAAAACCTTGCCTGAAAAAACCCAATGGGACAAAAACCAAGACAAAAAAAAAAAGAGTACAGTTGTATAATCTCCCCCTCAATTCGGGCAAATATCTTTCAGACGTCGCATGCCAATATTATGTACGAGCTGCTTGAACACTTTTGTTGGTAATGACTTCGTAAATAAATCTGCTAAGTTCTGACTTGATGGAATTTGTTTAACATCAACTTTGCCTTCCACTTGAAGATCATGAGTGGAGAAAAATTTTGGTGATATGTGCTTGGTTCTATCACCTTTAATATATCCTTCCTTGACTTGGGCGATACAAGCCGCATTATATTCATATATTACTGTGGGACGTTTCTCAATTGATTCTAGTCCACATGATTCATGAACATAATGTATCAGTGACCTAAGTCATACACATTCACGCCCAGCCTCATATAGTGCAATTAACTCTGCATGATTTGACGAGGTGGCTACCAAAGTTTGTTTGGTTGAACGCCATGAAATAGTCGTTCCGCCATACATGAATAAATATCCAGATTGAGATATGGCTTTATGCGGATCAAATAAATATCCCGCATCTGAATAACCAACTAAATTGGTTGCTTTGGCATCATTATGCCGTTCAAAAAATAGTCCCATATCACTTGTTCCACGCAAGTAGCGCAGAATGTGTTTGACACCATTCCAGTGTCTCTTTGTTGGTGTTGAACTATATCTTGCTAGTAGATTAACTGAAAAAGCTATATCTGGTCTGGTATTATTAGGAAGATACATCAATGCACCGATTACACTGAGATATGGTACTTCTGGACCAAAAATCTCATCATTATCTACTCGAGGACGAAAATGATCCTTTTTAACATCAAGTGATCGAACTACCATAGGTGTACTTAACGGATGAGCGTTGTTCATATGAAAACGTTTAAGGACCTTTTCTGTATAGTTTGATTGATGAATGAAAATTCTACCTTTAGTATGTTCGAACTGCAGGCCGAGACAATACTTTGTGGTACCTGAATCTTTCATCTCAAACTCACTTTTTAAGTAATCAGTTGCATGTCGAATCTCTTCAGGAGATCCAATGATATTCAAATCATCAACATACACAGCTATGATTACAAATCCCGACTTTGTCCTCTTTATGAATAAGCATGGACTTATTTGATTATTACAAAATCCTTTATTTATTAAATACTCACTAAGACGATTGTACCACATACGTCCTGATTGTTTAAGTCCATACAAGGACCTTTTCAATTTGATGGAGTACATATGACAGGGTTTTGACTTCAATGCTTCAGGCATTTTCAATCCTTCTGGGACTTCTCATGTATATATCTGTATCCAATGACCCATACAGATATGCAGTGACCACATCCATGAGCTGCATTTGCAGTTGTTCAATTACTGCTAAACTGATTAGAAACCTAAGTGTGGTTGCATCCACTACAGGTGAATACGTTGCAGTATAATCAATTCCTGGCTTTTGAGTAAAGCCTTGGGCCACAAGTCTAGCTTTATACCGTACAACTTCATTTCGTTCATTTCTTTTTCGTACAAACACCTACTTATAGCCAACTGGCTTGACACCTTTTGGTGTTGGAGTTATAAGTCCAAATACTTCTCGCTTATTCAGCGAATCAAGCTCAACTTGTATTGCCTCCTTCCAACTTTTTCAATCATTTCGGTGTCTACATTCCTCCATAGTTTGAGGATCATTATCATCTTCGTCCATAATTACGACGGCTACAAAATAAGCAAAAATCTCATCGATTTCAACTTCATTTCTATACCAACCGAAACTATTGTGAGCATAACTAATAGACATCTCATAATTATCTTCGAAATCTTGCTCATTGCGTTCAAATTCTTTAGGTAAAATCACTTCAGGGATTTTATCCTTAGAGACATTACCAGTGGCCACATCAATATCATTATTAATTGAGACAACATGTTCTTTCCTCTTTCGAGGATTTACATCTTTAGATCCAAGTGGTTTACCACGCTTCCGGCTTATTTGTGACTCAGATGCCTTTGATTGATTTAGAGTCGCTTCAGGGACTTCTAAACGAGCTGGAATATTTTCAACTGGAATATGTGATTTTGTGACCCTTTTGGTATCTGTAAATGCATCTGGTAGCCTATTCGCAACACTTTGCAAATGTATAATCCGTTGAACTTCAAGTTCAGTGTCATTCGTCCTCGGATCCATAAAAGACATAGATGGTACATCCCATGCAATATTTTTCTTTATAATTCCCTTATCTTCTCCCCCTAAAGCCAAGAATATTGTCTCATCAAAATGACAATCTAAGTACCTAGCAGTAAATTGATCACCGGTCATTGGTTCAAGGTATTTAATAATTGATAGGGACGCAAACCCAACATAAATTCCCAGTCTCCTTTGTGGGCCTATTTTAGTTCGTTGAGGATAAGGTATCGGGACATACACCGCGCAGCCAAATACTTTTAAATGAGAAATACTTGGTTCTCTTCCAGAGACCAATTGTAATGAGAAAAATATGTGGTAAGTGGTGGGTCTGAGTCGAATTAAACTCGCTGCATGCAAAATTGCATGACCCCATGCCGATGAAGGCAATTTCGACCGCATCAGCAATGGTCTAGCTATTAGCTGTAACCGCTTAATTAACGACTCAGCCAGGCCGTTTTGAGTATGTACATGAGCAACTGGATGCTCCACAGTTATCCCAATGGATTGACAATAATCATTGAAGGACTTAGAAGTAAATTCTCCCGCATTATCTAACCTGATCCTTTTATAGGATAATCAGGAAAATGAGCTCTCAATTTAATAATTTGAGCTAGAAGTCTTGCAAATGCAACATTTCGTGTTGATAGCAAGCTTACATGTGACCAACGCGTTGATGCATCAATTAACACCATAAAGTACTTAAATGGTCCACATGACGGTGTTATTGATCCACATATGTCTCCTTGAATTCGTTCAAGAAACATGGGGGATTCTAAATTCACTTTTGTCGTAAACGACTTTGTAATTAATTTTCCAAGAGACAAGTCGTACATGTAAAATCACTTTTAGTAAGGAACTTCAGACCCTTTAGTGGGTGTCCATGTGAATTTTCAATGATCCTATGAATCATTGTTTTACCAGGATGACCAAGTCTATCATGCCACAAAGTAAAAATACGTTGATCGACTAACTTCGGGTTAGTGATACTGTGTGTTTCAATGGAGCTTATCACTGTGCCATATAAACCAGGTGTATATGTTCTTATCCTTTCTAAGACTTGCTTCTGGCCAGTCTTAAATGATGTAAGGCATGAATATTCGATGTCATCTTTATTCATGGTTTCAATATGAAAACCATTTTGTCGAATATCCTTGAAACTCAATAGGTTCCTTTGTGATTTACTAGAATATAAGGCATCATTTATATGCAATCTTGTTCCTTCAAGTAACAAGATAGTGGCTCTTCCGGAGCCTTCAATAAGATTACTAACACCTGAAATAGTACTCACGCTGGTTTTTGTCATTAACAAGTTTGAGAAAAATTTCCCGTTTCTTAGAATCGGATGCATAATGACACTATCAACAAGACAATGTTCCTTGTCATTGAGATTTGTAATGTCTTTATCCATTCTATATAAAACAAATAAACATAGAATAAGTAAAGCAAATACGTCATTCATAAAATGTAAAAGCATTACAATGATAAAAGAAATACCAAAACATACTAAAATAAACATTACTGAATAACAAGAAACTATGCCAATAACACATGTATATCTAATCAAGAATCATGTTGAAATCCTCAGGAATGTCTCCAAACTTTAGAGGAAGCTCAGGGAGATCTTTGTCATCATTTTCAATGGACTGAAAAAAAAATCAGATGCATCTATGTGGGTATTGTCTGAGATTCCTGCCTCAGCAAAATTAGTCTCAACTTCTTTACCCTTCGCTTTCAAAGAAGCATGTACAATTTAACTAGGTGTTGTGCCGTACGACAGGTACGAGACCAATGTCCTGACATTCCACATCTATGACAAATATCTCCATTTATAGGTTTCTCTGGTTGATTCATTGCCTTATTCCCATTGTTTTTCTGAATGCTGGGATTAATTCATGTATTACCACGACTACGACCATTACCGTGGCCACGACCGCCATGACCACGACCACGTCCAGTAGAATGGTCGCGTGGTGAGCCATGGTGTCGACCACGCCCCTTTCTCGAAGAAGTAGCATTTGCTTCAGGAAATACAGCTGAATTTTCTGGGAATGGTTTAGAACCAGTGGGTCGTGTCTGATGATTGTTCAACAAAAGTTGATTATTTTCTTCTGCAACAAGTAGGCATGAAATCAACTCTGAGTAGGTTGTGAACCCACGTTCCCTGTACTACTGCTGGAGTACAAGGTTAGATGCATGAAAAGTAGAAAATGTTTTTTCTAACATTTGTTCATCTGACACATCTTCTCCACATAATCGAAGTTTTGATACAATTCGAAACATCTCAGAATTGTATTCAGCGACTGTTTTGAAATCTTGCAATCTCAATTGTATCCACTCATATCTTGCACGTGGTAGTATTACAGTCTTTTGATGGTCAAATCGATCCTTTAAACTCTTCCAGAGTTCAAAAGGGCTTTTAACTGTCAGATATTGAGACTTCAGGCTCTCGTGAAGATGATGACAAAGTAAAATCATTGCTTTAGCACAATCTTGTTCAGAAGCATTAGTATTTTATGTTATTGTTTCTCCCAAGTTATTACTCGCTAAATGCAATTCGGCGTCAAGGACCCATGATAGATAGTTTATTCCAGAAACATTAAGAGCAATGAAATCCAATTTCGTGAGATTGGCCATTTATCTACAATAAGTTAATATGCACTTTAGCAAAATATTCAACATATACATGTAAGGGGAATCAAATGTATTATACATACATATGAACTAAAAGTGACATATAAGTTGTTAACTATATTAAAAATTAAGTTTGATTTAAATATCAAAGAATCAAATACTTTTAAATAAATAAATGAAGAAGCTTGGGGCTTCTCAAACAAGCCATTATCTCAAATCACTTCAGGTGAAAAATCAATAGTTATGTTTTTAATCATCGCTTCGGGGATGATAATGCAAATAATTGGTATCGAATATTTCACCTATTGCTAGAGGTAATTTACTCATTGCTCACTTCGGGAAGCAATGAAATTTTATAATACACATCCAATTCAGGGGATGAAATTAAGTATTATATGTCCACTTCAGGGGACAATAAAATGTATAGAATATGATTATTCGTATCTAATTATTGAAAATGCAAGAATAAAAATAACTATGATATTGTAGAAGTAAACGTATAAGGAATAAGAATTATACGTATAGAAAATTGACATTTTACTTTGATCGAGCGTAATGTCGTGCTGATAACGTGTTATAAACTTAGAAAACTTCTAAGTTTATTGGCCTTTTAGTCCTAACTATATATGAGAAAGACAAGAATAAAATTCTCTCCAAAACTACTAATCTTATATTTTCCAAAGCTCTCTTACAAATGAATTACATGGTGGTATTTATAGGCCTCCAAAATATTGTTACAAACTAAAATATTAAATAAATATAATTATAACATAATGGGGAATTAAAAAAGATTAGAGATATTATGAGGAAAATACCAAGAAGTATGTGCATTCATACATAATAATAATAATATGTAATTAAAATATTTACAATACTTGATTATTATTCCCAAAAGAACAAGACACTATAACAAAATTACCTCAGTCCCTGTTCTAGTTAACCAAATGTAGAGTACTAACAATATTCAGAATCTAAAGAAACCGAATATCTATATATTTATATGTACTATTTATTAAACAATCAACATAAAATATTTAATTTCCGTGCTTTTATTTTCCTGCAATTCGCCGACGTAGGTATCAATTCTGCGATCGATCATGACAGCAGCTAGCCACGCAACCACAATGCTCTATCGACTTGCTGGCCTCTGAGTGACAACAGCCATTGCATTATCGACGGTCCTCGTCAACTGGGTGGCGTATTTGCTGAGTTCGGAGTTCAGTCCAAACTCATGAATGGCGTCCCTACAGTCACGTCTTAAAGCCGCACTGAGATGGCTTTGGGCGGTGCCCATGTCTTTGGCCCTCAATGCCGCGATGGTCTCCTCAATGTCCGAAATGGTCCCGTCGAAATCCTCGGTGCATGTCTGCACAACCTCATTCTTGACATTGGACGACAGTTGGCTTATTCCCGGCATCACTGTCGGAATCATCGCCTTGACGCGCTTAGCCTCCGCCAGGGCCGATTGTAGGGCGTTAAACATCGCGCTGTCCAGTGTGGTCGCACCCTTCACCATCTGAGTGCACGTCGGCCTGTAGGTAGCGTGGATGCAGAATGGGTTCACGCCGGCGAATTTGGCCTCCGCGAAAGGACCCAGGGCGGCGCCGAGAAGGAGAAGAGCGGCCGCGGCCGCGAAGAGATATCTGAAGCTTGTTGGAGCCATTTTCCACGTCTGTATTTATTTGAGCTTTATGTTGGCTCTTGCAAGCTGTTCTTAGTTCTTTTGCTCCTCTCTCTCAGTCCACCCGCAGAACCTTTTCTTTTTTTTTTTTGGGTTTTTTTCTTGTGTTAATTACTCAGTCACATCTTGGAAAGAAGAGATTGGGTTCTTTAAAACCTGATTTTGGTCATTTGTTTCCGGTGGTTTTCCTTTTTTGTAGGCAAGTTATTGGCCTTCATCGATCCTTCTCAAACAACCTAAGATTTGAGCTTGATTTTAGGCCTAGTTTTGACCCAAGTATGGGGCTTCACGGTTACGTTCATGTTAAATTCTATACTCGTTCAAATTATGTATTGTTGAATTATGGGCAAAATGTCATGTGTTGTAAGATTATGGCATTATTTGTTTTGGTATCATAACTTAGTTAGGTGGTTGTTTTAGTCCCATAAAATACGTTTTTCAAATTTTTTGGTCCCAAAATGTTGGGACCAAAAAAAACTGAAAAATGTGTTTTTATGGGACTAACACAACGACCTACTTAAGTTGTACATGATTTTTTAGGACCAAAAAAACTAAAAAACATGTTTTATAGGACTAAAACAGCTACCTACCTAAGTTATTGTACCAAAACAAATAATACCTTAATCTTACGGGACCAAAACAACATTTTACCTGTTGAATAACACATTACATCGCCATCATATATTGACCCAATTGATTTATGTACGATTTTCATTAACTAAATTATATTTTTAGTCTAAGGTAGGGTTCAATGCATTAACTACGATTAAATAAAAAATTGATATAAAATTAGTTTTTCCACCATGAAAAATTTATTTATCACGATTAAAAGTCGTGGTAAAAACATTAGCCATGGCTTTTAGCCGTGACAAATGTTTCTACCATTGCGTGGTCGTGGTGAATAATTATTTACTATAATTATTTACTATTAATCATGACAATTAATCTTGATTAAATGTTATAGTTTTGTTGTTATTCATATGCAAACAAGACAATATAAACACAAACATAAAATATAATTATTAAAAGATAAATTTGAATATAGCATGCAAATTGAAGACAAATTAGTGTATATTCTGTGTTATATATATATATATATATATATTAAAATGTTTTAGATGTACATAAAATAAAATAAAGTTATTCTTGGATTATGTAAGACAAATTAAGCTAAAGTTCTAAAAGCATAGTTCGTCTAAACATAAGAACCTACGCTGCACTTCACTTTAATGTAATTAACCAATCCATTGTTAGGTGGGCCCAATTCAGAGCCCATTTGAAAATGTTCCACATAGTATGTTTAATTTCCAGCTTGGATCGGCTAATCAGATCGATAAAATAATGATCGGTCTATAAAATAGTTCGATTCAATTCATAAAATCGGACTAGTCTCGAAATTATTTTATTTTTTGAAAATTGCTCTCAGTTAACCCGATCCCAGATCAAGTGAACCACCAATTCATAAACTTTTATCAAATTTTCAAAAATTAATGCAATTTAAAATTTAAACCATGACATTTCACCTGAAAATTGAGACCCTCTCCTCATTCGGTTGTGAAATGTTGCCAGCCTCACTTGGCCCCTTGGTCCGCGGTTCGGTGAGTGATTATCACTCGCTTTTCTCAATTGTTACATGCTTTCTTGATTCAACCATGACTATTGTGTCTTTGCTCTTACAAAATGAATTTAGCTTTTTTGTTTTCCGATCCAAAATAAAACTATGTTCATTTTGTAGGGTTTTGTTTATTTTCTTTCACTTTTTAATATATTTTGAAAGACACGAGAGATAATCATAACTCGTTATATATTTATTTCAAATACGATCTAATGATCATAATTCGTTACATATTCATTTCAGACACATATGGTGCCCATAGTTCATTTCGTATTTCTCTTTTACACCACTAAATGTATTTAAACCTGTACGGTGTTAGTTGACACGTCCGTGCATTTAAAATATTAGAAAAAATCAATATTAGTACTTGAAAATATATTGTTAAGTATATAAAGAAAATGATAAATGATGGAGTGATTCTATGATCTTTTAAAAATAAACTCTTATTTGATTTGTATATACATATCTGCAACGGTTTCAGAAAAAGGAATAGTGATGATTTTCGTCTCCTCATCCATCACTTTTTGAGCTGTTTTATGCTTTCTTCTCTCCTCACTTGTGTTTATTCAATATTGATTATATATATTTAATTATACAAAAATTTTGATTGCAAACGTAATATAAAAGAGATAGAGAAGAAATTGAAGGGCTATATGTTGTCGCTTGATCTTCTCTTTCTCTGTGCATGGTGTCAGAATTTTTTTCCTTTTCTATTCTGCTTTTAAAATTAGATAAACATTATATCTGACACGTTCTTTCTAAAGTATTTTAAACAAATATTATACTCGGTGTGTCCTTTTTTGACATGCTTTGGACTCATATATAATAGCTATTATAACAACATATTTCCCATGTGTTAAAACTGTACGATTTTCGCACGTGTTGAAAAATCTGCCATACGTGCATCCAAATAAGTTGATTTTTTTCCTATTAGCATACAAAAATATTTGGCTAAATTACAAATAATCATTCTACTAATCCTATGTATATTACATTAAACTCAATATCCAAAACGTACATAATACAATACCATTATTAGGAGTTGTATTTGACAAGTCTGCTCGCCTAGAAAAATCCCCACTATAAGATAGAATTTTACTAAATGTGTAATGAATGATGATTGTTGGAGATGAATATGAGTATTTCCCATGCAACATTAAATTCAAAAACAAAGGGGAACACACACGTTGAGACGGTGACAGGTGAATGCATTAATTGTTTATTGTATACTTGCAAGCTTCTGCCACTAACCATGAATATACCATTCAGCTGCGCATACAATATATTAATGCAAACAACCCCGCTCTACAAGATCTTGAAACTTTCAACACCAAATTAACAAGTAAAATTCTAACCTGCACTGGGCAAATTTGAATCAATTATTTAGTAAATGTAATATATTTATTGTGTGATTTGTGTGAAATTTAAGAAAAGTGATCATGATAAGTATGATATATTTGTTATTTAATTTGTTCGATTCGATCAGATTTGATTTGGCTAAGAATTTTCATAAAACAAAAGGGTAGGCGGAATTTTTAACTTTTTCCTTTGTCTTGTGGCATTAGGATTGAGGAGATAGCCGGTTTACGGAAGCTACTTATATAGTACTCGTAAAATACATGAGTGTTGCGCACTAAGTCACATAAAATGGTGGCGAGAGCGGCAGCAGGAGCGGGAGCAAGAGCAGAAAAAATAATTTCTTTTAAAGAGTCGGAGCGGCTTAAGGAGTTTATTAAAAATATATATTTATAAGTTATATTTGTATTTTTTTTTATTCAAAATAGCTAGATAATTTAAATGAATAGATTTTTTTTTATTAAGAGTAGCTAAATATGGTTGATGCTCCCTCATAATAGCTGCTTTATAAGTCCAAGAGCAAGGCAGTGGGCCCTAAACAAAATAGCCCAGCAGGCCAGGACTACCTGGTCCAAAACAGCAGGATGCATGTTCATAAGGCCACATTATAACCACTGAGTTGGCAAGCCCAAGGAAAAAGCTCCGTACAACAAGCTTAGTTATCGTACAATAGGAATTCCACATCATACAGGTAGATGAAACGTGGGACACATCATGTTAAATAATCTCATCCAAATTCTCAAAGGACCGACTGGAATCCGGATTTTTCTTAGCAGGTAAATACTTCATGGAAAAGTAGCAGATTTGGCAAGGTTCAGTCAAATGATCTTATCTCAATCAATACTCATCCAAATCCTGCGCGATTTGTTGGAGAAGATAACTGACTTCCGTGGCTTTCTAATGATGTACGGCACTTGACCAAATTTCGCCAAAATTGGCCCCATGGGCTCCTATAAAATGGCTCTTTGTGCAGTTATGTTATTGAGTAACATTCTTCCACTTCACAACTCACTCTCACTCCAATTCTATCTGTTTTAAGTTGATTTAAGCTCCCATTCACACGGGTTATTACTCCATAATATTCCTTCACCATTTTGTCTATTAATCTCAAGTTTTTTCATTATTTTTATCAGTAAGAACATTACTGATTTAATCATCAGAGTGTTAACCCCTCATTGCAGGTTAGTCCCCCTTCAATTTTGAGGTTTTTGTGAAGTTCCTCGATATTGTGTGGTGCTGTTGGAACCTAATAAGCATCAATGATAAATGAATCTTAGTTACTTGTTAATAAGGATGACCATAAAACCAAAAAAAGTTATTGCCTGCAATTATTATCAATTTTCATTATCACTACTATTATTTTCAACAAAATAAACATGTTTCTTTGTTTAAAAAATGTAATGGGTTGGCCCATGTCTCCCAAAATTCAAGCCCAAGCCCCCTTAGCCCATTACTTGGATGGTTGGCCCAATTTCCCCCTTTGGCCCACTTGACTCGTTCGGCCCACTCTAGTGACCCGCCCTAGGTCTGTTGCTTAAAAGGGTTCACCCCTTTATGTTTTGGCAGAACCCTAATTCTGCTTGCCTTTTCTTCTTCCTTCTTCTGTCGCCTCGTCTTCGCCTCCATGTTTTTCTCCACCACCGCCCTCTTCCACCTCTGTGATATTTCCATGGCTACCTCTCACCATCACTATAAATCCCGACGGTGGATTTCTGGTGATGGATAAGAAGTAGAATACCAATCTCCTCTTTGTGAGCAATAGCTTTGTCCAAGTGTTAGTGGTTGTTGTGTGCGAGTCTGTGTGAGTGTTTATGTGTGAGTCCTTTGTGGGCGAAGTCCTTTGTGGACAAGTCCTTAGTGGGGTTTTTGGGCCGAGCAACCGTGTGGGTTGCTGGTGTTTGGGGACGGTGGGCTCCCTCCATCGGATCTGAGAATCTGAGCCGATTCTCATCACTCGTTTCTTAGTTCTTTTGTATACATATTTATATATATATATATATATATATATATTTTTTACTATCTGCACTAACCATCTCTGTTTTGTGTTCTTCTGAAAATTCCTCCTGATCTAAATCTGTAATTTTGGCATTATTATTTTAAATCCCCTTTTCCATTTGTAATAGTAAGTTACGGTTTCTAATTTTTGGGTTCATCATTGAAGGGATTAACTCCGAACAGTGGTATCAGAGCCTCTGTGCTCTCTCTAGCCGAAGAAGATTTTGTAAGAGCTTCCTGGATCCCCTTGAAATTTTTTTGTGCTTTTCTATTTTTGTTGTGTGCAATTTCTGGGTTTCTGCAAGTATACTGTTGAATGCATTACTGCTAATCCTTATTATATTTTTCTGCCCTATGTATTGCTCTACGCAATTTTGCAATAATCTGATGTTTTTTGTATTTACTGCTCTGTGCATTCTTGCTTTGTGCCATCCTCTGCTAATAATTGTTGCTTATTGCAAAATTGCTGCGTATTATAGCTACTAGTGCTTAGTGCAATTAACTATTTACCCCCTTATACAAATTGCTTGGTGCAACTTTCTGAAACTACATACTGCTTTGTGCAAAACTGTTGCGATATTTTTTAAAACAACTAGGTCCTTAGTGGAATTACTCTATTAGTTGGTGCTATATTGCTCTGTGCAATTATTTCCCAATTTGATCATTGCTTAGTGCTATCCTGATAAAACTGCTACTTCTGATATTCTGTTGATTCAGTTGTTGTGCTAAGTTTTAATTTGGTAAGACTATTGCTTAGTGCATACTGTTTTTAGACCAAGACCAATCGCTTTCTCTGTTCCTCACTTGGTCGAGCCCCAGAGGCCGTCGGGTATCTGGTTGAGGGCAAGAAAAGGTTCCCATTTTTTTCATATAAAATCTGCGCTCGGTGCACATTGGAACTATTGTTCTCTGTGATTATTATCTCTGAATTGTGTAATGGTTGTTTACAATTTGCATCCTTTCGATGGAAAATTTGATTTCTCTATATGGCAACAGAAAATTAGAGGAATTTTAATTCAACAAAAATGTTTCAAAGCCATAGATGGCAAATATTGCAAAAAAAAAAATTCTGAAGAAAAACAAATAGAAAATTACGAGTATGCCTATTCTTCTATTATCTTGAACCTGTCAGATTCCGTGATAAGAAAGATTGGAAAACAAGACTCTACTAAGAGTCTTTGGGATAAATTAGAAGAGTTGTATACTGAAAACTCTTTGCCTAGTAAGCTTTTTCTACTTGAGAAATTTTTTCGGTATAAATTGGACTTGTCTAAAACCATTGAAGAAAATATGCATGAATTTACTAAGTTGATTCAAGATATAAAATTGACAGGAGATAAAAATATTGATGAATATTCTCCCATAATTTTACTAAATGCCATCCCAGAAGATTGCAGTGATGTTAAAGCTGCCATTAAGTATGGTAGGGACCTGGTTAATTTAGAGACTGTTATAAATGGCTTAAAAAGTAAGGAGATGGACATTAAGGCTAACAAACCTAGTCAAAACCAACTTGAAGTGAACTTTGTTAAGGGAAGGATTAGGAATTCAGGCTACAAACATAGAAGTCATAGGCCTAGAACAAAGGATGACGAGAATGAAGATGATAGAGTTAAAGAAAGAAGGTGTTATAATTGCGGGATTAAAGGGCATTATATTAAAGACTGTAGAAAATCAAGAAGAGACCATAGGGATAAAAATCAAAATGAAGAAGAAGCCAAATGTAGTAATTGAAGACAGTCTAGGAGAAGTCTACTAATTTTTCAGTCATAGAAAATTTGTCCTTTTTTCTTATATTCCTTACTAACCCAAATATACAAGTCTATTAACCTGTTTTGCAGGAAACATCTCGGAACCCCCGGCAGTTGGCAATGATGAATAATCAGATCCGAACTTGGATAATATCCTTTTTCGAGGGTACATGGTCCATGGTAGGGATGTAATGGGTTAGCCCATGTCCCCCAAAATCCAAGCCTAAGTCCCCCTAGCCCATTACCTAGATGGCTTGGCCCAGTTTCCCCCTTTGGACCGCTTGTCTCGCCCGGCCCACTCTGGTGACCTGCCCCGGGTCTGTTGCTTAAAAGGGTTTGCCCCTTTATGTTTTGGCAGAACCCTAATTTTGCTTGTCCCTTCTTCTTCCTTCTTCTGTCGCCTCGTCTCCGCCTCCATGTTTTTCTCCACCACCGCCCTCTTCTACCTCTGTGGTATTTCCATGGCTACCTCTCTCCATCACTATAAATGCTGACGGTGGATTTCTGGTGATGGATAAGAAGTAGAATACCAATCTCCTCTTTGTGAGCAATAACTTTGTGCGAGTTTATGTGACTGTTTCTATGCGAGTCCTTTGTGGGCGAAGTCCTTTGTGTACAAGTCCTTAGTGGGGTTTCTGGACCGAACAACCATGTGGGTTGCCAGCGTTTGGGGACGGTGGGCTCCCTCCATCAGATCTGAGAATCTGAGCCAATTCTCGTCACTTGTTTTTTACGATTTTCCTTCTTAGTTCTTTTACATACATATTTATATATATATTATTGTCTGCACTAACCATCTCTGTTTTGTGTTCTTCTGAAAATTTCCCCTGATCCAAATCTGTAATTTTGGCGTTATTATTGTAAATCCCATTTTCCATTTGTAATAGTAAGTTAGGGTTTCTATTTTTTGGGTTCATCACTGAAGAGATTAATTCCCAACAAAAAAAAAAAACAAAATAAACCATTTCTTTCTATCTTCTCTCTCCCCTCGAGAAGGCTCCGGATCCTCTGTCCTACTCTACTATTCCATTTTCTATTCCACCTCAAAATATTTGATATGTGGAAAATGAGAAATGGTTGTAAATGATTGTTAGCCCATAGAGAGATAAAATCAAGAAAAATTCATGCAAAATAAAATGTGAGAGAGAAAATATTAGGAGGAGACAATTATTATTTTTTTATCACTAAAAGAAAATACAATTATCGATAAAAAAATATCTCTAACAAATTTTAAAGTTTTAGTAGAGATAATTATTTTGTAAAAATAGTAATTAACAAGAATTCTTTTTTAATTGGGATTGCTTGTAGGATATTTTTCAATTTCATCTCATCTGAGTAGGACAAAAGTTTGTTATTTTTGTGGAAAAATTAATATTTCATAACTTAAGAAATTAAAACATATTTCTAACACATTAAAAAAAATAAATTGCATCAATTGTAATCATTATATATTTTTTTTATCTCACAATCTATTATAAATACAAAAAAAATATTTTATCTCAATCAAACATATTTTACCCCTGAGAAATTACAACCTAAAGAGACATTATTCTTAATGTAATTATGTAATTGGTTGGGTTTTGAAAAATACTTGGCTAGGTCCATTAATAATTGACATGTTGATTCTCATAGTTAGATGATATTCTTGTGCCACAATTGATTCATTCATAAAAAAAATAACAATCAATAACTGATGGCGGTCTGAGTAGTCATCAGTCTATAAAATTAATTCTACAGGATAATTAAAAATCAACAAAGAGTATTATGTATTAAAAATATTTGCTCTATACTTAATTCTTTCAAAATCAAAATTAAATATTTCACTTGAAAATGAGAACTCAACAAGAAAAAATAAATAGGGGAGTTTCATTAATCTATTCGAGAATACACGTCAATTTTCCTTTATATTATATCTCTAGCCAGTTGTAGACAAACAAAAGTTTACGTTCCAATCAAATTGATACAAAGAATTTTGATGTTTATCTCTTTAGAAAATACAACTATTAAAGAGATAATGCCAAAATTGACCAATCATATCTTGCCAAATATTTAATATTTTTATCTCTTTAAATTAAATTATAAAGAGATAATACAAAAGGTGTTTAAGTTTACTATGGTTCTACCTCTTTGACAGTTATATAAAAGGGTCCCCGGAGCTCATTCAACACAAACACGCACACATACAATTGAAGACACAAGTAAGAGAGCATTCAAGAAGTCCCAAAATCCTCTCAAATGCAAATCAAGGAAGATCTACGGCGTTCAAAGCAAGATTCAAAGCATTCGTCGCGGAAATCATCCCAAAGCAGATTTTAATTTGAGAAGAAGTCCAAAGACCGACGAATTAGCGTTATCATGACGAAAGTTCACCTTGGCGAAAGATCAAAGCCTCAAATCTATAAAATTTGTAAACAATTTTTCGTGTTCCTCTGAATTTATTGAAACAAGAAAATAATACGAATAATTCTTTGAATTGGATTGAATATTTGTGGGTGCGAAATCTCTACTTGGAACCTCTGATTCTTCACTTCGAAAATGCAATCTTTGACTTCGGCAATTTTGAATGTGAAACTTGACGTTTTGATCTCCTTCGACGTTGACTTTGACTTTGAATCATTAATTAGGGGTTATTGACTTGTTCCTGAATTAAACGCTATAAACTTAGAGATGTTCTTCTTGAATTTGATTATTTTTGGTGGATTTGAGGCTTTAATCTTCCGCCAAGGTGGACTTGCTTCTTGATAACGTTAATTCATGGTCTTTTGACTTCTTCTCGAATCAAACGTTGACTTTGGATGACTTCAGCAACGAACGCCTTGATTCTTGCCTTAAACACGGTAGATCTTCCTTGATTTGCACTTGAGAGAATTTGGAGACTCCCTTGCTTGTATCTTCACTTGTCTTCAATTGTGTGTGTATTGAATGGGCTTCGATGACCCATTTATATATCTGTCAAAGAGGTAGAGTCGTGGTAAACTTAAATACCTTTGTATTATCTCTTTATAATTTAATTTAAAGAGATAAAAACATTAAATATTTGACAAGATATGATTGGTTAATTTTAACATTATCTCTTTAATATTTATATTTTCTAATGAGATAAACATCAAAATTATTTGTCTCAATTTTATTTGAGCGTGAAATTTTTATTTGTCCACACCTGTATCTGCATTTGGCTTATTTATATAAATATAAAAAAAATAAAAAATTATCAAAATAACACAAAACTAAAAAGGCTTACAAATATTCCTTTTTTACAATTATAATTGACTCCGCCGCAGGCGTAATCATTTTTTTTCTTTTTATTATCTTAATAGTATTTTATAATTATTTAATATTACCTAATATTTAATTATTTTTTAATAATTAATTAATTAATATGTATTAATATATAAAATAGCTTTAAGAAATATTTATTATGAAAATTTTATTAAGTATTTAATAATTTTTTATTATTAAAAATATTTTAAAATTTAATAAAATTTTCATAATAAACTTTAAAATTTATTAAATATTTTTCATCGATAATTCTATTTTCTTGTAGTGACAAAATATAATTATTATCTTCTCCTAATATTTTCTCTCTCATATCTTATTTTGGATGAATTTTCTTGATTTTCTTTTTCAGTGAGCCCACAAAAATTTACTACCATTTTTCATTTTCCACATGTCAATTATTTAGAAGTGGACTAGAAAAAAGAATAGTAGAGTGGAATAGAGGATTCGGAGCCCTCGAGAAACCTATTTCTTTCTCTTTCTCTCTTCCCTCTTCAAAAACACATTTCTCTCGCCTCTCTCGTCCCTTTCCTCTTGAAAAATGAGAAAATCGATTCTTTCCACTCTCTCCTCTCTCTTCCCCATTCCGTCTTAAGAAAACCATTTCTCTCTAGAGCACTACTCGCCGATGCACCTCCACCACCTCGTCGTCTCGCCAACAAAGAATGCCCCAAGAACCACACAACTAGCCTCGGCCGCTTAATTTTGGTAAAAATTCGCAATTTAATGAATTTTTGAGTGGCTTAAGGCGCCGCTCTCGCTTCAAAGTCGCCAAAGCACGACTCGAGCGGCAGAGCGGCGGGCTGCCACCGACTTACGTGATCTAGGTTGCGTGAATGTAGTTTTAACTTTCCAATGTTGCATTTTTTGTTTTTACTCCATTCTTAGACAATGTGTTAACATAATACATATATATATATGTTTGGAATTTATACTCGTTTTATAGTAATTATTTTTAACTCAAACTATTAATATTTATGTATGATGGTAAGTAGATTAAAACAAAGGAACGGAAAAAGTAAAAGATTTTAGTGAAAAAAGAAATTATTAAAAATTTTGATGTTGAAACTTGATTATTAAAAATAAACTCATACGCAATATTTATAAGTTGAACCTTCTCAAATGAACGCTGGAGATTACTCTTAATCGAGTGTTGAGTAGCTCTCAAAAACTCCATAAGAAATATTTTAAAATACCACAAAGGTTTCTCAGTTATGTATAGAGCATTCTCAAAAATTTCTCTCAACTTTTCTAAGACCTTGTACCCATAAACTTTTATATTTATGTAAAATATTCTAAAGTTTTTTAATACTTTTAAATTTATGTTGCATTTAGTTATTTGTATATTGTGGTTTTAATATTAACTTCTAAACGCAGGTAGACCCCTTTAGAATAGTTCATTTTAAAAGTTGTTCATATATATACATCTCGTGATCTTTTTCCTAGAGAAATGAAAAAAAGAACTTAAACATCCTATTGCTTCAATAAGTTTAAAAATAAAAGACACTTAGCAAAGCATTAATTGTTTATTAAATACTTGCAAGATTCTATACTAACAATGAATACCCCATTCTTTTAACCATACAATATATTAATGCAAACAAACCCTTCTTGCAGAATCAAATGACCAAAACAGCCCCCACTCTACAAGATCTTGAAGGTTTCAACACAGCAGATTAACAAGTAAAACTGGAGGTAGATCAAAGTTTTAACTCTTTCCTTTGTCTTGTTGGATTCGGACTGAAGTAGCAGGTTACTCTAGTTTCTTGTATAGTATTCAAGATTTCACATGTTGTGCTCAATCTTACAATAGATCTTTAAGGAGATGTCAAATCATGGCAGGAACATAAACTCCAACTCTTGAGAACCGTAGGAAAAGTCATAAAAGGATCCGAATCTCTGTCTTTCCTTAATCATCATCACTGCCTGCTGATGCATAGCTATTTCCTTGAGGTTAAATGAGAAGAAATAACACATGTTTCATGTTTTCCCTTTCTCCTGTTCTTGGTGAAGGGAATAGGAAAAGAATGTCATAATGAATGGACGAAGAGGGCTGGATTGTCATTATGTACATGAAAGAAAATTCTAAGTATCTAACAGGAATCTGTTACCAAGTCAAGAATTGCACATTCGCTTAGATTCCTGGTAAGCTGTCATCACCTCCAAAGTCAATGGATGAAACAAGAAGTCTTCTTCTTGAACATCACTTTCTTAGTACGCACAAACCTTTGAACTTCAGACCACTAGCCATTAACAATCCAACTTCCTCGGTAATTCCACTCAACAAAAACCAAATTCCCATTTGGAAATTTCAATCTTTCTGGTTCCTACATGTCAAAGAGTAAGTGAGCAATGTGACTCGGCGATTGTGTAGGATTTTTAAGCTTTCTTACACAGAAAAGGCCAGTTCTCCAAGATTATAAGCATCCATCTCGTTGATGCAAAACCTGTGAAAGTTTGAAATTTGCGAACTTTGAAAGAAATAAGGATACAGATTCATTGCATCGTTGTCGTATCGGAGACTTCAATGTTATACAAACCAACCAAGATAAACTTGTTGTGCCCATCTCCTTTCCTTGCACAAAAGGGACTGAAGCAGTTTAGTTGTGTGCAAATCAGAGTTTACTAACTCTAATCTTCTTCTGCAGTTCACTTAACATGGAGATTTCTCAGGGTGGAGATGACTCTCATCAAAAGAAATTCGCGCTGCCGGTGGATTCTGAACACAAGGCCACTGAATTCAGGCTGTTTTCAGTGGCCGCACCGCACATGCGGGCGTTTCATCTGTCATGGATTTCTTTCTTCGCATGTTTTGTCTCCACGTTTGCTGCTCCACCGCTGCTACCTATCATCCGAGACAACCTCGACCTCACGGCCACCGACATTGGAAATGCAGGGATAGCAGCTGTTTCGGGCGCAGTGTTTGCTCGAATTGCGATGGGGACAGCGTGTGACTTGTTCGGGCCTCGTCTTGCTTCTGCCGCTCTCACTTTACTCACTACACCAGCCGTTTACTGCACTTCCATCGCCAACTCTGCTGTCTCGTTCCTCCTGGTCCGGTTTTTCACTGGTTTCTCTCTCGCAACGTTCGTGTCGACCCAATTCTGGATGAGCTCCATGTTCTCTGCTAGAGTCGTCGGCACGGCCAACGGCGTTGCAGGCGGGTGGGGCAATCTTGGCGGCGGAGCAACGCAGCTGATCATGCCCCTAGTGTTTGATCTCATCCAACACATTGGTGCAACCAAATTCACAGCCTGGAGGATTGCGTTTTTCATCCCTGCCCTGTTTCAGACATTATCAGCATATGGTATTTTCTTTCTGGGCCAAGATTTACCAGATGGGAACTACTCACAACTTCATAAATCCGGAGACAAACACAAAGACAATTTCGCGCAGGTTTTCTACCACGCGATCACAAATTACAGAGGATGGATCTTGGCTTTGACTTATGGTTACTGCTTTGGGGTTGAACTCACAATAGACAACATAATCGTGCAGTACTTTTATGACAGATTCAATGTGAACCTTCACACAGCCGGAATTATTGCAGCCAGTTTCGGGCTGGCAAATCTTTTCTCCAGACCTGGAGGAGGGATGCTGTCTGATCTTATGGCAAAGAAGTTCGGAATGAGAGGAAGGCTCTGGACTCTTTGGATAGTCCAGACGTTGGGCGGAGTTTTCTGCATTCTTTTAGGCAAAGTGGGATCTTTAGGTGTTTCAGTTGCTGTGATGCTCATATTCTCCGTCTTCGTTCAAGCCGCCTGTGGGCTTACCTTTGGGGTCGTTCCTTTTGTTTCAAGAAGGTATGCTTGCTGACTAGTGTCAACCTCCATTGCTTATACTTTGTACAAATTTTCATCTTTTTCTTGCTTAGCAGGTCTCTAGGCATTATATCTGGGATGACGGGTGGCGGTGGAAACGTAGGCGCAGTTTTAACGCAAGTAATTTTCTTCCGAGGATCAAGATACTCCACAGAAACAGGGCTAACACTGATGGGGGTGATGATCATATGTTGCACCTTAGTAATTACACTGATATACTTCCCACAATGGGGTGGAATGTTCTGTGGACCGGCGTCTAAAGGCACGACAGAAGAAGACTACTATATGTCTGAATGGAATTCAGCAGAGAAAGAACAAGGGTTCCACAATGCTAGCTTGAAGTTCTCAGAGAACAGCAGAAATGAAAGAGGTAAAAGGATTGGATCAGCGCCCACGCCCAACAATAGGACTCCGGATACATATGTCTGAATTTAGTATGTTTAGTTGTTTAGAAAAATCCTTAAAAGTTGTTCAAATTATGGAAGTCTTGGTTGCAGCAATGTCTGGTGTTTGGACATTGCTGGCTAAGAATTGTAAGAAAGGTTGTTTTACAAGCTCAAGCTCCTGCTGAAATGAGCTTAATATCTGTATTTCCCATGTTCGGTTTGTATCAGATTGACATGATTTCGACGTTTTCTCACGTTAATTGTGTGTGTATACGAACAGAAACAGGAAACCAGCACAGATATTTACATAGGAATTCAAATTCATCAAACGTTATACCACAAGTATGAATGGTTTGCAGGGGACAAGGAACGGACTCAAAAGAGTTCGTTCCGCAGTCGAGAGTCGAACTCCAAAAGGATTTGGCTCGAGAGCGACCGGAAATGCCACAGCAAGCCTGCCCCTTGGGACCAGGCTTGTGGGGCATTGGAGGCAAGAACCCCCCGGCTTGCTCTTGATCCATGCCGGAGGGGTGAGCTCCCCGGTCCGGAAGAAACTATACCGAACTGAAAGGGAGGTATAGAATAAACAAAGAGATTAGGCCAAACAAAGTAACTGTAAATCACTTGCATTTTGACTATCCATTCATATCCAAGAAGCCCTCTTTGTGATTCATGATGCACTCTCTTATCTCACTTAGGATTACTTCTATTAATTCACATTGTGATGGTCCAGTGGGCATCTAAGATACCAATTAATGACTCACACTAGAAAATGAGCCCACTAACATGCGATCCTGTATGCTCATCCTGGGCTTAGTTAGCCTAGCCCATTAAACGTACTCAAGCCAGTTTCTTGATTAAAAAAAAAGGGCCCAAAACTTAAAACTAAAGAGTTTAAAGTAATTTTTTTGTTTTATTTTATCAGATAATTACACCATCCTTCTCTGAGTTTTTATATAATTATATGTAAATCTTCTATAATTTAAAAAAATTATATTAAGACCCCTAACATTTGTTTGTCTAATAAATAGATTTCTACATTAGTTAAAATTTACGGAATTTGCTGATAATAGCAAAAGAAGTTGAATAAAAATTCATATTAACCCTCGATTGATTCATTATTGACTTATTGTAAGTCAAACAATTCTTTTATGACCAAATTACCTTTATACATCTTCAAACGCTAATGCATGTGACAACTATATCTTGACCCCTATAAGAGTAGTTTGGTCAAAAAAAATTTATTTGACCTACAATAAGTCAATAACGAGTCAATCGGGAGAAATATGAATTTTTCATTCAATTTTTTACTAACATCAACAAATTCAGTAAATTTTGACTAATAAATAAATTTATTTTTTAAATAAAAACAAACATAAAAAATATTAAATATAATTTCTTAAATTTCAGAAGATATACATATCATTCTTGATTCTATGATGAGTGTATAACACAAGGGTCTCTCTCTCATATTAAAAGTGCAAGTAGTTATTATCTAATAAAAGTAATTAGTGAAAAGGGGGTCATGTTTTTTTGGTCCTAATCATTTCTTAAATGACACAACAACTTAACACAAAAGTTGACAACTTTTAGGCAGAAATAGAGGTGAGCAGCTTTTTAGCTTTTGTTGATGTTTATAATGATTTAGAAGTGATTAGTGAGTCGTACGCGTGCGCTTAAAGATATACTAAAACGGCGACTTGGCCGGTGGTGCCTACTGCCTGCTGCCTACACCACACTTAAGTCCCTTCTCGACCACTTCCTTTCACACATGATTCTTTCTGCCCCAAACTCAAAACCTCAGCCCCACCATATGACTTGCACTACCACTAATACTAAAGCACCACTCCACCTTTTTCCATTACTTTCTCATCTAACCAACAAAAAACATTGGTCCAAAATAGATTATAAAATCATTACAACAATCTCAAAATTATATATTATGTTGTCTTAATAGTCTCCCTCACCAAAAATTGACTCATGTTGTAGGGTGTATTATACATACTAGACAATGCATTTATGGTGGATATCACAAAAATACAATTTCGTCCTCTAATTAATTACACGGGCAGTTCACTAGTACGATGAATAATCAACTTATGCGCTTCTCCTTTGATTTTTGTTGACAGCAAAAGATTTGTTATGTCCAGTTTCTTTCATTTTCTTTCTTTGCACTGATGTTTCAAACCATCACAAGAATGAAGTGGTCAGTTCAAATTTCATCAGACGTGTGAACATTTATGTATTGTTGTACATTGATTCGAGCATTACTGATCAAGGGTAATGTCTCACGGACAGATTTTAATGTATATGCATTTGTCTGAACTTCCGTTGATATTATATGTGAGCAAATCCACCTCAAAATTAGTCCTTGTCTTTCGCTTTCTTTTGTTCTTGATTATTGCAAAAAGCCTTTTATCTGGTACATAAGTGGTTTTGAAAAATAATAATTTGAAGTGTCTATGTATGATGCAAACTATATTATAGACTTAAACTTTATTCCATAATGCTGGCTTACATGGCTAACTAAGAAAACTGCCATGATTTGTGACAGACAAAATGAACTCCAACAGCCTGCTAAATAAAAGCTGGTTGAATGCAAAATTATAATCCAGCTAACAGTTATTTCAGTACAATGACTGAATTTCTTTTCCACTAATTTAGACACAACTTGCAGAATGAATATTGTCTGATCAATGTCCTTCATTACCTTTATTCTTTCAAAGGAATAAGCTGTGGTCAAGATGCTGCTGCATCCGGACAACCGAGTTTCAGAAATTCAGACACTTTGGCCATATCTTCCTGTCCGTGCTTGTGTCCATGTAGCGATGATTGTGAATGAAAACAAGACGACGAAGCAAAAGGGCTTGTCTAATTCAATTTATTTCGTTTATGATACATTGAAATTCTACATATTTGTGCCTGTTAAATTAAACCAAAACCATCACCTTCTGGCAGTTTAATATGTTGCAGAAGGGAAGCAAATGAAAATCAGGCACAAAGTTCGGGTCAGGAGAGTTGTGTGGTTATTTACCAACAACTAGCATCATGGGATCTTGCGATTCTCTTGACAAAATCACTTCCACTTCTTACACAATAGTCCATGCTTGCCGGAGCAAGGGGCCCTAATGATTTCCCATAAGAATTCCAGCACAATGCTTGCTGAAATCCACGGTATTGTGGTGAGGGTTCTAGTCGGATGGAAATTAGGTCGACGTCTGTGCATGGAATTGAATTGCTGCAGGCTAGATGGATAGGCTGCACAGCATACGTCCCGGTTATCTGATTGAACGTAACTCCTGATATTGCCACTGCCCCTGTTTGATTCTTGCACACGTTCTTGTCACAATAGTACTGATCAATAGTTATTGGAACCTTAACGTCGGAGACCTGGATGTTGGAAAATGTCACGTTTTTCACTGACCCAAGACCGCCCTACGATATAAACACCAGGAAATGTCAGCAAAGAAATCAATTATGTGAAAAGATGACTTGAAGCGGTAACTAACTATCTCAAGTTCTGTGCTTTAAGGTCGGTAACGTTTACCTGCCATGTTTTGATCCTTGCACCGTATAGCGTGTTCTGCATTATGACATTCTCGACTACAATGTTCGATACACAAGCAACAGTTTTGTCTTTGCCAAGTCCTCCTAAACTGCATTCACAACCAATAAACACATTGTAAGAACAAGCCAAATTTTTCCTTCATGAAATTTATGGTACCAGGTTAGATGTGCTAATTACCTTATTCCATGACCAGGGCCACAGTTTATATGATGGACATGAATGTTGGAACAACCTGTTTGTATAGAGACACAATCATCTCCTGTTCAAGATTACAGACGAAAATCAGACAAAACAAATATTTTCTATCCGACATGGACTTATCACATTGAAGCTTATACATCCAACTAATTAAGAACTTCATTTTTCCTTAACACGTCGAAATGTGTATGTATAACTTTGGCTGAAGAGAAAGCTGCAAGTCCTACCGGTTCCAATGTCAGAATGCAGTATTTCGACATCTTGGGAGTTCTGCAGGTGGATTCCATCAGTATTTGGGCTGCTTTCAGGAGCAGAAATAGTGACGTTGTCGACCTTCACTCTTTTAGAGTTGTCGAATTTTAGGTGACATAAAGGACTATTTATGATTCTAATATCACGAACCGTAACATTATAGCCTTCGTAGAATCTCAATGCCTGTTAGATCAATACAGAACATGAGCTTCAGTTTGCTGGTAATGGGACTCAGTGCCGGATGAAAACAAGCATCGATAAAAAGTGTAAAAATTGTGCACAAGTTCTTACAGTTGGTTTCATGTCTGGAATACATTTCGCTCTTTTCTTCTGTGAAGAACTCCACCAGTTTGAGCCTTGGCCATCAGCTGTGCCTGCACCTTGGACCGTAAAATTCTGAAGCCATTTGAAATTTATCCATTGATATAAGCTTGATTTTGGCCATGCTCCGATTTTTGGAGGCGCTAAAAGAGTCCCGTCTATCTGTTCAAAATTCCACAAACGTTATTACATGATCAATTCTCTTACCAAAACGTAGTTCTTGCAGGTTGTTTCAGTTTAAGGACAAAAACGTCAACTGACCTGTAAAACAAGATTCGGCATACATGGCCCTTGAAGTGTTACAGGTTTGATCAGAAACTTCAACCCTGCAGGTACTTCTACAACACCACCGGTTACCTTGCAAGCCGATTTCCACGCTGCTAGAAGTGCCTGTTTGATCAGCAGTACATTAAGCATAAGATCAATATCAAATGTAGCAATAACCTAGCATAAAAAAACAGAAAACATTCATGTAAGAAATATACTTGTGTGTGTCTGTGTAGCTATAATCTTATTTACCTTGGAGTCATCAGAAACTCCGTTAGCCTTCGCTCCAAACGACAAGATGTTGAATACACGCGACTGAGTCGGATTTGTACCAAACTGAGGCAACGGAGCTGGTGCAGAAGCCGGAGAGTTTGCACAGTTTGGAGGGCTATTCTGATCATGTCTCTTGTTGCTCTTATGCATTTTACTTTTCTTGACATGGTTCTTTCTTGCCTCAATCGATATGGTCGAAAATGCAGTGAGAATGAAAAGCCAAAGCAGAAAGAGGAAGACAAGAGAGGAGGTTTTGGCTTTCTTCATCTTGGAATTTTAAGTCTTTCTTACAAGAATGGCTTGAAACAGGAATTGCTGCTAGTGCAGATAGTTTCAGGTGGCACTATGTTATGAAACAGGGAAATTGAGGTGGTTAGTGACAGTTTATATAGTTGAATGTCACAGAAAGAGCCATCTTATTTGTTCAAAATCACAAGACTACCCCTTAGTGCAAATAAATAAGGGATAATTACACCACCCTTCCCTGAGGTTTGGTGTAATCATCCGTATACCCTTATGATTTGAAAAATTATATTTAGTATCTTTGAAATTTTTTTCCGTCTAACAAACAAGTCCCTCCGTTAGTCAAGATTCATTGAATTTGTTGATATTAACGAATAAACTCAATGAAAATTGATATTTACCCTCGATCGACATATTGTTGATTATTGCAGGTCAAACACATCTTTTCAGACCAAACTACCCTTATACAGGTAAATATATACCTCCTCATATGAATTAGCGTGTGGAGATGTATAAGGGTAATCATGGATTAAAGTTTCGTTTCCAACACATGTTTCGAGTTTATAAATATTAGAAACTTTTCGGAAACGTTTCGAAAACGCTACAAAAAAATCGTAAAATTAAAGAAACATACATAATAGTTATAGAAAAAATTAAAAATATTACTTTTCTCTTTTTAATTCAAATATATCTAGTTTAATTTTGTATCATATAGCCAATTAACATTATTTTTATGTAGTATAATTATGTATTTGGAGTTATTAATTGATGTAGTTGCTATTGACAACAAATGATATAAGAATATTTATTTTTAACTATGTGTTATAAAATATCTATATTATGTTGATATTTGGACATATAACATTACTAATATAGCGTAATATTAAATTTGTTATCATTAAATGAAATACTTATATATGACACAAGAATTTATATACTTGTAGCTAAACATACGATACAAAAGTTTTGCGAAAAAATTAGAAAAAATAAAATGTTTCTTAGGAAACTCAAAGATTTTGAAGGAAAGTTAAGAAAGATGAAGTGTTTCGAAGGAAACTATATAATTTAGAAACTACCATGTATTTTTGTTTCCATGATATCGAAAATGGAAACGTTTCCATAATTTCGATGGAAACGCATGGAAATTTTAAACCATGAGGGTAATTTGCTCACAAAAAGATTTGTTTGACCTGCAATAAATTGGTAATAAAATAATCGTAAATATGGATTTTCATCTTTTTTTTTTTTTGTTAATATCAACAAATTCGGTGAATTTTGACTATTGGAGGACCTATAGAAACCAAACATTAAGGATACTAGATGTAATTTTTCAAATCACAGGAAATAACAGTGTAATTATCCCAATAAATAATTGTGTAGAAAAGTATACGAAGACAACCCATTGTGCTCAACTTTTGAAATGTTACTGTATTAAAAATCCTAGGACTATTCATAAGTTTCAGAACCATACTACATCTTACATGGCAAAAACAGATAATCTCAGACAAAAAAAAGAAATTAAAACCGATGGCTGCTGCAAGTATTGAGGGTTATTTGCTCCACCTGTGTGCTCTTTGTTGGAAAGATGTGTTTAAAGAATAGTAATAAGTCCTTTAAATGAACAATTATTTGCATCTTATCTTGTTAATAATGTAAGTTAGTGTTGGAAAGTTAGTTTCTTGTCTGAAAAAGCTCTTTATTTATGTTATGCTGGACATCCTAAAAGTAGAAGGCTGTTAAGGTTAGTGGAAGTTAACAAGGCATGATTATGCAAGCTTCCATTTTCTATGCAATTTTAAAGACATTGTTTTATGTATTTGTGAGTAGCTTAAAACAAGTACATAAATATATAGACAGCTTTATAAAAGAAAGCCATGCCTGACTAGATAAAACACACGCACGTTTTGATAGGGGAATACCATAATTATTGATAAAAGAATAAAAATGCCTTCCCACAAAAGCAAAATGCCATTTATAGGCAAAGATGAGGTATTTATTCTTGGGTCGGGCCATCCGATGCGACCCAAACCAACAACCCGACTTGGTGACTCATTATTTGAATTGGTAGATCGTCTGCCAACTCCAAACTTAGGATGGCTTCACGCGATTCAGACAAGTAAGTACTTTGAGCCCTATAATACATTCATAACACTTCATTATGGTAAATCATTTATTATCTCACAACGACATTAAATACTTTCACTTGATCTTTAACTCATTTAAGCATCAGAGGGTAATCTTCTCTTTTTTCAGGTTCTCAAATCTTTTCATCCAAAATACCCTTAGAGCGAACTCGATCTCTCAGACCCACCTGAATCACGGACGCATTGTGTGTGTACAACACAAGCTGCACAAAGTCTTAATCTTTTTCAGAAAAAACATTGTTGGACAGATGTTCTTGGAATCTCCTTGTTCTGTCCAAATTTTATATATTAATTTTCATCAACATTCTTAATCTGGCATAAATAATTTGACCTGGATACTTTCCACCTAAATTCAGAACAGCCAAATGGAAGTGTCTTATCCATAAAGTAAAACCACTATCCAAAATAGAAAACTTCTGAAAAGGATGAAGGTAGGTGAGTTCAAGTGGTCCTAGGTTTCCAGCTCCTCTCTCATTAAAGCTGCCCACTGAGCTTCTCCTTCCCACCAATCATCACCACAGACTCCATACCTTTGTTTCTTGAAATATAAAGTTTTTAGAAATTGTCGAAATACTGTGTAAAAATTCCATTTTCAAAGAGGAAAAAGAGAACATAAATTGGACAAAGGGAAATTCTAACCCAAAACGGATTTGATCGAATTTAAATTAATTATATGATAAGTTCAATGCATTTATCGGGCAATAGGTATACAGTTTAGGGAAAGTAATTAATCACATGACAACTATACTACACTTGCTCTATAATTAATTTGGGTCGATCGAATTTGATTTGAATAAAAAATTTCCACAAACAAAAGGATTGATCAAGAAGCTGTAACAGGTTTTTCAGTTAGTTGAGAGGACCCTAGTTGGGCACAGACGATGGTGATTCCCATGTTAGATGAATTGTGGGTATAAAAAGTGCAAGACAAGTATATTTTTTTAATTTATTATTTTCGGAACTAAATAAATAGTTTTACTCACTTAATTATTGGTAATGCGTAGTTAATTTGCTCCAGTCCATTCTTCTTCTTGCACGCTCTGGGCCATCCACGCAATCATGTCTTTGGGAACTTTTTGCAGAGTGTTTTGGGTTTTTTTTCTTGTATCCTTTTTCGTACATCATACGAAATACTGAAACAGAAAACTATTACCAAAATACACAGGTGTAAGATGCCTGAGACAATAGGACAAGCTTGCCGGGCATCCTAACTTCTAAGCATTCATATAACAAGAACCTCTGTTGTCCAAAGAAAACACTATATGTGCTCGAGCTGCAAATAAGCATGATTCATGCACTACATGAATCCTTGCTATAGTCGAGCCAAAATCCCTAATGAATTCACAAGGTTTTGCATGCATCGGTATCACATACATAATTTTCAGAACACTGACAACCTTGTCCATCTTGGAGAAAAACTTTCGTTATAGTGCACCCAATAACTAATAATGTAGGCGGGTCAAAATCGAATCGAGTCTAGCAAAAAGATGACAACAATTCTCAAAAGTGTAACGATGATCAAATAATGCAGAAGTAATAAAATTTATCCCCTCAAAGGAAAACTGCAGAAACTGAGTAGAAAATTGGTAGATTTTTCCTCCAGCAGATTACATAAACAAGTTTGGCCTGGATGTTTTGTAAGTGGTCTTAAGCGTCCTGGTTGGCGGCCTCACCTTCCTAAACACCAAGGGGAACTTGATCTTAGAGTCATGGAACTGCTTGGTACTTTCCCTCTTGCAAAGCTTAGCAGGAATAGTGGCTGTCTTGATAATTTGGATGCAGTGAGGACGGACCCTATGACGGGAGGCCATCTCGGTATACATCTGCTCCACAGCACCATTCAAGGTGGTATCACGGTATTCTTTGTACATGTTGTGATAACCGGTTCTACTTTGGTACCGCAACCAGATTCCATAGTTCTTGATTGTAGTTGGATTCTTCTCAAATATCTGTGCAAGAGCCCAAAACAAATAAATGAGTCCAGATACTATCTCGAAAGGTGAACCTCAATGAGAGATGATGCAAGCAATAGAGAAACCTCATTGACGTAATAGACAGACATGAAATAGAATCCAG
Organism: Sesamum alatum; assembly: GCA_034509735.1. NCBI lineage: Eukaryota > Viridiplantae > Streptophyta > Magnoliopsida > Lamiales > Pedaliaceae > Sesamum > Sesamum alatum. The sequence goes on along the minus strand of JACGWO010000007.1, from coordinate 35,688,578 downwards.
ATCAGGGAAGCAAAGTTTATCGGTAATGAAACAAATGAAAGACAGAGATGGGTACCAAACAAAAACTGTTACTCATCCGTCATATCAATGCAACAAAACAGCATCTGATTTCAGAGCAGAATGACTTCTTCAACTCCTGCTTCCACCATGTTCCCATGCATCTAAGAATGCTAGTATACTATCTAGGTTATAGTTGCAGACTTAAACTTGATTAATGACAAAATCCATGTCAACAAATAACAACAAAGTGATCTTGAATTATGTCATTATGACATCCATTCCTAACATTTCTGGAGCAGGAGCTGTTTTGTGTGGAGAAACAAAACAAGTGCTGAGTGGAAAATGCATGCATTTTTCCTCAGATTGATTGGTGGACATGCTAAGTTATGCACATCAAACTAAAGTTGAAAATATTCATACAGTTAGCTGCAAGCCCAAATCTTCCAAATATATACAGGATGCAGTCAACCGCAGGTAAGTTTACATCCCTACACCAAGTGTGTCCAAATCCACTCGGCATAATCTCGTGGATCCAAATACGCAATCATCACGGGCAATAATAAGCGTTGCGTTACATGGACATAGCAATGGCATGCAACAAAAAATATTTACAAAGGTAAAAAGACATTTCCCATGCTAAAAATGCATTTAAACTGTTTAAATGAGATGCTCTGCTCTAGGGTCAAACAAAAAAAAGATTATGCATCACTATTACATGTGCATTCAGCACATTTACAATCCTTATAATGCCTCAAGCTAGCAGCACAAACTCATCATAGATATATCCCTAGTCCCAAGGAGTACAGATGTTTGAGGTAACATACCTCATTTATAGCAAGAATCTGACCATTGCTCTTCTTCACCTTCTTAAGCTTCCTCAAGAAATACCTTCACATATGAAAATGAGTCAAGAAACATGAAAAAAACTTATGCAGATAAGTCATGTCTAAGCTCTCAGTTCATCAAAAGATTGAAAAGCAAGGCAAACATATTCAGCGTCACAAATAGATACCAGAATTTGGACTTGGCGCGGACTTCATTTGTGGCCCAAAGCTTCATACGGTAAATCTTCGGGTGCTCATCCGTCTCCGTCGGCAGAGCTCTCCCCACCACCTGATACTGGTGGAACTGCACCAAGCACAACACACAGGGAATAAATCACAATGGACATCAAAAACCCTACTTTCATCAATTAATCACCGACAAACGCACACAATACACACACATAAATGCGTACGCACCTTGTAAGTCACCATTTTGGTTGGGTCTCCGTCTCCTGGTGTTGTCTCTCCGTTTGGGGAATGTCCAAGACTCCAAGGGTAGCAATTTTAGGGTTTTGTGATTAGGAATACGGATCAGGAGGGATGGGCTTTCCATAGCTATTGGGCCAATTGTCTATTTCTTCTCTAATATTGTATTGGGCTAAATTTTCTTTAATCGTCTTTTTCCTCCGTTTGCTTATCGCATTGAAAGTGCGCATGGACTTCTTTATTATTTTGGTATATTTTAAAATTGCACCTGCATGCAAGAATTTGGATTTGAACAAACGACTTTGAAATATGAATTTCAAATGATTTTGTATTAAATAAATTTAAAATTTAATATAATATTATACAATATAATTTAATATTTTGAAATTTTTTGTAGCATAAATGAATGGGTTAATTACATTCAGTACCCTTAAATTATGCATAAAGTATATTGTTGAATTGTAGAGCGAAAACGTAGAAGGAAAGTAAAACAACCATGGAATTTTGTATGTGAAATTCGTATTCTAATAATGAATTGGGAGGGAAAGCCCCTTTTATATACATGTCTGAGGGAAAATAACTAACTCCTAACTAACTCCTCTGACCACCTTGCTGATGTGGCCCAATCAGTTGAAGAATAAATGAGTCAGAAATAAAAAGCTACAGCAACTAGTAAAAACGTAATACACAAACATGCTTCTAAGAAGCTAAATCAGCCAGCATCAAAGGACCCATCTTGTAAGGCCACAGTCACTGCATTTGCATCTTCAGTATGCTTCACAGCATTCAAATTACATAACTCCACAGACCCCCCACAAGTGGGACTTGGGAGAAGGGAGACCAAGCCCAACTTGGAGGCTAAGGTGGAGAAGGAGGCAAAGGGCAGAACTTTCGTAAAGATATCAGCGAGCTGTGCCGAGCTACTAACGTGAGAGGACGAGATGAAACCATTTTTATAAGCATCCCGAACGATGTGGCAATCAATCTCAATATGTTTGGTACACTCGTGAAACACCGGATTAACTGTAATATGTAAGGCCGCTTTATTGTCACGGTACAAAGCAAGAGGCAGGCGCACAGGAATCTCAAAATCTACCAAAAGGTAAGAAAGCCAACGCAATTCACAAACTGTTGCAGCCATGCTACGGTATTCAGCTTCGGCCGTGGAGCGAGACACGGTGGATTGTTTCTTAGTCTTCCATGAAATAAGTGCTGGCCCCAAAAAGATACAAAAACCGGAGAGAGAACACCGAGTATCCGAGCAAGACGCCCAATCAGCGTCACAATAAGCCACAAGATCAAAGGAGTTTTGCGCAAGAAACATAATACCCCTGGAAGGACAGCCTTTAAGATATCTTACCACATGGAGTGCAGCCCTCCAATAGGCATCACAGGGGCGTGTAAGGAACTGACTGAGTTGCTGGACGGAATGAGAGATGTCAGGGCGTGTGAACTCCAAATAAAGAAGCCTGCCAATGAGTCGACGATAGGAGTCAGGGTTCTGAAGCTGTGCACCGCCATCTGTAGACAGCTTCAGTCCTTGAGGGAAGGGAGTGGCCACACCCTTAGTGTTAGATAAACCGGTATCATTGATAATGTCCAATGCATATTTGGTTTGAGCTATATAAACTCCGGAGGATCCCCGAGCGATCTCCAAGCCAAGGAAGTAACAAGTTTCACCCATGTCTTTAATTGTAAATAGCTCATGCAAGTAGGCTTTAACTTCCTAAATCAATGGCAAAGAAGGGCCAGTGACAATAATGTCATCAACATACACCAATAAGAAAACACAGCCACCATCTGTCGCCTTGACAAAGAGGCAATAATCGTTATAAGATTGCCGGAAACCAAACTCGGCAAGTTTGGACGTGAACTCCAAATTCCACTACAGTGACGCTTGTTTAAGGTCGTAAAGGGATCGTTCTAATTTGCAAACCAGGTCGGGCTGGATAGAAGACCCTTCTGAAGGTACCATATATATATATATATATATATATATCCTCATCCAAATAGTCGTGAAGGAAGCCATTATTGACGTCTAGTTGGTGAATAGGCCAAGCACGAGCAGCCGCAACGGCTAAAAACACTCGGACAGTCACAGTTTTTGCCACTGGACTGAAACTGTCAAAATAGTCAATACCCTCGATTTGATTATACCCCTTCGCAACTAAATGTACCTTGTACCTGTCAATGGAACTATCAGCCTTAAGTTTCAACTTGTAAACCCACTTGCAACCGATCGCCCATTTCCCTTCCGGCAAAGGTGCAAGAGTCCAAGTATGATTGTTTTCCAAAGCTGTAAGTTCAGCATGCATAGCGTCTCGCCACTCTTGATGCTTGAAAGCCTCCGCAAAGGATTTGGGTTCCTGCATCAAAGACAAAGAGGCCACAAAAGAGATATATGCGGAATTACAAGAATGAAGCAAGCTAGGATCAGTGAGATGGCAAACAAAATCATCTAACCAACTAGGTTTATGTGTAGGTCTGGTAGATCGACGAGGAGGAAGAGGGGTGATAGATGGTTCATTGTGAGAAGGAGGGGAGATCATAGGAGATGTGGCAGGTGATGGAGAGGGACTGTCCATAAGGGGACCGACAGGAGAGTTAGGCAGATTATTATGGCAGTGAGATGTGGCTGGAGATGTAGATGAGCTAGTGTAGAGTGCGCTGGTGTAGGAGCATCATCAGTATTCGAGGGAACAACAAGTAAATGGCAAGGATGAGGTGAGGATCCAGAATCAGAAAATGGAAACACAAGCTCATGAAAAACTACATCCCGTGATGTAAGTACTTGGTGTGTATCAAGATCATAAAGTTTGTAGGCCTTTTTATGGATTGCATATCCAATCATAATACATCATTGTGCCTTCTTGTGAAATTTAGACCGTTGTGGATCAAGAATAGTGGAGTAACACAAACAGCCAAAGACCCGTAGAAGATCATAGGAAGGTTCCCGACCATAGAGGAGGTGAAAAGGAGTTTTCCATCCCAGTTTTTGTGAAGGAGTCCTATTTATAAGGTACATAGCAGTGAGAATGGAGTCACCCCAGAATTTCTTTGGGAGGTTGGCTTGAAACAAGAGGGCTCGAGCAACGTCAAGGAGATGCCTATGTTTCCTTTCTACCCGCCCATTTTGTTAGGAAGTGTATGCACAAGAGGTTTGATGTATGATGCCCAAGGAAGTAAAAAGAGTGTGACAGGCTTGGTTTACAAACTCAGTCCCATTGTCTGTGCGAATGGTCTTAATTCGAGTGTTGAATTGTGTTTGGATCATAGAGCAAAAAGTAGTGAGAGTAGGGTGTGTTTGATTTTTATGCTTTAGGAGATATGTCCACAATGCGCGGCTATGGTCATCGACTAGCTACAACCAGAAATTGTATGTTCTTTGTAAGGCCCCCATAGATCAATGTGTAGTAAATCAAATATAGACATTGCATAGGAATCACTGATAGGAAAGGGAACACGAGACTGTTTTGCAAGGGGACAAATAGAGCAAGGATTCAATTCAGAATTATGTGAATCTTTATACATTGGTATATGTTTCAGAACTTGAAGTGAGGCATGCCCAAGCCTTCTATGCCATACATCATTGTTACAGTGGATAGAAAGGGAACAAGATACAGCAAGTGTATTGTGATATGTAGAGTGTGCAACAGCAAGAAAAGTGTGATCAAGAATATAAAGTCTCTTGTAAAGTTTTCCTACGGCCAGAGTTCGTTTAGAAACCTAGTCCTGCAAAAGACGACCAGTAGAGATGAATACGAACTGGATAGAATTCGTACGAGTAAGCTGACTGACAAACAGCAAATTAAGAGAGAATCCAGGGATATGAAGTACATGATCCAAACTGATTTTATCTGAAAGCTGAACTTTACCAATGTGCAGTACGGTTTTTTGAGTGCCATCAGGTAATTTGACAAATTGATTATGTGTAGGGGAAGTGTATGAAGAGAATAGTGTAATGTCAGCACATATATGATTGGTGGCCCCAGTGTCAATGATCCAAAAACCGAAATCCAAAGAAGAGAGATTAGAAGCATTACCTGCAAACTCATCATCCAAATTAGCAAAGTTTGCATAGTTGGTGGTCACTAGATCAGTAGGAGCAGCATTGTTTTTCACCAGCTTAAGTAGTTCTGAGACCAAATCAGAAACATTCGACTGTCCAGCATTAGAGGATTCACCTGCCTCACATTCGCTGCAAAGGTTCTTCCACCGGATCCTTTCTTTCGTTGATCAGACAACGTCTTATACCACTCCGGTACACCGGTTATCTTGAAGCAAGATTCTTTAGAATGTCCTAGTTTGTGGCAATGAGCACATGTCAAGGCTCGTTTGTCCATTGGGCCCTTCTTCTTCTACGGATAGGTTCCAGATTGATAGCCTTTTGTGTCCTTAGTGCCAATTTGATATGCAGAATTGTTGCCGGAGTCAGTCATACCAACATGTACTGCTCGCTGCTTCTCAATCCGTAAAATCATTGCATAAACCTTTTCAACATCAGGCAGTGGTTCAAGCATCAGGATTTGACTCCGTTCGGCATCAAAACTATCGTGTAATCCCCTCAGGAACTCCATTACTTAATGAGACTCAATCTGATCGTTAATACGCTTGTTCACGTCACATGTGCAGCCACGACATTCACATCTAGGCACAGGTTCCAAACACACATTCTCATCCCAAAGCTCTTTAAGTTTTGAGAAATAACCTGTAACAGATAGCTCTCCTTGCCTGATGGAGGTTATGTCGCGCCGTACTTCGTATATCATCGGACCGTTGCTCTGACCATATCGCGTGTGAAGAGCTTGCCACAAATCACGAGCAGATTTCGCATACATGAAGGACTTCACGATTTCCTTCGATATCGAGTTCCAGATCCAGGAGGTGATCATAAGATCGATCCGCCTCCATCTCTCAAAGTTTTCAGATCCAATTGTCGGCCGCGGAATACTTCCGTCGACAAATCCTAGTTTTAACTTCGCACCAAGTGAAACGTATATGGCACGACTCCAAAGTAGAAAATTGCTACCATCCAAAGGAGACGAAGATAACACCATGCCTGGATGATCAGAAGGATGTAGAAAATAGACATCCTTCTCAAACTGATATTCATCAACAGTAGTCCTCTCAGTTTGTCGTTCAGCTGCTTCGGTCGCCATAGGAATGCCTACCAAAGTAGCTACAAATCGTTGACGAAGAACACGGTACATTAATGGATATGCAGAGACCTTCACAAGGAATGCTCTGATACCATGTTGAATTGTAGAGCAAAAACATAGAAGGAAAGTAAAACAGCCATGGAATTCTGTATGTGAAATTCATATTCTAATAAAGAATTGGGAGGGAAACCCCCTTTTATATACATGTCTAAGGGAAAATAACTAACTCCTAACTAACTCCTCTAACCACCTTGTTGATGTGGCCCAATCAGTTGAAGAATAAATGAGTCAGAAAAAAAGCTACAACAACTAGTAAAAACGTAATACACAAACACGCTTCTAAGAAACTAAATCAGCCGGCATCAAAGGACCCATCTTGTAAGGCCATAGTCACTGCATCTGCATCTTCAGTGTGCTTCACAACATTCAAATCACATAACTCCACATATATTTACCCATCTAACCTATAAAATGTAATAAAATGTCCCCTCATGATATGAACCATTATTTTTAGTATTTGGATAAATTACATTGGCACCCCCTATAGGTTCAATTACACAAACACCCCTTTTCTTTTGCGAATTACAGCTACACCCCCCGAGGGGTGTTAGTGTAATGTTTTTCAGGGAGTATTAGTGTAAGCTTTGCCTTTTGAACAGGGAGTGTAGTTGTAATATAATTACAACCTCAGGGGGTGTAGCTGTAATATTAACAAAAATGGGGGATGTTTGTGTATTTTGGTCTAACTCAAGGAGTGTCATTGTAATTTACCCTTATTTTTATGATGAAAATCCCCTTTATTATTTCTACTCCCTAAAATCTGTCTATTAAAATCATTCCATAAAACATAAATTGAATTATTATAAATTTTTTATTTAAAATAAATGCTATCCAAAATTTATAATTTTTATAATTAGTATAAAATCTGTATAAACTCTATAAATTTACAATCCTTATATTTTTAATATAATAGTTCAAAAATTTACATAATTTTTGCTTGTATTGTTATACAATTGAACTTTTTTTAAAAGTAAATTATGAATATAATTTTAAAATATTACATCGAACATATATATACACTTTCAAATAGGCAATCTATAGTATAATTAATCTATAATATTCTATAATTTCTTGAGTAATGATATTGTATATATTAATTTTGCGTACATGTGATTGAATAAAACTTTATAAGTTATATAACATACTTTTTTATAAAATTATATGCATTATTTATTTATGCATATTTACATGTATTTTTAACATAAAGTATTTGTGAAACTATTTGCATGTATTGAGGATGTAAATACTTTTTGTATTAAATAACTTATAAAAAGATATCAATTTTAAATATTATTTTTTAAATAAAATTTAAGTAAAATTTAAAATCACTAAAAATAGTTTTGGGTGAATCTTTTCAATAAAACATACTTTTGAGAGTAAAATAAAAAGTATAGGGAATGGGTGAGAAGGGCATTTTTGTTCTATCAATGCCAAATTATTTTGTTAGAGGGGTTTTTTGTTAACTTTCATACTTTAAAAGGGTAAATGCGACTACATACATGGTTCAAGGGTGCATGCATTTAACTTTAAATTAATTGATTAAAATCATTTGCTTGGAAAACAGGGTACCAACTTAATTTCATATTAAAATTATTTAATGAAATTTTATTATATTCATGAACAGTAATTTATGTAATGTAGTTATCTATATTACCATAGTAGAAGGATAAAAAAAAAAAAAAAATCAAATAATTTTACATTTATCTGTTCCTATTATTTCTATTATTTAAATGTTAAGGTATGAAAAGTTCTCAATTTATTCTTAGCCTTATAACGCAACTGTACATCAATCAAGAAATTGTTTGTTTGGTTTCATTGACCATCTCTAGGTTTTAAGTTCTCCTGATAAAGTGATTTGAAACTTTTTATCTAATTTTTTTTAATTTTGAATTCATTAATTCAAATATAACATAAGATACTTAAAATAATTGATCATTTTTTTTCAACTTCATAATTCAAATAAAAGCAACATAGTCTACTTCAATATTGTTAGAATATCATCGTTCCAAATATAGCAATAAAACAAATCATTTAATCTCTTTTAATCAATTCATTAAAAGCAAATGGAACGCAAGCTCATAATGCAACTAAAAGATGTGTAAATGCGATCCCACGAATGATATCACAACAATCTTTATGTCGCATCTTCATTGCTATTTCGTTTTAATTTGTTGACAAGTACTTGCAATTATCTTAAACTTCCAGTGCTGCTTTTAGGTGAAGATTGTTGAAATTTTTCATTTAATGTTTGTGGAAGTTGTGTCACAAGATCTTGAAAATGCACTGAATACCAATAAAATTCTATTAAATTTTGCTAAATCCACTTGTATCACACAATAATTAAATCACATTTACTGTGTAAACAAGAATAAAGTAAATACAAGAATACAGTCATTCTACGATTAACTATAGGTTGTTAGCACTTTCAGTTTTATCATTTACTCCATTTACATATTTATTCCTTTTTTTGACCAATTTAATCCTGAACATCTCACATTTGATCCTTTTTGGCAAATTTAATCACGTGTTGATAATTTTGGTCACATTCTCACTCGAATAGATCTCATTTTTTGTCATGTAATTATGTGTCATCAAAACCAAATTTGTCAACATATGACTAAATGTGCCAAAAAAAGGGACCAAATCTGATATGTGTTGGAATAAATTTGTCAGAAAAAAGACTAAATGTGTAAATGGAGTAAGTTATAGAACCAAAAGTGCTAACAATCTAAAGTTATAGGACTAAAATGTAATTTTGCCTAAACTTTCAAGAAATCAATTCCCTTCCCAAATCTTGATCAAATAATGAAGGAAATATATATAACTCAGTACTGAAAAAACTAAATTACTCACACCACTCCCTCCCCCCACCCCACCATAAAATGGCGAATATTCAACAGGGTTTAAGATCAGCATTTTTCACTTTCCGACCGGGCTAGGGTGGCGCACCCAACTCGATTTGGGACCTTAGAGCGAGGTCCATCCAATGAGAACTCCGAACGATGACATATGGACCAGTACAAGTACAAACATCTAGCCCCATAATTACCCCAAACATTTTGGGCAATGGTATATCTTTGATTACTTTTACAGGGTTGTATTGCTTGGATGAATTTTAGAAGCTTAGATCCAACTAGGAAATTCCTGCTATGTATCTTTAGACAATAGGTAACTCAGTGGTGTAAAGTTATAGTATAGGCCAGGGTATGATAAGGGAGGGAGATCTAAATAGGGCTATAGCCATGATTCCAATAAAATATCAACTACTGAAGAGTAAAGAGCTTTTGTTTGAAATGGATCCTGTTCTTGTGTGTAATTGATACGAATATGTTCACAACATCATATGCTCGGATATACAACAGAAGGGCGTGATTTTTTCAGCATATTTAAGTATCACTTCCATTAGTACAGTTTAACATTTTAGTGACATTCTATACAAAAAATTGTTTGTGGAGAATCTGCTGTCACAAATCATATCATAACCAACGGGGAGAGGGGGGAGAGTGGTAAAGGGGAAAAATGAAAGAATGACAGTTTTTCAAAAGTTGAAGAACATGGAAATGAACCTGCCTTCAGAGGAGGCAGACGAGGGCAAGAAACGTTCCTATCGTGTGGCTACCAAATTTCCCATAAACCCTGTACTGATTTCATAATGTTTGGCCTCAGAAAAGCCTGCTTGTAAAGCTAGCTTCTCCAACTCGCTTCCTGCATTAGAACATGGGCATCAGAGCTGTTTCCTTCCTATTGGAGAGGGATAAACTGATAGCACAACTTTTCTTGTCATAGCATATAATACACGTGGTTGTCTAATGAGTAGAAAATATGCAAATATCATTCAACCGAAGTTATTCATGTTCCTGAAAAGATACCTGTCAGATATTCCTTGATTGAGTTCTTCAAGTACTGGTACTCGCTTGCAAGGCCATATCCGCTAGCAACAGGAACCACTACGTTGTCAATCACCCAATCCTTGAAAAAAGAAAAACATGTCGATATAGCAAGTTTATTTGTGGGCAATAACTCGAATCTGTATCTTGAGATATAGACACGTTGAAAAAGCAGGCTGAAGGTAAAATGTTGTGTTTGGGGACACCAGAATTAATTGAAACGACAACTATTCTACCAACAATCAGACGTCAAGATCTGCACTCATCTTTCCACTTTTGTACACACTCATTGTTCTATATCATTATCTCTTCAGCTTGACAAAAATTCGATGATACCACTTAATTTGTTCAATGTAGAAGTGTAACATAATTCCAAAGGCCTATGTTCGAATAAGAGAGCAAAAATCAGAAACGTCAAATTACAGAATTCTGATAGCTAATACATACCTGAATTGAAGAGGTTAATGGGTTAGTGCTCTTGTTGAAGTCAAGAACGGATAGTTTTGTACCAGGCTTTAGAACTCGACACATCTCCTCGAGAGCTTTTTTCCTATCTACCACGTTTCTTAACCCATAGCCAATGGTTGCAGCATCAAAAGAGGAGTCAGAGAATGGTAAATCAACTGCATCTCCCTCAATCCACCTATAACGTATCAATTTTGTGAAGCATTGATAAATACGACAACGTAATACTTTTTAGCGCTTTAGCCTTTAAGTACAATACAAAGTTTCAAGTGAAGCATTGATTTCAACGCCTTCTACTTTTGCAGCCATGTAGGAAATGCATCAAGTTAAATTGCCATGCTTACTCAATGTTCTTGTAGCAGGCCCTCGATCGCTCTCGCTGGCGGGACGCAGCAATCTGTAGTTGCTCTTTTGAGAAATCAAGAGCAATCACCTACGCAATTGTCATCCCCAAGTAAGTGAAGAAAAAGACATCTATTAACTCCCAAAGAGTACGAAAAGATGAATCACCATAAGAACCAGAAATGGTGAATCATATACCAAAGCATGCACTTCTGTAAGAACCAACATGTCATGCTTCACAACGAGAGGTCGGAAACTTGAAAATTACAAGCAGACTTGAAATAGATGATTAAGGCAAGAAGGATAGGAGTGTAATCAAAGACAAGATCACTTGACATCGCTTTCTAAATAAACCATTTTGATCCAGGCCCGATTTAACAAATTCCACAGTACCTCAGTTAAAAGCAAAGTAGATGCAATCAAGTGGACACACTAAGACAATCACATTAAATCAAATATCATGCGTACGTTTTCATTACAATTACATTAAGTAGCAATATCTTAGAACCTCAGCAATAGCCAACAGTACATCAAAGTGAGAAAGAGACAACAATTGAACAAGCATAGTTCGATCATTAGAACTAAAAAATTCATCACAAAATGAAGAAGGAGAAGATAAGGGAAACCTTGCCACTAACTCCAACTTTCTCAGACAACAGAAAAGCCAAATCTCCACTTCCACAACACACATCCAATACAGTATCTCCTTCTTTTGCTCTGTTGCACAAATTCAATCACCACCCCTTACTAAGCAAAATTTAAGATTGAGTTTAAATATAGTTGAAAATGAGGAAAAGACAAAAACCATACCCGCTCCAAGAAACACTCATCCTCTTCCATATTCTATGCCTCCCCAAACTAAGCATATCATTCAACTGCAATTATAATCAAGAAAACACAATCAACAGAGAACCTATTTGATAGAAAAATGAAAATCAGAAGCTCGAACTGAAGGGAGATGTATAGAAGACAATTCTCGGGAAGTTGGGGGGCGTACATTATCATAGACAGGGGCGATGCGGTTAAAAAGCGCCTGTCGCTCAGCTGTGCACCGAACTGGTCTAAGAATGGACTGGGATTCCCGTCGGTACCTACCTCCGGTTACTGAGGGAAGAGTGAATTGAAACGTAGCCATTCGATTTCCAGTTTCTGCTAAAACTCTATTGTCGTTGAAATTTAGCACGGTCCACCTGCTCCAAATAGCAATAAATCGGGTAAAGGTATTAATTTCAAATTGACCATACTATTTTTAAATATTGGCATTATTATTTCACCAGGTTGGACCCATTTGATCCCATGCACATTCTTTTTTTTTTTTTTTTTGACAAATTGCATATTTTCTCCCTCTGTTATTGAAATGTTGTTAAAAACTCACATGTATTATGAAAATGTGCAAAAAACTCCCCGTTTATTATGAAATGCTGCGCAAAAATCCCCTTCCGTTAGAAAGAAACGGAAAGTGGGTGAGACGCACTCTCTGTGCAAAGATGGATGATTTTATTATTTTATTTTTTTTGACACTTTTTGAACTTGTTAAAGACTAAAATACCCCCATTTGTCCTATTAAAGCAACCTTGGTAAGAAGTAATATTTTTAGCTTGATATTTTGGTGTTCTTTTTCATTTGAAGGGGTAAGAACTATATTTCTCTCTAATTTTTTATATATTAACTAGTTGTGTTATTTTTGCTTCTTTTTTTTGTGTTCATTTCAGTTTTGTAGTTTTATTTTAAATTAATTCTTTCCTTTTGTTTATGTTTTGTATATAGGATGTCATCTTATTCAAAGAAATCTCATTCCAAAAGGGATGAATTTATGAACTTGAGGTTCAAGAACCCTAAGTTGCTACTGTAAAAAAAATGCGGCTATCAAAAAAATGTGGCTATCAGAGGGATGAATTTTAATGTTTATATACCTGTTTCTCATATGAAATAAATGCTACAATAACATAAGATTAACATGTTTGACAAAAGCAAAAAACATGCATTAAACCTTGACCAAGTGAAGTATTATCCAATCCAACATCCAAAAACAAAAGGCAACATATATCCAACAATCAAACCACCAATTCTTTCAATTCTTGTACATTGTAGCCAACAAAACAAAAAAAAATGTCAAGTCTCAAAATTAGCCATTACTTGCACCCCCATTTCCATTTGCTGAAGACCCTTAGCTGGTTACTTTTGGCTTATATGAGTTGGAGAGATTTTTCATCTTTAAAGATATGCTAGTTTGTGACAACACTTTCTCTTAAACGCACTTGCTGCTGGTTCTGGTAAATGAGTCAAGAAACATGAAAAAACTTATGCAGATAACTCATGTCTAAGCTCTCAGTTCATCAAAAGATTGAAAAGCAAGGCAAACATATTCAGCATCACAAATAGATACCAGATTTGGACTTGGCGCGGACTTCATTTGTGGCCCAAAGCTTCATACGGTAAATCTTCGGGTGCTCATCCGTCTCCGTCGGCAGAGCTCTCCCCACCACCTGATACTGGTGGAACTGCACCAAGCACAACACACAGGGAATAAATCACAATGGACATCAAAAACCCTACTTTCATCAATTAATCACCGACAAACGCACACAATACACACACATAAATGCATACGCACCTTCTAAGTCACCGTTTTGGATGGGTCTCCGTCTCCTGGTGTTGTCTCTCCGTTTGGGGAATGTCCAAGACTCCAAGGGTAGCAATTTTAGGGTTTTGTGATTAGGAATACGGATCAGGAGGAATGGGCTTTCCGTAGCTATTGGGCCAATTGTGTATTTCTTCTCTAATATTGTATTGGGCTAAATTTTCATTGATAGTCTTTTTTCTCCGTTTGCTTATCGCATTGAAAGTGCGCATGGACTGCTTTATTATTTTGGTATATTTTAAAATTGCACCTGCATGCAAGAATTTGAATTTGAACAAACGACTTTGAAATATGAATTTTAAATGATTTCGTATTAAATAAATTTAAAATTTAATATAATATTATACAAGATAATTTAATATTTTGAAATTTTTTGTAGCATAAATTAATGGGTTAATTACATTTAGTACCCTTAAATTATGCATAAAGTATATTTACCCATCTAAACTATAAAATATAATAAAATGTCCACTCATGATATGAACCATTATTTTTAGTATTTGGATAAATTACACAAACACCCCTTGTTTTTTGCGAATTACAGCTACACCCCCTGAGGGGTGTTACTGTAATGTTTTTCAGGAGTATTAATGTGAGCTTTGCTTTTGAACATGGGGTGTAGTTGTAATACAATTACAACTTCAGTGGCGGTATTATTTCTACATTTATCTGTTCCTATTATTTCTATTATTTAAATGTTAAGGTATGAAAAGTTCTCAATTTATTCTTAGCCTTATAACATAAGTGTACATCAATCAAGGAATTGTTTGTTTGGTTTCATTGACCATCTCTAGGTTTTAAGTTCTCCTGATAAAGTGATTTGAAACTTTTTATCTAATTTTTTTTTTAATTTTGAATCCATTAATTTAAATATAACATAAGATACTTAAAATAATTAATCTTTTTTGTTTTTCAAATTCATAATTCAAATAAAAGCAACATAGTCTACTTCAATATTGTTAGAATATCATCGTTCCAAATATAGCAATAAAACAAATTATTTAATCTCTTTTAATCAACTCATTAAAAGCAAATGGAACCCAAGTTCATAATGCAACTAAAAGATGTGTAAATGCGATTCCACGAATGCCATCACAACAATCTTTATGTCGCATCTTCATTGCCTTTTCGTTTTAATTTATTGACAAGTACTTGCAATTATCTTAAACTTCCAGTGCTGCTTTTAGGTGAAGATTGTTGAAATTTTTCATTTAATGTTTGTGGAAGTTGTGTCACAAGATCTTGAAAATGCACTGAATACCAATAAAATTCTATTAAATTTCGCTAAATCCACTTGTATCACACAATAATTAAATCACATTTACTGTGTAAACAAGAATAAAGTAAATACAAAAATACAGTCATTCTACGATTAACTATAGGTTATTAGCACTTTTGGTTCTATAACTTACTCCATTTAAACATTTATTCCTTTTTTTGACGAATTTAATCCTGAACATCTCACGATTGATCTTTTTTTGGCAAATTTAATCATGTGTTGATAATTTTGATCACATTCTCACTCGAATATATCTCATTTTTTGTCCTGTAATTATGTGTCATCAAAATCAAATTTGTCAACATATGACTAAATGTGCCAAAAAAAAGGACCAAATCTGATATGTGTTGGAGTAAATTTGTCAAAAAAAGGGCTAAATGTGTAAATGAAGTAAGTTATAGGACCAAAAGTGCTAACGATCTAAAATTATAGGACTAAAATATAATTTTGCCTAAACTTTCAAGAAATCAATTCCCTTCCCAAATCTTGATCAAATAATGAAGGGAATATATATAACTCAGTACTGAAAAGACTAAATTACTCACACCACCCCCTCCCCCACCCCACCATAAAACGACAAATATTCAGCATGGTTTAAGATCAGCATGTTTCACTTTTCGGCCGGGCTTGGGTCGCGCACCCAACTCGATTTGGGACCTTAGAGTGAGGTCCATCCAATGAGAACTCCGAACGATGACATATGGACCAGTACAAGTACAAATATTTAGCCTCATAATTACCCCAAACATTTTGGCAATGCTACATCTTTGATTACTTTTACAATATCTTATAAACTCTCCTTCCGATCTCACGAACTCACAAACTGATTTAAGCATTAAAGAGTTTTTGTTGGAGACTGCCTAACAAGCCTAACGAGTTTCTTTCTTCTCAAATTCCCAAACACACTCGATCCGAACCACTTTACAAACGACTTAAATCTTCGACCTGAATCAAATCAATCAAGTAATAAAAGCAAAAAAATAAATAAAATTCTCCTGATTATTAACTTGAGATACATGATCATCCTGCGGCTGACCTAGTCAATGATGATTTTAAGCTGTAATAACTGGAGTTGTCAAAGGCCTTTACTTTATTTAGACTTGCTAAGAGATGGCGATGGTCAAGAATGGCCCCCACTTGCTTAGACAAAAGAAGCTGAGGATTCAGGTCAGGTAGAAGAAGCTTCTGTGTGGTGCTAAAAGTCTAAGAAATCTTGCAGCATTTGAAAACTTGGAAATCCGTCCAAATTTCACTCACTTTTCTCTTCTTCTTTTCTTCTTTTACAGAGTTGTAAACTACACAATTTCCATCAAACACTTCTCCCACTTAATCATCACACCGCTTATTAATATTGACTTTTCTGGTCTTACTCTTTACCTGAGAAACAACCCAATCCTCAGCAATATATATACCAAGAAAGCTCGAATTCAGGGTGCCCGTCTCAAGAAAAACTGGTAAGAGTTCGGATCTTTTCTTGGTCGTTTTCTGCTTAGGATTTTGGTAAGATCAAGAAAATGTTTTGCAAGAGAGAGAAATGATTCCAGGAGTATATAAAGGTTGTTTTTCTTTTTCTGGTTTGAAGTCAATAATTCGGTGTCAGAAACGAGTAGTGTTTTTTGAGTTCTTGCATAGTCTTGTCTTAGTTTGATTCATTGATTTCATTCTTGATCCAGTCGGATGATCATGTGAAGATGCAAGAAGAATGATGTAATAAATTATCAACAGGTTTCTGTGCTGTTAGTTCAGAATAATATAAGATTAGAGTGAAGACATCGTCATTCACACGGAAAGGTGAATTGTCAAAAGTGTTAGGTGTAATTATGACAACCTAAAGATATTTAGAATAAGAAACTTATCTGTGACAGTTCTCAAGTCTTCTTTTTTTTATGTTGTCTGGAAAATTCAAAGTTGAATGTGAAAGAGTTGATGAGTGTAGAAGATGAGGTGGGCTCTTATTTTTCTTTTCAAAAATTAATGTGGGTTGCCTCTGTTTGTTGGTCTGTCACTCATTGCTTATCCATCAATCTCTTTTTCTTGTTTTCTGGTCATTAATTGCAATTGCTAACAATCTTGAAGGCGCCCACAACATAGAAGAGAGTAGAAGAGAGAAAAGTCAAAAGAGAGAAGAGGGAGGCGGTGGAGAGAAAGAGAGAAGAAGAAGAAGAAAGAATTGGGGTTCCTCCATATTCATCAATCTTAGAAAGTGTTACACTGATTTGGTAAGTATTTTCATCTCTAATTTTCTAAAATTTCGAGTTTGAGCTAAAATAAAGGTTGAAATCCAAGAAAGGAATGAATTAAGTTAACATGCATGGTAACAAAGTAAAATATGTCCGAACAGTCTTGATTTTTCGAGAAAATCTTGAGTTTTATAGGTCCAAAATTGGGGATTTTGGTGCCTATGAAAACCTTAGGATGTCCTCTATAACTTTATAGTTTTGAGCAGAAGCTAAATCGTTCGTTTTGATGGCAAAATCGGAGGATATATTCTGTTGCTCTGTTTCTGCGGTAATCCAAACTGAGTGTAGTAAAACTCCTATAACTTGAGTTATAATGTTCAATTTGTATGATTCTTTCTTAAAATGAAACTAGAGACATAATATATAATATTCTGTAAATATCATAATGTTTGAACAGGTATACGAATTTTTGGAGAATTTTTAAGTAGAGCTCTATGGATCTGCGACTGTAAAGAACAGGTTGTGCTAAAATATGAATAACTCATTATATAATGATCCAATTCGTATGATTCTTGTTGTGTATGAATCTAGGGACGTAGGGGGGGGGGTATATGGATTAAAAATAATGCATTTAAAAGTTATAATTTGGTCTGGGGAGAATTTATAAGTTGGTGCACAGATTATGTCCGATAAAAACAATGAACAGGAATAGTAGATATTATTAACAAATTTATTCCTATTATTTAAAATACCTATTTATACCATTGGAAAGCCTAGAATGTATATTTTATCATACTAAAACAGTTTTTAAGTTGGATTAGTATAATTAAAGTTGTGATTTAATTAGTGATCAGTGTTCAGGCTGGCAGGTATCACAGGTTAAGGGGCGGTAAAGGAAATTCTAAAAAATATAATCACTGATTTATATATATAGCAAGATATATACTGATGGAAAGATAATTGAGTCTACTTTATTTAGTAGAAAATGGATTAAGGATCTGAATTATGTAGAATAAGATATTAACAGATTAGTGAGAAGTGTCCGAATATTATCTAATGTACTATTAAGGAATTTCAATATTTTCGATATGTTGACTATACGTCTTACGACTATTTATAGGACACGAGAACAGCGTACAAGAGTGAAAACATTATTTTACTAAGTAAATCGTTTTGGAATTGAGGTAAGTATAGTTAATTGGATATATATATATATATATATATATAAAGATGCATTGTTATGTAATCTCGTTCGTAAACTGTTATATGCTGAACTGGATTATGTGGTTGTCTTGTGAAATGTTGTTATGTGTTATGTGTTTGTTTTGATGTGACGTACATGGTAAATACTTGTGATATACTTTAATTATGTTGATGAATGAAGATGAATGATGGAGTGGTCGTGAATGATTGTCATGCTTCTATTTGATTAATGATTTGAATTGAATTATGAAGTCGATAAATGTACAGATGATGAGTTGAGATAAGAAGATGGCTTACCTAAGCTTGGGTATATTCAATGGTTTATGTTGATGTGATTGATGACGAGCTGTGTGCTATCATGATGATGTGATTGATGACGAGTTGTGTGCTGTCATGACGATGTGATTGATGATGTGAGATGTGATGGGAGAAAATAAATATACAGCTATGTACCATGGCGCGAAGGGTACCGGGGTTAATTCTGTTGAAGTATTTAATCAATTAAGGCTTATATAGAATGTTGATAAAGATAATTTGTCTGGATGGGGTTAAGTGTGAATTAATTACGAGATGGAATGTGATTATGGAGGGGGTGTCACACTAACAATCTTGAAGGAGCCCACAATTTAACTCCTCTCTCATCTTCCCTTCTGCCTGCCAATTTTAGTCTTGACAAGATTGTAATTCTACCATGAAATCATCAATTTCTAACAAAAATAACATCATTTGTTTGCTTGCACACTTGTACTTTTGACTTTTTGGACATCCTTAGTGCTTCTTTGTATTGTCTCTGGATTGCATATGATCTAGATGGTGATCTTGTTCTTGGATTATGTCTTCCTTACTTCAAAATCTAGGAAATTGATCATGTTCTCCTAACTAATTTTCCTATACAGAAAATTGAGGTGGTCAGAAAGCTAATCATGACAAAGAAAGCTATTATTACCAGTCCATCTATTCTGATCACTGTTTTGGCGATTCTGCTGTTGCCGGATGCATTGTTTGCCGAACCAAGAGCTCAGACAGTCAAATTTATATGCGGAACACAACTTGAGCACAACACCACCGTTTACGTGCCAAATTTTGTTGCCACCATGGAAAACATAAGTGCGCAGATTCGAACTTCGGGCTTTGGCATAGCGGTAACGGGCTCAGGGCCCGATACTAATTATGGTTTGGCGCAATGCTATGGTGATCTCTCTTCAGTTGATTGTGTATTATGCTATGCTGAAGCTCGAACTGTTCTGCCTCAATGCTATCCTGTGAATGGAGGGAGGATTTTTCTTGATGGCTGCTTTATGCGGGCCGAGAATTATAGTTTCTTTCAGGAGTATACCGGTCCTGGCGACCATGCTGTCTGTGGGAATAGAACCAGACAAGATTCAGCTTTCCAGGCATCGACGAGACAGGCTCTATCACAAGCGGTTTCAGTTGCACCAAACAACAATGGGTATGCACGGGCTCAAGTGGCAGTGGCCGGGACATCAAACCAATCGACTTATGTTTTGGCCGACTGCTGGAGGACGATAAACGCCAATGCTTGCCGAGCTTGTCTGGAGAATGCGTCTGCGTCCATATTGGGATGCTTACCATCGTCAGAGGGACGAGCTCTCAATACCGGTTGTTTCATGCGGTACTCGGACACCAATTTCCTTAATCCTATACCTCGAAATGGAAATTCTAGAGGTAAACGTGTATGCTTCTCTTGTTTCAGTTTCGATTTCATTTCTTTCTTGCAGTATTCTTGGACATATTGGTCTGATCATGAAGTTTTACTTTCTGCAGGGAGAGTTATACTCATTGTAATAGCAGCCGTCAGTGCAGGGGCTGTTTTGATAATTGGAGCCGTCATTGGAATGTATCTCTGGAAGAGCAGAACAATTCAGAAAAAGAGAAAAGGTTGGAGCATTTTAGATCATTAGCGTGAGACGGGAAATTCTAACCCAGATAGGGTTTGGCCTGACCTAAACCAATTATATAGAAAGTGTAATACATTTGTCGTGTGATACGATATGTGTATCACACTTGCTGTGTGATTGGTTTGGTTCGTCCAAACTTGGTTGGAATAAGAATTTTCCAAAACCGTGAGACTTTTCTTTGGAAATCATCTACAAGAGGCTTGACACATCTTTCACAAAATCTATGATCTTTCCTGGTTCAGGTAATGCTGAGAAGTTGGTGAAGACCCTTAACGACAGTAGCTTGAACTTCAAATATTCCACCCTTGAGAAAGCCACGGGTTCGTTTGATGAAGCGAACAAGCTCGGGCAAGGCGGATTTGGGACAGTGTACAAGGTCATAAAATCGACAAACTCTCGTATAAAATATCGAACTAACTTTGTATATATGCATGCAGATTGATGTCTGAAACTGGAAAGTTTAACCTTAGTGCAGGGAGTTTTGCCAGATGGAAGGGAAATTGCTGTGAAAAGGCTTTTCTTTAACAACAAACATAGAGCAGCAGATTTCTACAATGAAGTGAACATAATTAGCAGCGTCGAGCACAAAAATCTAGTGAGATTGTTGGGGTGCAGTTGCTCAGGGCCTGAGAGTCTTCTTGTCTATGAATTCATGCCAAACATGAGCCTGGATCGCTTTATCTTCGGTAAAATAGTAAATTTTGTAGTAGTAGAATCAATAAATCATTTCAAGATTCTGCAAGCTCGTTATTACAAGTATAAATTCTGGGTGAAAACTATCGACAGATTCAAGCAAAGGTAAAGCATTAAACTGGGAGAAGAGATTCGAGATAATTATAGGAACAGCAGAGGGGTTGGTGTACCTCCATGAGAACACGAAAACACGAATTATTCACAGAGATATAAAAGCAAGCAATATCCTCTTGGACTCGAGGCTACGTGCTAAAATTGCCGATTTTGGGTTGGCCAGGACTTTCCAAGAAGATAAGAGTCATATCAGCACCGCGATAGCAGGAACACTGTGAGTATATATATATATATATATATATATATCGATCATTTTACCATTTTACCAGTTACTGTAATGGAATTAGCATTGTTCTAAGTATAGCTTCACCTGGTAACTTTTCTTGAATGTACAAATTTGCAGGGGATATATGGCCCCAGAATACTTAGCCCATGGCCAGTTGACAGAAAAAGCAGATGTTTACAGCTTCGGTGTGCTTTTGATAGAAATTGTCACAGGTCGGTCGAACAATAGAAGTAAAACCACAGAGTACTCGGACAGCTTGGTAACTATTGTAAGTTCTAACAACCCTTCAATCTATATGATTCTATTAATCAGCATTTACCTTCCAAGTCTTTTTTAACCGTGATTGTTTTGAATGAACCAGGCATGGAAGCATTTCCAGCAAAATACAGTGGAAGAGCTCTTCGACCCGAACCTAATGCTACATAATTACCACAACATTAACGTTAGAAATGAGATATTACGAGTGGTTCACGTTGGACTGTTGTGCACCCAAGAAATTCCTTCATTACGGCCACCTATGTCTAAGGCACTACGGATGCTAGTAAAGAACGAAAACCTCCCAGCACCAACAAGCCCCCCTTTCACAGATGAAAAGACCATGGAACTTAACGACACAAGCGAGAACTTGTCGTTAGGTCTTGAGGATGGAAATGCTGCTTCAGTTGCCAGCATTTCTCAGAGTATTTTCTACCCCAGGTGACGTTAGAGCAAGCGGAATCTGCAGGATTTTATTGCTTGGATGAATTTTACAAGTTTAGATTCAACTAGGAAATTCCTGCTATGTATCTTTGGACAATAGGTAACTTAGTGGTGTAAAGTTATAGTATAGGCCAGGGTATGATAAGGGAGGGACATCTAAACAGGGCTATACCCTTGATTCAAATAAAATATCGGGTACTGAAGAGTGAAGAGCTTTTGTTTGAAATAGATCCTGTTCTTGTGTGTAATTGATACAAATATGTTCACTACATTTATATGCTCGGATATACAACAGAAGGGCGTGATTTTTTCAACTTATTTAAGTATCACTTCCATTAGTACAGTTTAACATTTTAATGACATTCTATACAAAAAATTGTTTCTGGGAGAAACTGCTATAACAAATCATATCATAACCAACGGGGAGAGGGGGGGAGTGGTAAAGGGGAAAAAAAAGGAAAGAATGACAGTTTTTCTGAAGTTGAAGAACATGGAAATGAACCTGCCCTCAGAGGAGGCAGACGAGGGCAAGAAACGTTCCTATCGTGTGGCTACCGAATTTCCCATAAACCCTGTACTGATCTCATAATGTTTGGCCTTAGAAAAGCCTGCTTGTAAAGCTAGTTTCTCCAACTCGCTTCCTGCATTAGAACATGGGCATCGGAGCTGTTTTCCTTCCTGTTGGAGAGGGATAAACTGATAGCACAACTTTTCTTGTCATAGCATATAATACACGTGGTTGTCTAATGAGTAGAAAATATGCAAATATCATTCAACCGAAGTTATTCATGTTCCTGAAAAGATACCTGTCAGATATTCCTTGATTGAGTTCTTCAAGTACTGGTACTCGCTTGCAAGGCCATATCCGCGGGCAACAGGAACCACTACGTTGTCAATCATCCAATCCTGGAAAAAAGAAAGACATGTCGATATAGCAAGTTTATTTGTGGGCAATAACTCGAATCTATAACTTGAGATATACACACGTTGAAGAAACAAGCTGAAGGTAGAAATAATTGAAACGACAACTATTCTACTAACAATCAGATGTCAAGATCTGCACTCATCTTTCCACTTTTGTACACACTTATTGTTCTATATCATTATCTCTTCAGCTTGACAAAAATCCGATAATACCACTTAAGCTGTTCAATGTAGAAGTGTAACATAATTCCAAAGGCCTATATTCGAATAAGAGAGCAAAAATCAGAAACGTCAAATTACAGAATTCTGAAAGCTAATACATACCTGAATTGAAGAGGTTAATGGGTTGGTGCTCTTATTGAAGTCAAGAACGGATACTTTTGTACCAGGTTTTAGAACTCGATACATCTCCTCCAGAGCTTTTTTCCTACCTACCACGTTTCTTAACCCACAGCAATGGTTGCAGCATCAAAAGAGGAGTCAGAGAATGGTAAATCAACTGCATCTCCCTCAATCCACCTATAACGTATAAATTTTGTGAAGCATTGATAAATACGACAACATAATACTTTTTAGCGCTTTAAGTACAGCACAAAGTTTCAAGTGAAGCATTGATTTCAACACCTTCCACTTTTGCAGCCAACTAGGAAATGCATCAAGGTAAATTGCCAAGCTTACTCAATGTTCTTGTAACAGGCCCTCGATCGCTCGTGCTGGCGGGACGCAACAATC
This sequence comes from Sesamum alatum, assembly GCA_034509735.1. Lineage (NCBI taxonomy): Eukaryota > Viridiplantae > Streptophyta > Magnoliopsida > Lamiales > Pedaliaceae > Sesamum > Sesamum alatum. Next base: position 35,664,805 of record JACGWO010000007.1, on the reverse strand, counting down.
TGTAACTGCTCCTTTGAGAAATCAAGAGCAATAACCTACGCAATTGCCATCCCTAAGTAAGTGAAGAAACAGACATTTTTTAACACCCAAATGCTACGAAAAGATTAATCACCATAAGAACCATAAATGGTGAATCATATACCAAAGCATGTGCTTCTGTAAGAACCAACATTTCATGCTTCACAATGAGAGGTGGGAAACTTGAAAATTACAAGCAGACTTGAAATAGATGATTAAGGCAAGAAACATAGGAGTGTAATCAAAGACAAGATCACTTGCCATCGCTTTCTAAAGAAACCATTTTGATCCAGGCCCGATTTAACAAATTCCACAGTACCTCAGTTAAGAGCAAAGTAGATGCAATCAGGTGGACACACTAAGACAATCACATTAAATCAAATATCAAGCGTACGTTTTCATTACAATTATATTAAGTAGCAATATCTTAGAACCTCAGCAATAGCTAACAGTACATAAAAGTGAGAAAGAGACAACAATTGAACAAGCATAGTTCGATCATTAGAACTAAAAAATTCATCCCAGAACGAAGAAGGAGAAGATGAGGGAAAACATTGCCACTAACTCCAACTTTCTCAGACAACAGAAAAGCCAAATCTCCACTTCCACAACACACATCCAACACAGTATCTCCTTCTTTTGCTCTGTTGCACAAATTCAATCACCACCCCTTACTAAGCAAAATTTAAGATTGAGTTAAAATATATTTGAAAAGGAGTAAATGACAAAAACCATACCCGCTCCAAGAAACACTCATCCTCATCCATACTCTATGCCTCCCCAAACTAAGCAACTCATTCAACTGCAATTATAACCAAGAAAACACAATCAGCAGAGAACCCATTTGACAGAAAGATGAAAATCAGAAGCTCGAGCTAAAAGGAGACATATAGAAGACAATTCTGGGGAAGTTGGGGGGGGGGGCATACTTTATCATAGACAGGGGCGATCCGGTTAAAAAGCGCCTGGCGCTCAGCTGTGCACCGAACTGGTCTAAGAATGGACCGGGATTCCCGTCAGTACCTCCCTCCGGTTATGGAGGGAAGAGTGAATTGAAGCGTAGCCACTCGATTTTCGGTTTCTGCTAAAACTCTGTTGTCGTTGAAATTTAGCACGGTCCACCTGCTCCAATTAGCAATAAATCGGGTAAAGATATTAATTTCAAATTGACCATACTGTTTTTAAATATTGCCATTATTATTTCACCAGGTTGGACCCATTTGATCCCATGCACTTTTTTTTTTTTGACAAATTGCATATTTTCTCCCTGTGTTATTGAAATGTTGTTTTAAATTAATTCTTTCCTTTTGTTTATGTTTTGTATATGGAATGACATCTTATTCAAAGAAATCTCATTCCAAAAGGGATGAATTTATGAACTTGAGGTTCAAGAACCCTAAGTGCTACTGTCAAAACAATGCGGCTATCAAAAAAATGTGGCTATTAGAGGGATGAATTTGAATGTTTATGTACTTGTTCCTCATATGAAATAAATGCTGAAATAACAGAAGATTAACATGTTAGACAAAAGCAAAAAACATCCATTAAACCTTGATCAAGTGAAGTATTATCCAATCCAACATCTAAAAGCAAAAGGCAATGCATATCCAACAATCAAACCACCAATTCTGTCAATTCATGTACATTGCAGCCAACAAAACAAAAAAATGTAAAGTCTCAACATTAGCCATTACTTGCACCCCCATTTCCGTTTGCTGAAGACCCTTGGCTGGCTACTTTTGGCTTATATGAGTTGGAGAGATTTTTCATCTTTGAAGATATGCTAGTTTGTGAACAACACTTTCTCTTAAACCCACCTGCTGTTGGTTCTGTGGCATCTGTTGTTTTCTCGAGGTTGGATTCTTTTGCTTTCTTTGAACCTTATGTAGCTGCAGGTTTACAAAAAATCCACTAATGCATGTGTATGTTTTAAGAAAGTCTAGAGAAAACATAAAAATATATTAAGAAATTACTTGAATTGGAGGAACTGGAACTGTTGGAGCTGGTGCTGGAAATGTTGGAGCTGGGGCTGGTGACTTGAAGGGCCTTCTCTGTGAAAGTTATTGAGAAGACTAGGGTTAGGGCTGGGGCGTTGAAGACTGTTGAAAAGACTGTTGGGCAGGCTGTTGTGACATCTATCCAATAAAACATAAGAAAATTATCAAGTGCATCATAAGAAAAACCAAAATAAGTCAATAAAGCTTACTTTTGCAGTCTCAAAAGCAGTGGAATCTTCATGCATTGTCCTTGTTGCATATCCCCTTCTTGGTCCATGTGCATTCCTGACATTGTGTCTTCTAATGTTGGGATTCTGCAAATATTACAAGTATACATAAGTACAATAATATATTATAAACAGTTTCAAAGTAGTCAATGAATGTAGCAATACCTCTATGAACTTGGAATTGGGATGAGGTGGTTCCTTACAACTCCTGTTGTTATGTCCTTAGCCAAAGCAGATAACACATGTATGTGTAGTCCCCTTCGTGAGACTTGCACTCTATCCCTTACATCATTGGCATCCTTCCTCCTTGCTTTCTTTGGTCTTCCCACTTGGATTCTTACACTAGGAGGATCCACTTTTCCCATCATCATGCATTATAGGAACTGGATTTATCAAATGGATGTACACTTTTAAATAGACATTTTTTTTCAGATTATCATCCACAAAATCATCTACATTTCTTCTGTGGAAGTCAATTGCTGCAAGTGCATGGCAGCAGGGATAGCCTACAAGCTGGAACATTCCACAACTGCAGTGTTTTTCCTTCAAGTACACAATATGGTTTTGCATAAAATGCATAACCTCAAACTTGTCCTTACCAGCCCAAGATGGAAAGCAATTTCTACTTTCTTGTCTTTGTACATCAATCTTCTTAGTTATGTTAGGACAACCAATCCCTTCAAATTTCTCCATTCCTTCTCTTTTTAGTTGGATTCTTTTCATAAACTTTCTTCGTATCCACTCAAACATGTCTATAATAGGCATCCTTTGTTTCAAGTATGATGTGGTTGAAAGATTCATTCATGTTATTAACTAGAACATCACACTTGGTTCTGCTTGGAAAGGAACACCTAGCCTAGTGATGTGAAGAAATTTCAGACAACCACTCAAATGGAGTCTGCTCTTGCCCCCTTTCGGATATAGTCTTTCAATCTCTTTCATTGTTCTCAGGTGTTGATTAGCATTATATGTTGATGCAACTTTCCAAAATAGCTTTTTTAACTTATGCCCCTTGAATTTTCCCTTAAAGTTGTTATACATGTGCCTAAGACAGAACGGTGATCAGCCCTAGGTGCAAGTTCAGAAACAGCCTCCAGAAGACCCTTCTGTCTGTCTGATATAAAACCCAGCCCCTTTCATCTTGAGACCCAATATCCCTTAGAAATAATCTCAAAAACCACTCCCAACTGACATACTTCTCCACCTCTACATAAGCCAATGCAAGGAGATAAATATTATCATTCTCATCTCTACCAATGGCTGCCAACAATTGCCCCTTATAATACCCCTTTAAGGAACATCCATCTAACCCAATTATAGGCCTACATCCATCAAGAAAACCATCCCTCAACCCACTTAAACATAAATACATTCTCTTCATTACAGGGGGGGTTTAACTCCTGTCCACTTTAATGAACAAGGAATTGCTAGGATTATGCTTAACAACTGTGTGACAGTAGTCATAAATCCTGGCATACTGTTCCTTAACATCTCCCTTAATCAGTTCAAGGGCAAATCTCTTTGCCCTATACACTTTAAACAGACTCACATCAACTTGTAGTTTCCTTCTGATTTTGTTTTTTAAAAACTACAGTCCCTCTTTTGGATTGTCTCTCAATAAACCTTCAATTTTTCTGCCAAGGTACTTGTAGTTAGCCTGTTTGTTCTCAACTCTATGGGCACAATTATGTCTACCTTAGTTGACTTTATCTGGAATGTGGTGGTTTTCATAATTGTTGAAGCATGAAGACTCCAGTTGCAATCATTCCTACAAGTGGTTGTGATTTTATGTTTTCTCATTTTTTTCAAACTTCAAGTCCCAACCCCTCTCACAACCTAATCCCTCAACACTTGCCTAAATTTCTCCCTTGTCTCAAGTCTCATACCTACAGCAAGCTCAGCATCCCCCATTCCCATCCTACCATTCTAGACTGGATAAATCCCTTAACACTTCCCTAAATTTCTTCTTCTTTTTTTTCTCTCTTATGATTTTCCTGAGTGTTTTCCACAATGTCCTACTATGACCTTCAGGTGGCCCCTCTAAATCTTCCAACATCCAAGAAGGATACTCTGATGCTGAGGATGAATCAGAATTTGATTATGATCCGTGCCCATCATCACTACCCTCAACCCCCTCATTCTCTGCATAAGCCCCCTCAACCCCTGCATCAACCCCTGCATCAACCTTTTCATCAAGCCCTGCATCAACATTTGCATTAGCCCCCTTAACCCCTGCATCATCCCCCTCACCCTTAACCCCTATTCGCCTGCAACAACCCATGAATCCCCCAAAAACTCAAAATCAGGACCCTCAAATGTAATTTGTGGCACATTTTCATCAGTTTCTATCACATTACCATGTGGGTCAAGTGTTAAAATGGGCCCTGAAAGCTCTTGAATGTATATGGAAATTACATTCAAGCCCTTGTACTCCCTCAACAAGTCCCTAATGCCATTGTCCCCATCTAATACCTTTAGTCCTTCATCTAATATTTGACCAGGTGATGTATAATATATTATTAAATTACTTCCCATGCCCCCAGCTTTTGTGTACATGTCTGTAAGATTAAAATAACATGTCCTTATCTACTGCAGGGAACCACACGTTGGAACCCCCAACATACCTAATAGTGGGGACCCATTCAATAACCCCCCCCTAACCACACATAAAAGTCTACATACTCCCCCATAACCATTATCTGCACATTTAAAAAATAAAAACTTATAATACAGAAACGAACATAAAATAATGGAGGGTGGGACCATTCATCAATGCATAAAATACTATGTTTTAAAGCAGTGGGGACCACATTCAGGGAAAGGGACCAGACCATGTTGTTTTTGTCCACAAATGCATAAATCATCATCATAACACTATAAAAATCGAATCGCTAACAAGAAACAGTATAAAGCCACCAAAAACATCCATTTGTACACAAAACCCTATATTCATCATTCAACATCACAACCCAACAAACGAAACAAAATTTACAGTTTAAAACATAAAAAACAAAACCATTTACAAAAATAGAAGCACACAATTTATTCGAGAAAATTTCCAGTAGGGATAACTACCCGTGCTTCATAAGCCCTTGTCTTTCCCAAAATCGCGCATCAACTTGTCTCCAAATCACAAATAGCTGGTTCCTTACCTCCAAATGCCTATAATCCACAATTTTCCTATCAATTTCATCCCTAAAACGTATTCCACCTAACCTTAATTGCGTCCCCCCCCCCCCCTCTCCTTTCCCTCTTTCGGTTATTTTGTCTCCCTCTTCGATCGAGAGATTGGGAGTGAACGGAGTGTTAAAGGTCAGAGGGGCATAACAAGCATTTTAGTTTATTTTTTAACGCCGTTAGTCTCTTTTAACAGAAAGGGCAAGCGAGCTTGATCTATTAAAACCTATAGGATTTTTTTGCATATTTTTAAAAAATAAGAGGGTTTTATGCTGAATTTCAAAAACACAGGTAGATTTTATTAATGTATCTTTTTTTTTTTTTAAGAATTTGGAACATGACTAATTACGGTCCACAAATAACTAACTATATCTTGTCTGCCAATTCAATTTTAGAAAACCATTATATGTTTTTCTATCATATTCACACACATATATATATATATATGCAGAATTACACTCAATGTTGATCTCCCATGATATAGGAGATTAATTTGGCAATACAACAGAAATTCTTGCTTAAATCAAATTTGAATGAACTCAACCGAGTATAAAATTGGCATGATAGATTCACATGATTGATCACTTTATTTAATATGTATATCAATTCATAACACTTGATTGATCCAAATTTGATCAGACCCAATTTGACTTGGAATTTTCTATCTCAATAATGTTGTTGCAGTGCCGCATAGAGAAGGCAAAAATCATACCTTAAGTTGCATTTAACTTGGAAGACAATTAACACTCCAATTTTCTGCTCTGATTAATAAGCTACCCAAATCAAAATTCGACCCAACAAAAATCTGGGCAGCCCATCACAAAACACATTTCTTTAACATAACGAAGTGGTACTAGCCCGTACCATTTTGGTCCATAGCCCATTGGGTAAAATTAAAAGCTAGCCCATAAAAGAAAAAGAAAATACAAAATCATTAAATTAGAAACTAATAGTAAAATACTTGAATAATTATTTGGAACTAAAATGTATTAAGTCGATGGAGTAGGACCAATTTGTTGAGAGAATGAATATACATCATGACATGAGCTAGAGCTCAGCCCCTTTGGAGTATGTCTGCAAATCAACATACATACAGTTTTAAGGTCAGTCTTCGGAGAAGTAATGTCCAGACAGATTATCCATTATCGCCAAATGCATGTTCTCCGACGGCTTCCAGTGCCGCTTCCTCTGGTTTATGAACCAGTTGTTGATTTGCTTCTGATCCAGCCCCGTTGTTTCTGCCAGCAATATTTTATCCGCTTCCTGCATTATGTTTCACCAATCCAATTACCAGTTTCGTGCACTTTAAAAACAAGTACATGGCATGCAGCAAAAAGCCATAGGCCTACGGTCAGACTAATCAACACTAGCAACGATCAAGAATTCAAGATTGAGAAGAATGTGTGCGAGTGGTATTGCACATATGATGGAGAAAGTTATAACGTACCGTTGGGTAAGGCCATTTGTAGTGAATGTTCCACCATTCGAGCAACGTTTGCCTGGCCTCCTTTGGCAGCTTACCCTTCTTCTTCTTCTTGGAGAATTCGAGCTTTAGGCTGTTAATGTGGCTACCATACCTACGCAAGAGCCGGTCCTTGAGCTCACGATTTTCATTTTTCATCGGAGAATCCTGCATTTCGGCCGTCTCCCCGCCACTCAACTCCTCATCGGACGACAAGCCACCATCATCTGCCCAAACCATTGCACAAAATACACAACAAATACGTTAGGTAAATTAATTCAAGGAATTTCAATTGTATATATATCACTAGTTCCTCAAGAAGCTAGACTTAATAACGAAATCACACAATTATGAATTGTTCCTGTTAGATTATTACTTAATACACCAATTACATAACAAGTGTAAAACATTTGCTATTGATTCAGGTTTGACAAAACTCGATCCAAATTAGAATTTCATCTTATTAATAGTAATGTTTGTTAATTTATTTTGCTCATATATATATGAATGGGTATTTTGAAAATTGTTGGTAAAGCAAGCAAGAGGGTGTGGTGTGCAGAGTCAGTGCCGCCATGAAATGGAAACGACGTGGCAGCCTAGTACCTGTATGGGCCTCCATGAGGATGAGGCCCGCCTACCCCACGGATTTATTAATACCTATTTTTCTGTCTGCCTAACAACCGTCCAATTGCAGGGCCCAACGTGTCAGTCAACTTGGACATAAAATGAGAAAATAAACCCCATTCAAAATGGTCTTAGAATGTCCACTCGATAGTTGTTACTGTGTCAAAAACGAAACCTCGACGGTTAAAAATGAAAGGTATCATGAGATCCGATGAAGGAAGGAAGGAAGAATGATTAACATTAATATGGACCCACAAAAGCAGATGAGTGGGAGACCAATACACGAAGTTCAAAGGCATGGGAATCGACAAAGTAATTTAGGCCAAGAGAAGTGTGTGTGTGTGTGAATGTGTGCATGTGTGGGTAATTGAATGCTGCTGGCTGGGGCAAAAAAAGTGGGGCGGGTCTCAGCGGAAACCCCGGGCGTCCATGTGAAGTTGGACTTCGACCACCCGCTCTCTCCGGGCTTTTCCCAATAAAGTCATACTGCTATTGCCCCACTCATATCCGTGTTTTCTTACATCCATTCCTCATTATGTAGTAGTAATAGTCTGGAGTCTGGATCCTCCCTCCATTCTCTTACCAACTCTTTTTTCTTACCTCCTCACTTCCATCCCTCCAATAATTTCCTCTATATTCATTCATTCTACCAAATAAATGACTAATTTCGCTACATCTTTGCTAATTTTAAAATAATGGCAAGTAACGACATTGTGTTAGTGTCGTATTATTATTGTACATATAACCAGCCTAAAAAAGTAGACACGTACGTGCCCGGAAACATAAGAAGACTCCCGTAAATGCAAAGCCGACATCTCACATGATCGATGAGCTACAAAAGGTAAGAGAAGATTGTAGAGATGCATATGTATCTACAATTGTAGGACGATGGTGGAAATTCACAATAGGTGAAGACACCACCTACAAGGTTCTTTTATCATATTCTTGCATGCGAGACATGAGTTTAATTAATCCAGAAATGGCAAGACAAGGACAATGCAATTTCGGTGCTTCATTTTGAAAATTTTGTGTAACTATGTATAAGAAAAGACATGAGGTCCATACGATGTCAGAGATTAACCTAAAAACAACAAGATTAAGCATGTAGACGCATGAGATTAGAGTTTAGCAAAGGATCTAGACACGTTACGACGTTCAACAGTAGCTTCGCATGCCATAAAATGACATAAATGTCGGAAATTCTTTTTTTAGAAACTATTTAGCAACCTTTCATGAAATTCCTCAAACGGAAGACGAATGCACAACAAGCGTGTAGACCAAGCGGTAGGGAAGACATAGAAAACTAGTCCATCAAAACTAACAATGATAAAACAAGAAAAGACCAGACAATCAAGCCAATGCCTAATGCAGACAGCATCTTGGCACACTTGTACTGCAACACTATCGACGCACGTGAAAATGTGCTTACACGACATTTTGAAGTGAACGACCATCAACTTTTCTGCCTAACTGTATCTTAATACACAAAAAGAGATTAAGATTTGAGTTAAGAAAACAAAGCCCACACGAGGTCAGAATAAACACCTGAAAAGTTACATCGTACTTTCAATCAAAAAATAACTAACCATTGTCAACCAAACCTTATCAAAACCCCTTTCTCTTACATCACCCCCATATTTTAATCCATATATCATCTGCTAGCCCCAAACTTCTAAGGATGTTACATATATGTAATGGTTAGGACCTCCACCACTTGGAGAAGGAAATCAGACATCATTTCTTGGATCAAGAAGCACAAAAGAGAGCGACTTTCTTTAGATTAACAAGTACTACTTTTATTAAAGATTTATGCATGCAGTCTAACTCATATCAGATCCCAATTGTACTTAAGTCACACTTAGTTACAGTGTGCTTTAATTATTTAAATAGCATCGACAATGCCAACTAATCAAGAAAAAATATATAATTAACAGATGTAAAAAGAAGCAGAATGCGATTGGCAGAACATCATATATATCCCATTTAAGCCACGGCAGTGTCATGTGACACCGGTATGATTCGCATACTACCATATATCTTATAATTAACAAGCATAACGATGTGTCAAACATTAATTAAAAGAAGTTGATTTTAGCTGTAAGTACATAATCTTTATTTTTCTGTAAGTACATCTCACTTTAATTGAAATTAATTAATTATTCGAGCAACTACCCTGACAAAGAAGACATAGCTTTAACTGCCAACCAATCAGCAATTAGACAATTTCCGATGTTTATTTCTCATCGATCTTTCATGCACGCTGAGCCAACATATGAGCTATTGGAACTTGAAACTCTTGCAAGTAACTATTATCATAGTAATATATATGTTTTTATAGGCCATAACATCAGATGTAAGGAATAAAATATGCACATTTATGTCAGAAGTTGTATAAAATATCCAGATAATTATTTTCACTCCCAATTGATATGTTTAAGGTGTATTTGTCAAAAAACATAAAAGAAGAGAAGAAACATAAGGACAACATATTTCCACATATAGATGTATTTAAGAAACACAAGGACAACATATTCCATTGATAAACCATGTTTTTTTCCAGAAAAGATCAGATGCTGCACACTGTAAAAGATGGGGATGTGACAAATAAGACCAGAGGTGCAAACATAAGGCAGAAGCACAGCATGAGTGCTCATTCGTTTATGGACAACGGTCATATATAACGTAACTTCATCAAACCTAGGAAACTTTGTAAAGAATCTTTCTGTGTTCTTTCTTTTTCTAGAAACAAGGACACAATCGTTTCAAAACCCGGTTTTACAATGTTGTTCTCATTTCTTTTACCTCTTCTTTTTTCCAATTGATGGAACTCAAGATCATTGACAACTAGCATACTCATGGTAAAAAACATGAGACCCACACAAAGTCACAATGACAACCCACCCTATCGTAACCGTTCATTTTTCACCACCGTGATCGGATAGTAAAGCCCTCTTACAATCAATCGGCTATAGAATTACCTACAAATATATAAGTGGTTGTAGAAGTAAACTAAATAGGTTACATTTTTTAATCTACAATTAATTAAGGTAATGCATATATAGAATTCAGAAAATTAATAGAAAAAAATTAATATAAATATTAGCAACATAACAATTCATCAATTCTTGCAATATTATACCTAAAAGATAAATCCATAAACCTCACTTTCCTAGATATTATTCCAAATAAAAGCATGCTTTAGAAGCCCTTGCCTGTCTAAAGGTACAAGGATCATAAATATATAACAACATACACACACATATATATAGAAGGAGAGAGAGAGAGAGAGAGAGAGGGAGGGAGAGCATGTTATATATATACAACTAAATGTCTTCGAATTTTCCGAAAATTTCAAAGCCAATATTTCTTGCAGATTGATAAGTGAAATGTCTTAAAAATTTGGAAATTTAACAACATCTATTATAACCCATGTATTAGTTCCTACGTACTATAATCTAAGTGAATGTAATGAAAAGGAAGTGGTACTGTTTGGAGAAAAAGAAACCAGTATCTGCACTCTGATATGTCAAAATCAGAATCTCTCTAGCTATGAATGGCTTAATTTCAAGCTTTTAATTTCCTCTGACAAAAAAACCAAAGACCAATGTAGAAAAGGAAAAACGATAATGAAATAAAACGAACCCAACGACGACAGAGTATTGGGAGAGTCATGACCTTAAAACCTCACAAGAAAACTGCACTGAACTCAACTGGAAAAAGGAAAGAAAGAAGAAGGGAAAGTGTGAATATGACTGTTGTAAGTTTTTACTACAGAAAGATCACCCCTTGACTTTTTCGTTTAAGGTTTACTCTCTTTCCCGTATACAAACAGCAAACAAAGACAAGACATGTTATATTTCAGACACCAAAATATGGTTAACATAGCCAGAAATGTAAGAGGAAGATCAGTCCCAACTCAACATACACAGCAGGTCTCTTTCAATTTTAGGGTTTTTGTTTGGTGGTGGTGTCGATTCAGGCATGAATCCTTTTGTGATGAGTTGAGTAATGATAACTCTTGCATGAAAGGAATTAAGTGCTACCACAGATGGATGAAATGAAACCAACGCCAAGGATTTGTCAAGTTCAGACATTCATGTCGCTCACAAACAATATACACAAACATACACGTGTGTGCGTGTGTGAGAGAGAGAGAGAGAGAAGATGGATGGTTACCCTTGCAGAGACTGACGAGTTGGGTTTCGATCTTGTTGAGGAAGGAGGTTGCTTCATCAAAAGGCCTCGACAAATCCGTCTTGTACTTCACCAAGATGTCGCAGTACGTTTCCTTTGAGAAGAAAAGCAGAAAATCTAGAAATCATTCAAGTCCTTAAACAGAAATCAGAATTTATCACTATAGCTGCAGTAGAACGACGACGACGATGAGAAGTTAAATTCAAGATGCCAACATAAAATAACTCGGCCTAGAGATATGTTCTTGCTGCTATAAATCTCTGTGTTTTTAATGGGTTGGAGGTGAGGTGTGTGTCTGAGAGAGAGAAGGAAGGAGAGAGAGAAACCATAAACTCGTCGAGTTCAGGATCGACTCCTAAGCACATCGAAACTGCGTCTTGTTTGGACAAGTCTTTTTCTCGCCTGATTTCGTCCAGTAAACGCGCTATCTCGGGGGGTGCTCCAACCTGAAATTTTTTTGAAAATCACAGCTCACAAGAATTCGCCGCAGAAAACAGTCTGCCCAGAAATCATTTACTATTTCCTTCTATTAGCCACACACCCAAAAAACCCATTGTTTTTTTCTGGCCAAAAAACCACATAGGTTTAATTTTCTGGCAAAAAGCAGGAAACGGACAACACCTGCAACTATCAAAAAGACCTAATCAAAATCATTCTCAGAAAAAAAGAAAAAAGAAACCTTTTGGCAATCGATATAAGCATCGAGAAGCTTGGGATAAGAAGGATGAGAAGCAATTTTAGCCTTGATGACGCTGGAAGCTGCCTGCTGGTCATCATGATCTCCATCTCTTGGATTCTGAACATTAACAGAAGCTGATTCCGACACCACCGAACACTGCTGGAATCCCAATTCCTCCGCCGATTCAAACACGGGAATGTTCCGATGGTAATAATCGGCGGAGGGAACCATGGAATCGTAATGATACTGGCCGTACTCCGCCGCAATCATGAGATTCTCGGGAGACAATAAAGCCTTGTCTGCATAATCATCACTACCCGTTGAGGGATTAATCCCATACATTCCATCCATACGAACAGACGATATACGATTGCAAGAACAAGGACTCTTTCTTCCTACCAAGAGTTGTACAAGACGATGATAACCCAATTTTGTTCTTTTCAAGGTTTAGAGAAAGTAGTACGTGAATTTGATGGTTTTGAGTTGTGATTGTTTTTGGAGAAGAAATTATTACAAGAGTGTTGAGGAGATGCTCAAGGTGAGGTTCAGGACTGGGAGCTGAGGCTGCTGAGTGAGGGTGGAGGCCCATTCTTTCTATTATTATTATTATTATTATTATTATTAATATTAATTAATATAATAATTTATTTTTTTGGTTTTTCATACTTATTAGTATAATGGACTTCTTTTTTCCTTTTATTATTTGCTTTCTGCAAAATAAATGTGCGCCCTAGTCTATTGGGTGACAGAAAGCTTTTAATTTTCAATTTATGTATATAAGTGATAACATCTTTGGGATGTTTTAAATTTGATGTGAAAATGGTGAGATGATGATTGGTCAGTTGGGATTTAATTAATCAAAAATAATACTTAGTTGTTATTGGATATTTTAAAGATGACATTTGATTCGCCCCCACAAATATACTCCCTCTATTTTAATTTGTTTTGGTAATTTAAGGTTGTTTCACTACAAGAAAAACGCTCAATAGCAACGAAAAAAATTTAGCATCGAACTGGTTAGCAAGAAAAATTTTCGTTGCTAATGTATTACTTAATATAAGAAATTTACTTGTTGATGAATTTAGCAACGAAAATTTACTTGCTAACAAATTTAACAACGAATTATTTAAAATATATATTAAGTAGTGTAGGTTAGTAACGAGAAATTTACTTGCTAATTATTTCGACGCTGATTTCAGCAATAAATTTTTTCGTTGCTATTAAACTATTTTCTTGTAGTGTTTAGTGATTTCATCCTTAATTTTTTAGAGTAGTACTTTCGGTCATGTATTTTTATTTCAATCTTGTCTTATTTGCTTGAGTTCAACTCGTCTGGCGAGAAGGGTGAACTTCACGAATTTTTTTTATTGAAATCGTAAAAATTTTAAAGATGAAGGAACAAAATGTTATCATAGAAAATTAAAAGATAAAAATATGCAAAAGTGAGCACATTATGAACAATTAGACCTAATTTAAAAATGTCACGCAAGATGCACATGTATTTTTTCGATAAAAAGGTAACGAAAAAATGATTGAAATTGAAAAAACTTAAAAAAATATATGACCAAAATACTATTATAGAAAATTTTATGACGAAAACATTAAATTGTCTAAATGATGAAATCAAAAATACATTTAAGCCTAATAGTAACAATAAGGCAAAAACATATATCTTGGTACTATATCAGTATTCTTGGGACGGCATTATCGAAACATCCAAATATCGAAATCGTAAATTTACTTCATCAAATTTATAATTTTGTGCATCTTTAGTCCATTGTGTATCCAATCATTTTTAATTAGCTTGGAATATGACCTTGTATTATTTCTCACGTGACTAATAAATTTATGAGACTGAGGGGTTGTTTATAAGCATTTATTTTAAACGTTTAATTATTAGTTTAATGCTGAAAAAAGTATTTTTGTTTTATCATTTTTATTTTTGGACTACTTAAAGTAAGTTGATTACTTCAACTTTTTCACGTTTAACTTTTATTTCCAAACACTCCCAACTTTTATCAATATGTAACTTACAATCCTTTTTACAACTTATTTACACCACAAAAACATAAGTCATTGGAAACACCCCTTTATATTGTCACCACTTCTTAACTATAGTACTATTTCAAAAAATATAAATGTATATGATTGGTAAACTTTCAATTTTATGTCCTACAAATTTAAAGGCGGTGTCAATTTTAAAGTCATACACATATGATGATTAGCAATTTAAGTACTTACGGCCAAAAAAATTGCAAAATTTTCGTTCCAACTTGAAAATTTCCAATTTTAGTCCTGTAAGCAACACGTGAACAAATTCCGATCAAATTGAAAATTTATAGCGAGCATTAATGTACTAAAATTGCATAAACTCAAAAATATGATAAGAGTAAATTTGTCATCTTAATATTCGAGTGCCATGAGAATGTCACTCCCACTATTTTAATAGAAATAAAACTGCCCCTGACCATAATTTAAAATTAAAAATAATAAAATAAATTTAACTAATATCAATGTATACCATTTTTATTTGTTCCCTCTTCTCTTTCTCCACGTCCTCTTCTCTTTCTAAAAATAAAAAATAAAAAAAAATAATTATTTACACATGATCAAGATGGTTAAGCTGTAGTGATCAAATTGGGCAAAGCTCTTACAAACTTTAATATAATTGTCCCACTTGAGCAAGTTCAATGAATTTCGCTAAGAAAAACATTTAAATGTGGTAATTTTTTTTTTAACTAGGTTAATCATGATAAAGTTAATCCAATTATTAGAACTTGATTACTCCCAAAACCCACCAAGAATTCAACCTTTTACCAATACGATCAGGGTTAGAATAACTACTTTTGATAATGCATTTAATCTGTTGACTGAATTAAATCCATTTAAAAGGAAAAACAACAATGAAGTTTTTTACCATTTTTTCATGACTCTTCTATATTGTGTTATGTTTTTTCTTCAAGTATAAAATTTTCTCTTTCTTCCCTCCAACTTTATTATTTCAATTTTTTAACCATATTTTTCATACAATTTATAATAATAAAGATATATAAACATACATAAATATTCTAAGTTATTTACCTAAAATAAATTTCAGCACACACATCGAGCCTGTTACTACTGCTAGCAAAATATAAACTATTTGGCTGAGTTATATATATATATATATATATATATATATATATGTGTGTGTGTGTGCATGTTTTACTTAAGTATACATATTAATTAGGCATATATATAGGGTTTAATGCAACTTACCTCCATGTGGTATTATAAATGAGTAAATTACCTCTCTATGAAAAAAAATAAGCAATTTACTTTCCTGTATTTTTTAAAATTGAGCAATTTACCTCCCTATTGATTGAGAAATACGCGGAGATAAATTATTATTTATTTTTCATAGGATGATAATTTATTCATTTGTAATATCATAAAGAATTGCTTGCATTTTTGCAAAGCGGTACGTAACCATTGAGTTTGAAGTTGAAAGGTTGTGAAAACGTACGTATAAGTGCACCAAATGAAAAAAGTTATTCTAACTTTATTAGGCATCATTTAGTAACTATATGGAGTAAAAAATAAAAGAAAATGCGTACAATTAAATAATGCATATGGTAAGTATATAGGAATTATTCTTTGTTCCATGAAACTAAATAAAGAAAATTAAATTAATGCCTTTTTCAGGGATCGTGAAATTAAAGCACCCCCACCCCCATGCATATACAAAGAATCGAATTATATGGATATGGTTGTCTAATCCTAATCTCTAAATGTCTTATTGCTGCTAATTAATTGGTACAGTAATTAACTACACTCCTTCTTACTGTTACATTTTTTTTATTTTTTTTTATAATTATATGATTATATCAACAGAACAATATTTGAGTTTCATTAATATATTATTATAATTATATACTATAAAATAAATTACGATAAACTCACATATAGTGCACAAATACCACAAGTCCTCAAATTTATTCGTAGTACCAATTATCTATACTTAGTTTGCATAAACTACCGATCAATAATAGCGTAATTTAGTTATTATTTAATATAATTAGTCTTTGCTTTTCTAAAATTGATTTTCAGGCAAATCCATCTGTCTCTATTGTCTGGAATTACTATTTTTCTCTAATTGTAATGAAAAGGTGATCAACGGAGCAACTCTAGTTAAAAATGATTTATATAAATAATTATGAAATGTTCGGTTTGAACAACCTATCACCACAATCTGACTAAATTAAAAGAAAAAATTAAATTCAGAAACCACCCATTATAGTTAAGGCGTTAAACTATGTTATAAAAAAATGAATCATTAATTACTTACATTATAAATGATCGAAGCTTAAAAATCAAGGTAAATCAATATTTTTTTATTACAGTCAAATAAGATCAATGCAAAAAAAATTAAATTTTTTTGACAACGATTAATCAATATATGCTATGATTTCAATTAAAATCACTACAATAACTACAAGAAAGGAAAATTTTAGCTCGAATTGAGTTTGTCCGGCCCTAAATCAATTACACGATAAATATAATATAATTGTCAACGTCGTGTAATTATTGTACAGTTGAACAATTTTTCCTAGAATAAGACTTAATTAATCATTACCAATGATCTCTTGGCCTAGTGGTTAAAGTTGAGGTCCCATGATTTTAGAGGTCATGGATTCGCACCCCACCAGTGCATGGGACGATAGTCTACTGGATAATAGGATTGTTTGTATATTGTAATAGTATGGGGTTGTTAGATTTTATATTATGTGATATAGTTGATCAATGTATGATTGTTGTAATTGTCTTTATTAGAGATTAATAGTCAATAAGGTTGATTGTAATCGATTAATTCAATTAATAATATTCATCGTTTTTATTTATTTTTTTTTTTAAAAAAAAACTTAATCAATCATCCACTTCAAGTGACAAGAGCAATTTTTTTAACTTTAACTAAGGAAGATAGGACAATTATTTTTTTGCTTTTGTGTTTTATAATTAGTGTAGGTTTGTATTCCTTATGTCGAAGGAATTAATTCCTGAAAAAGAAAATATTATTAATTAGAATAATTAAACAGTAAAGAGCAATTAATTATTAATTAAATAGATTTTAGGTAAGGGTTATTCTGTGGGTGTGAGTCGCATGAGCGATGGGGTGAGTCTGAAAAAGTTTATGTAGAGTGCAGAAGCAAAGCAAAGCAAAACAAAACAAGTTGGGGTGGGAAGCAATCCTTTGATTGATTGATTGATTTGATTTGATGTGTTGGCAGTTAAAGCTGCGGGAGCATGGACCATGGACCATGGACCATGCTCCCGCTTCTTCCTTTCTCCCAATACCTAAACCAAATTTTTAACTCTTACCCCCATTTTCTTTTTCTTCTATTTAATTAATGAATTTTTAATAAATTTTATATATATATATATATATATTTCGTTGGTTTTTGTAGAAGAAGATATGTTTAATTTTCATTAAAAAATACTTTCTCTTGGAATTAATTTATTTAAAAGTATAATCTATGAAAGATAAAATTAATGCAAATAATAGAAGAATTACTCCTCAAACAAAAAACATAGAAGAAGTAAAAAACTAGATGTTGATTTTAATAAGAATAAGTTTGTAATATCACCTACTTCGTGCATAATTTAATAAAATAATTAGTTATATAATAACATTTATCATGCGATTAATTTTTTCCCCCATTTGATTTAAAGGCTAGGTTGGGATGATCTTATTGTGACTACTCAACTAAAAAATAATTATTAATTTCATCAAAATTTGTTGAGATATTATCCAATTTGACCAGTTTAATCCCATCAAACAATAATGATAAAATATTAAGTGATAATTGTAAAATTGTTATAAATATATAAATTAAGTAGCATTCTTTTTTATCTTATCATGTTTTAAATTATTAATCAAAAAAATTGTTCAAGTTGTTATTATAGACGACCAGGGACATAACATATTATCGTGACATCCCATAATATATATAATAAGTTATGAACTCTACGCGTTCGGTGATATTCTAACTCGTAAAATTCACATATATATATATATATATATATATATTAAGAGATCCAACATATGAATAGTGCAATTAATTGAATATGATGAAACTTGATTCGAATAAAAACGATGCTCTTTTAAAAAACCTGAAAGTCCATCAATCTTTCCTTCATCCAAGAAAATATAAATAAAAAAAACAAGATGATTCTTCCTCTTCTAAATAAGAATCACCTTTTCATTTTTCGTTTTTGCCCTAAAATGGTGAAAATGACACCCAATATTTTCAGACTGCACTTTAATGAATTTATGGATCATATGAAATAATTCATGGAGTACGTAAATAATCCTTAAACCCATAGTTTTAATTCTAAAGTGATGAAAGGACATTTTTGTAATTCCTCACCGATATGTATGAGAGTAGCAAAGATCAAGAGGACTTCACATAAGTCATTAGTTATACTCTGCCAGTGAAAATTCACAGTAATTTTACTATTTTAGCCTCCAACATGTGTCTATTTTGCTCTTTAGCATGTTCGTATTTGCTAGAGAATATATTTATCTTCCCCGCCCCAAAAATAAATGAGATATTTAGTTTGATCTGATTCGAAATTTTGAATAAAAAAGAGGGAGAATTACATCGCCTTCTTTTGAGGTTTGGTGTAATTATACGTAAATCTCATGTTGTTTGAAAACTTACATCTAATACCTTTGAGATTTGTTTCCTTCTAACAAACAAGGCTCCCGTTAGTTAAAATCGATATTTACCCTCGATTGACTTATTACTAACTAATTGTAAGCCAAACAATTTTTTCTAACTAAATTACTCTCACATATTGATTTTGCTAAAAAGTGATACCGACTAAATTTGTATTAAGTGGGTGCGATTCAACACGTTTTTTCTATAATTGTTATAAGCCATGATCCCCCCTCAAATGAGAGAATAAGGAGGTATTTATACAAGTAGGAATTTACGATGTTTATGGTAGGTACAGGTAAATTACTTCTTTATCACTCACCTACCCCCGTTACATGGTTGTGATTTGTTGACTAGGGTTATTTCAGTAATTTACTGTGCTACGCTAACTTAGTAAGTTTGACATTGAACCTTACTTCTTGAGGTTGAGGGTATTCTGCTTGCTTTATTTGAAATGATTTATTTCCTCTATCACATACATTATAGTGTAAAGATGTATATGGATAATTTGGTTGTAAAAAAAAACTTATTTGACTTGCAATAAGTAGTATTAAGTCAATCGGGGGTAAATATGAATTTTTATTCATTTTTTTCCTTTAATAGCAGCAAATTCTGTGAATTTTGACTAACTAATGAACTTATTTGTTAGATGGAATCAAATCTTATGGGTACTTGATGTAATTTCCAAATCGTAGGGGGTCTATTACACCAAGTTTTAGGGGAGGGCATGTAATCCCTAAATAAATTAATTTTTTTTTATATTTTATGTTATATTTTCTGAAGACAATGACTGAAAGTTTATTTTTTACACTACAATAAGATACTTTAATTGAGTTATTAATAATTCTGCAACAAAAATATTAATTTAACAAAAATGAAGTCTTCTTCCTTGATATATTAAATGATAAATATATTAATATATTCGACAATCCATTAAAAAACACTAAGTATCATTACTCTTTTATAATTGAAGAGAGACTAATTGGTGTTCTCACACAAAATTGGTCTGCATTAAGCACCACTAATCATTTTATTTCACTTTGAAATTTTCATTTTTCCTTTAATCATATAATTATCATCTTTAATCATATACTCTGCGCTTGATCATGGTTAAAATAAATTCATAAAATCATAAAAATTCTAATTTTAATTATTAAAAAATAAGTAACTAAAAAATATCAATTTATACACTTAAAAAGACATATATATATATATACACACACATGTACTCGTAGATTGTGCCAAATTTACAAGTTATATATAAATAGTAGGACAGGAAGCACAGTACATAAGAAAAACAACAAAACAAGTATTGACATGTTGAATGCAAGCTCAACCAAAGTTGTAAGACATCATCATCACCAATAAGACAACACTTCTTTTGCTTGTAGCCTTATTCTTGGATGCTCTATACAAATACAACCTTATTCTTATTCCAATCAATTTCACATACACAAACACACCACAATTTTGCCTCAATCTCAAATGATTATATTATATGTAGTCATTTAATATAATATTAGAGTTAGACCAAATAATTAAATATCTTAAAATTCGAATCTCATTGTCACTCATTTATAAAAAAAAAAAAAAAAAAAGGTTCACGTGCAGGGCTTTACAAGTGAGGGAAACGTGTTAAGAAATTAGTATTAAATGATTATTCTCTCTAACAGTTTAAACTTTTAAACGAGATGGTCGTTAGACAATATTATATTTTGATTAAATTTTGATTCGCATAATCTATTTCACAAAAAATATAAAGATCTTATTAGGGTTGTAACTCGTAGGAGTAAGTAATAACTTTAGTCCTAAAACCTATATCTAAAAAAATAATAATAACCAACTATCATTAAGTTAAATATGAGCCTAATTTGAAGGAGTTTTGTGGTTAACATGATATCCGATTCTGTATTTAATCCCAGCACAGAAGTAAACGCACCCTGAATGGTCAGTAGCGGTACGATTAAAATCTTGAAATCATAACCAAGTGATATATATATATATATATATATATATCAACTGTAACCTGGCGACGAGAACAAGGACTCTCGTACAAGCAAATAATCTCTTCCTTGACTATTACCACAAGAATTATTATTACAACAACAAGTGAAGGAAAAGATATGTACCTGCAGGTGGGATATATATGTATATGGTTTCCAGGCCGGCAGCAGATGGAGATGAGCAGTTTTTCTTGGTGAGAGGATGGGATTGAGCAGTAGGCATTATCTGCGGCTGACAAAATCCTCATACATAGTTACATACGTTAAACATATGTGCGGAGAAGTGAGGGACTGTGTCTGTCTCTCTGTCGTGTCATTCATTGTTGCACTTGTTTATTTTGGGAGAGGGTAAGTTGGTCGGAATTCGGATGGAGAGCTCTCACATACACATATATATACATATAAGAGAGGTGAGAATTCTTTCAAGTGGGAATTTCTTTTACCACTTTTTGAAGATTTGAGTGCCAATGTGGCTTATTTGTGATGGTGGAATTTTTTTACCATTTTGAGCCGTCGAATGCTTTAATAATAGTTGTTTATTATTGATTTTTAAATATAAATTTTGGATTATTTATATGTAATTCTCATGGTGTATATATATGATTGATTGAATCATAATTTTTTAAGTGAGTTAAGCACGATGTAAATATGTCATATTTGTTACTGGTTAATTCATCTGTAGGATATCTGGAGGGAAAAAAATAGGCATATGAAATGAGACGAGTCTGTAAGAGATGTTCTTGACACGAACTGATTGAAATTACTCATATTTATTTAATGTAATGGATCATTTTATAAGAATCGAAAACTAGAAAAATGATAAACTTTCTTACGTAAATTCTTAATATTCCAAAACAAGACTAGGATGTAATTGAAATTTGTAGCAATCGATTTTTTCTCATTATTTTGAGTCTCCAAGCCCCATGATTCTAGAGGTCGTGGGTTCGAAAACCTGCATGGATTGATGTTATTTCTACTGTATAGTAGGTATGATTTACTGCTGTAATAACTAGGTGTTAGTTTATGTGGTATTATTAATTTGATTGTTTGTAATTGTTTCTGTTCGATGTTGATAGTCGACAGAACTGAATGTAATCACTTTAATTTCGATTAATAAAATTCATCGCTTCCAATTTAAAAAAATAAATTAGCAAGAACCTTTCACTTAATTATATTCTTAATGCCCAAATGAACACGTCAACACAAAACTACATATATATATATATATCCTAAATTAATAATATGAAGAGAAAAAAAAATATTCCAAGACATACATATATAGGCAAAATTATCAAGTGAGAGTCAATATTCTCTCCACCTGGAAAAGGGCTACGAACAACAAAAACAACACACGGACCAATCACCAATGTTGACTCATTACATAAAATAAAAGTCAAAAGACGACGTGGACACACAGCACAACGTTCAAATCAAATTGACCAAAGTCGTTGTCAA
Source organism: Sesamum alatum (assembly GCA_034509735.1). NCBI lineage: Eukaryota > Viridiplantae > Streptophyta > Magnoliopsida > Lamiales > Pedaliaceae > Sesamum > Sesamum alatum. The sequence continues at coordinate 35,642,271 of JACGWO010000007.1, read as the reverse complement.
CAGATACCAAATTAAGACCAATCACGACTTGTTTAGTTGTTAATTAATTTTGGGCACGTTTATTTTACTAATAATAATTGACTTTGCAACCCGCAAAACACGATTACCGTTCAGCCACGTCCCAGGGAAATAATGCCAATGCCAATGTCTCCCCTTAGAAAAGATTAACCCAGAAGAACCTCATCTTATCAAGATTAAAAGGAAGGCCGACCAAATTAACGTGCCTAGTAAAATGTACCAAAATGATTATCTCACGTGTTATATGATAATAGGTTTGATCCCCCCACTTAATTAGGACACGATAATTACAAATATTGGGACTTATACCATTTTTTGGGGAATTTAATTATACAATATTCCATTTACTAAAATTTAATTTAGCTTTTGAAGAAATGATTGCTGAGTGCAAACTTTTAACCTTTCTGCTTTCAAAGATTTTTGTCTTGAAAAGCAACGCATTATGGAGATTTTAATCTTCTTTTATGTTTATTGGCCTTGTCTTTACTCGACCACAATTAAATTTTATTGGGGTTTTTAGCATCTACAATGGTCAAATTATACACAATTAAAAGTGCATTCTAGCTTCTTTAGTGAATCCCACAAAATTAGGTCAAAACTATTAAATAATTGTATGTTTTTGCAAGAAAATCATATGATCATAAATTATGTGGAAAAAATGCAAGCAATTCCCCTGTGATATTTCAATGAGCAAATTACCCCCTATGAAAAATTATAACAATTTACCTCCCTATATTTTTTAAAATGAAGTAGGGAGACAATCGCGAACTACCTAGGCTTCATTTTGCAAAATACATAGGGAGATAAATTGCTTCATTTTGCAAAACACACGGGGGTTAATTGCTATATTTTTATAGGGAGTAATTTGCTAATTTGTAATATTACTAGGGAGTAAAATATGTCCCATAGGGAACAACCCAACAACTTGGGTTCAAGATTTCATACAAGAAGTCTTGAGTTTAAACCTGAATGGGTGCGTGAGTGTGTTGGATACGTGCGTTTAAAAATAAATGAAAAGAATATTATGCAGTATAATATTAAAATTTTGAAAAATCAACTTTCAAAGTGAAGCTATTGTTTTTACGGGTTAAATGTTTTTTAGTCCCATAATATTAAGTTATTATTATTTTTTTGGTATTACAATTTAGGTAGTTCGCGATCTTAGTCCCTTTAAACATGATTTTAGGTATTTTTTGTCTCAAGTTAACGAAGGTGGCCATGATTTTATGTATTTTTAGTCCCACGATTTTAGATGCTTTTAGTCCCAAATTAACGGCTATTACCAGACATGTGCAGAGCACATGACTTTTTGAAACTAAAAATGCCTGAATTCATATTTTATAGGACTGAAATCGCCACCTACCTAAATTGTGGTACCAAATAAAAGATAATGACCTAATTTTATGAGACTAAAAAAATATTTTGCCCTCCCTTTAACGGCCTCTTTAAAAGCTATATATAAAAACTTTTCTGTATATAACTCTTTCTATTCTCTTTCAAAGATCGTCGATAATGGCAAAAATTACTAATTCGTCTAACAATAATATTTATTTATTAAAAAAAAAGGAGTTTGAAGCTAAATTATCAAAAAAGAAAAAAAACAGGACTACGGCTCATCATTGCACTGAAATTACTTTAGATTCATCTCGACCCTGATACTAATTAAGGAGTTGCAAAAGAGATGACCAATGTTTAAAAAGTGCTTAATAACGCAATTAAAGATTTGTCAAATGTAACAAAATTCAGGGTATTAAATGTATAATTTAATTAGGGGAGAATTAAATATAATTGGAAAAAGGTGTAGTAGATACGACGTAGGATTGGACTGTTTTTGTGGTCAAAAGATTCTCTTAGGCTATAGCCATTTTGGGGGAGAAGGTGACCATGTAATATATTTTTAATTTTATATATGTGGGAGATATATAGATGCATAAAAAAGAAAAAAAAAGTGCAAATCAACTTCGAGAGTGTTGAAAATTGCTCATAATCATCATTATCATCATAATCATTGAGCTTTGGAACAACATTCCCATTGTATATATGTTTTAATGTGAACTCGTAATAAGGATTTAGTTTAATTTAATATTGCTATACATGCACCCTCTACTATGATCTCCCATGTTGTGATATTTATTAGAGATCATTATATTTACATTCTTTTATTTATTTTTTGTTTACATAAACTACGTACTCAAGTCTTTTTGCATAATTAACGAAATCATCTATGACAGTAAAAAAATAGAGGTAGTTTGTGTAATGATATTGACATTTTAGAGTGATGTATTTGTAATTTTTCAAAAAAATAAAAAAATCGGAGTGATTTGTGTAAATGATATTGACGTTTTTGATAGGTGTATGAATAAGTATCCAAAAGACAGTGGTAATTTATGTAAATAAACCATGATAAGGAGTGTAAACGTAATCATTCCTATTTATTAATGTTCTCATGTGTGTTCAAATTTTCATATACTTCAATTATAAATTATTACAAGTGTTAATGAATAAAATTTCTATGGACTATGTAATCAATTCTCTCTCTCTATATATATATATAAGTACTACTGAGTAGCTAGCTCAGTGACTAATTGTTTCTTTTGAGTAAACACACAAAGTCTAATTAATTTATCTATATTATATTATTAAGGGAGATTATCAATTTAATGTCTGATTATTTATTTATTATTTTATTTTTTCACTTTCCATGTCGAAGCAACTACTTCTCCCCATTTATTATCCCATTCATCTATATTTTTCTTTATATGTGAACTTTTTTTATCCATTTATCGTCTCTATTTTATTTTACTTAATTATATTTTAATAATAAATTATTATTTTAATAAAAATATTATTGTATTTGCACACGTATCAATTATGCTTTCTCAACTAGTAATAACAATACTCCAAGTATCTAATAAATATCAAGTGATGAATAGTAAAATTATATTACCTAATATTGAATGGGGATAATATGGTGGTGTTCCTAAATCAGATATTTTGCAGCACTCCAAAAATTCGATGCTAGGCCTCCATCGGGGCTTCCTATGTTCCGCATCATTTATACTATTATATAAAAAAGAATTCTTTTTTTCCTCGTAAATAGCGGTTAATGACACTCTCGCATTACTTTTTTGTAATGCAAAAAATAACACTCAACTGATATGATAACTACTTTATTCAACTTTCCAAATTTTATATTAATTGATAAATTAGTTTTCCTTTCTTTTCTTCTTCTTTTTTTTTCAATGTGATGTGTTAGTTTATATATTTACTCTTATTTATAATATATTTTAAAATATAATAAATTATTTATTATATGCATGTAGGAAAGACGTACCACGACTGCTAGTACTAAATAATTAAATCAAATATTTAGTTTAAAAATATACTGTTAGTGAAGCTATATCCAAATCAAATGTACATTGATGGGCTATGTAAATTTGGGCCAAATCAAGAAAGTCCAATTTCTAGGGTTTGAAGCCCGACTCCTTAAGTGCACCTAGAACAATTTTTTTTTATATATATAATAGGGTTAATTACATTTTGGAACTACGTTTGTTTTTATATTTTAATTTTTAATTTTATGTCAACTTATCATCTCAATTATGTAAAATTGTACTTTTCCATATATGACGTTTTTGCAATTGATTTTTCAGTCAGAAAAAACATCACATGCACTGCACATGTGATATTTAAGGGCAATATGATGTGATATTTTTCATATGTGCACTGCATGTAATTTTTTTCAAAAAAAAATCAACACGAAAATTGTCATGTATGATAAAGTACAAATTTCACAAATTTGAGATGATAAATTAACACAAAAAAGGATTTGAATGACAACGTATAAAAATGAGCCCAATTCGAATATCAAAATATACAATTTTCAACGAATATTTTTTTTTTCTTTTTTTGTAGTACCATGATCATACATCTTCCTCATAATCACTTGAGATGTCATGCTCTCATAATATAATCCCTATACATATTATTTCAAAGTAGACCACATTTACATTCATTGAGTGTTCCATTGTAATCTAATATTTTATCTTAAATTTAATTCTATTTATAAATGCCGAATATATTAATGTAATTTAATTAAATACATTGTATCCAACAAATTAAAATATATAAAACATAAGAAAAGATACGGCCTACTATAATGGTGTAAGCAAATACAAGAAGATAGACTTGTGGAAATTATATATATATATATATATATATATATATATAAAAAAAAAGGAAACATAAAAGTTGGTCGGATTTTGTTCGTTTGTACAAAAGGAAAAGAGCAACTATAATGCAATAAGTGGATAGTCCAACTGTAAATATTTGAACCGGTTGTACTCACTAAATGGTGCATGCATTATTGCATCATCCAACTAATGATTTTTTTTTTGTAAACAGAGTTGAATTAATAGTGAAATTATATAATATTATTGGTTATTGGATTTGTGTATTAGATAATAACAACAAGAGTACTATATGTAATTTTTAAAAGTTTATAAAATTTATACATAATTAACCCAAATTTTAGTAGAGAGCATTGTAATTATTCCTATAATAATATAAGATGTAATAGAAATTGCCCGATGATATTGTCGATGTGAGTTTGTGCCCACATCAACCATAAATGGTGAGATTGCAAATGATATTATCATCATGTATAAATTCAATAATTCACAATTTATGTGGATATAAATTTACATGGACGACATCAAATTTTCCAGGTTTGTGGCCGACATTGAATTATGCTATTAGAGGAGGTAGCATTAATTGATTTAGGAGTTGGGAAAGAGTTGTTAGAGCAACACGAATTAGTGGATTCATCACACTATACACCAAAGGAAAAGCGACTCCATAATACCTAAAGTTGATGCAACAAAAGTGCGAAAGAACACTACTACTATTTGAAAATTTTTTGTTCGAATTAGGTTTGGTCGAACTAAATTAACCATAAAGCAAGTGTTATACATTTACTATGTGATTGGTCACTTTTCCGGAATTGTATACCAATCACACGACAAATATATTGCACTTACTATTTGATTGGTTCAAATTTGATCGAGTCAGGTCTGGATTAGAATTTCCCCTGCTACTTCATTCTTCCTTGGCAAACAAGAGTGTTTAATGTTGTAGTGGATAATTACGTATGATCACCACTCCTCCTCAATCATCATCTGCTATATATATGAGGTACCCTTCTACCAGTAGGAACAACTCAATCATCAACTACCTCTCTGTTGAATAACATCCGTTTGATCTTATCTTTATCAAGAGCTGATCGATCATATAGCTAGCAAGAATGTTTTGGAATGAATCGTCCCATGTTTCTTGAAACATGATGTCTTAGCTTCAATATGAAGTAGTTTGCTGATGAGGTATGGTCATCATCATTACCATCTTGCATCCTCGTATATCCCTGCAGGTTTCTGCCTCAAGTTTTGGCTAAGTACCAAGCAAACCGGCAAGTCAAAAAACGGCGATGGATTCGGCTACACTAGTCTTTTCTTGGCTTTTGTTTCTGTCTGGGCAAAATATTTTTTTAGTCTCGTTAAAAAGGGTTATTATCGATTTTAGTCCCACAATTCTTGCAGGTGTCGCTTTTAGTCCCGTTAAACCCAAAAATAAGCCTTTTCAGTCCCAAAATGGCATGTGCAGTGCACATGACAGACTTAACGCCCGTTAACGGACGTTAAGGGCAGCTAACGGCGTCAGTCTGTCATGTGCACATGCCATTTTGGGACTGAAAATGTTTGTTTTTGGGTTTAACGAGACTAAAAGCAACACCTGCAAAAAATTGTGAGACTAAAATCGATAATGACCCTTTCTAAAGGGACTAAAAAAATATTTTGCCCGTTTCTGTCTCCTTTTCTTTGTAATTTTGGGTTCCATTTCATGATATAAGATATTGTTCTAATTATATAAACTCTATTTTTCTTTAGGATAAATTACAATCACTTCATCTTAAATTTGACATAATTACAAATACTTTTTCGTTGTATGAAAAATTACAAACGCCCCTGACTTTACGCCCGTCTAACAACGAGTCCATTTCGTTACGCTTCCATCCAATTTTTGTAGTGAACTGCCCAAAATATCCTTTTGGATTATAAATTATAATTTGATATATTTTGTAGAATTTTTTAAAATTTTTTATGGACTAATATTCTCTATGAATTATTTATTTTACCCACACTCAGATTTTTTTTTTAGTATTTGCAAATATATTTCTTTTAAAAAAATAAAAAATTCAGAAAGGGTAAAATAGTACATTTCACATCTCTCTATTTAAAGGGTAGCTATATAATTATTTTCAATTTGGGGGGTTATTTGCAATTTTCAAACAACGAGAGACTATTTATAATAATGCCAAACATTAGGAGAGATGATTGTGATTTACCCTTTTCTTTATAAATTATTGGTTCTCCATAGGTAGGAACAATGCTCTCTAGTTATATTTGAATTGATAAATTTAAATAGAAACAATTTTCTTCTCATTTTGAATTATATTTTGTAAAATATAAACAGGCTTCATATTCTATTGATACAATGTCATTTGATTTTTGTCTTGGGAATTATTTTTTAATACAAATCCACTAATCCAAATATAACACTAGAGAAATAAAATTTTCAGTTGTTTCTCATAGATAGACTTGAATAACTGGACCAGCTGGTCCAGATACTGGACTATTATGCCGACAATCTACGGATAGTCTACCAATGTTAATTCGTTGCTCCTATCTTCCTACAACCATGCACCGTCCACACTGTTTTTGGTTTGGTTTGATTTTCGAGATTCATTTGATTTTTTCAGAGATACAAAATTAAAGGGATAATTGCATCTAAGTCCCTAATTTTACTCTCTATTTCAAAAATTATTTTTACTTTTTGAAAAATTATTCATATACCCATAAAAAGCGTTGCCACTATTTATACAATCTTGCTTTTTAAAAAATTACATATATACTCAAAAAAATGCCATAATAATTATACAAACTACCCATACATTTTGACTGCCAAAAGTTTTTTTCTATAATTATACAAAATACATAAATAAAGTATATAAATAAACTATATATCAAGAGAACGTAATTATCTAAAAATTATATCAATATCTTAGGCTTCCTACTTAGAAGTATTCGGTAACCACATGAACGGGGGGCACCCATCAATTTTACATTAATTTTTTGAATTATATTCCAATATCTAAAGTCTCAAAAACTGATTGATGGGCATTAAATCGAAATACAAACTTTATAACAAGAAAATAAATAAACAACATAACTGGTACTAAAAGAAAATCAACAAAAAAATAAGCATAATATTTGAAAGTGACAGAAAACGACAGCGCTGATAACCGCGTCCTCACTTTTAATTTTGGACTTACTTAACAGGACTGGCCCATGCAACTGAGCCCAAGAAAAGGCCCGTGAATCCTCAGCCGTTCACCTCTTCTTCATACAAAATTTATACCCGGATAAGGTTGTCAAATTAAATCAAAATTGAAAGTGACGAATTTTATTAATAGAAAGTAAAGATATTACATTCAGTTATGTCGTCTATCAAAATCGAACATAGATAATTACAAATAATTAAATCAATAATACCATATAAACTAACATCTAGCTATTACAACAACAAATCATACCTACTATATAATAGAAATAAAATCAACCCACGCAGGGGTTCGAATCCATGAACTCTAGGATCATAAGACCTCAACTTCACCAATTAAGTTAGACATTCTCAACCACTTTTTGTGAATTTGTATATCAATAACACAATAATTATATTATATTTATCATATAATTAGTCAGATTCGTTGTTTCAGAATTTACCCCCTTTACATTTCACAACGCACTCATGACTCAACTTACCTCAAATCTGCAGTTCTTCATCCTCATGGCTCGCTGCAGCTCCTCAATTCCAACCTCAGAACACGAGAATACCAACCTCTCCGCCATCATTTCCTCACGCGCCACCACATTTCTCATGCTCCACCACCTGCAGCCTCCGCCGCCCATCAGCTCGGCCCCCACCACCTCCTCTGCCTTCCACGTGTTATACACGTACACCATGTTCCCCGCTACTCTGATATCTATTGGAAAATTTTCGTAGCTTTTGCTCTTCAGTCTGCCTACAAATTCTTGAGGCATTTCTCCAATCTCTTTACAGGAAAAATGATCTTCTCCCTCAACTCTCCAAACTTTCACTCTAACAGCTTGTTCGATTCTGCAAACTCCGACCAGGATCAGGCTGTTATTGGAGCACCCGATGTGGTAACAGCTAACGGATTGACCGGGATCCAGAACAAACGGTTCGGACCAGGATTTGGTCTCCGGGTCGAACCAGTAAGTAACGCCGGATTGTTTATCCGCGACGACGAGTTTCTCAGCCGTTGTGGCGATTGAAAGCCAAGGCAAAGCCGCGGAGTCCTTCAAGTTCCCCGGCATGGACTGGGCGGTGCACCAGGCGCGTGTTTTGAGATTATAAATCTCGACGGCCAACGGATCATCTTCGAAATCGCAGGCGCCTCCGGCAATGATGACGGAGTCCCCCACGCGGGCAACGATTGGGTCAGTGCGCCACACGAGGGGCGGGTCGACGCTGCTCCAGTTGCAGTTGAGCGGGTCCAACGAGAAGGAGAATTTGGAAGGGGAGAGCATGTAGAGGAAATTGGAGTGGGATGATTTGAGGGCGGAGACGTAGTGGATTGAGGGTTGAGATATCTTGATCCAGACGTGGGAGCGTGGATCATATGCATGGGCGGCGGTGGCGTGGGGGAAGCGAGTGGCTTGGGTGTGGAGGATGAGCCAGGGCTTGGGCGGGTTGCGGTGGTGGAGGGAGGAGGAGACGGCGTGGAACCACCACTTAGAAACTCGGGAGGCGGAGACCAAATCGAGGAGTGGGACGTGGGAGAGGATGGTCTCTAACACGTCGCCATGAATTTCTACTTCTTCTGCTGCTGCTGTCAGTGCCATTTCAGGAAGTGTTGTATAATTTGTTCTATTAAATCGAGTAATTCTCTGTATTTTGTATGAAATGGTTTGGACTTTGGGGGTAATATATTAATAGATATATATATATATATATATATTCTCCTCGTGATTGGGCAATTGAAATTGAGAAGTTTAATATAATGTTGCATTAATTCTTTATTTTTGAGTAGCTAGGGAATAGATAATTTCTGTCCTACCACCCATTTAACTACCTACGTATAATTTATTCAATTCCTAATAATAATAATAATAATAATAATAATAAATAATAGGAATACTTAAATTTACACTCCCTGACCTATAGTCTATTCACATAAATTACCCCCGTCTTTTGCATAATTACAGAAACCATTCTTGATAGCAAAAAAATAGGAGTAATTTGTGTAATAAGTCGATACTTTTGAGTGGTGTAAGTGTAATTTTTTTTAAAAATAGGGGTAGTTTTGTGTAAATGATGCTTACATTCTAGTAGGTGCATGTGTAATTATTCAAAATGTATGAGTGATTTGTGTAAACAGACCATATGTTAGGGGGTGTAAATGTAATTATTCCTAAACAATAACAATAACGCTATTAACGAGTGTAACTGTTGCCCACTCTAGTTTTCGGTTGATTTTTTTTTTCTTAATTCCAATTCATATTGCATCTTGTATTTCATTTTATATATACATACCATATATATATGTAAAATATAACAAAAAAGCAAAATTGAAAATTTAATTTGTTGAACTTATAATACACGATTACTTCGAAAAATTAATGATACAGTGTTCCATAAATATCAGATACGGACATGTGTCGGACACACCTCAGACATGCATAGACATGTTGGAAAATATCAAATGAAAAACAAAAAAAGACACGGTGTCATACATGCATGCTTGTTGGCGTGTCCGACATATTTTGGAGGAGTGTCCGACACGTTTTGAACACGCTTAGATTTTAATTTTATTTTTATAATTTTAAACAGTTTTGGACTGTCTTTTTAAAAAGAAGAGTTTCGGGCTAAATAAAAAAATTAATTTACTTCTCTCAAACTAAAAATTTTGGGATGAAATTACTAAAAAATCAAGAGATGGTCATGATAATTTAACTAATTTGAATGATTATATATTTTTTCATTGCTTACCTTTTAAAATAAATTCATTATGTATATTTTTTAAATCATGTACTTTGGTTAAAGATTTAAATATAAGACATGTTTATTCTATATTTTATCTTAATATTTTTCATATTGCATGAATTTTATGGAGAAATTTAGAATATATATATATACATATATAAATATATTATATAAAGCCGTGTCAATTTTGTGTCGGGTCATGTTCTAAATTTTTTGAATTTTTTCATATCACCGTATTCGTATCGTATTATGTTCATATTGCAGTATCCTATCCATATATCATAGATCTGAACCCACCGGCTTTTAATTATGTGGAAAACAATAGGTAAGACGTATGTGATTAATGCCCTATTATGAGTTCCCAATCTTGTTCAACCACTTCGTGTGAGTCCGGACCATTAACCCAACATAAAAATTTATGCTATTTTGACGGGAAATTCTAATTGGAATTTGGCTCGACCAAATCAAAACTAATCATATGGCAAATACAATAAACTTGTCGTGTAATTGGTGTACAATATAGAGAAAGTGACCAATCATATGATTGATTTGATTCGACCAAATTTGATCCGAACAAGAAATTTTCTATTTTGACATGAAAAACCCTTCTAAACTAACCACAACACAACCAAACGTAACATGCCCATTTTGTTTTTTAATTTGTTATACTACGCGATTCATTACATTATTCAATATCTTCAAATTTCAATCAATAAATATGTTCAATCGAGATAAAAAAACAAGAAACTACTATAGAAGTAAATATACATGCACCAATATTCGTGGGACTCGAATCCACAATCTTTTGATTATGATACCTCAACCTTACTATTCAAACAAGCCCCATCGTCATCCTCGTAGATAAGATTTGCAGCCATTGGTTTGGATATTTGTTCCATGTTTCAATCAAATTTATTGCTAATGTTAGGGTTCTAATTTCTGGATAAGGAAAATGAAAGTCTCACCAAATTTTCCTCCAAAAGATCTACTGCATTTAATTCTGCCAAGCTTATCCGAAAATAATTTATCAATATCTATGTTAAACTGATATGCATCATTCGTACAAAATATTTTTAGAAATATTTAAAAATAGTCCAGATTTTAATATATGTGATTAATGGGGAAATTTCATTTTTGGTCCCTTATCTTAGGTTCTTTTTTGATTTCGTCCCATTTATTTCATTTGTTTCACATTTAGTCCCATTTATTCAAATTTTTTTCAAATTTGGTCCCAAATAGCATTTTCCGTCAAATTATTAACCGAGCCGTCAACAGTGGCAGAGTCTTGCCCCAATAACAGACTTGACGACTCCGTTAATAATTTGACAAAAAATGTTGTTTGGGACCAAATTTGAGAAAGAATTGAACAAATGGGACTAAATGTGAGACAAATACAATAAATTGGACCAAATAAAAAAATCCTAAAATATGGAACCAAAAAGCAATTTTCCCGTGATTAACATACACAATTAAAGAACACAAGATGCAGTATTATTCGGATTTTTTTGTATCTGAAACAATAACTTGTAAATATTTTTATTTATTATTACCCGTCTGCAGGTAAATCATTTTTCGAGAACTTTCCCAATATTATTTAATAACTAATTTAGATCATTGATGCAATACATTTTTATGTTAGTTTTATTTATTATTAGCCGTCATGGCACGTCGTTCCTGCGTCATATAATAAATAATTTTTTACACTTTAAAATATATTATAAATAAGAGTAAATTATATAAACTAACACATCACAATAAAAAAAAAGAAGAAAAGAGAGAAAAAAACTAATTTATCAATTAATATAAAATTTGGAAAGTTGAATAAAGTAGTTATCATATCAGTTTAGGGTTTTTAGCATTACAAAAAAATGGTACGGCGATGTCATTAATCGCCATCTATGAGTAAAAATGGAGTTTCTTTTATATAATAGTATATATTACCCGTCTGGTAAATTATTTTTTTTTAGAACGTTTCAATATTATTTAATAACTAATTTAGATCTTTGATGCAATAAATTCTTGAAGTTGTTGGGGTATTATTGGTAGGAAGGAAACCTGGATGCAGTAAAAAACAATAAACATAATTGATTGAGCATATTATATCTACCTGAACTCCACATGATTCATGCTGAAACCTCCAAGGAACCATTTGCGCAACCTTATCCTATTTTTTTTATTTTATTTTGGGCATATATCATTGATTTTTTATTAGATATGATGATTTTTATTTTTATTTTTTATTTTTTGCGGTTTGTATGATTGAAGACAAACATAGAAAATGTGCAGAATCCTACCAACGTGTGGGTATTAATCTCACATTCTCATTTTATGTGAATTATTATAATTTATTTATCATTTTTAATCTTATTAATATATTGTTCAATTTATAAAAAAATATGAAAAAATCTCACTTTTGGTCCCATTAGATAGGGTCGTTATCACTTTTGGTCCCTCAGCTTTACGGGGTCAACACATTGGGTCCCAAAATCCTAAAATTCTGATATTAATGGTCCCAATTCAAATTCTATTTTAGCCCCCTATATTTTCTAAAAAATGCTAAAACACCCTTGTATTTTAAAAATAAGCTAAAACCCCCAATTCTTTTTTAAGAAAGCTCCTTTCTGAACTCATTTGACTAACGTACCTCTCTTGATATTATAAATCACCATCCTTTATTTATTTTAGATTTTTTTGTGAGATCATTTGTATTTTTATTCCTTCTAAAAATATAAATATTTTTTTTAAAATATATTTATTTAAATATCAAAATGTCATAAAAGTATATCAAATTTTGTATTTCTTATAATTTAAATTGAAAGTTAAATTAGCATCACATAAAAAATTAATATACTAAAGTTTATCTATATAAATGTAAATATTAATAAATTATAACAATTATATATTATTAACTAATTTGAAGTATTATTTAGGGTAAATTACATCTACCTCTACTGAGATTTGGCATAATTACAAATACTCCCTCATTATTTGAAAAATTACAAATACCCCCATGAGGTTTGTAATTTTTAACCAAATGCCTGAAATGGACCATTTTGCCCTTGACTTTTATATTAAAATTGTAGAAAAATCGGCCAAGGCAAATTGCATTATTGTCGTTCTGTGTAAAAACTTAGAAAACCTCTCCCTGCACATTGTAGTCCAATTTTTTTTTTAAGAATTAAATAAAAAATAATTTAGTGCATAAGGGCATTTTGGTCAGTTCACCCATAAAAATTGATATTTGTTAGACGGTTACAAACCTCAGGGGGTATTTGTAATTTTTCAAACAACGAAGGGTATTTATAATTATGCCAAATTTCAGGGAAGGTAGATGTAATTTATCCTATTATTTAAGTTAAAATATTTGAATAATTATACATATAAGAAATCATATATATTAATCACTGTAATTTAATTTAAATGGTAATTTATTTTTTAATAACCATTATACTTTATAATGGTAAGTTAATTTTACATATTATTTTAATAAATAATGTAATTTGTTTAAATATATGAAAATTACAAGAATAATTTAAATTAGTTAATAATATATAATTGTTATAATTGATTAATATTTACATCATATAGATATTTAAATTTGAAAATTAGTATATTAATTTTTATTGTGATGCTAATTTAATTTTTCAATATAAATTATAAGAAATAAAAAAATTGATATACTTTTATGGTATTTTGATATTTAAATAAGTATATTTTGAAAAAAAATATTTATGTTTTTAGAAGGAAGAAAAATACAAATGATCTCACGAAAAAATTTAAAAATAAAATAAATAAAGGATGATGATTTATAATATCAAGAGAGGTACAAATAAGTTCAGAAATGAGCTTTAAAAAAAAAAAAACAAAAATTGGGGGTTTTTAGCTTGTTTTTAAAAAACAAGGGGTGTTTTAGTATTTTTTAGAAAATATAGGGGGCTAAAATAGAATTTGGCCATTTTTGGTCTGATCAACGACCATTGACTGACGGCACGTGCTCCAACACGTGCTATTTCCGTTAAATTTAACGGTTTGAGATCATTAATGTCAGAATTTTAGGATGTTAGGACCAAAAGTGTTGACCCCGTATAGCGAGGGACTAAAAATGATAACGACCCTATCTAATGGAACCAAAAGTGAGATTTTGCTAAAAAATATTGATACAATTATATATATATAATTACAATTTAAACATAGACTTGGCCTCTTGCTCTAACGTTAACGACTTAACGTAACTAACTCTGATTTTGTTCGGTACTATAGCACAAACACATGATTCACGTTGAATAATGTTGTCATCTTTTGAGTCAGACTTATTGATTGATTTATAACAATATATTATCACTTCATTTGATATTATTCATTAATCAAATATGTGGTCAGAATTCTTTTTTAATTTAAAAAATAAAAATTACAATCAATACTAATGATTGACTAAGGACAATTTACAAATAGGGACTATCACCGAACACGCTCGATACGAGTACATAATTTTTTTTATTATATTTGTTTGATTTAGTGGAAGAAAAAGACTAACTTATGAAAGTTACAAAAATATTTTAACTTTAAATGTGCATGAATAGAAAATTATTAATAAAATCAAGTGATCAAATATAAGGATATATTTTGAATATATATATATATATTTAAGAGTATTTTTGTCCATGCACATTTTTTGGCGATGTGGTCTCTTTTTGATCCCATCCAAAAAGAATGAAGGGTAAAACTGTTATTTCTTTATACTACATTGGAAAAAACTTTATAAACACTCTTACTTATTATTATAAAATTACACTACTACCTCCCAATGTAACTCTTACTCTTGATTTTTTTTTAATTAATTTGAGTATCGAACGATCATTGATGAAAAACTCTCAATATCTTTTATTCAGCTCGAGAATGGGGATAATATCTTAAGTTATTATTAAATAACTTATTTTAATAGTCAAGTCCATCAACGAATAGATTTGAAGTAGAAATTTGTTCTAATATAATAAAGAATAGGACTTAAATATTTGTTGTTCATCAAATATATTGTTGCATTTAATCGAGAAATGAAAGTTTGATTGCAAAAACTAAAACTTACATTCAAACATTTAAATTTTATATTACAAATTTTCAAAATTACAATGCATATTGAATTTTGTGAGTTTGCACTGCATTTTGTAGGTTACTTGTAATATAATTAATTATAAAGTAATGGGTTTTCTTATCAATATTAATAGATAAAGTGAGTAGAAAACAAAATAAATATAATAAATATATAGGGCTTAAATATTTGTTCATAGTCAAAGATAGTTTTGCATTTAATCGAGATATTAAAGTTTGATTGAAAAATCTAAATTTATATTCAAAAGTCTAAATTTTATTTTACAAATTCACAAATATTAAAATGCAGATTGAATTTTTGTGAGGTTGCAATGCATTTTGTATTTTACTTGAGATAAGTATTTGAAAGTTGAGAAAAAGATGATCATACGTTAGGCTTGATGTGAGGTTCTCAACTAAGACATTACGATGTTTAAGTTAGTCGGACGTGAAATTGAGCAGAAAGATAAAAATTATTCTTTCAGTAAAAGACGCACTTTGGCCTAAAATGATTCTAAAGTATTTATATGGTGGACTGTCCATACTTGTCGGGTTCATGTGTTATGATCTTAGCCCTCCAAATATTGGGTGATCGAAAGTGATGATTATGAATTATTAATCGAGTGTGACACAAAAAGGGTAAAAAGTGCACGAATTCTTATCTTGAGCATTTTGAGGCAGAATCACGCCCCGCTTTTTGAGTTATATCATCATCAAATTAAAGTTTTAATTCATACATCCGATTCGTGGAATTAAAATTCATTCTTATGCAGAATTAATAGTTTATATTTTCAAGGTATAGAAATAATTTAATGTGATAAGGTCTCCATTTAATTTAATTTCCTGCCTCTGGCCTCAAGCCTCTTTCTGCAGGTGGTTGATCGATCAAGCATCAATCTTTGTATACATTACTGGCTATTAATTCATTGATTAAAGCAACAACAAATCTCAACCAAATCTTCTACTTATTGAATATAGATACAAATGGATAATTTTATTCTCATTGATCAAACGAAAAACTTTGACAGGGTGCACGCCTAACTTGCTAAATTCTAATCACCTGACTGTGATTTTGTATAATTACAAATATCTTTTTATTATTTAAAAAATTATAAATAATTCTCTAATTTTGACTTTCATTTAACAACGAGCCCATTTTGCTATTTTTTTGTATGAATTGAACAAGATGTCCAATTGGATTATAAAATATATTTTTTGAATTTTCTAAAATATTTTTATGGACTAATATGTCTGATTCGGGTCGTTGTATCGATCTCAAGTGTTAGTCCAGTATCTCCTCGATGCCCCTGGGATGTCTTGATCTAGTAGCTCGCCCCAGATAATAAGGTCCCTGAGAAGAGAGCAAACGTGAGTCTAGCCGGGATGGTCCCTGGCGAAAACCCTTTGATGCTTAAGTTAGATGGTGTTCGAGATAGAAGAATTCGATCACGAGTAGCTATAGCTGTAATAAATGCATACCTATAATAAATGAGGTATCCCGTATTTATAGGGCTATGTGTACGGATTTATCCAGTCCACGTGGCGCAACTCTGGTGACTCCTTTACTAACATATCAACGATATCGGACAGGTCCACGTGGTCGGGACAGGAGCTCGGATCGGGTCGAGGATACCCGACCTGACTGGGAAATGCACGGATCTTGGTGGCAATGTCGTGATTCTGCTATTTTCGAGGGTATTTTCGGGAAAAGGGGGAATAACCCTTATCAATGCCCTATGAATTATTTACTTGTACCACCCGCATTTTTTTTTTATACTTTTTTCTGAATGTCTTTTTTTAAAAAAAAATAGTTCAATAAGGTAAAATAGTAATTTCCACCCACCGTTTAGGGGCTACATAATTATTTTTCATTGAAGTGGTATTTTTAATTTTCCAAAAAATGAGAGGTATTTATAATTATGTCAAAAATATCAGGGAAGGTAGCTGTGATTTACTCTAATAGATGTTAGAAATAAAAATCAGTTCTTAAAATATTTAGATAAAATAAAATGGCAAAATTTGTAACTACAACATTATAGTTGATGATCAAATTTTTACTAAATAAAATAATATTATTTTACAATAAATTAGGCTCTTTACAAAGAGTTTATAAGTGCTGCCAAGCACCCTCTTACTACTATTGGTTTCAACTTTCATATTCAAAACTGAACACCATTTCCTGGTCCATTTTGAAGTCTGGACTTAGAATTCAAAACAAAAGTCAGAAATCGAATGCTGCAGAATTACAACTAAATGTCCCTTTAAGCTTTAATATATTCAAGTCAATGGACATTCTATTCAGCAGTACCCTCTTGATTATGTCAGCTTATGAGCTTGTTTTTACTAATGTCAAATGCAAAAACTAAGACATGAAGTAATTATTTCTGTATTAATCGACTTCGACTGGTAAAATACAATATGAAATCCTTGAACATGTTGGGACAACATAAAGACTAAACATATGTAGTGGAAATGAAATGGCAACAAAACAGGTAATAAAATCAGCATTTGGCAGTTTCAAGCAGCTGCACTGATGCACTGAATAGCCTGTTTGCATATCCCAGTCATGGTTGCCTCAGGTCCATAAACCTATACCAGAAAACAAGCGAACAACGACGTTTACTTCACTAGGATCAATTTTCATGTCCCGACATTGTTATCATGTAAATTGAGAGTTATACCTCAATTGGGATGCCGATTTCTTCTGCAAGAGTTCGCATTCTTGCAAGACCCTTCTGGTAATTTGGCCCTCCTCTTCTGACATACAAATGCATTCTGGCTGCCTTGAGTTTGGCCTCCTGTTGTGTGATCAGACAAATTGATTAAACCTCAATTCTTGTAATGAAGATTGTATTTTGTAATAGCCACTGAGGTTTTGGTTGGTACCTTCTCTTTGAGTGCTCGGATGATGCCACTAAATGTAGCAGCCACATCGGTGAAGTTAGCTATACCTCCACCTATCACGAGGGCTCTCTTTTGGCCATCGGGCTCTGCAGTTGCACACTACATACAATTTTCATCAGTGTAAGGTGGTAAGAGAACCAGATGCAGAGTTCGTTCTATGCAAGACGGGAAATTCTTACATCGATCACAACTCTGGCATACTGCAAGACCTCCTCTTCGTTGGGAGCGCCACTGTATTCTGCGTAGTTCCCGAGCTCGGAAGCGTAGCCGAGATCTCCAACCTGCATAAGAGCGTAGAACGTTATGTGAGGAAAATATCGAGCAACTGAAAAGATTGAGAAACAAATAGAATTATAAGTCAAACAAAAGGCTAAAAGACGAGTCACGCACAGTATCTGCATAGATGACACTTGCACCTCCTCCAGCAACCATAGTCCAAATTCGCCCTTTGGGGTTCAAGACCGTGAACTTTAGAGATGCACTTGTCTGAAACCCGAATGTAAGAAAGATTAATGAACTTTGACGTAGAGTCTAAATAGAGACAGCATGCTTGTTTGACTTATTAGCAAACTTAGTAAGCTTTGTACATCAAAGATTCAAGGAGAAAGAATTTTCATATGCTGAGTAGGATTAGTTTTAGTGTCATAGGCCATGTAAAGTTTTAGTTTAAGATCGCATGATACGAACATAACAAAGATAGCTCGATTAGTTATCGCATATCTGCTAGTTTCTGAACTATATCAGTACAACAAAAACATGGGAGAACTAACTGCCAGAAATTTTAATAATGAGTAGACACGGCTTCAGACAGAGGTTAGATGTGTTGATTCATACCTTTTCATCGAGTCCGTGAATAAAGCTTTCTGTGGGACTCATTACCCTTCCGAATGGCATTGGGAACTCGATATTTCCCCATCTGCAGCACAAGTCACGTGTGAGCCCTTTAACAAACTTAACATAAACCGAAGGTTTATTGCTAAAATCTAGTCAAGAAAAGAAGAAAATCAATGAAAGAAAAAACCGATTACTTTTTGAAGTTCTTAAAAGCAGCAGTGTCGTCAAGCTCGCCCCTCATATCCAAGGGATAAGGCTTTCCATCGACCAAGGTGAAAGGATTCATCTCAAGGAAAGTGAAGTCCAAATCTAAGTCAAACGGAAAGGATCTTGCGTCAATGCCAAAGCCAAGAGAACATTAACTAAGTGAAACTTTTCCGTCAACTATCTGAAACATACCCAAAAACAAGGCATAGACTGCTTTGATGAACTCCTCAATAACACCCTTAATCTGTATAACGTAAATACCGAATATGAATATTCCACTCAAAACTATTCAACTCCGACAATGCTAGACAACAAGAAAACAATCGATGAAAATACCTCCACGGGAAGGGTTGCCAGAAGTGTAGCACAAAGCTCTGATGTAAAAGATTCACCTGTTGGAACAAAGATTGTCTTCACCTGGACAGAGTTAAAAACATGACGCAGCTTAGTTAATCTTGAACAAAACCTTAAAAGCTAAATATGGTTTAAAACTAAGACAAACATTCTGAGTACCTTGTCCCAGTTCTCTTCAATCTCAATTCCTCCGCACTCTGAGTAACTGATACTACAACCAAGCCTCTCAGAGACAATGTTTAGGTAGAATTCTTCTTTATGTGGAACGAATGGTTCAACAATGAATGTCGTAATTGGCCCTCTGCATCCTCCCATCTCCACCTGTTCTGACAAGAAATATGTTAGAAGAGAACAAAACTTGTAAGTATGCACATATATTGAAGAATATAGCCAGTAAGCACCTCTTTGCCAAGCCGGTCCTTCACAAAAGCAGCAACTCCGGCCAAATCAAGGTTCAAAGCAACAAGACCACTTTTCCCACGCTTCCCGAATAACATATCTGGTTTGACGACCAGCTTTGTTGATGAGAGCCAGGGCTCCTTATCTACTAGTTCGTTGAGATCAGTAGACTCAGTAACCTGTATCATCACATGCAAATTAATTTTTCGAGTGTAAATTGCAACCTGATTTCAGAATCATGATAACATCTTCCAAGTTGACAAAAGTTCGACATTCGCACTACCTCAACCACTTATAACATAATGTGGTTTCACACAACTTAGTACGAGAGAACATCTTCGAAAAGTTTGAGGTATTAGTACTTCTAGTGTTCTATAATACTTAAACGCAACTCGTTACCTCACTGATTGAGTGATTTCGTTTTAGTTTGAACAAGAAAAAGTGTTAAAATGGAAACCAAGAATATCAAGATTATTAAAGTATCAAAAGCATGGATTGTAATGTGGGAAATCCAACATGTTAGTTGAGTGATAACTCAGATACGAAAAAAGAGCTATCTAACATCCACCCACTTCGAGCAGTAAAAACAACAAGATAGTTAGTTAAACAACCTCTACAAAATCGAAACCAAAAAAAAAAAGACAATGTTTTTTCTCAACAGTAAGAACTTTCCTACAACCTTAAAATTCTTGAAAATCATGCAGAAAGTAAAGAAAGATTGAATATGAGAGATTGAAGAACTGACTTGGGCAGATTTAATCTCCAACTCAGAACCAGAAATCCTCTTGAAATGCTCTTTCAACAATCTCTTGGAATCATACTCTCTGATCTTCTTCCTTGCCATTACCTGATTTCCCCATCCAAAACAAACACAAGAACATGAGCCCAGATCCCCATTTCCAGATCAAAATCAAGAACCCTCAAATCCAAATGAATTCAAGATCAACACAATCCCAATCACAGCCATAGCATATCATTCACTTACTACACAACAACATATAAAAACACAAAGAAAGACAAGATCTTTACTGTTGGATGAGACCCCCAAGAAATGCAAGAATTTCAGTTAGAGAGAGAGGGACACGGCTGGCTGCAACTTAACAGCACGGGCTGATTCTACCTGAATTTATAGTTAGAGAGTTTAAGGTACGTGGGATGCAACAACAATCGAGTTGGGTTGTGTTTTAGCGGGAAGTTGGGTAGACAAATTGTATATGGACACGATGCTAAACAATACACCCACCTACCCAATTCAGGTGGACCCACTCCATCCTATTCCTACCAACTGGTAAAAATTGTACTGCTCTCAGTCCAAAACCAAAAACTGGGACTTCAGTTGTACGCTTAGTTTGGTAACCTCAACCATTTCTATTAATTTTTTAGGGTGTTTTTGGGCAAATGGTCCATTTAGTACTATATATGCACAACAATTTAGCAGATGAATTGCAGGAATTTTTGTTTTTCATATATATAAAATCACTAACGGTTTGTAGTTCGATCGGTGTTTTATTATATAAGATATTGTTCACTCATAGTTTTGTTCTAAAAGGCGTCTTGATTTTGAGAAAAGACGCCTCAGTAGGGAAGCACTCAAGCTCCTCATTTAGAGCCATCTTTGATAATGAGTCTGTGTGTCTGTCTAAGCCTCTCGTCGGGGGCTAATAATGTAGGTAAGTGTCTCGTATTGATTGTAGATAAACAGTTTGAGTGGCTTATAAGCCCCAACACTTCCTCCCTAGGGAGACACTTTAATAAGAATCGTACGGCTCCTCCCAATGAGATCGAAATCAAAGCGAACAATATCTTGCTACATAATTGGCTGGACTAAAACTTTTTTTCGGTTGTATGACACCTTTTAAAAACAAAATCATGAGACTTATATAAAAGCAGAACGAACAATATTTCATGCAATGGACACCTATTGAATTGCAAGCCACATCAATTATAGTAGAAGATTTGTTGAATATTTTCACTCATTAATCGAATAATTATACACGTTTATATTTAATTTGGAATTTTAATATTTTTAATGCTTAGCTACCTAAATTCGGTATTGAAGTCAACTATAGTACTATAATGTGGGCTGAAATGCACTGCCTCTCTCATTGACTTCAAGAAATTCACACTTCCCAAAATCAGTTTGTTAATGCATTTGTTCAGCCGTCATTTGTGAACCAGTTTTATGACTTGGACTAACTTGAAAGAAAATCAAGAATTATAAAAATAAGGGAATGGATGAGAATTTGTATTTATTTTTAATTAATTTAATACTGATTTATTATAAATTAAATAATTATTTTATAACCAAATTGCATTATACTTCTCACATTAATGCATGTGAAGAAGTTTATATTCATCATTATAAATGTAATTTAGTTAGAAAATATTTATTTAACCTGTAATAAGTTAGTAATAAATCAATCATGGATAAATATGAATTTTCATTTAGCTTTTTTGTTATTGTCAGCAAATTCAATGAATTTTGACATAAGCAAACATTAGGGTTAATAGATGTAATTTTCTAAACCACAAAGGGTTTACATATAATTCCACCAAACATCATGGGAAGGCGGTGTAATTATCCCTATAAATAAACGCAAAGTTTATTTTGGTATTCGAGTTTTATCGTTAATGTCATTTTGGTATTTGAGTAACGGTAAATAATTCAATTAGTATCGAATTTTGCTATTAATGTTATTTTAATACACGAATAATTACAATAATTCAATTAATACTCGAGTTTCACCATTAATATCAATTTGCTACTTAATTCATGTTGTTCATTTATTTTTCATTAAATTCTTGGGATAACCATTATAGTAACCTTAGATAAAAACAAACGATTTCTATTAAAATGGCCATTACATAATATATTTTACAAATGGTTTCTAGTAAAATGGCAATTACATAAAATAAAGGGTAAAAAGGACAAGAAGCAAACATTATGGGTAATAGATGTAATTTTTTAAACGACAAAGGACTACGTATAATTCCACCAAAACTCATGAAAAGGTGTTGTAATTATCCCTAAAAATAAAACGTAAAATTTATTTTGGTATTTGAGTTTCATCGTTAATGTCATTTTGGTATTTGAGTAACGGTAAATAATTCAATTAGTGCTCGAATTTCGCTATTAATGTTATTTTAGTACACGAATAATTACAATAATTTTATTACTCGAGTTTTACCATTAATATCAATTTGCTACTTAATTTATGTTGTTTATTTATTTTTCTATTATCTTTTTGGAATAACCATTATAGTAACCTTAGATAAAAACAAATGATTTCTATTAAAATGGCCATTACATAATATATTTTACAAATGGTTTATACTAAAATGACAATTACATAATGATATATGCCAAAAGGATCAACTCAAAATTAAGGCCCAAAAGCCCAAAGATGTTTCTAAAAGTCCGAAAGTAGGTATTGGAGTCCTACACAAAGGCCCACCTATGTTCGGGAGGAGGCCCATTCGAGGCACCGGCCCGCGCCCAAAGAAGGCCCCATCAAGGAGGAAGTCCAATCCAAGCTTGAGAAGAAGCCCCATCAAGGAGGCCCAAGATGAAGACCCAGGCCTAGGGTGAGACGCCCAACAAGGAGGCCCAGGACGGAGGCCCAGGCTCACCAAGAAAGGATAAAGGGTTGACCGGGTCTACCCTTTATCCTTATTCGCGAAAAAATCCCTTCAACGGACTCCCTACTTTCAAGAAGTCCAAGGGCTGCAAAAGTCTGGGAAGGCCAGTATGTGGTCCTTCAAGAGTCCAAGACAATAAAGAGTCTTTTCTAACCATAACTCTTCCTCTATAAATACCAGCCAAATTGGTTAGCTCGAGTAACGTCTTCTTAGCACTCTAATACACGATTTTATGCTTTCACACTCACACTTAGCTTATTTTATGTTCTTCACTCACGAGATTTCATCTTATTTTTGCTTCATTTACGTTTATTCTTCCATTACTATTTACTAACTTGAGCGTTGGAGTGTTAACGCTTTTTTTGCAGGTCCTCATTTCATAACTTGTAGAAAATCAAAGTCCAACCAAATCAAGCCCAAGAACGAACTCTTTCAACTTACTTCACATAAAATAAAGGGTAAAAAGGATAATAAACGTTGTAACTTATAATAGCCCGACAAGGAAAATAAATTGAAAAAAAAATGAAAAAGAAAACAAACCACAAAATCTGGACAAATTTATTTATTAAATGTAAAAAAAATAAAAATTTTAAAATTAGTGTCATTTGATACCAATTTTAAATTTGGGTGAAGACGGGAGTTGTCTCCCCGTCTTCATGGGTGTGTCAGGCGGTTGCCTGACACACCCCCATTCTAATATTTTTTTTATTTTAAATTAATTATGTATTAATATTAATTAAAATTTTAAATAATAATTAAGTTAATTATATAATTAATATCAATATCAATTAATTATTATTCATAATATGTTAATTATTTTTTCTAAATAAATATAATTAAGTTTTTAATAATTAATAAATATATTAATTAATTAAATATGACCTATAATATTACATTGCGTAAAAAATAAAAAAAATTATAAATTAGTGATGATTATAAATTATAATAGTGACCACCAGTCTCATATGTATGTCGTTGGTATTGGTGTCGAGGTTTTTTTTTTTTTTTTTCCACCAATCGGTTCTATTGGCTCATTTATTTTTTAAACTACGATTAACAACTATATTATCTAATTTTTAATTAGTTGTCAAGGTCTTTTTGTTCTCTTAAAAATTTAATAAACGTAGTTGTTAATCAACATAGTTTAAATTTGATAATATTGTGTTGCTGGCATGGGCAGTAAGTCTTTAAATTTATATATGCAAAATATCCTACGTTATTATGACAAACAAAAGTTACCTTAATCACGTAATTGATAAAAATATTTAATTCACAGGGAATATAGAATGGGCGCTAAGTCTTCTTCTTTAAAACATGTGATAACGAGATTTCAACGGCGCATTGTAAGAAGACTTAGCGCCCATGCCAGCAACACAATATTATCAAATTTAAACTATGTTAATTAACAACTACGTTTATCAAATTTTTAAGAAAACAAAAAGACCTCGACAACTAATTAAAATTTAGATAAGATAGTTGTTAATCGTAGTTTAAAAAATAAATGAGCCTGATGAAAAAAAAAAAAGGCCTCAACACCAATACCAACGACATACATATGAGACTGCTGGTCACTATTATAATTTATAATCATCACTAATTTATAATATTTTTTATTTTTTACACAATTTAATATTATAGGTCATATTTAATTAATAAATATATTTATTAATTAATAAAAATTTAATTATATTTATTTAGGAAAAATAATTAATATATTATGAATAATAATTTAAAATTTTTAAAATAATATTAATATTAATTATATAATTAAATTTAATTATAATTAAAATTTTAATTAATATTAATACATAATTAATTTAAAACAAAAATTTAAAAAAAAACGAAAAAAAAAAAAACAGGAATAAGATGTGTCAGGAAATCGTGATGGGGTTGTAACCCCGTCTTCACCCAAATATCAAATTGGTGTCAAATGACACCAATTTTAAATTTTTTATTTTTTTTATCTTTAATAAATAAATTTGTCCAGAATCTGTATATATTTTGCCGGGTTGACGGGTCGGTTGAAATTGGATCTGATAACCCGTAGCCGGGCTTACCTCCATCGGAGTACAGGTGTATGCATATTAGGGTTCCTGTTTTTTTTGTCCTGGGGAACTCCAATTTTACATTTTTTACAATTCTCCGGTGGCAGATAACGTCCAGGCAAAATTCTCGGGAGTATTTGGATTGGGATTTTCCTGCTTGCATTCTACTTTGTTTGCTGAGTTATTGCAGTTTTAGACTGCTGATTTTAAGTAGAAGCCATGGATGAGGAGAAGATGGAGAAACTGAGGATCCAATTGCAAGAGTTATTCAATGAGACCCAAGATTTTGTTCAGAAAATCCCGCCAATGCAGCTCTACGCCGCAATTGGAGTAGTTATATCCACTATATTTCTCTTCTTAATCAGTAAGTTCCTACGAGATCTTAATTTTGCTGCCAGTCCAGTGGAAATTTTGAGTTCTGTGTGATTTACTTAAGTGCAGTGTCAACAATAATTAAGCGGAAAGATTTTCTTTTTCCTCCTTTTTTGGTTCCTTGGACATAAAAATGACCGCCTTGTGCTAAAAATTTGCAATCTTGAGTACGTTCTGTTCAGACTTTTCCTTTGAAATGCTTGATGAGCAATGTAGCTAGAGAAATGTGCTTCGTTTTGATCCTGAACGCAATAAATTGTTTTTATTCTTCTAAATTTTGTTAGTCCCTTTCTTTTTGGATCTCAAACTTCAGTAATTAGTTTCCCACAATTTCATCCTGAATTTATCTGCTTATATGTAGCCCTGCCTAAATAACAATAGCCCTGTACTGGGCAACCATAGTCTAAAATTTCATTTGGTCCCAGAGTTACATTTTTGTGTTGCAATTGCTATGCCAAAACATACACAACTGTCATACCAATCAAGCAGCATTAGGGATGTAAAGTGAAATCTGACCAGGTGTTGTTCAAGCTCAGTTTGAATTTCTGCTTTGGAGCTTGAACTTGCATCAGTTTGGTTCTATGGCTAAATGGTTGAGCCGGACAAGATTTAATCAAGCCATTTGCAAGTTGAGCTCAACTAGTTTGATATTTTATGTACAGTTTATGATTTTTAACTAATCCAATGG
This sequence comes from Sesamum alatum, assembly GCA_034509735.1. Lineage (NCBI taxonomy): Eukaryota > Viridiplantae > Streptophyta > Magnoliopsida > Lamiales > Pedaliaceae > Sesamum > Sesamum alatum. Next base: position 35,615,604 of record JACGWO010000007.1, on the reverse strand, counting down.
AGTTCTAGTTGACTTTCAAATTTAATCAAATGAACATAGTGTTGATTTTGTTTTGTTATGCTTAATTATCTAAGCTCAAACAAGTCTTTGCCATGGATCCCGAGTCTTATCTCAAATAGATTTCATTGTTCTTTTGCCTTGAGCAATCTAGTTTGATAACTTTTGCATAAATTTCCTTATCCGGATTGAAGTCTCTGCTTGGGTTAGGGTTTTGTTATAAAAAGAACGGAGGAAATCTACAGGAAAAACAACTCTATACTCGGAAGTGAGAAAAGTCTCAAAGGAAGGTGAAAATGCAGATCAAATTTTGGCTGAAACTTTATACTGTATATAGCCTCATAAAACTTGGCTTGATGTCTGGGACATATCTTGATTGTATGTGTGTGTGGATGTGTCCTATTATTTATATGAACATTTTTAAATGCAGTTCGTCTTTTCAAGCGTAAATCATCTAATACGATTGTCCTAACTGGACTAAGTGGAAGCGGCAAAACTGTTCTGTTTTACCAGGTATGAAGCCAGAGAAGTAGTATAGAATGAGAAATTTGGATAATTTTAGACTGAAGTCTTGACTCTAGAGTTTTATTGCCTTTAACTATTTTATACATCTTGTTGCCTATGCCAGCTTCGAGATGGTTCCTCCCATCAGGGTACTGTGACATCAATGGAACCAAATGAGGGAACATTTGTACTACACTCCGAGACAACTAAGGTGGCCCCTTTATTTTCTGGAAATATGAGTTAGACACACATGTGCATGCTTATGTAGTGTATGGCTTGATGTAATTTCAGTTTTCAGCAGAAAAAAGACTTTACTCTTCCACAGATTCAGAGACACTGGACATGTTATATTGTCATCCACGACTTTGCAAAATAACTATTTGCTATTGCTGATTCACGTAGTAAAAGATTTGTTTAACCTAAACCTTGTTTTTGGTTGCAGCAGAAGGGAAAGATAAAGCCTGTTCATATAGTTGATGTTCCTGGGCATTCTCGTCTTCGACCCAAACTAGATGAGTTCTTGCCGCAAGCAGCTGGCATAGTTTTTGTGGTAGATGCTGTGGAGTTTTTACCAAATGTTCGTGCTGCTTCAGAGTATGTATCATCTTGATTTTAAGCATAGACCTGCACATGCACACCTGTGAAAACAGAGACGCTTACATCTCATGTTATTTTCATTTTTTCTATAGGTACCTATATGATATTTTGACCAAGGCAAGTGTTGTCAAGAAAAAGATTCCTTTGCTGCTTTTGTGCAACAAAGTGGATAAAGTCACTGCACATACAAAGGATTTCATCAGAAAACAGCTGGAGAAGGAAATGTAAGATAATTATGTTCATTAGGCTTTAATGATTAAAGTCTCATACTGGATACTTGTTTGGATGATAATTGCTGGTTTCGATACCCATCAGTGCCATCACTTTGATTGAATCAGTTGTCGGGTAAACATGTCTTGGTCGGAGAGGACTGTTGTGCCATGGCCATCAATATTAGTAACTGAAATATTATCTTAACTAGAAAATGTGATACATAGGTGGAGAAATAGCATTGAACTTCAGCACATATTGAATCATCCAAATGGCTATGCTGTCTATGGAATTTATATAAACTGGTGTATTTATATAATAATTTTAGGGTAAGATGAAGAGTTTCAATAACTTCTCTCTGGGTCTTTTGAAAGTAGTGTTGGACAAAAGACATGAAGAATCACACTAGGTTTGAAGGGGTTTCTTAAATATTTATTGTTCAAATATATGTTGAGCTCTCCCATTGCAACTGCATGCTGTAGTTCTCCTCTTAAAGTCATTAAAATTCTAGATCTGAAAAAAAGTTTGTTATTTTGCTTCTCTTTTTCCTCAGTGACAAGCTCCGTGCATCAAGAACAGCATTGTCTTCGGCAGACATTACTAACGAATATACACTCGGAGTACCTGGGGAAGCCTTTGCATTTCATCAGTGCTATAACAAAGTTACGGTTGCAGAAGCATCTGGTTTGACCGGTGACACCTATCAGTTAGAGCAGTTTATTAGGGAATATGTAAAGGCTTAGCTTGATATGCCATATGGAACCGGAGTTGTGGTTTTCTTTCATTGTTATCTGCAACCAGTTTCCAAATTGTCCAGCCCCGCCAGTCATGTGAGAGTAATGAAATGTGCAACGGTAGGGGATCTAGACATGTGAAGTTCTCGAGCACTATTCTGATGTACGTTAAACTTGAATCACTTGATCATCAAATCCCTCATCCAGAATCTGTGGCTATTGCTATCCTGGGTGGCTATTCTTTGTTTTCTTTGGATTGTCCCCCTTGCATTTTGTCAGCTGAGAATCATACATTTGTAATAGAGAAGTTGGATCTTATGATATTTGATTGGTTTGAGACCAGTCATTTACTGCCCTGTGGTGGACATGTTTATCTTTTGATGGTCCTGAGCCATTTGTCATCTGGTCTAAGAACGCTAAAATTAACCAGCAAACCAAAACCTGCACACGACTAATATCTCAATCGTGCATTTCGTTCTATCAAACAATATTCATCGACACATATGGGATGTCATACTCGAACGTGTAGAGATTTTGCCTGCTGCCACTCTGGAGTTCCCATGTAATCGAGAAGTTATCTTGATAAACAACATCGTTTTATCTTGAAAATGAGAGTAAAGATTGCAAAACATGGAAAATGTAGCAGCCCGACAGCCAAGTACCTGCAAAATTTGTTTAGGCAGCAAAAGATTGATAAGTAGTATTAGGACATATCCTGGATGCATTCTGCCATATGCCAGTATCAAACTCGAGAAAACAAGGATGTAATTCTTGTTTCTTACCATATGGGAGCGTATGGAGATGATAAGTCTAGAAAAGGATAAGGCCACCTGTTACAGGAAGAGGATTTTCTCAGGGTATGAAAAACTAGAGGGCGAAGAAGAAGAAGGCAAGATATACCTCATTGAAACACAAGCATGGATGATCCACTGGAAAACGACGAACACGGTTGTCCATAAAACGAAATATGCAATTCGAAAGAAAGGAAACCGCTGGAAGGAAATGAAACTAAGTTACTCGTTGATAATCAGATATAAGTAGCCGAAACACAATTAGTTAAGAGAGTACCAGGCTGTTCAAAATAGTTTCGCCAAGTAGGAAAACAGCATTGACAGAATGCATGCAGACAATCAGCTGTATACAAAGAATGCAGAGTGAGATCAAGAAGTAAATGATAAACAACATCGTTTTCTTGAGGATGTATATTATCATCTCAACAACACAGAGATCAAGCCAATAGAGACGAGAGCTTTATACTTACAAAACTCAATCGATAATCTTTGCTGGTAAGAAATGGGTATATGACGAGCCAAAACACAGCATCAGTGAGTACGACAGCCCCAGCACACATCTGGAATGTAAGTTAAAGAGGAAGGATAAATAACATAAGGATCAGAAAGTAGAACAAGAAGATGAAACGTGCAATTTCTTTAAGTGAATCTGAGATGTCTGCTAGCTTCTTGGGTCGAGGGATATTCCTCTGGTTATATAATTACACGCTCGATATATTTGATTTAAGAGGAAAAAGGAAGTGGAGATAATGATATTTACCTGGAAGATTATTTGCAAGGCGTTTTCCCAAACAGTCGGTGTTCTGTGATTAGGGTCATCACGGGGATTCAAGCTTCTGTTAGTGCTGCGCGTATCTGAATTCTCTCCATGTGTTGGTGTCACATGTGAGCCTAGTCCCGCATCCCTCCCAACACGGTTATCCTTTTCTGGATCCACTACGTGTCGGTGAAGCAAGTGGCCATGAATGGAGAGTGAAGAAGCCAGCTACATAATAAAACCGAAAGAATAAGTATCTGATTCTGACCTTAATATAACATAATGAGACAATAATTTACAAAGTCAAAAAAATAACAAAGATACAAGGGCCTTTTATTACTTATCAGGCAACAAAATGGACAAATTGAAGTAGTATACATACCCCAAAATAGACGGTGACCAAGGTAAAGGTCCACCTGTTTAGCATTCGGAAAGAGTTAGCAGAGTTTACTACAACAAAACATCAGAACATCACATGTTTAGAGATGACAAATACAGAAGCAACACAGAAAGGAAAAGATGAAAGTGTTCAAGAGACATATCATAGCATCAGTTTTTCCTTTTGCCAAAGATGTATTATGAACATGGAGCACCGAGTTTCTTAAGCAAATATCAGATCCAGGGCAACGAAGCAATAGATTTTAAACTAGGGAAAATCAACAGTAAATGCTCAAATACTTGAATTGGGATTCAACAGCTAGCAAATTCCAAGCAAAGAAATGAAGAAATAGAATGCAAAGGCCTTACTGAGTGTAGAAATAAAATATGCCAACACTATGGACAATGGTATCAGCAAGAATCAATGCCAGTAAGGCACAAAAAGCAACAATCCGGTAAGCAAGCAGCCAATTTGGATGGATGGATTGTGAACACGTTTGCCAAGCTTCACCCTTATACGAGCCCCTAGCCGCCTCCCGTTGATCCTCACTTGGTCGGTTTCTTGACTTGTTATGCCCTTCATATCTCCATATTACAAATACTCCAAGCACCATTGCCACTAAGATCCATATTGCACAGAGTAAGAACCTCCAGTTCAACCAATAACTTGGGGCCGTCGTGTCGGCTGCCATCACGGGCCACCAAGTACCATTAAACAGTCCTGGTAAGAATCTCATTGTTATTTCCTATTCTTCAAGACATTAATATTTGATCAACACAAGTGAAGCAGGGGACAAGAATCAAGAACCTAGGAATAGTTGAACAAACTAACAAATTAAAATCAAGAAGCCAAGTCCCATATTGTACTAACCAACAAAACCAAACCAAAAAGCACTACCAGAAATTCAGAATGAATAAGAAAATAAACGTGGGAATGCTCACACTTTGAGTTGAGTCAAATGCAACTGCCCTTCTCCAGCCCGTTTCCGTATCAAAGTAAAAGGGATTAGGAAAGTAAACAGAGATTCCTGACAACCTTTACATATTCCACGAAAAGAAAGCACCGGTACAGACAGAACCAACACACACACTTTGTATGTAGACTTATCCGTAAATTCGGACATGAAATGTGTGTGGAGTAATAGTATACCTGGATTTTCTTGGAATCAATATATCATAAGACCATGGTGGGATTTGTTTTCCTCCTGTTGTGCGAAGAGGAAAGAGAGAATCCCAGAAGGGAACAAATAGATAGACTGAAGAATATGCCCAGTTCCTCTTTCTTGATTCTGAGTTGTGTTCCCTACAGGGACCAGTACGAGAGAGAGAGAGAGTTTTGTGATGGAGAAGGAGGCAAGAGGATAGTGAAGAAGCATGAATTTACACGTAGTAGAATCCCCGACATTAAATGTACGGCCAGCTCAATCTAAACGCTGCCAACATTGCCTGTCCTCAACTACTGACAGTCAATGTTTATTTGTTTCAATAGTACACTACTCCGTCTTTATTTTATCATATTCATTATTACGGCGGCAACTCTATGTACATCCCCTTCTAATTTTAGGGCAATATGAATTAATTATATGTCAGGTATAATACATTTATCGTGTGATTAGTTTATAATTTAGAAAATTGATTAATTATATAATAAATGTATCTTACTTATTCTGTAATTGGTTTGATTTGACTAAATTGGTTCGTACAAAATTTTCCTTACTTTTGTGATTAAATTTATTACATGCATAGCAATTTCATAAATAAATAACTTACTAATTAGTTTTTTTTTTTTCAATTTAGTTCTAGAAAACTATTAAGTATTTTGAATTTTTTTATGGGATTGATTCGGCTTAGGAAATCGTCGCAACCTCAAAGATAGTTAGATTCAGTAATGCTTGGAATCAAAGAAAACAGACATACCGTTAAGTTTGTTGGGAGGTTCCTAATTAAAATTGCTTTAACTTAGTTGGGTGTAAAATCAAGGGGGAAGAAGTAGAATAATCTCTCAATAAAATAACATACCTTGATCAAAAATAGCACTTGATGTATTTGTAGGGTTAAATGTTTGTATTTGTGCGAGTCCACGTGGCAGGATCACATTCTTCCAAGTATTGAGTGGTCGACAATTGTGGTTTTGGGTTGAATCGAGTCGGGTGTGATTCGATTCGTCTAATAAAAGTGTGCGAATTATTGTCTTGTTTGGGCATTTTGAGGTCCTACGAGAAATAATTTTGTCATTTTAAAGGCCCCTAATACTATAACTCTTAGCAATCTATCTATATCTATATTTATGTCTATTCTATTCTATTTTATTCTATTTCTATATTATCTTTATCTATCTATATTATAAAAGTGTGAACGATTTGTCATGTTTTATATATTTTTTTTTTGTGATGCCAATTATGTCTTTTTATATAATAGTAGATTATAAATTTATGTGTAACATAAGTAATTTTGTAATTAATTTTAATAATAATACTTGTTAATTATTTATATAGTTGAATTGAGATAGAGTTCTAACGAAAAAAAAATTACAATCAAGAGTTTTATTTATAACTAATAACTAATTAAATAAAATTGGTTAGAAATAATACTAACTAGAAAAGTATAGACTATATAATTAGGAGAAGATACGATTTAGAAGCTTGAATAAACATCTTTTTTAAGGAAAGAGAAGCAATCTGTGCAGGGGATAATTTAGCATTAATTTTATATAAATTAAACTTGAGGGTTGTGATCAATGAAATAATATTTTATTTATATATTTTTCCTGTAATATTATTTTTGTTATAATATTTTAATGTTGTGGTAGCCTTGATAAAGAAAATTATTAAGTTCACATAAATATAGTTTTATTAGATATTGATAGTTTATTTTTTATTTTCTTGGCCATGATTGACTATGAATATTAGTTGATTAAGAAATTTAATACTATTATTAATAGTTGAAAAAAGTGCATATATCAAATTTTAGCAAATGAAATTACTTAACTTGGTCTTATGTTATGCATTTAAAATGTTATGTACAAAATATACAAATATCGATCAAAAAAACGTTTAAACTTAATTTAATATTTTTTTTATAAAAAATTTTACTTCTTTATAATTTGATCTTTAAATAAAGATCCTTGATCTGATTATCATTTATGTATTTTATAATTAATATGATACAAACTTAAAATACCAACTAATAATATTATCAAAATAAAAAATTAAAATAAAGTTGTCATGTTTTACGTTTATTATATTTTTTGTAATACCTATTATAACATTAACATAGAATATAAATTATTGAGTTATTTCAACTAATATGTTTAATTAGTATTCTATCAGGTGTTAAACACATATAAAGTTAAATGGTATGGTAGAACACTAATGGAGATTGAGACAAATTAAGTTAGACTAGATTATATATTATATGTGTTATATATCTTTCATTGAATGAAATTTTTTGTTTTAATAGATTAAATTATATATGTGTTATATATCTTTCATTGAATAAAATTTTAATTTTAAAATAAGGTATCATAAAATATATGAGTAAACTTAATGTTTTTAGTTTCTTATTTTTTTTCTGATGACTAAACTAATCTTATTAAAATTACAGAATAGATACAATTTTACAAGGCCATAAATTAACAATGTCAAGGAGTCCTAATCGATAGTGTAATTAGATCAATAATTGGACTCTTAATTATTTAATAAATGAATTATATAGATTGTGTCAAATTGAAGTAAAAATTTAGTAAAAAAAGAGGAACAAAAGTTATAGATATTTATTTTAATATCAATTACTTAAATAGATTGAAATTAAGAGAATATTAGTGTTTTGAACTTTAGTTTAATCTATATTATTATACAAAGGAAATCCTTTTTTACTCACAAATGGCGGTTAATGACACTGTCGCACCACTTTTTTGTAATGTCAAAAATAACCCTCAACTGATATGATAACTACTTTATTCAATTTTTTAAATTTTATATTAATTGATAAATTAGTTTTTTCTTTCTTTCCTTTTTTTTAAAAATGTGATGTGTTAGTTTATATATTTTACTCTTATTTATAATATATTTTAAATGGTAAAAAATTATTTATTATATGCATGCAGGAACGGCATGTCACGATGACTAGTAAATTATTAAATTAACTTCAAATATGGCTAGTAAATTATTAAATTAATTTCAAATATGTAAACTGTAATATGAACTTAGCCACTAAAAGAGAAATAACTGGCCCAAAAAAAGATGATAAGTTTTATAGTAAAATGCACAATTTACTACAACCTACACAATAGAACAATATATTCTTAAAACTTTTAATAAAAAAAGAAAAATTAGAACTATATCTCAATAATATCGTGAAAATAATCAACTTAGTAACACAAAAATAAACAAAAGTCAAGAGATATACAGAAACATAATAGAATCAACAAAACTCACAATTTTTTTTTCATAAAACTATATATTCATTAATGACATTTTCATAAAAAGAAAAAACTTAATAAGTTGCTATTATTTATATACCATATAATAATTATTATATTATTACCTATATAAATAATTATTATTAATTATATTTTTGAAACCAATTCAAAGTTTGTAAAATATTTATAATTTTATAACTATTTTTTTAAAAGAATAAAACAAATGTTAATTATTCATGCGCAACGCCCGTGCACCTTGCTAGTATATATATATAAAAAAAAAGAAGATGTTTTTATAAGAAAAAATATTGTGTTCCAAATTATTCACTAATTTAGCTGTTATAAGAAAAAATATAGTGTTCCAAATATAGTGATAAGACAAGACAAGACACCTTACGTCCAACATGAACTATTGTGTCCTAAATTTCCAAATTGGCTAAATTGACATGTTTAGAGCGAGAAGAAAATCCAGTTATGATTCTAATTTCTCTGTTATATTTTCTTTTCATATCTCCAAGATTCTTTCTTTCTTTTTTTTCTGGATAATATTTTCATTTAAACTAGGCAACTTTTCCTTACAATCCAACTCAGGATAATCTGTTAGCAATCCAAATATTATCACCCACAACACAAGCAATTTAATTTTTGTACAAGGAAACTTTCCATATCAAAAGGTAAGGAATTTTGTATAAGTAGACATATCCCATGTTGCTGGATTTTCACCCTTACATAGTACACACTTCTGATTGTTATTTGGACAATGGAAGATACCTCACAGCTCTTTCAAGTTCAAGAATGCGTTTCTGGGAAATTGATCAGAATTCTATCCATTGATGGTGGTGGCATCAGAGGAATAATCCCAGGAGTTATCCTCGCTTTTCTTGAATCACGACTTCAGGTATATGTCTACATCCTTGATTCCTTATACTATGAACAGCTTTTCTTGTCTTAACTGATCAACTAATAAATTGATGTTTACTCAGATGTTGGATGGTGAAGATGCAAGATTAGCAGATTACTTTGATGTTATTGCCGGGACGAGCACTGGTGGCCTTGTGACTGCAATGCTCACTGCTCCGAACAAGGACAACCGCCCGATGTTTGCTGCAAAGGATATCAAGGCCTTCTATCTTGATGAGTGTCCAAAAATCTTCCCACAGGAGAGGTAATTGACGTCTGCTAGTTTTTGGAGCAGTCAGCAGTTGTAATAGTAAATAAGAACTGTGTTTTGATGAAGATGTTTCTTTGATTGTTCAACAGCCATGCTGCAAAAGTGATCAAGTCCTTTTTAGGGCCAAAGTATGATGGAAATTATCTGCATTCTCTGATCAAGGAAAAACTTGGTGATGTGAAGCTGCACGAGACGTTGACGGATGTTGTGATTCCAACGTTCGATATCAAGAGTCTCCAGCCCGTTATCTTCTCCAGCTACGAGGTACTTATCTGTCGCCTTATAGCTATCTGGATTAAGTGATGAACATGTATTTCGATCTGCATTAACAAGTAACTCTTGTGAAAATATAGGTGAAGAATGAGCCAAGCTTAGATGCTTCACTCTCAGATATATGCATAGGAACGTCTGCTGCTCCGACCTATCTCCCTGCTCATTACTTTGAAAACAAAGACTCAGAAGGACGTATAAGAGAATTCAATCTTATTGATGGTGGAGTCGCTGCAAACAATCCCGTATGTGTATTGCTTTTCGTGTTACACGACCCTAACCGTTCAATTAACTAACAAGATCCATGCATGCTCATATGGACTAATCAAGATTCGATGTTGGTTGTCTTAATTTCAGACGTTAGTTGCAATAAACCAAGTAACGAAGGAGATCACTCGGGGAAGCTCTGAAATACTTCCCCTGAAACCCAAAGAGGATGGTCGGTTTCTTGTTCTATCCCTGGGAACAGGTTCAGCAAAAGCCGAAGAGAAATATGATGCAGAAGGTGCAGCCAAATGGGGTGTTTTGGGATGGCTGTTAAACGATGGTTCGACTCCTCTGTTTGATGTATTCAACAGAGCTAGCAGCGACATGGTCGATTTTCACACTTCTACTTTCTTCCAAGCTCTTCACTCTCAGAATAACTACCTCAGAATACAGGTATTTCATTGTGCAATAGTACACAGACAGAGCATAGATTCCTCTACTTATGTTCTTGTACAAATCATACAGGATGACACATTAACTGGAGCAATGTCTTCTGTGGATGTTGCAACCAAGGAGAACTTAGAGGATCTTGTGAAAGTTGGCGAAAAGCTGCTGAAAAAGCCAGTTTCAAGAGTGAATTGGGAGACTGGAATCTATGAGCCCTCCAACCAAGGAACTAATGAGGAAGCACTAATCAGGTATGTGCTAATCAAACTAGGTTTTTAAGGGTTGTAATTCATTAAACTGGGATCAACGTTGAGCGCATTCACTGTTTGGTTTTTTGATCATTCAATAGGTTAGCGGAGGTACTCTCCAAGGAGAGACGGCTTCGCGATGCACCGTCTCATCAACAAAACAGCAGTTCTTTGAGCTTATAGATCAAACTTTTGCCACTTCTTGAAGGCTTAGGTCTGCAATCTCTTCAATGGGAGATGTATATATGTGAACAGACATAGCATTCCTTGTACATAAATGTCTACATGCAGTGGCTAATCCATCAAAAGCCATCTTATACCTTTTTATACTGAAAAAGAACCTGACTCGGCAAAGACCATCAAAATATACCATTCCTCTTGAGTAACTCTTCACTTCTCTATTTTTGTAATGCTTTCTTTACAACAAGAGCTGCTTGAATTAGGCCATGAATAAGCACATTTTTCATCTGCAGCTCAATTGTAAGAAGTACCACATTGTTTTTTCTAAACTTCATGCTCATTGTCACTCAGCTCTTTAGCTATCAGATCAACGGGCAGGGATCCTAGGGGGACCGAAGACTCTGCCACTTCGAAGGAGTCATCATTGAGTTTATCATTGTAGTCAGCATCATCGGAATCTTCTTCACTGTAACCATAGTCCTCCAAACTGTTCTTATATTTTGCGTTTAAGGTCAGAGGACCCTCTCTATTTGAGTAGATTATGGCGGGATAAGAGTGTTCGGTTGCCTGAGAAGTGCTTTCAAATTCTTCTATCTTTGACAAAAGTTCATCGGGACTAAGATCAATCTCATCCAGAACTGATGCCTTTCCTGATTCAATTGCTCGCTGCCATAGGGACATCATTTTAGGGCTTGAACACACTGATTTAGCATCTGATTTGTGAAAAGGGACACCGTTAGTTTCTGAACCACAGAATGAATAGTATGCAATAGCAGAGAAAAGAGAGCATGCACAGCAAAGTTTTACAATCAAATTTGGTGCTTGGGTACCTGAAATATTGGTAACCCTGGAGCCATCACCAGAAGAAAGATTTATCTTAGGCGTCTCATCCTCGTACATAGATTTCCAGTCCTTTCCCCTCCACATTAATATTTGTTCATCGTCGAAAGATAACAAAACACATGGTACCAATTCCTGTTGTTGAAGAAAGGGAAATAACTTAATGAAGTTATGTCTTTTGTTCTCCGGATAGTTTTCTTCTTTTCTTGTTTTTCCTCCTATCTTTCTTATGGGGAAACAGAAACAAAGCAAAGACACTGCATGCAGCAACCTTGGTCAGTGAGAATTAGATACAAACCTTCAGCTTAGCTCCTAGCTTCTTGTAATCACTGGCGTGCATTCCTCTGCAATCTATCTTCACCAGCGTAGATCCTTCAAAAGCAGTCCTCACATCCCTCACCAGGGTAATATAAACTCCGTTTTTTGCTATTGTAAAAGTGAAGCAAACCATTTAAAAAGATAAATTATTGAGAAGACAACATAAAGATTTAATATCATCCACTGCATATATAATTTTACCTAATTTACATATTGGCAGCAGGTTCTTCCCTTTAGTTCGCAATTCATCTGCTTCTTCTTTTGTCAACCCCTCTGGAGCATCTTGTATGAGCTTTGGATAAACTGGTGCAGCTGGTTTCCAAAGCATTACGGGTAACTGAGGACGTTTACGGTGATCATAGTTTCTACCACGGAATAGATAGACCACTCCACCTACCCTATGGATAATCTTTCCACCAGATTTTTCCTGTAGAAAAGGAAATAGTTAATCAAAAGCAAAGAAGTAACTTAGTGGCACTTAAATTATAGAATGAGCACGGGACATGATACATAAAGTTGTGATCAGCAGAAAATAAATATTGATAAGAAATTGACAGTACATGAAAATACTGTAATGTAATTCCAAACTGAGGACCTCAAGGCACCGGCATATATTGTCCATATCAACTGTTGGAACACCCAAACACCGAACTTTACAAACGGGTTGTCTCCTCCAATGTGTATGTATCAACTCCAACATGTTATGCGTTAGTCCATCTCTACCTACAGAATCCAATATCTTAATCAATGAACAAACTTCATAATTTTACAACACAAACTTCTCAATATCACTTCAAACCATCGTTGGGACGAACAAATTTAAACCAACACGGTATTGCACTTTAACTATGTCATCAATGTAGTGATACAAGGAGACGAACAATGTGCACGAAAATACTTAAGAAACTACAAAAAATGGACAGCAAGAAACATTGTCAAAGTACCACAATATATCAACTACATCAGAACATTAAACATCCTCCAATTATACCAAAGAAAGGAACTAAAGACAGAAAATCCCACCTAAATTCACCTGTCTATTACTAGACAAATACGGTTTTAGCATCTCCTTAATCTCCCATCTCGTTAGGGGCTCCCCCAACACCTCCTCCCGCGGCCTCACACTAACCTTTCCCAACTCATAATCCCTCAACATTTCGTACCTTTTCTGGCCCAAATTTTCATCTTCATCGCTCACATCACCCCCCAAAGGCTCAAAAAGCTTAATCTTTCTTTTACTCTTTTTCATAGGGGCTTTCCCTGTCCATGGGCGTGGCATAGTAGGCGGTGCAAAGGGCAAGAAAGCGGGCTCCCGCATGGCTAAAGGCTGAGCCTTTGGTGTTTCTGAATAACTGTACATAAATTCAAATGGAGCCCCGGGCAAATGATAGGAAATACCAGAATCTCCAACAACGACAGCCCGGTTTTCGCCGTCGGGAGCGGGAATTTTCTGCCCGGGTTTGACGGGCTTGTAGTATTTTGAGTTGCGGTGGTGGGTTTTGAAGGCGGGGCTGATTGGTGAATTCGAGGGCGGTGGTTTAGCGTGTCTTAGGGACTTGAACGGAGGTGGGTACTTGGGGATGGGGATGGGGGGTTTAGGGGGCGGCGAGGGGTGGGGTTGTTGGAGGGAGGTGGTGTATTGGGTAACGTAGAGAAGAGGTTTGGACCTGGTAATGTCGCAAGAATCGCCATTTCTATTTATGCACGTGTATGAGAGTACGTATATGAACTCTCTCTCTCTCTCTCTCTCTCGCAGTTTTCTGGTTTGTTCTGTTGAACGGGATGAAGCTAAGCGGGGAGCTGAAGCTGATAATTTACAGAGATCTTTTTTCGGCTTTCTACGATACTGTGGTGCGTGGTAACGACGTCGTGTTGCTTGATTTTTCCCCTTCAGTTTTGTTTCTTTATGATGATGATGTGGTTTCTCTATATTTTTCTTAGCAATATTCGTTTCTATTATTCTTCAACTTATGTCATTATTCAAAAATCATAAACCATATGTGGGGAATGACAAATTATAAATCCATCATTCTTGTCCCACATTGTTTTACAACTCCCAATTTTTTTATATTTGGATTGAGAAGTGTACGTAAGTGAATTTTGAAAGAAAAGTACGCGCAAGCACCTGTCCGTTCAGGTTTGGACGAAGTTGATTGTGTGGTTTTAAATCTTTTTGAGAGAAAACATCAAAAACACTTAGAAAGTCCTATACTTTTATTTTTTGGCTAATCGAGTCCTTTTTTTTTTTTTTTAGAAAATTCGCCCCACATAATTGTTTTTATTTGATTTTATTCTCCACATATCTCTCAACAACCAAGGTCTTTCCTTCGAGAAATAGGCCTCGGTTTTTCATTTCAAAAACACACTTTTCATAGCTCTCAACTCTCCTCTCTTTCTATTGTTGCTATTCTGTTTGTTCGAACTCTTTGTTACAAATGTACGTGTTAGAGGGTGTTGTGCTAGCCTTAGAGAGCAAACGGCTGAAATATTTGTACCACCATCGTATCAAAATTTTGATTTCAAGGCAATTAGTTTTCCATATCACAACTTTATTGTTTCATATTTTCTAACACCATACACCTCAATGTTCTCAATTTGTTTTGTGATAGCATCAGTTCTCATTTAATATTATACTACAACAAAAAGATAAAATTAATAAAAATAAATTCAGTAATAAATTTAAAATTATCAACAAAGAATATATATTTAGTGACAAAAGCTAAGCACAATGAATGAGTCGTTGGGGAGGTTCTGAAAAGCAATCTCCGGCAAGAAATGCAAGATTGTAACATAGGATTTGGAGAGAGTTGACAAGAATGATGTCTGCCTCTTGCAATGATACCTAACTTCTGCAAACAAGAATGATATGATTGTGTAAATCTTGCAGAGCAAACATGATTTCTGTTCTGTAATAATGCCTTGTTTGTACACATCTCTGTTTATGTAAAGAGTGTCAAGGTTCTGTTAATGTTTCTCCTGTTTGCCAATGATATATTTAACAGAAAATCGAGTCCTACGAACAGCTAAAAACATTAAGAAAATTGACGGCAGCAAAATGCACCAGCACGGTCAAGTTCTCAGTACAAGTTTCGGCAGAGGAATGATAAATTGACATAACATTAGCCAGAGAGAGATTACCTGTATTCCGTTTTTAGATTCTTCTTCTATTGTCGACACGTGCCCTCTTGGAAGAACCGCCTTCTGTCTGGTTAGTGGTCGATTGTATCTGAAAAGAAAATGTGGAAATGAATGCAACGACGAAAAAAAGGGCTGGAATACTGAGGACAAAAGGTATATGACACTTGAGCATTCACCTTATTGAGTTTGTCTCTCACCAATTGAACAGTACGATTCATAGATTCCACGGGAAAATATTCCTGACAGCATTCAAAGAGGAAAAGATTTGTCAATTGATAGGAACGAACAATGTCGTAATGAGAGATAGTATATTCAGCATATGGGATAAACTATAAATCTTTATTGATGATCATGCACTATGAACTTAAATCTCCTAATTCAGGGATAGTCTTCAAATCGTCCAAAAACGTTGATGCAAAAGAGTGAGCGAATAGGTGCCAAAAGGTGGGGCTGGGGCTGACGAGGTTTCAGATCATTATTTTTATATCATATTAATATTAGATAAAATCCCATTTTGCGCAAGAAGCTGCAGTATCTCGTGCAACATCTTTCTCGTTCATCACTTTGAAAGCAACGGGATATCTAGAACTGTGAGGTGCTACATCAATGTCTTCACGATGTGAAGAACATATTCAGATTATTAAGTCTATTATGTAAATTAACTGCAAGAAGCACTATACTGAAAGGGGCAAACATGAATCAAAATAGAGAACATTTTGTTTGGATAACAAAACAACATTCATTAGCTAACCTTATCAGAGGAAGTTGACAACATGGAAGATGTATGTACACGTGGAGCAGTTTGTGACTCGCTCATCTGACTGCAAACACAGAGGTCTTCCCCTAAGATAAGTACAAAATTTCTCAGGACACTCATCCATAGGTGAGGCTAAAAGTACCTTTGAGCTACGGTAGGTGGCGGAGGAAATGTGTCCTTCAGCAAAGGAGTAGAAACTGAGAAAGGCTCACTCATAGACTCTGAAGGGCCTTTAGATCTTCTAGCTGAAATAATTAAATTGCAGCCAAAGTTTGAATTATATCACATGGCATAAGTGGTGGGAAACTCTGCAAATGGTAAATAGTAATTTCTATAACTTACGTTACTGTGAACTTACGGTTTAGTCGTGCTAGAACTTCCTTCCTCCTCCCTTCTAACTTCTCCTTCGTATCAGAGAGGCTCTCATATTCAGGTGCATATGATACTTGGAGACGGTTTCCTAGAAATACAGACTCATCTAACTTCCTTTTCGCAAACCTATGACCAAACTCACATTCAGTTTTCAGCCTTCATGAACTAAAAGTACATCTATAACGCACATAATTCACAACCATTACATATTCGTGCAGACACATAAACATAGGACCATGCACGTAAACATGAGAGGAGCGTATTATGAAGATAAACAAGTCAAACATGAAATGTCCATTCTGAAAACAACCCACCACTGCATTCAGAGAGACACGAGATGATATAAATAATCTCCTGATTCATTAAGTAGATAAGGCTCAATAAGCATAAAAATATCCAAGAAAGGCAAAGTATTGATCGATATAATCACCTGGCATTGCTGACCAAATGAAACTTGATCCAGTAAACATCAGTATACGCTTCACATTCTTCAGCATCCATCGGCTTACATCTGCACAAAACTTAGCAACAGCATTGTGATTTTCATCGTACTTGCAGACAACAGACCTCCAATTCAACCCAAATTTGCTAAATTCAGACAACATAGTTTTCTTTCTCCCACACATTCCACAGGAAGTTATTTTTTGTTTGATTTGTTCTTTGATTTGAGAAATAAAGGGACAGAACTCACTTCAAAATTATGCATAAACAGCTTTTGCATACAAAGAAAAACTGCAAGAACTTACTCTTCCACTGGGCCATAAGTAGAGAACAATTTCAAGAGTTCATCCCCACATCCCAACGACGGAACGTTTCTCACAATCAGGTATCTGCAGAGAAAAAGAAAAAGAAATTTCCAAAAATAGAATCTTCACTTGTCGGTAAAAACCACAAATTACAAAACTGAAATTTCTTCTCGTTGCCCCTCTTCCAGATGGAATAAACCATGATCAAGAAAGAAGAAAGCTACAAACTTGGATTCATCGCAAACTGTATAAACGCGAACTGCAGGAGGCTCGTCTTTGTATTTGGGCATTGCTTCCCAATCGAATCATCCGCTATTTGGGAAGAGGAACTAAAGCAAAACCTCTGCCAGTTTGGAGCATTTGAACTTCTGTTCATAAAAAGATTGTGGGCTCAAGACTTCCATGCTTGATGGGCTTTGACTTTTATGTGGTTCCTTAAAGGGATTGTTTTTAGCAATTATCGTAGCCAAGGGCCCAAGATTTTTAGGTCAAGTACAATTCTTGGCCCAAGATCAAATTTTTATTCAAGGTTTTTCTGCTTTAAGACCTCCAACTCCAAACAAAAACTAACACGCAGCAAAATAGAAGGAAAAGAAGCCAACTTTCATAAGGTACAGGACGATCGACTTCTTCTGGCGACTTTTTCTAGGCATAGTTATCCCTTCAACTCGTCTTTTTCCTTTCATAAGGTACAGGACAATCGACGTACACGCCATTTTCTTGCCATGTAAGCCAAAAGCTGTTGAAAATCTGAGGTGGACTGTCAGAAGAAGACAACATATGCACCGAGAAAAAACGTACAAGATCAAAATTCGGGGCTTAATTGTAATTGAGTGAATAGAAACGGGCGTTTTCACTCACACGTCAATACAAAACAAGCACCCACAACCACCTCCGTTTTCCCATTTGCTACTAAATTCAGAAGATCAAGACTCAGAGATTGGAGAATCAAGGTACTTCTGTTTCATGTGTGCGTAGGATTTTTCCCATTTTTTTCCTTTTGAATTGATTACGTTGTGCATGTAATTGTGTGATGTTTCCGATGGAGGGTATCTTTTTCTCCGTTTAATGATTCCTCTAAGTTGCCAATTGGAAAAAAAAGAGTCAAATAGAGAAAATAGTGGTCATTGTTAAGAATAAGAAATTACATAAGTTCTGTGCACTGTGCACAGGGAGATGGGATCCGAGGGGCCAAAGTCAGTTAAGATCAACGTGACCGGGTTCAAGAAATTTCATGGGGTTGATGCGAATCCCACTGAAACCATTGTCGAAAATTTGAAAGATTATGTGGAGAGCAGAGGGCTACCGCCGGGTGTTACTTTGGGAACATGTGCTGTTCTTGAAACTGCTGGAGACGGGGCAGTTTCCGAGCTCTACAAAGTATTGGACTCAGGTATCTCCAGGGGGACCAATTCCAGGAACGAAAAGGTTGTATGGGTAAGTCACGAATTCCTTTGCTTGCAGAAGAAAAATCATAACTTTACCAAGCATTTCATGTCTTTATTGATATATTGAAAGCTCCTGCCGAGTGAGTTCATTGTTCATTACATAATGTTTGTGCAAATTACTGCAAAAGGATGCCGAGGTTGATGAATTTGGAGTCAATTGTGCCCTTTTGCTTGATGTTGCCTAGATCAACTTATAAGTACATTGCGAACATCTCGATTAGTCCCATCAAACTGTTTCAAAAGCATTACTGAAATCAAGAAATGACATAAATTTGGGAGTATCGTAGAAGCTGGGTGAATTCCAGTCAGTTAAGTAATACGTTTTCGTGTTTTAGCTTCACCTTGGAGTCAGTAAGGGGGCGTTGAAGTTTGCCCTCGAGCGTCAGGCAGTAAATGAAGCAACTTTCTGCTCTCCAGATGAGCTCGGATGGCAACCTCAGGTTAGTTTTGCTGTATTCATTTACATTCTATATAGCAGTCAGGTTGAGACAGTATATGACTAAACCTCAATCTGTTTCCTCAGCAACTTCCCGTAATTCTTGGTGATGGAGGAATTTCTCAGACAAGAACGGTAATTCATTTTCCTTTCAATTATGTTTTAGTTGGACAAAAGTAAGAATAACAACGCAATCGTTCTTCATTTTCTTGATGTGCTAAATTTTATGTTGTTGGTTGAAGACATCTTGCTGCATTGAGGCAATCTTGGAGTTCTTGAAAAGGAAGGGATATGATGCAAACATATCAAATGATGCAGGCCGGTTTGTGTGCAATTTCGTGTACTATCATTCCCTCATGTTTGCGGAACAGAAAGGCCACCAATCGCTATTTGTTCACATCCCTCCCTTCTCCAGAGTCGACGAAGAAACTCAAATGCAGTTCATAGTGGCCCTTCTAGAGGCTATAGCATCAACCACTTGATTTCAATCACTTGAATGTAACTAGTTGGTGCACATCGTCTTCTGCTTTTTCTTGATTCGAATTCTTAGTCTTAAATAAAGTCGCATTTTCATGCACTAATGATTGGTTCTTGTTTATTTTCATGGATGTCCTGGTTTTTGTAAGAACAAATACAGCATCTGTTTGATGGAAATACAGCAAAGAGAACTGATTCATCGTTTCTTGTTTATTTCAATCGCATGTTCTGTTTTTTCCAAGAACAAAAACAGCATCTGTTTGACGGAAATTAGCAGAGAGAACTGAGTTATTCATGTGTTATTTCATTTTCAAGGAGATAAATTTGTAAAAGAGTAAGCAGTCAATTGTTATATATATCAGCAGCAGCACTGAAAGATCACCGCTTTCATTCCATTTTGACCCTTTTGATTATCTGATGAGAAACCAAAATTTAGTGCTATCCTTTGCCAGAGCAAATAACGTTTACTCGAAACATAAACCCTCCGCCTATCCGACTTTTCTCTTCAAGTACACACGCTCTGTGACAACAACCATGTTGTTACTGCAAATATTTATTCCTATAACCGAACCATAGATTACTTATTGAAATCAGGGTCCTTAGGTTCTGCCCGCAACTTGTTTGATCAAATGCCCGAACGAGATGTCATCACGTGGAACATTATGATTTCAGGGTATTATCGTTATGGGTTTGTAAGAGAGTCATTTAGTATGTACGGTGAAATGGTTTTTCAGGGCATTGTAGAGAATTCATCTACGTTTTCAACTGTTTTGAGTATCTGCAGCTATGCGGGGTTGTTTAGAGAAGGATTTGTAGTTCATAGCAGAGCGATTGTTCTTGGGCTTAGTACGAATGTATACATTGGCTCTGCCCTTGTTGATCTTTATTTGCAAATGGGCCTCACTGATATTGCTTTGAGATTGTTTAGTACCTTGCAAGATAGAAATTTGGCTACGTGGAATGTTGTGCTGCGTGGGGTTTGTGAAATGGGACGATTGACAGAGTTGCTAAGAATATATAATGACATGAAATTGGATGGCATTGAACCTAATGGACTCACATTTTGCTATTTGATCCGGGGCTGCGGTTGTGAGAGGTTTCTCGAGGAGGGAATGCAGCTGCATTGTTGTGCAACCAAGAAAGGGCTAGTGGATTCAAACTTGTTTGTAGCCAATGCTTTGGTGGACTTTTACTCTGCTTGTGGGAGTTTCGGGGAAACTAGGAAATCTTTTGAGGTAATCGCTCCTGAGGATGTCATTTCTTGGAATTCCATGGTTTCCGTTTGTGCTACCAATGGTTATTCATTTGATGCTCTTGAAGTCTTCCGAAGAATGCACTTTTGGGGTAAGAAACCGTCAGTCTGTTCATTCTTGGGATTCCTGAAGTTATCTAGTGCTACAAAGAACATATCATTTGGGAAGCAAATTCACTGTTGCCTTCTGAAATTCGGCTTTGACACTGTCCTCGTTGAGTCTGCTCTGATCGACATGTATGGAAAATGTGGCGATATTGAGAGCTCCGTCAGCATATTTGACAGTATTCCTCAGAGAACTCTGCAGTCTTGTAATCCTCTCATGACATCTTTACTAAGGTCTGGTCTCATACAGGATGTGATTGAGCTGTTTGGTCTGATGGTAGACGAAAAGATTGGATATGATGAAGTTAGTCTTTCTTCGACTTTGAAAGCGCTGTCAGTCTCTCTTCCTGCTAGCTCAGCTAGCTGTTCTTTACTGCACTGCTGCACTATAAAATCAGGTTTTGAATCTGATATTGCAGTCACTTGTTCTCTGATCGACGCATACTCTAGATCCGGTGAAATTAAACTCTCCTGCCAGATTTTCAATCAACTTTCCTCCCCAAACGTCATCTGCTTCACATCAATAATTAGTGCACTTGCGCGGAATGGTATGGGAATGGAATGCCTTGAAATGCTCGATGCGATGATCCAAAATGGTCTAAAACCTGATAAAGTAACATTTTTGAGTGCGTTAACGGGTTGCAACCATTCAGGACTGGTCGAGGAGGGAAGATTACTCTTCTATTCAATGCAAACTCATCACGGCCTACATCCAGAGAGGCAGCATTATTCATGTATGGTTGATCTTCTGGGCCGTGCCGGTTTACTAGAGGAAGCACAGCAGCTTCTCAAAGATACTCCATGGCAGGGTGATCCTGTGATTTGGAGCTCAGTGTTGAGGAGTAGCAGGATTCACAAAAATGAACAAGTAGGAAAGAGAGCTGCCAAAATGTTGATGGACCTTGAGCCGGAGAACCCTTCTGGTTGGTTACAAGCTTCTAACTTTTATTCTGACATTGGCGATTTTGAGACGATGAGACAGTGTCGGGAGATTGCCATAGCAAGACAGATGAGAAGAGAAATAGGCCAGAGCTTGATTGAGGTGCGCGATTACAGCTGACACAACATAGACCAGATGCTGTGTTAACGATAGTAGTCGAACGTTACAGCAACCATACGGACAGCATTGGATAAGGACACGCTCAACGTTCCACAGGAGTTCCAGGCCTTCTATGAACACATACACTTTCAACCTTCATCTCTTTGGTAAGATCTTTTCACTTGGCCTGCATTTACTTTGTGTCGCCATTAGTACCATCGTCATCCGTCCCCAAACACCTGTAATAAGAAATACATATAACTTGCTGGATCGTTGGATGCCATATGAAATCATTACACTAATACATGCGTAAACGTTTCTATTTTACGTGCTATACGTGCATCACGACGATAAGATGAGGCTGCAGAGAGAAAACATCAAATGCAGCTTCCCAGATATGAATTTTATGGATTCAGTATCTCAATGCAGCTAAGTTGTTAAGCCGATTCTGTTTGATTTTTGTTCATAGCTGGGAAATAGATGATCAATTCTTTCAAGAACTGGATCTGGGATTCACTTGAGCGTACTTATTTGTTATATTTCTTTTCTGTAATAGAAAACACATTAGTACGTAAACTTCCGTGTAAAAATTTGGTGGATTGAAGTTTCTGTTGCAAAGTCTGTCACATTTTCTAATCCATTTAATATACACACATCATGTATACGTATTTTTTCTCAAAACAAAATACATGATGATATTTTTATATATATAATATGTGTATGTTGAATGAAGTAGAAAATGGAACAAGATTTGTAAAAAAAATCCAATCGACATATGTGGACCCCATTATTCTAGGAAGGAAGAAGAAAATACATGTGTGCATAAAGCGTACACAATGGGTAGCCTCAATTTGTTGTCACTGCCACTGGAGTCTTGTGATCACGTGCTCGTGTTGTGGGCTCATTATTCAGCCATTGCTACACACCTTCAATTATTGCCAACTGATTATAAATAATGCTTCGTGTAAATACACGTAACACAGTTCAGATCTTTTATTAAAAATTGTAATATATTTAAGGATTAAATATAGTTATCATCCTAAAGTATTCACCCCATATCAATTATCTCTTAGAGTATTAAAACCTTAAAAAAAACCCTATTCTTCTAATTCCTTTTAATTTTAAGTTCAAAAGGTCCATTTTACCCTTACTAAAAATTATTTTTTGAAAAAAAAATTAAAGGAATTTTTAAAATACCAAAACCACTCTTTTTTGAAACTTTGTGTAATTCTAGTTTCATTTGTTTATCGGGCTCTTTTTATTTTCGTAATCCTAAAGTACTTGGAGTTCATTTTATTTTAGTTTCCCTTGTTTGTCAAATCAAATTAAAAATACATTTTTACATGCATATATATATATATATATGTATTTATATATTTACTTAAACAAATATACAATTAATAAAATCAAAAGAGCTGATCATGATCTAATAAGAAAATGTACAATTAATATATATTTATATATATGTGGTAATTATACAAATGTATAAATTTATTTTTAACTTGGTTTGACAAATAAGTAAAACTAAAATAAAATGAGCCCAAAATACTTGAGAATTATAAAAATAAAAAGAGCTCGATGAACAAGTGAAAATTGAATTAGATCAAACTTTAAAAAAAAGAGTGATTTTGGTATTTTAAAAATTCCTTTAATTTTTTTTCATAAATCAATTTTTAATAAGGGTAAAATGGACTTTTTGAACTTCAAAATTAAAGGTGTTAGAAGGTCAGGGTTTTTTTTGAAGGTTTTAATACTTTAAGGGGGTAATTGATATATGATGAATACTTCAAGAATGGTAATTATATTTAACCCTTTATTTAATATTTTATTTAGCATCTACAGATGATTTGAGATGTGTGTATAAATATTATTAAATGAAATATAAGATATAACATCATTTTGTAATAGAAGATTCGAATTATTTGGCGATCAACTATTTGTTACATAAATGGGGGGAAGAATAATAATCAACATTGGTCGGGGAAAAAACTGAAAAAAAGGAAGAAAGAAAGAGAAAAGGTTATTGGGCTTAAAAAGGAAATCAAGAATCCGTGAATGATTACAGCTTTGTATTAGCTACAGATTTGACAAAAACCAAAGACAAACAAACACATAATGACAAGAGAAAATTTTGGATTGGTCCTAAATTCTATGGAAGCCGATGATGAATGGATGTGATAAGTACACATAATGGAAACAAACATCTTCAACTCACAGTCACAGGCCAAACAACCACCACAAATATTTACTAAGTAACTATACAACATCAAAAACATGTACTGCCCCCAGTGAAAATTGTTGCTTTCAGCATAACTTCTATGGCCTCCACGCTCGAATTTTTTCGATAAAGTTTGATGTATTTTCAAACAAAAATAATTAATATGAGTTTTTTTTTTTAATGTAATGATATGTGATAACGCTTTTATTTAAGTCATCACCTCCACGTACGTCAATCCTCGTTATTAAATAACTTTTTCAGTAATGTAATTGAGTATACAATGAGAAGATTTGTTTCTATTGATCGGGACGTGAAAGAATTCGAGTGATTAAGTATAAATGGTGAAATGGTATAATTGTGTATGTGTAGGTCCTTACATGATGAATAATGATAATGGATTATTGATATGGGTTAAGGGATGGGTCAGGGGTAGTGGGCCCGTGCCGGCGCTTTTGGGCCCTCCACTAGGATAAAGGGAGGTTATATGGGCTCATTGGCCTGCAAACGTACAAGAGATCCTAGAAGTTTGGGTATTAACGATATGTGGCAACATCTCACGAGTCGGGGTAAGACCTTTCGTACGAGTGAGGGCAAGGTATAAATAGCCTCTCATTCAACAATTATTACATTATGAATCCCGCATTTATTTCTACAACTGTTCTTACCTACCATTATCTAAATTCTAATCTAATTTAAGCGTCGGAGTGCTCACGCTAAGCCCCGACCTAACTCGTTTGCTCCCTGTGCAGACCCTGAAGTTCTAGAAGATTTCCTAGTTGATTGACGGCGAGGCACGACCGTACGACCGTCAACCTTTGACTTTGACCGTAGGATTAATATTTGTTGAGAATATATAACTTCTATGGAAAGAGAAGGAACGATCATATAAGAAACACAACGATATCGTTAGTGGCGGAAAGAAGGGATTCGGAGTTTGTTTGGGAAATTCGAACTTAAAAGCGAAATTTGATCTGACTCGAATAAATTATATGATAAGTGAAATATATTTGTCGTGTGATTGATGTACAATTTAAGAAAAAGAATCAATCACATAACAAATATGATACAAGTATTGTGAGATTGATTTGATTCGGCTAAACGTTAAGAATTTTCCAGTTTGGTTTTTGTGTTTTACGACACAAACATTGAATATGATAAGATGTGGCAATTGTTTAAGGGCTTGGATTCCGTGGAATGTGGAATATTTACAACTGGTTTTCTTTCCTACCCTCTCTCCCATAACCAAGAAATGTTTGTGTGTGTGTGTGAGAGAGAGAGAGCGAGAGAGAATAATTGGAATCAATTTTATGTAATAATGGCTAACTAATCTAAGAAAAAGGGGTTTTACAGATAATGTGCACTGTAATATCTTTCTTCTCAACTACCCTAAAAAAGATAATATTTTTTGGGTACATTACAGATACTTTCCCTAAAATTTTACATAATTATAAATAATTTTTCATTGTTTGAAAAATTATAAATACTCCCCTAAAGTTTGTAACCGTCTAATAAATAACCCATTTCCATCCAATTTTATGGGTGAACTGACCAAAATATCTTTATGCAAAATAATTTTTTTTTATTTAATTCTTAAAATTTTTTGATCTTTTTTATATTACAATACGCAGGGAGATGTTTCTTAAGTGTTTTTTATACAGATGACCAATAATGCAATTTGACTCGACTAATGTTTCCACAATTTTAAAAAAATTCAAACGCAAAATGGTCAATTTCGAATCTTTCGTTAAAAATTACAAACTTAAAGAGTATTTATAATTATACCAAACCTCAGGGTAGGTGACTGTAATTTACTCTTACTATTTTTTTTTATCAAAATAACTATAGGTCTAATCATTCCATTTTAACTATTCATATATATATATATGAGCATGCATGATTTAAAAAGGTAAAGAGAGACAACATGTGATCTTTCTGATTGGGTGATTTTGTGGGAAGTGCAAAATTATTGTTAGGTGGAAATGTTGGACACTTGTGATTTTGTGTTTGTGGGTATCATGCATCGATCGTACTACAATACCCATAGCCTGCCAAACTTGTATAAATATTTTTATTACTATTATGCATCAAACTGAAACCATGGGCGTTCCTGTCTTGTTTTCCCTTGTGAGTTTTTTTTTTTTTTTTTCTTTCTCCAATCAATCCTTTCCACCTTGTACTACTACTACTACTTGTTCCATCCTAGAATATTTAATTTGATCATCGGATATGAAATTCAGGTAAGAAATTGCAAATGCTCATGTGAACATTAAGTGATCATTTCTATCTATATTTTTGTTTGATGAAATAACAGAAAAATATAGAATCATCATGTATGTAGTTTAACTGAAGCCCACATTCAAAATAGTAATGAATTACTCACTCAAAATTAAGAAAAATCATCATAGAAGTATTAACATGTGAAACTCGTTCCTACCATACTTACTTTACAATATCACGCATCAAATTGGTTTAAACTTGAACATTTTTATCCCTACGAAATCTTAATTATATTTCAAGTGTTATTACACTTATCATGTGATTAATTATATTTATTGAATGCCTGTAAATTAATTACATAATAAATATAGTTTTTATGTCTATGCATTAGCTTAAATCTAGCCATTTAAAAAAAAATATTCCATTTGCTAAAGTAAAGCATGAGGGTGTTTTTTATGTACAAAAATGGAATTGTATGTACAAAAATAGAAGAAAGTTAGATAGGTTTGTAAGTGATAGGGATATATTTGACTCAGTACTGTAACGATCAAAATACTCCCTCTCCCTTCTCGCAAAGGCAAAATACCCAGTCAGGTCCAAGATCTGTGTGTTTTCCACTTGCTTCAAGTTACGCCTCAACCCAACTCGATCTAGGATTTGAAATCAAGGTCATTTGATGATTTTGTACTTGAAAATTCGGAATGACTCTATAGATACCTAATGATACGTCATTTATAACTTTCGCACTAGTTTATAAGTTTTCTTTCGATCTCTTAAACTCACGATCACTCAAGCATAGAAGGACCTTTGCTGTAAATTACTCAAAGAGTCTAACGATCTTCTTTCTTTTCAGGTTCCAAAATACCCAATTTGAATTACTTGACAGACGATCTAAATTTCCTATATTGATGAGCAAGAAAATAAGAAAAGGAATTATAAATTAAGAAAGGTATAGCTTTGACAGGTGGGGGGTGTTTGGTTTCAGATCATTCCTGGTGGTTAAGAAGACAAAGCAGAAAAGCGAAGCCCGTGAAGGTTGCATGTGACCATAAAGAGAGCTGTTATAATCACTGCCTTTGACAATCCATACACCCATTCACGTGTCTCTTCTCTCTTCTCTCTTCTCTCTTCTTCCCTTTCTACATCAAAAATTCATCCTAACATTATTTATTTTTTCCTTCTTTTTTTTTTTGAGTAAATAATCATTCCAGGTACCATACTTTGCCAGATCAAGTACAACCCACGATATACGGAAGCAATTATATTATACAACATTTATTTTAATTATATTATACTATTCTGCAATCATCACAGGGAAAAAAAAATAACAACATGTGTTATTTATTATAGTTTATGAATAATAATACCATAATAATAAATTTCTTGCTCGAATTGATACGGATATGAATTGTTAGATCGTCTACAAATCCACAGACTAATCGAATACCTGCATGCACTTCAGGTATTTTATGCATGGGTTTAAATGCAATTTTTGTTCTGTATATTTTGCATTTTGGCGTTTTAATTCTTTATTTTTCTAGCTTAGTAAATAGGTTCTGTAATTTTTAATTTTTCGCGATTTTGGTCCTTCAATCACCGGAATTTGCAAATGTTACCGGAATTTTTTTTTAATTTGGGGCTTTTGTTCTCATTGGTCAAATTACTGTTGTCATGGAATCAAATTTTCGTCTTATATCTTTTATATTTTAATGTTTTAGTCCTTTATCGTTTCAGTGTAGCAAATAGGTCCTGTAAATTATAATTTTTCGCAATTTTAGTTCATTAAATAGACCAATGGGAACAAAAGCCCCAAATTAAAAAAAGATTCCGGCAATATTTGTAAACTTCGGCAACTGAAGGACCAAAATCGCGAAAAATTAAAAGATTACAGGACCTATTTGCTATCCTAGAAAGATAAAGGATTAAAATACCAAAACGCAAAAAATACAGGACGAAAATTATATTTATCCCTTTATGCATTACATACATACTTTTATGATGAATCCGACGCAAGAATTTTTCCAAATTGAATTATAAATGCATATCTAATGCATTTATCTTTGGATAAATTACAATGAGCTTTCTTGAAATTTGTCGTGATCACAAATACCATTTAAATTAACGCTTGTCTAATAAATATTTCCTCGTGACCGTTCATTATATGAGATATTTGTTAAACTACCGATAATTTCAAGAAGAGTGTGTGCGCGCGCGCGGTGGTCCAATGGGGTGGTGAATTGGTGGAGTGGAGAGGGTATGAGCCAATTGGAATTGCATGGACAAGTGAATGAGTCAGTGGCTACAAAAACAAACATTTCATATGCTAAAATTGGAGCAGTTAGTTAACCAAAAACTTCACAAAAGGGAATTACAAAACAAATTAATGCATAGAGATGAGAGTGTAATAAGACAAATTACATTTCAGACATTATTAATCTTTGGTCATGCTCTCAACAGTTTGTTTCACTACCTTTACACTCATTCCTACCTATATAAACCATAACCCCACCTCCTGTCTTTCCCTGCCTATCTCTCAACTCCCCCTCCCTCCACCATTCCCACCGCCGTCATCGCCACCCTCTCCGGCGGAAAAATGGGTGGTTTTAGCTACAAAAACCTGACATTCATGATCGTAGTCGTGCTCGTTGTGTGGTGTTCCCATATCGAGACTTGCAATGCGAGACGAGTAGGCAAGCATTGGAGGCAGAGCCGTGGCGGCGCCGCCTCTCTCTTGAAGAAGAAAGGGAAAAAACATGGTTCCAATCATCACAATGGCAATGCCGGAAAGCCGAAACAGAAAACCCCATATCCAAAAGCGCCGCCACCAGCGGCCGCCGGACCTAAACAGAGCCCGCCACCACCAAAGAAAGGTGGCGATAAAGCAGCTTATCCGACAGTCTTCAGTGTGCTGGATTTTGGAGCCAAAGGTGATGGAAGCACAGATGACACTAAGGTAAAAACATAAATCCCCTGCTTTTTCACTTGCTCAAATTCCATCAAAGTTAGTTGATGAGCATTTAATCCAATCATTAAATACTCCCCATTATTACAATTGAAAAAAGTGCACATGCTACTTGTAAGAAATTTAATTCCTGTTACCTTCCTCTCATTAATTGCTGAAAATTCCAAATTAGATACTATTATGACATCCATTCTAAAAACGTCAATTGTTTCAAACAACCTGAATTTGAACCCAGTACCCTTTTCCTAAAAGAATGATATCAACTCAATCAATTGATTGATGACTCTGCAGTTCTGTCTTTGGGTCATAGTTTTCAAATTTGAGCCTTAGAGCAGAAAAACTAACTACTCGGGACATTTTTCTAGTTCTACGAAAATTCTAATTCAGATTGAGTTTATTGTACTTGTCGTGTGATTGACGTATAATTATCAAAAGAAATGTAATAATAGTTGTAATATGATTGGCGGATTATGACGATATTTAATTGGAATGAGTTTTCCCAGCAAATTAATTATTTAGCGTGATGGTAGGGACAAGTTATGAGACAAGGGAAGGTGCAGGCAGGGTGGTCCACTGACTCAAGTGATTTATGTTACGGCAGTTTATTCTGGTGATTCCAACAATAATATGCCAAAACTTGATGTTCCACACAAACTAACAACTGCAACATGTTAAGCTGTAAAACTCCAAAATTTTTCACAAAACCCAACACGTGAACTCATACCATGTTTGACTAATCCCGATTGGTCCGAGATTTTGTATTATCATGAGAAAAACAATTAGGAAAATTAAATTAGAAAGAGAAATTGAAAAAAAGTCATGTTTCTATGGTGAATTTGCAGGCGTTCCAAGCTGCTTGGGCGGCTGCTTGTAAGGTTGAAGCCTCGGTCATTGATGTCCCGGCAAAACATGTGTTCCTCGTCGGACCCATTTCATTTTCTGGTCCGTATTGTCAGCATGACATTGTTTTCCAGGTAATTACATAAATTGATGACAGGGTTCAAGAAAGTCACGAATTTGGCCCAGTTAACACAATTGAAGATATGTTTGAATTCATTGAAGCCCATGTGTTTGTTAATTTTCCGCAGTTAGATGGAAATATTGTTGCCCCGACAGGGTCGAGTCACTGGGGTTCAGGCCTGCTGCAGTGGCTTGAGTTCACGAAACTGGTGGGCTTAACAATCAAGGGAAGTGGCACGATTGACGGAAATGGAGCTGTTTGGTGGCAGAGTGCTCCATACGATGATGATCCCTTGGATGATCAAGCAAAGCTGATTTTCCCATCAAATGGCACGTTTGGACAAAAGCCTCCGGTTCCTGTAATTTGCTTGTCCACATTTCAGTTTTCTTCTCAAATACCCAAACTTGTATTTTTGTGCTTGTCCTAACAAGAACTTCATGCGGCAGGTAAGAAGCTCACTTGGTGGGAAAATGCCGAGCATAAAACCAACTGTAAGGACCATGCGAAATTCTTGGAATTCAACCTTCTTTTAAAGCTCGTAATTTAACTGGATTCTTGGAAAAACAGGCACTTAGATTCTACGGAAGTTTCAATGTTACGGTAACCGGAATTACGATCCAAAACAGCCCTCAGTGCCATCTGAAGTTTGATAATTGCGTCGGAGTGTCAGTATACAATTTCAGCGCCTCATCGCCCGGTGACAGCCCGAACACCGATGGGATTCACCTGCAAAACTCCAAAGACGTGCTTATACGCAGTTCCAATCTTGCCTGCGGTAATACATCGAATCTCATATACCACAGCTAGGACAAAAATGTGATCCATTTTGCTGCAATCTTATCCTTTTTTTCTTGTGTGTGTGTGTGTGTGTGTTGGGGGAGATCAGCCACACCATTGAAATTAGGCCACTTACTCTGACTCCATATGAATACACCTGTTGCTCACATGCCTTTGGACCCTGCTTGCATAGAATTGTGATCGACTCTCATCTTCGTAATAGTCCAATAAATAACATATATCTAGCCCTGTAAGAACGAGACAAATTTCTCATCTGACAAGCCATCAACCTAACTAAATGTTGAGACAGGCTTGTGAAATATAGGACACGTCTTAAATCTTGATGATGTTTCGGAGTTCTACTTTGGAAAAATCAAGATATTGCCTTAGTATGTCTTCTTATATGAAAAGATGTTTGTTGCAGGGGATGACTGTGTATCAATACAAACAGGATGTACAAACGTGTATATACACAATGTTAACTGCGGCCCAGGACACGGGATAAGCATCGGAGGACTAGGAAAAGATAACACCAAGGCTTGTGTCTCGAATATCACAGTCCGAGACATTATTATGCATAATACGATGAATGGGGTCAGAATCAAAACATGGCAGGTAAAATTCTTACACAACTCTGTTTCAACCTCACTTTGCAAAAAAAAATCAGACAGCCAATTCAAATACTACATTTTACAGGGCGGGTCAGGGTCCGTGCAGGGAGTTCAATTCTCAAACATTCAAGTGTCTGAGGTGCAACTGCCAATCGTTATCGATCAATACTACTGCGACAAAACCAAATGCAAGAATCAGACATCTGCAGTGGCTCTATCAGGGATCAACTACGAAAACATAAGGGGAACGTACACTATTAAGCCCGTCCACTTTGCATGCAGCGATAACCTGCCGTGCACAGATGTGACTCTTACAAACATACAACTTAAACCTCAACAAGAACGGTATCACATGTACGACCCCTTTTGTTGGCAGACGTTTGGCAAACTGTATTCTCCCATGATTCCTCCCGTCGGGTGTTTAATGGTCGGAAAGCCATTGAGGAACAAAATTCAGGGAGACAGTGATTTCTGTTGAGTGTATTGGTGAAGACATTGAGGTAATGATAATTCTTGGTATGTATAGTGATTGAAGTACGATGTTGTGGCGTATTCTTTTTGTGTGGTCGGCATGGTTTGGCTGGCCCCTTTTAGCACCAGTAGTTAGTGAAGACTGAAGAGATTAGTGAATATTTTTAGCAGTATTAGATAATACCAAGTGTTTGATTACTAAGCTTACATGCAGTTTCGTAGTGCCGGAGTATGTATAAAGTGTTTGTAGAAAAGTGTTCGATGAATAAAGGATTATTTCAAATTTTGCTCAAAAGGTTTGTGACACTGCAATATTAATTTTTTTTGATGTGTCAATAATATTATAAAAAAATTTACTTTTTTTATTTTGTAAAATGTGATGCATTGACTTATACATTTAATATTTATTTAAAATATATTTTAAACGTAAAGATTTATTTTGGTATATAGAGATACGTGTTATGACCGCCAGTAAAATAATAAAGTGGGCCTAAATGGGCGGGTGGAAGTATGTATTCATTTATTTATCAAAGGTGACTTAGACCCATTTTTCAAAACTATATGATACAAATTTTGATGTTCCTTAGACCCATTTAGTCTCATATATTACACCTTTCTCACATTGAGTCCCGTATATTTAGGAAAATTTTCAATGTTAGTTCCATGTTACTTTTTCGTTAAAAAATGGAAGGAAATCTCACGTGGCCGTTAGTATATGCACGTGATGTTGTGTTTTGATGGGAAAAAAACGTCTTTATTACACCCAAAAAATTAATTTTGCAAACTACAAGAAGGTCATGTCAATCGAGTATTAGAAGAAGCTGCAAGGCTTTGAATTGTACGCTCTAATTTGGAATGATCCATGCTTCCCTACAACCAAAGCATGAATCCTCCATTCACAATCTTCCTTTACACACTTGCGGTAAGATGGAGGGGGCAAAGCATTAAGCTCCTCATCTCGTTGCGACATCTTCTCGCTTCCTTCGCTCCTCCGTCGTACTATATACTGCGATTTTTCCTTCAATTTCTAGATTTCAGGTTTAATTTTGGATGGGAGAATTAGGGTTCTTTTTTTGGGGGGTGATGCGTACCGGAGTCCAGCAGCACCACAAAATGTCGAGGGATCTTCTTGAAAGTCCTAAGATTGTACGAATGACTAACCTGCTGAGAGGGGTTAGCACTCTGATGCTTAAGTCAGTAATGTTCGGCTTTGAAAATAAATAAAGAACACTTGAAGGGGATGAGAATAATGGTGAAAGTGTGATAATTGGTGTATGAATATTCTGAAGAGTGGAGAGAAATTCGTATGTAAAGATAGAGTAGATGTTACTTGGGAGTTCTCAAAGTAGTGAACTTGTGAGACGATGAAGTTGAAGCTGAAGTCGAAGTTGTCAAATGACTGCACATCTTTTATAGCCAATGTTGAACCTGATTTTAGAGTAGATTTGTTAAGTGGCGTATACCGTTGGAAAGCTTGAAGAGTCAGCATCCTAACCCAACAAACTGCGTATGAATTGGTGGAGATATATCCGTTTGAGTGGACCTTGCTACATCTGCTAGATTTTTCGGGAAAATCGTTACTTGCTGAGAAACATTCAGATTCTGGCCAATCTACTGGGAATCTGGATGAGATCTTTTAACATGACGTGGCCTAAGGTGTTGGCTAGCAGTGTGACGTGGAATCCGAGTTGTTTGATGACTAGGCTTGTTGTACGAGCCTTTTCCGTGGGCCTGCCAGTTCAGTTATTCGAGACTGGGCTTATATATGGAAAAAAACTTACTTTTGGGCCTAGTGGTGTCGGCCTGCTGGGCTGCTCAGTCTGGGGGCCTGCTCCTAGCTCTTGGGCTGGCCTAGCTGATTTTGAGGGGGCATCATCACTCCCCCCTACTTCAGTAGTGCGAGACTTGCTGTCAGATTGGTGGAGTATAAATAAACAGTACTGCAAATGTTAGCACAAGAGCTATATACCTGGGTGTGCCAGTAGGAGAAGTCCTGTTATGATGCTTCAATCCTGTTATTTTGCTTCAACAGGGTGGATCCTGTTGTGTTGTGCGTTCCCTGCTGAATTTAGTACGCGTAATAACATGTGGATTTTGAATTGACTTATCTGCAGAGAAGATTTAGTAAGATAATCATTGCTATCAAAGGAAAGCAAAGAGAAGTTCTACTGCGCATATCTGTGCACGCGCTCGGTGATTGGGGCATGTCCGCTAAGTGAGGAGGAGAGAGCCTGAGCCCTGCGCGGATGGGACTTTTCGTCTGCCAGGGTATAAGACTCCTTTCTTGGGGAAGTTACCTTCTCCATCATTCTGCCTTCATCCGAGTAAGTTTCTCCCCCCTTTTCTGCGGATTTTTCTCTTGGCAAGAATATTTTTCCTGAAATCGATTTTTTCCCTCGCAGGTTTCGAATTTTCTAGAGCTTTCCTCTAATTCCTTGCTTCCCCCTGCTTTGAAACTAGGTACGCTCTTCTGCTCCCCTTTGTTTGGTAGTCATGTCCACTGGCAGTATAGATAGGGACGCCATAGAAGATGTTTTGATTGATATGTTGGACCCTTCTAATGAAGGTGATGATAATCCCACGCCTTCTGACTCTACCTCCCACCATGGAGGTGAGAGTGAAGAGGAGGAAAACAGCAAGGAGGAGGCGAACAGGAAACAGACGAAGGACCTTATGGTTTCGGCAATTAAGTCTTTGATTACTAAGCTTACATGCAGTTTCATAGTGCCGGAGTATGTATAAAGTGTTTGTAGAAAAGTGTTCGATGAATAAGGATTATTCCAATTCGGATTTTCACTGAAAATGACGGTTTGTAACACTACAACATTACTTTTTTTTTATTGTGTCAATAATATCCATAAAAAGTTTTATTTTCTTTATTTCTTTCATCTTTTTTCTTTTTAAAAATGTGGTGTGATGATTTATATATTTAATTTTTATTAAAATATATTTTAAAATATAAAAATTTATTTCAATATATAAAGATACGTGTAATTACGGCCAATAAAATAATGAAGTGGGCCTAAATAAGCGGGTGGAAGTATGTATTCATTTATTTATCAAAGGTGACTTAGACCCATTTTTCAAAACTATATGATACAAATTTTGATGAGTTCCTTTGGGCCCAAACCAAGAGCCTATTAATTTGAGTGAGCTGATCCAATTTGGCTAACGTCACTTGATTCAAATCCTAATCCCTCCAAACCCAATTCACGACATGTCCAAGCCGAAAATCCTGCCAAACCTATCAGCGGACAGAACAGGTAACGAGAATCTTCTATCACACTTTAGGATTACAATTTGATGGCTCACCAATGTATGATAAATACATGTTCTTTTCGAAAATTAAAAAGATTTATAATTCAATTGAATCATAATTTAAAATGAGACGTACGCAAAATATGTATGAAAATGACATTGATGTATAAAACCAAAGTAAGACGACAGATGGACAAGGAAATGGTAACTTGTTAGCGTAATTTAGTTCAGATCAACTGAGTTACAACCTAACTCAAACGTAACTCTTTCTTTAAGCTCTTTATCTCTAACGTAACCTCTTAACGTATAAATTACAAAAAAAAAAGGGAAAAAATTCTAAATGTATAAGATGTCAATTCATTTTCTCATATCTTAAAGCTAGAAAATTCTTACTCAAATCAGATTCGACAGATCTGAATCAATCACAAAACAAGTGTATCACACTTATAATATAATTGATCATTTTTTCTGAATTGTACGCCAATCATACATCAAATGCATTACATTCACTATATGATTGGTGAAGGTTTGGCCAAACTCGATCTAGCGTTGAGTTTTCCCTTAAAGAGATGCAGGAAATAAGGTTGTAGGAAATTTTTAACAATGATAGTCCTCGAAACTCAAACTAGTATTTTATTAAGAAAACTCCAAAAATAAATAATAGGGACTTCAAGTATGAGGTGGAGGTATTAAAAAAATATGCGTATTTAAGATAAAGAGTAGTTGTATCACGTTCATCTAAATTACAGATCAAATCTACATTAAAAAATATTATTAGATACTAATTATTGGGAGGACAGATTTGCTGTCATGTCTGATATTGATATTTAGGTCAAATTACACTAACGTCCTCGTAGTTAAATTTAATTACATAAATATCTCAGACTCTATGTAAAATTACAAATACATTTTTTGGGGACGTCGATGTGAAATATCTCAAAGTGTGTTTGTGTACTTAAAAAAAAAAAAAAAAAACCTTAATTAGATGTTGAGTCAATTAGAATTACAATATCAATGAGTGTATTTGTAATCTTATAAAGGCATAGAAAGTTTATATAATTAAACTTAAACTTAGTGAATGTTGATATAATTTATCTTTATATTTATTTTAAGCATAAATTACAATGAGCTCTTTTGAGATTTAACATAATTATAAATATTTACTCGTTGTTTCAGAAATTATCAATACTCTAATTTTTATCGGTCATTCAACAACTAACCAAATTCGTTAGTCGCCCTTAGGTCTCTGTCCATTTTTATAGTGAACTGACCAAATGTCCTTGTAGACTATGAATTGTAATTTTATTTATTTTTTAAAACTTCAAAAATTATGAACTAAGCAGACAGTTTTATTTTATAATTGATTCATACCTCCGTCAAATAATTACATAAGTTCATCAAACATCAAGGGGTATTAATAATTTGAAATAACAAAAGAATATTTATAACTATACGAAATATCAGGAAAAAAAATCGTTTTACTTTACTCTTATTTAAATTAGGATTAAATACAATTACTACCCCTAAAGTATCCACCCTACATCAATTACCCCCTAAAGTATTAAAACCTTCAAAAAAAACCCACCTGACCTTCTAACACCATTAATTTTGAAGTTCAAAAAGTCCATTTTACCCTTACTAAAAATTGATTTATGAAAAAAAAAATTAAAGAGATTTTTAAAATACCAAAAGCACTCTTTTTTTAAATTTTATCTAATTCTATTTTTATTTGTTCATGGAGCTCTTTTTATTTTTATAATTCAAAAATATTTGGAGCTTATTTTATTTTCATTTCACTTATTTGTCAAACCAAGTTAAAAATAAATTTATATATATAATTACCACATTTATATAATTACCATATATATATAAATATATATTAATTGTATATTTTTTTATTAGCTCATGATCAGATCTTTCGATTTTATTAATTGTATTTTTGTTTAAGTAAGTATATAAAAATATATATATATATATATCCATGTATAAATTTATTTTTAATTTAGTTTAACAAACAAGGAAAACTAAACTAAAATGAGCTCAATTACTTAGGATTATGAAAACAAAAAGAGTTCGATGAACAAGTGAAGCTAAAATTAGACAAAGTTTAAAAAAATAGTGGTTTTGGTATTTTAAAAAGTTCTTTTTAATGTTTTTCAAAAAGTAATTTTTCGTAAGGGTAAAACAGACTTTTTGAATTTAAAATGAAAAGAGTTAGAAAATCAGATTTTTTTTTTAAAGTTTTAAAACTTTAAGGGATATTGATGTAGTGTGAATACTTCAGGAGGTAGCTGTATTTAACCCTTTAAATTATATGTTTACGTGGGTATGCATGTAAGTTTCACTTGAGTGCTTTCTGATTTATGTGCTCAACCTACTTTCTCTTTTTCTTAATCTTTGAGCCTAGATTAATTAATTATCGCCAACTCTCTTTCTCAATTTAGCCATTACCATTTTCTCTCCCTTTAAAAAATGATAATTATACATATGATTATATCAATATCTCGATAAATTAAACAGTATTAATATGACTAAAATTGATAAAAAAAATACAATAATTCATATAAAGTGAGATAAATACTCACATCTAATGTGACTCGAACCTAATATGGAAATTTTTAAATTAAATTTTCACGATCTTTCAGATGATATTCACTGACAATGTATCTTATGAAGGTCTTCCTAAGAAACCCTTACTAGCATTTTGCCTACGCTTCCAAAGGACCTTCATCATATTGCAATCTCAGTTAAGGGTTCGTTTGGTTCAAAGGAGAGGGAAGGAGAAGTGAAAGGGGGAGGGAAAGAATAATAGTTTTCATCAAGTTGTTTGGTATGATTGGAAATGGTGTGAATTTCAAATACTTTCACTTGTTTGGTATGAGAAAATTATATTGAGAAGAAAAGACTAAGTTTTGTAATTTTACAATTTACCCCTTTCTCTTCATTTTATTTTAGAAAATAAAATTTAATATTATACTAATATCAAATATCTAAAAATCTTAATAATAAAAATATATATCAAATAAGAATAATAATATTTTTTATTAATAAACATATTCATCAAAATGAAGATTATTCGTTTATTCTAAACTATTCTGTTTAAATGAAATAAAAATTACTCATGCCGACGGCGGAAAGAGAAAACACGATTAGGGGAAATGATTATTCAATCAAGATTAATAGCAAATTAGCAATAAAAAATCTGAAAAATCACAAATGCAAAGTCTGTTTACTGGATTGTTGACTTCGACATAGTAGTTTTTCCAACGATTTGTTTATCCTTTTTTCTGACAATTATGTACGGTATTATCAGCGGGAAAGAGAATAGAATTGGAGGATATATATGGGTATAGAGTAAATCAAAATAAAATATTTTTTTTTATCTTTTTGGCCTTATACTTTCACTTTTCCGTCCAATTTCGAACGGAAACGAAATTGGACTCTGGAGGAGTTTCATGTACATCCAGTTTTACTTCCCCTTCATCTCTTCCCCCAAACAAAACACTAAACTTTTTCTTATACATCCCTTTTTACTTCTAATTCTCCTATATTTTCACTTTTCCCCCCAATCAAACATACTCCAAGTATCAAAGGGTCACATATAAAAACCATTATCTTTATAAGAGAGACCTGATATGTCATCATCATTCCTAATATGTATGGACTACTGAAGCCCGTTAAATCGTCTTTTTGATCAAAGGTACACACGAAATCATATGATCAGGCTATTAACTATAAATATTAGCCCTCCTTCAATCAAATACTACATTTGCTATCCATACTTGTCCTATGAGTTCTCCAGTGAGAACTCTCTCTGATCATTGACTTGAGCATCGAAGGGCCATTACGAAAATCCTCCCGACTTGCTCTCAACGCTTTGCCTCTTTTTCAAATATTTCTTTGTTTTCAAGATCACGTTATTAGCATGGAGTAGCTAAAACATAAACCCATCACTAAAATATATATAAACATACACTGATGCCTTTTAAGAACAACAATAACCTATTACTTCAAAATTGACCATAAGATATCAATATTAATCACTCGATTAAGACATCATCAATAGCCCTTATAATATTAGTTTTCAGAAATCATATATGACAAAAAGGAGTTGGTGGTACTTGGCTGATTGCTTCAGTTGTTTAAACCAATAATTCAACAAAGCAAGCTGTCAAGACATCTACTTGCTACAAAAATATTGGAAGAAAGGGCGAATCTACAAGAACTGTCAGTGGCCGCTGCTCAACAATTTAAATCTAATGAAATAGTCAATGATAGTGGGACACCCGCCCCAATACAAAATAGGCTTCTAATGCAACCCATGTGGTTTACGATGCCATATTTATAATGCCTCATGAATCATGACTATACCCAATCACACATATAAATTAATATTCACTTAGCAAAAATTTCTGTGCCGTTGGGGCTACGGAAATTTATACTGGTTCAGCCAAGACCATACTACCGACGAGGCATTGGTAAAATTGAGATTTCATGATCTTAAAAGTTATATGTTCGGATTTTTGTTTGAGATAATGTTAACTGTATAATAGGTATTATCACTAGTAAAAATTTAACATTTAACCATGACTAATTGTCATGATTAATAACAAAATAACTGTGGTAAATAGTCATTCACCACGGCCATGTAATGGTTGTTGTCATGATTTTTGCTAGTGTGGCTGAAAATTTTGTTATAGCTAAAACCCATGGTCAAAATATTTGCTATGGCTCATAACCATATAAAAAATAATTTTCATGGTGGATAATTTAGGTTTTTGAAATGATTTTTATTTAACCATGGTTAATAATAATTATTTACCATGATTTTAATTTATAACCAAGAGTAATTTTTTTTTTCTAGTGTATTTGTATATTGTAATATAAGGTGTTGTTTAGGGTGTCATATTGTAATATTACAATATTAAGGTGTAATATTGTAATTCTCTCTATTAAATATTGTGATTCGACAGAATTGATTTACTTCAATTAATCCATCATTTTTTTTT
Source organism: Sesamum alatum (assembly GCA_034509735.1). Lineage (NCBI taxonomy): Eukaryota > Viridiplantae > Streptophyta > Magnoliopsida > Lamiales > Pedaliaceae > Sesamum > Sesamum alatum. The sequence goes on along the minus strand of JACGWO010000007.1, from coordinate 35,575,281 downwards.
TAAAAGCCAAGACCATAAAGGTACTAAATTAGTTTGACCCGACAGCTAAAATTATTTGTTCAAATTCAACTATTTTCAATGTTGGTGTACCTTGACAAAAGAACAATTGTGCATACAAGGAAAAAAAGATTAAAATACAAAAATTTATTTTGACAAAAGAACAATCGTGCAGAAGTAAGGACCAAAATTAGGAACGAAATGGGAGACCTTGATTATTCTTATGCGACCAAGGTCATGGTTTTAAGTTTGGGGAGTTGAAAAATCTGTTTTGACTCCTTTTCTTTTAAAAACAAAATATAAAATGGAAGAGATGCGTATCGGAATACAACAATACCACAATAGTTCAGGAATTTATTAAAATTTAAGATTAAAAGAGTAACTTGCAAAATAGGGATTAACACTCTGATACTTAAGCAGTAATGAGTTATCAAAAAGAAGTTGGGAAAACTTAAAAAGAACGTAAAATAATATATAGTGTAATAATTCATGTGAGGTTTTGGAGGCTTTGGAGTAGATCTCGAAATTAGTTATGGCAATATGCACACTGTTGGGAAGCTACAGGTATCAGGTAACTAACAAAAGAATCGAGACAAGATTTGAATTTATCTTGGACGACGATATGAACATTTGAATGGGTTTTGCCTAGTTAGTTCGAGGTAGTTCGTCACCTATCCTTAACAGGGTTGATTCAATGAATCCAAGGACAATTAGCTAGAGATTTTTTGGTATGATGTGAGTTGAGATTAGAGAGTTTGTCTAACGTTGAATCCATATTGTTTTCGAGTCATACTGTTGAATCGGACATATTTGTAAGCCCACGTTAATATAAATGAAGAAAACACAAAATCAATACATTGATCATAAAATAATAGGATTGGCATGTTAAGGGTCATTCGGGAAAATATTGAAAAAAAACAAGTAGATCTAATCTTTTGATTTGTTTTATTCGAGAAAAAAAAAATAATCAAGAAGACGAATCTGCGTGATCAATGCATGAGTAATTTATACGTAGTCCCTATAATTTGGATCAAGGGAAGAGCAACCTAATTAAAAAATATCAACAAGGGCAATTTCGGAATTTCCGGCAATAAATTATTACTACAGTAGTAGGCTTATCTTATCACCTCTCCAACTTATAAATCCTCGGGACTACGAACTATCAACAACTACTACTCTACAGTCATAGCAACACAGCATAAACAGTAGCAGTAGTAAACACAGCTCCGTAAATTTCCTTAGAAATTTTGAGCAGAGCAATGGCTGGCATGACGGGGAAGGAATTCGAGGCAATCAACAGGAGAATGGCCTCTCTCGCCGGCCATCTCCTTCCAGCCCAAGGGGGCGCCGCCACCAGCATTGCCTTGTCGAATTGCAGCTCGAAATTCGACGACACGTACCACCGGGTGCACGGTGAAGTCCCGTCCCACATACCGCAATGGAAACCGGCGTTGGATGAATCCGGCAAGGAGTTCATTGACATCATCTATGAAAAAGCTGTCGGCGAAGGCATAGCTAAGGTTTGTCTTGAAATGGTGTATCATGTGATCCTGTTTGATTGAGTGTTATATGTCCTGATTGAATGCTTTGGTTTTGTTCTTTGTGCCGACAGATAACGATTAATAGGCCGGACAGGAGGAACGCTTTCCGGCCTCAGACGGTGAAGGAGCTCATGCGTGCTTTCAACGATGCCAGAGATGATAACTCTATTGGAGTTATCATTTTCACTGGGACGGTAATTTATTTTGAACTTGCTTTTGGAATTGTTTGTAGGAAATAGGACTGTGAAGATGTAAAGATTAGTGAAATAATTCATAGTTTGACTAAGCTCTGTTATGCTTATATTATGAGGTCCCACTTGTAGATTAAAAGAACAAGACAATTGAATCTGACCCCAACTGGAGTTGAATATGTTGAATCAATAGTTTTAGACAACAATTTGACTGTCTTGATACGTATTAGTTCACTGACTTGGGGAAACCTATGACTGTCAAATTGCGATTAAAATACGGGGGCCGGTTGAAGGGGAAGCAGCCCTCAAGACCGGCCCGACACGATCATTCTTGGTGAATCCTGGACTCTGAGAGTCTCCCTGATCAAACTCTTTAGTTTGATGGGGTTCGTGTATGAGATTTATGTAGGAAAAGACGTGACAGAATGAAACGTTGGAATTAGTTGTTCGCCAAATGAATTTTTGAATGATCTGCAGGGCACCAAGGCATTTTGCAGTGGAGGAGATCAGTCATTCAGAGGCAAGGAAGGTTACGCTGATTACGATAGTTTTGGTCGTCTCAACGTTCTAGATCTGCAGGTAACATCTTAATTTTCCGTAACTTGATCATAGGCTGCAGAGCAAAAACTATATCAGTTTTTAAGTATTTGTTCTGTTATTTCTAAGTGCAGGTGCAAATTCGTCGCCTTCCGAAGCCAGTAATAGCAATGGTAAGCTTTATTTATCTGTTCTCTTTCTCTCCCTTTTGCATAATATCTCAGTTGATTTACAGTTTAAGACATTATCATTAAGTACTGAGGTTTGTTTCTTCCATAAATAAAAAGGTTGCAGGATATGCTGTGGGGGGTGGACATGTGCTCCATATGGTCTGTGACATAACAATTGCAGCAGATAATGCTGTTTTTGGTCAGACAGGACCTAAGGTAATCTTGCTCATGTAATAACAATAATCATTTTTGATGATGGTAGAGTGAAGATCTTCTAAATTTTTCACGGGAAATTCTTATATTCATCGAGTGTAAAAACATAAGCAGAACAAGAAAAGTTCAATGGTTTCCTCGTATCATAAATCATTTTGACACGTTTTGTGCAATCTGCAGGTTGGAAGCTTCGATGCTGGTTTTGGGGCTTCGATCATGTCTCGTTTGGTAAGTTTTGAAACTTTTAAGGATTTAAAATGGACCTCAAGAGTCTTTGTTACAATTGTGAGTGGTTGATCGAATAGGTTGGGCCAAAACGAGCACGTGAAATGTGGTATTTGGCGAGGTTTTACAACGCTACCGAGGCAGAGAAAATGGGACTTGTCAATACTGTGGTTCCTGTAAGAATACTAAATTTTCCCTGCTGCTGCAATAACAATCAAGCTGTCTCACTAATTTTGATGACTTTAAAAACTTTTGTTTCAGCTGGAGAGGCTTGAAGAGGAGACAATCAAATGGTGTCGGGAGATCATGAGGAACAGCCCGATGGCAATTCGTCTGTGCAAGTCAGCTGTCAATGCAGCTGATGACGGCCATCTTGGACTTCAGGTACCACCAAAATTAACGTTGTTTCGGTTTCTGAGGATACAACAACTACGCGACATGTTACTTAATACTTGTTGCAATTTCTCTTTCGTTTTTTAGCAAATTGGAGGAGACGCCACGCTTCTCTTTTATGGAACTGATGAAGGGAGCGAGGGGAAGACTGCGTACTTGGAACGCAGAAAGCCCGACTTCTCAAAATTTCCTCGTCTTCCATGATGTTTTCTGGAGCAACAAATGTATTGGGGTGTGCTTATGATGTCCGAGTCGAGAAATAATGTGTGGGAAAGAATAAAGTTGTAGGGACATTGAGAAATTATGGTCCTTATGTACTATTTGTTATTACAATCACAGACAAATTGGCAATTCCACAGTTTGTTCTGGTGATCTTCTTTTGTGAATTAAATGAATTCTCCTCCAAGATTGCTGCTTTTGCCATAATCTTGTCTTTCTCTTCTCAGTAAAACCATCTCATCCACCCTGCATTAACCAGAAAGCATTCCTGAGAGAGAAAAAAAGTTGTGAACCTCGGTTTATTTTTTTTAAAAAATGAAATTACTATTATAATCAAATTTTATAATAGATAAAGAGTAAATTTCAATATTCAAAAATTGGTATGACAATAATTTTCTTTAATAATAATATAAATGACACTATCAACTTTAGAAGTTTTACTTGGATTTCAGTAAATGGATAAAAATAACAAGTCAGCTCGTGAAATTAATTTGTGTAATAATATTGACAATTTTTAAGAGTGTATGTTTAATTTTCTAAAAAATAAATGTAATTTGTGTAAATGATGATGAAGTATGTTTCATTATGCAAAAAGTAATGATAATTTGTGTAAACAGACCATAAATTACGATTGTAAGTATAATTATCCCAATGGTTTATTTGCCAGTTACATTAATACGCAAGGAAAAATAAGAAAAGGGTACAGGTACAACCTAAATGGAAAATTGATTAAAAAGTCTGACTGAATGGAAATCTACGGCCCGTCAACCCGAGAAGGAAAAGATCCAACGGTGGAGAAGCACGGAGGGGCGTAGTGTCATTTCTCCTGGGGCAACCCATTATTTTAGGGAATAACTGAATATTACGACAAAAACCTCTAAAATATAAATAACCACTGGTTGACGGTTCTCAATCCTCCCAGAAAAATAGATATTATTCTCTCCTTTATTTCTCAGCCACCTCCATATTTCTCTCTCGCTCGCGCACAACACATACTTTCTCTCTCTACCATTTGCTAAATCTGTCGTCTTACGGTATGTGATGATTGTTTATAAGTTTTGTGTGCCTACATGTTTTTGAGGTTTGGTTTCGTTTCTGTTCAGGTGATTTACTTCTGATCGAATTTTCTGACTTTTTTTTTCATTTATTAATTGTTACCGATTGATGTATCTGTTTATCATTTTATATGTTGCATTTCATATTTTTCTTGGAGTTGATTGAGCTTCCGTTAGTTTTTATCATTGATACGGAGAAAGAAGCACCTGGTGTGGATTGAGTTGATATTGGTGTATTTAAGTATGTACTATAACTATTGTGGTTTTTGGGGGAGTTATTCCTTTTGTTATTGATCTGAACTGATCTGATCTGGACTTTTGTGGTTGAATCGTTTCACGCTGATGGATTTCTTTTATGAATTTCGTACTTGTTGTCTTGAGAATCTGAAAGTGATGAGATCGGTGTGAGTACTTGTTATGGTTGCGTTGAATCTGATTTTGTTTATAGATACATTTGATCTAGTAGAGTTTCATATCTAAACTGATTTTTTAGCTCCATTTATTGTTGTTTGATGCAATTTCTAAATGTTTGTTTCTAAGATCATGATTCCACCCAATAGTATCATCTCCTAATATATGTTGCAATTTTGCGGCTGTCTTTGAAAGACATATGCCTATGGTTGTGGGAATTGTAATATGGATCATTTCGCATTTGTATGTGTATCGCTTATTGTGATTGAATCATAAATGTGTTTAGAATGAATAAAAGTTTTATTGCGAAGTTCCTTCATGTGTTGTTAATTTGATAAGGTAATAGGATTATTTTTGTAATTAGATTTGTGATTGCGTTAGATAATGTAAGTCTTATATTTGAGTTATGTATCCTCTTGTCTATGTGTAAAATTTCTGTTTCAGCATTACATGTTGAGATTGATAAGTACAAAACAGAGGCAGGCACAGCACATCTTGCAATTTTCTCTCTGTTTATTCTGAAGCAGTCCTACTGCACCTATTCATGGTTTCATCTCTATGTATATTTATATGATATGACTGTTTCCTCTGATGGACACAGGGGATTAGAAGAAAGAAAGAGAAATGGGGTTGACGTTCACAAAACTTTTCAGCCGGCTTTTTGCCAAGAAGGAAATGCGCATCCTAATGGTTGGTCTTGATGCTGCTGGTAAGACTACCATCTTGTACAAGCTCAAGCTCGGAGAGATTGTGACTACTATTCCTACTATTGGTACGCTCTCTTAGTTCTGCAATTGGTTTTGTTTCTTTTTACTTGTATGTACTATTTTATATTCTGTTAATTTAATTTGGATATTGAAGTTGAACTGCTCTCCAAAATTTCCATTTTTTATCTGAACTTACTATCGGCATGCAGGCTTCAATGTGGAGACTGTTGAGTACAAAAACATCAGCTTCACTGTTTGGGATGTTGGTGGTCAAGACAAGGTGGGAAGTTTTTATCTTTTATTATGTCTTATGATTAATCTGTGCCTGATTAATCTGTGGCTATATTTCAATTGTTAAACTAAATAAACTTGATCTCTCCATTCTCCTTGGTAATTTCACCTCATAGGATAGTGGAATTTATTTAGGTCTTTGATGAACTTGCGTACATGCTATGGAGAATCATGCTGTCTATTTCATTTTACAGATTCGTCCATTGTGGAGGCACTATTTCCAGAACACCCAAGGTCTCATATTTGTGGTGGATAGCAATGATAGGGACCGAGTAGTTGAGGCAAGAGATGAATTGCATAGGATGTTGAATGAGGTGATATTCCGTTTCTTCACTCTTATGTGACATTCCTGAACTTGAATTGCATAGGATGCACTTCTAAGTGAAGACTCATCATTAACTTGTAAAATGATTTTAGTTTCTTGATGAGAAATAGGCCTTCAAAAGCATAGATAATATCCACTCTGTCTGGAGAAATCAATATTATGAGAAAACCTGCTTTTAAGGCAGACTATATAATATATAGTTTGTTTTGTAGTTAGTTAGCCTAATTAAATATCTCATAAGGGCGTTCTGTATCCTCTTGAGCTTCTTCATGTCTGTTGATGACTTGTTAGGAAAGAACTAATGAGTTGACCTTTTGAATGTATTATCAGTAAGATCCCTTTTTTCCTTCAAATTTTCTATCCCAGTGGACTGACTCAATGGCTTACAGGTTATAGGGTTCGATATCAGCTTGTCTAATATACTGCACCATTTCAGATGATTTTATCTTTTGTGTTTTTCCTGGGATTTTAGGACATCTTGATGACCCTCAAGCAACCATTAGAAAGTATTTTTGCATCTCTCGTTTTGATCTTGATAAAGAATGAATGCACAGACAGAATAGAGTTAGTATGCCACAAAATGAGTCACTACTTTGCATGCTCATCTAAAATGCCACCTTGCTGGAATTATGCCTTCACGGGAGAACGATATGCATGTAGTTCCTTTTTTGTCTAGACTCTAGACTAGTTAGAGGGGGTAAATTTCAGAAATGCAACTGTGATATTAGATTTCCTATTTGATATTTCATCAGCGCATGTGCTAATATTGCCTGGGTTAAGTGTAGGACATTTTCCTAATGAACATGCTTTTATGTTTCTGGAGTTGAATTTAGAAAGTTTTTCTTATAAATCCCTTTTCTATGCCTATATCTTATCATTACGATTAAAGTAGAAACACAAATGTGATCCGCAAACAACATTGTTGTGATCATATATAATTTATTCCATTTTTCAGTTTGATTTTAGTCTTTATAAGAAATTTCATGGGCAAATAGATATGCTGATGTTGGTTATTATCGCTTGATTAATATTTTGACATAAAAAGAGGGTGTTGACCATTTGGCTGGGCTATCGGCTACTTCTTTCAGGATGAGCTGAGGGATGCAGTATTACTTGTATTTGCTAACAAACAAGATCTTCCTAATGCGATGAATGCGGCTGAAATAACTGACAAACTTGGCCTACACTCACTCAGGCAACGCCACTGGTAGATATGCTTAACCTGCATTCTTATGAGATCAGCACTTCCACTATCGATGTCTTGTTTTTCACCCAATTTTCTTTGCTTTCTAGGTACATCCAGAGCACCTGTGCTACATCTGGAGAGGGGCTCTATGAGGGGCTGGATTGGCTCTCCAACAACATTGCTAACAAGGCAAGTACTTTAGATACATTCATCATGAATTATACATATCTAATTGCTTCAGTAAGTGCTCTTATTGTAGGCTAATTGTTTGGCCGCTTCTGACTCTACTACATTATTGCAGGGTTAGAGCTTATGGATTTGTTCATGTGAGTTGATGCTGTGCAGCCGTGTTTTTTTTTTTTTTATCTAGTCTTATACTAGCGTTTTGGCTATGTTTTTATTTTTTTATTTTTTACAGTGTCTTGGTTTATGTTTAGGACCTTTAATGGCTGTTTAACAAACAGTGGTTTATTTCATTTATTTGCAAACATTTGCTTAGTTTTGAGTGTATTTACCCAGTCAGAAGAACTAGGTTGGTTTTGGATCTTCTCTTTTGCTTGCCTTTGTGCCTTTTCAACATGTAATCTGACCAATCAAAAGGTTACGATTTTAGGTTAGGTGTTGAAATGCCGGAATGCGTGAGCGTGAACTATAATAATTTTTTACTACACATGCTATGAGAGTGGTGTGGCCTTTGAAAGCCCAGCATCGCATAGCGTCTCTTATGATTTATTTTCCTTTCCATTGTACCAAAAAAATATGAAACATAAAACAAATAGAGATGGAACTCATATCCATGATATTGTTATATTTGTCCATAATTCTAAACCAGAGGGAGCAATAATGTAATTTGCCTCAGGCTGATATTAAAAAAAAAATCAAGGGCAAAATGAATAATTTCAGGCCTTTGGTTAAAAATTACAAACTTCAGGAGAGTATTTATAATTTTTTAAAAAATAAAAATATTATTTATAATTATGTCAAATCTCATGAAAAGTCATTGTAATTCACACTTCTTTTTCATACCTAGTTCATGAGCTCTTGGACCGATCGTCCTTGACCAGATCGAATAAAAGATTTCTAGATAGATTAGACCGTACTCATACTATAATGTATACTTATTTGAAAATATGGTGATGTGTATATATGTACTTTATTTAGATTATCCTTTCGCATTTTTCTTTGGACTCAAATATTAAATGTGTATAATAAAAAAGTAATTTCGGTTTATATTTTATGCCACATGAATGCGATAAAAATTTCGACAAACTTGTTATAAGCAGTGATCAAAGAACTCAAATTCAACCATTTATATTATCTTTTGGAGCAAATTTGAAGACAAGTATCGCATTCTTGGGTATATGGTCGGGGTCGTGACAGTATTGTCCTAATGAGAAGTAAATAGAAACATGGAACCAATTATATATAATAAAAGAAAAGATGATTGGCCCATGCATATATAGTAAAAGCTACTGCATGACAAGTCAATATATTTAAATGTCGTGTATATGAAGAAAGCAACTCTTAGGACGTGCATCTAATGTCGCAAAAGGACAACAAAGATAATAATCATCCTGATGATGATGTAATTATATATGATACTTTTCCCACTTTTAATAAGTAATTATGATGGTGCAGAAATTTAACCAAAAGACCAAGATATAATTTTTCGGAAGAGTAATACGAAATTATCAAATTACTCCTGACGGCGGTTACATCCACTAGGATAGTTGGGTTAGTGGGCGTTTGGGGGACAATATGGTCTTTACGCTTTCTAGTATATATACAGTTCTAGATGAATTGTAAGGAGGATGATATTTTGCTTTTGGAAGGAATTGCATGGGAGAGATGCAGGGAATTTTGAAGAGGAAGATGAATTGATAGTGGAATTTGATGGAATGCCATCTTTGTACCATCAAATTCATAAATCTATTCTTATATATGTAGTATGGTATTTTTCACCCTCAATAATTAACTCTTTTAAATTAATAATTAAATGTGGGTTTACAATATATATATATCAGGAAAGAAACTAGATATATTAATAAGGGTAAATTAAATTTACAGTACCCCTTAGAGAAGAAAATTGTAATTTACGCCCTATAACTTACTTTATTTGTGATTTTAGTCATTTTACGACTCAGCAAATTTAGTCTCACAAGTCTAAAAAATTGCAATCGACGCCCCATCAACACTTTCCGTTAAATTATTAATGGATGGATTGTTAACTTAAGAAACAAAGTTAACTGAGCATATGCTCAGCACGTTCACTTTCCATTAACAATTCAACGGAAAGTGTTAATGAGACGTAAATTATAACTTTTTTGGACTTGTGGGACTAAAAAAATAGGACCAAAATTGTAATGGGATAAGTTATGAGATGTAAATTGTAATTTTTCCAACCCCTGAGCTTAGGTCCAAGTACACAAACAATCACTCCTTACTATTTGTAAAATTACAAGTACACCTCCTAATGGGGTGTTAGTGTAATGTATCTTGGGAGTGTTTGTGTAAGCTTTGTCATTGAATAGAGATGTAATTATAATTACAATTATAGTTTCAAGAGGTGTACTTAATATTTTATAAAGACCATCAAATATTTGTATATTTGAATCTAATATCAGGGTGTGTTGATGTAATTCCCCTTGTTAATAACGTTGAGCATACAGTGCAGTAAATATGCTTAGCTTCCCAAGCATGCAAATTGATGTTTGTTTTTTTCCTATCACTGCAGCTTTACCTTTTTTTTTTTTTTTTTTAATTAGAAGCGATGAATTTTATTAATCGAAAGTAAAGTGATTATATCAGTCTTGTCGGCTAGCAATATTGAACAGAAATAATTACAAACAATCAAATTAATAATATCACATAAACTAACAACTAGCTATTACAGTAACAAATCATACCTACTATACAGTAGAAATAACATCAACTCACGCAGGGGTTCGAACCCATAACCTTTAGGATCATGGCATCTCAATTTCGTAAATTAAATTAGGCCTCGTCGGCGCGGCTTTACCTGTTACCTACCCATATTGTTCTAAAAGATTGTGCCAGTTTTGAGATTAATTATTAGTGCTCCGATGATAACCTACTTAATGCAATACTATTGCAGGAATGAAGAAGAATTGTGTAATTTTTTCTTTATTATGTAAAATTAATTAGGTTCGTTATTTTAACTTTTGATCCCTTTAATATTGGGGTATGATAATTTACATGCAGTCAAATAAATTAAAGGAAAAAGTGGAAGAGAGAAGAAGAAATCATGATAATTTACATAGGGTAAAAAAACTACACAATTGTTGAGTCGACATTTTTGGTCACGATCGTAAGTAATTATAAAATGGATTAGATTAATCCAAATATTATTATAGCAGATTATGCTTGACCAAAGTGAAGAATTAGATATTAATCCAAATATTATTTGGATATCATTGAATTGTGTAGATGATTAATATATTAATTAAAAGCGGATGAAGACAGGCCAGGCCGCCTCCAAAACAGTTGCCCGTGAATGGATGGGCTGCCTTATTATATTTAGGGTGTGAAAAAGTGAAGCATTTGATGTGCATGTTTTGTTGATAATATTGTTTATTTTGTTGCATGCCCACAATTAATATACAATAATTGGGTCACATGTTCCAGGTGTTAGACGTTCATCATCACTCATCACCCACACCCACCAATTTCTACTTAATTAGCCCCACTAATTCCAACATAAACCATTTCTCCACTTTCAATTGCAAATCTCTCCTCTCTCTCTCTCTCTCTCTCTCTTAGCAATTAATTTGAATAATTTTCATTGTCTTAGTTTGGCTGTCGGCATATATAATATTAACGATCAAATTAAGGTGCAACTTATAGTCTAATTAATTAATCATATATATGATCTAAATTTGAGGTTTATCTTGCATTTTGTAATAGAACCTTTCCCACTTGTTTTTTTTTTTGGTCTCATCCATTTATTCACTAGAGGAATATATATATATATATATATATAGCCAAACATTTCACATGGTTAGTTGCAGACAAAGGGTTTGAGTGATTTATAAGGCCTACGGTATTCTCTCCTAACAAAGTGCATTTTTCAAGATAAAATTGTAAGGTCCATATGAAGCAAAATCAGGCAATACCTTGCGCAGTGAGACATTGATTAAGTTGCAAGTCACATCATTTGGGGGAATGAGACCATGTGCATGTCCTGAGCCCCATTTGAGGGCTGATGATATAAGCAAGCGTCTCACATTGGTTGCAGACGAGGAGCTTCAATGATTTATAAGTTCCTAGACCTTTTCTTCCTAACGAGACGTCGTTTCGAGATAAATGTGACAATCATATGAAGATAAAGTAAATAATACACTTATGCAATGGGACAACGATCAAATTGGAAGCCACATCAATACGTAACTATGTTTACTTTTCCCATGGATTTGCTTGTTTCACCAATATACATATTGCATGCATTTACATTTCAAGTAAATTTTAATCTCTTGATTTTGATAAATTATAAAAACATACTATCTAGTAAACCTCTTTACATAATAAATTCGATTTAACAGCAAAATTACTTGATTAATGATTTGTGTTCATACATATCTTATATGATCGAATTAGCGTAGAACCCATGCTATGCACGTTATATATATTTTCTTTTTTTGTAAAACTATTTTTTTTTTATCATATATCGTGCTAAAGGAAAACAATTTATGTAAAATAAAATATTTATTTTTAATTAGATAAAAATAGTACTTTTGAGCTTTTAATCTATTTTGATTATTGTTTGATAATGACAATTTTTTGCACGTACAATATATTATCACTTTCCTAAATGTGTATTTATATGAGGATTACTTTCAAATAATTATGATATTTTATTAAATATATATGAATCATTTTTTACATATATCCAACCCTATATAAGAGTGTAAAAAATAAAAATAAAACAGTTAAATATATTTTTTTATACTAATTAGTTAAATATATTATTGTAATAGCATGATGTTAGTATATGTGATATTGTTGATAGGAATGTTGTATTTGTCTCTGTCTGTTGATACTAACAGAATTGATTGTAATCGATTTATTTCAATTAATAAAATTCATCGCTTTCAACTCAAAAATACAATGAATGAGAAAAAAAATAAATAAAATGACGAAGTTCATTCAAAATAAAAATATAGCAATCATTGGCCATGAAAGAATAAAGAAACCTTCTCATAATATATTTTATTCTAAAATTTTGATAGAGCAACATTCATGAAAATATTTCACTAAGAAAAAGAATTTCATGAAAGAATGGCAAAATGTATTTTGGATTTTAATAGTAGAAGGAATCGAATTAAAAAAGTTTGGAAGATGGCCCCATCAGTTTTCAAAGAAAATAAGGGCTTTATATTCCTTCAACCCTGAATAATAGAAAATTAAGAAGAATTAATTCCAATTAAAAAGACTTAAAGCGAGAAAAAAAATAAGAAGAAGAACCTGTCAATATTCAATATGCATGCTAAAATTTACAAATAATAAGTATTTATTAGAAATTTAAATCTATGGCAACATCCAAAAAATATGTAGTGTAATTTTATAATGAATTTAACATTTCAAAACAATATTTCTTATGTAATGAGGCTTTGCAGTTGTTTTTTTGTTTTAATTTTTAAATTTTTTACTATTTACCAAATAAATAAATGATTGATATGGAAAGTTCTTATTCAATTTCTTTTCTTAATTCTTTGAAATACCAAACATATAAATGATATATCAAAATCATTGATTTGCCACCTTTATTTCATTCCTAAGTTTATTCTATTCCCACCAAATTCAATCCTCTGAATCAATGAAAGAAATGGCAAAGAAGTATGTTAATACAATATCCAAATGGTAAAAAAAAAAAAAAATTATTGTTCCAGAATAAAAAAAGATAAAACTTATTGCGTGCGATATACCAAGAGAGTGATGCATATAAATTGGAGGTTGAAAAAGTTATGATTAAATTGACACATAAATTATTCGTGAGATAAATATCTTGTTTTGAATGGATAAAATATAATCCTAAAATATGAATCCGTTCAAGATAAATACAAATTGGATGAATACCCTAATTTTGAAGATAAAATCTAGCATAGATAGATAAGTACTCATTTTGAAAATAAAATATTGTGTAGATGATTTGGTTAGATAAATACACATTAAATAATTAATTTCAAATAAATGAGATTTTTTAATCAGTGAACTTTTTCTTAGTAATTTAAAAAAATTTGAAAACACCAGAAAAATTATCTTTTACATAATATTTTGGAAATATTAAATAATATTTGATTATCTTGAAATATTAATTAATGATGTATATTAAAGTTGGTGTTGTCAATCTATTAATGATTAGAATGACTAAGGAGCTTATGTTTCTAGCTTGTAATTAATGTAACAAAATAAAGGATTAAAAAGTAAACTTGCTCTAAGATCATTGTATGCATTGAGTTAAAAAGTAATTAGGACCACATAAAAAAAAATAAAGAACAAACAGAAAATGTGATAGGCATCAACAAAATTTTTGGCGTGATATAAAAACTCGATAATCAAATACAGAAAATACATGGCATGAGATTATATTTTTCAATAAAATAAAAATATGTGCACTTAATTAACAAATTGATTGTATAATACTAAAAATTGGTATAAAAAACAATTTCATTGAAAATATACAAAATGGGGGAAATACATATAGTAGTAAGCTCATATATTATGAAAACGTATCTTTTATAATATTAGATAATTAAGCAAAACCAAATTTAAAGAAAGAAAAAAGGAAAATTTGATGACTAAGAATCATTAATCAATAGACGAAAATGTCAAACAACAACACATGAAGGATAAAGCACTGATTATTATTTATAAAAAAAAAAATAGTATCTCTATCATGATACAATGAAAATAGAGATTAATTAACTATATATATTGCATGTTTTTCTAATCAAAGGAAGAACTAAGCATGTAGTATATACCAGGGGGAAATTAAAAAATAATTGTAGAAGGAAGGTCAGAAACAAAAAAAAAAAAAAATTGCAATCATTGAATATGGATGATAGGTCGAATTTTTCCATTTTGAATTTAATAGTACTTTTTCTTGATTTTTGCTCATTATTTACCCTGATAAGATTTTATTGGGTGCTAACTATAGAATGAGGTATGATTAATATTTTTCATGAGAATAGACATGTTTTGATGATAACAAAAATTTAGTAATTCATTAAATTCAATGTTAATTAGTAGGTAACCATTGAATTTTTTAATGATCAGAAAATCAAAAAAAGAAAGAAAGAAAAACGAAAAAAAAACATTGAGTCTAACTTAACACATTATTATCAAATATCATCTTATCTATATATACTAGCGTAAACCCCGTGCTATGCACGGTTATATATATATTTTTTCAATTTAATAATATTTTTATAAATATATTATGCTATAAAGTTTTTTTTACGTAAAATTAATTTTTTATTTTTAATAGGTAAATTTTTTTAATATGCACGTGTTAATATGCTATACTGCTATAGCCTTCGAGCAATTTGCAAACTATACTACTCCAGATTTAATTTTTTGGATTTTTGGAAGCAATATAACACTGTAAACTGTAAAGTATAAACGGCGAAAGTATGTCTCATAGTGACTTTTGAAGGATAAAATATGAAACTTTATCTCCATAAAAACTCAAGTAATTAATTATTCTATAGTTCATGTTTTGCATGAAGTGGATTAAAAAGTTCACGACATAAGATTTTTCTCTCATTTATCAAAAGAATGAGCTAAATTCAAGTTAAAATCTAAGAAATTACTACAATCCCCTTGCAATATGTTGTTATACTTCGAAAACTTATTAAATTATTCTTAAATTCAGAAAGTTCATTCATCAAATTTTTATTTTCAACTATTAATTCTTGCATTATTTTAGGACAATAGAAAAACATTGGTATTTTGTATTTATAAATTCTTTTATTTATTATTATTTAATTAAATAATAAGTTTTCTTTTATCATATTTCTATATATGTTGTTAAACTTTTACAAACTTAGTTTTGAGGTTTTCATTTATTTAATCATTTTGTTTCGTTCGACCAATTACAAAAGTAAAAAGTGTTTATAATGATATAATTTACTTTCTGAAAATTCAAAGAGATATTTTTCTCCAGAAAAATTGCAAGTCAGTTGATTTTGATGATCTCTCATTTATAAAATTAAAATATTAAAAAAATAATACTTATTTGAATATTCCGAAATATACAAATAAATATATCAAAAATTTAATGTATTAGTAGTGAGAATTTTAATTATTTAGTACAATGAGCTAAAAAGATTTAATATCTCAAAGTTCAAAAAGAAATTTTATAATAGTTTTACTACGAATAACTAAAAATAGTTAAAAATTTAATATTAAAATTTTATTGAATTAGCCTCTATATTTATTATTAATTTAACACATCTCTATAATTTTTTTGACTAAATTAAAATATACAAAAAAAGAAAATAAAATTCAAACAACCGTGTGGACCTTTTCTGAAAAGACCTCGAATTACACACACATGAAAAATACATATATTTACATGAAAATATAAAAGATTTACAAACCACATGATCATAGATTTAGTATAATCATATTTACATAGTTCGAGAAACTAATATGATCATTCTTTCCACCTTGTAAAACATCGTAATTAGTAAACCAAAAAAATAAAATCTAAAAAAGAACAACAAAACTAAACTTAAAAATAAAAATTAACGGATGATACTATAGTATATATATAATGGTGTATAAAAATATACAAAAGAGTAAATTTTAAATAAAAATAAAAACTAAATATTAGATGAACTAAGTAGAATCATACCAAGAAATAAATATGTACCTATTAACACTAAAGAAATATGTTCCTTCTTGTGAAAAAAATGAAGTTTGAAAAAGAACAACAAAATTAAACTGTAGATTAAAAATTGAAAAGATGATAATATATATACGTATATAATTGGTGCATAAAAATAAACAACGGGTAAATACTTAGACATAAATAAAAACTAAATACAGATTAAGTAGAATCATACAAATACATGTTAAACGAAATATGTAGCAACTAACACTGAATAAATTTGTTCGCTCTTGTAGAAAAACAAAAACTAAAAAAGAATGAAATATGAAAAAGAACAACAAAAGTAAACTATAAAACAAATTAATGGATGAAACTATAATATATGGACAAAAAAATTGGTGTATAAAGGATACAAAAGAATAAATATTTAACCAGATACAAAAATTAAATGTCTAATCAAATAGAATATTTCAAATAAATATTAAAATATTATCATTAACACCATATAAATCTATTCCTTTTCGTAGAAAAACAAAATGAAGCAATCACCATAGAAATATAAAAATTTAACACCATCAGAGGAATAAATATTAAACTTATTATTTAATAAAGAAAACACAAGAAAATGGTAGAGATTATTATCTCAATATGGACCTATAAACACTAAATAAATTTGTCCCTTCTTGTTAAGAAAATAAAATTTGAAAAAGAACAACATAATTAAACTATAGAATAAAATTTTAAAACATGATGTATATATAATATACATATAAAATTGGTGCATAAAATAAACAAAGGATTGATATTTCAACAGAAATAAAGACTAAATAGCAGATTAAGTAGAATCATAAAAATAAATATTAAACGAAATATAATACCCATTAAGGCTAAATAATATGTTCATTTTTGTAGAAAAACAAAAATTTTAAAAAATAAAATATGAAAAAGAACAACGAAAGTAAACTATAAAACAAAATGAATGAATGAAATCATAATATATAGAAACAAAAAACTTGTGTATAAAAGATAGGAAAGAGTAGATATTTAACATAAATAAAAACCAAATGATAAATTAAGTAAAATAATATAAAAAATATTTAAAAGCAATATTTACCATTAGCACCAAATAAATTTATTCCTTCTTGTAAAAACAAATCAAGCAATCACCATATATAGAAATATGATAATTAACACCATAAGAGGAATAAATATTAAAGTTATTATTTAATAAAGAAAACATAAAAAATGGTATAGGTTATTATTTGAATATTTCAAGTATCATGAAAACTAAGATATAAAAAATAAAACGACGTCGTGATAAAGAGTAAAACATTAGTTTAGCCACATGAGATGAGTGTAGACGATAAATAAATATTAAAATTAATAATCATAAGTATATGAGTAATGGATGAAGATTAATATAATTGAAAGATCATGGAGGAAAACAAATAAATTAATACCATAGAAAAGTGTAAGATGTCATTCTAACCATAGTAAAAGTAATGAGAAGAATTAAGTATATAGAGTGTTAAATTTTGAAATCGTAAATGTAGAATAGAAAATTGGTAGAATTGAGTCTATCTAATGAATGAGAGATGCAGAGTATTTAAATACAAATGTGACAGAGACCATGATCGTTAGGTAATCATTTAAGATAAATATAAATTAAATTAGTATCATAATTTTGGAGATATGATTTGGATAAATTTAAAATAATATCTAATATATTAAAAGATAGGTAATTATTTAAGATAAATATAAATTAAATTAGTATCATAACTTTGGAGATATGATTTGGATAAATTTAGAATAATATCTAATATATTAAAAGATAATGTTTCCAACCAATTAGATTTTTTCTTGATATTTAGAAATTCAATTATAATCTTGGATATAAGATTTTGGATAAATATAAAATAAATATTTAATATATTAAAATAGATGATGTTTCTAACCAATAAGATTTTTTCTTGACAATTAATTTTGTTATAATCTTGGAGATAATATTCTAGATAAATATAAAATAAATAATTAATATATTAAAAATAAATAATGTTTCTAACCAATGAGGGTTTTCTTGGGAATTAAAAAATTCAAAAACACCAGAAAAAAGTATTTGGTCAAAATTAAACTAATTTGGTCAAATTTCGTTTTGCTATATATATATATATATATATATATACTAGCGTAAAACCCGTGCTATGCACGGTTAATATATATTTTTTTAAATAGAATAAGTTTTTGTAATATATTTCACTATAAATGAATCTTTTACGTCAAAATAAATTTTCATTTCTAAATATGGGTAAGACATAATAGTTTTGATTTTGTTAATTTATTTTGATTGTTATTGAAATGATATCTTCCGACATGTACAATATATATTCGACTTAACCTAAATTTGTATTTATATGAGGATTATTTTCAACAATTATGACATTCTATTAAATATGTAGATCATCTTTTATATCCAGTCCTAAATAAATATATAAAAAGTAAAGAACTTAACTCTATTAATGTACATAAGTCTAAACTGATCTTACTTATTTAAAAATAAATAAAATATTAAGCAAGAATAGAAACTTACTTGTAATGAGTTATAAGAAAGACAGGTAAAGGAAAAAAGAAAAAAATAAAGATGGGCGATAAAAAGAAAGTTCAATTTAAAATAATTTCAAAATCTCAATATCATTTCATCAATTTTGAATAAAAGAAGATAAGGAGTAAATGGTCATGTATAAAAAAGTAAATAAGAACAAATAAAAATGGAATATCTAAGTTCAATTAAAACAAAACTATAGCAACATTATTATCGGCCATGAAAAAATAAAAAACTCTTTCATCGATGCAAAGAAATCTTAATATATAGATTAAAATTGAATGTGCAAAATAATATATTAACAATTAAAACAACAAATATTTATCATGGCAAGAGAAAAGAAAACACATTAAAAGAAAAGTTATAATAATGAAAAAGGTAAAGCATGTAGAAGCTTAAAATACAAAATAGATTGAAATATATAAGTCATAATTGTTATGCTTTTAATAATAAAGAAAAAAATGGACCCTATTGATATGGTATAGACTGATAACAATTTGCAAATTATATTGCTCTCTATTCAATTTTTGAGATTTTTGGGAGCAATATAACATGTGAAATATAAATGGAGAATAGTATGGCTTATAGTGATCTTTTGAGAGATAACATATGAAATTTTATTTTCATGAAACCTCAAGCTAATTATTTTATAGCTAATCTTTTGAAGTGACTAAGAAGTTAAATGCAATAACTTACTCATATGTAGGTTATATATTTTCTCTTTTTTTAGAAAAATGTGAATCACAAAATAACATTTTCTTGTTTATCAAATGAATGAGCTAAATTCGACTTAAAAATTGATAAGTTACCACCATCCCCTTATTATGTTATTTAAGCAAAAAAAAAAATAAAAATTGAATAATTAAAAAAATACAAAAGGCAAAACCAACAGAAAGTATTGTATATCTTTTAAGCTTTTAAGTAAAACCATAAAATAAAAATAAAAATAAAAATAATACTAAAGATATATTAAGAAATTCAATTAACCTCTCTATTTATTATTATTTTAACATGTCTACAAACTTTTTAAATTAAAATATACAAAAGAGGAAAACAAAATTCAAACAACAGTCTGTGGAGTTTTTCAAAAGAGCTCGAATTACATGCACGTGAAAATATATATTTATATGTAAATGTAAATATATGATCATAGATTTAGTTGTAACATATTTAGATAGTTCGAAAAACTAACTACATAAAAATTAAAATCTGGTGATTTTTTACATCTTGTAAAACGTCATTAGTGGACTAAAACTTTAAAATCTGAAAAAGACAAAAAATTAACTATAAAAACAAAAGTTAATGTATGAAATTGTAATATATTAAAAAAAGGAAATCTTAAAAAGAATAACAAAATTAAACTATAAACCAAAAAAATAATAGATGAAACTGTAATGTATATAAAAAAGCTGGTGGATAAAAAGATACAAAAGGATAAATACATAAACAGAAAATAGACACTAAATGCCAGACTAAGTAGAATTATACAAATAATATTAAACGAAATATGTACCTATTAACACTAAATAAATATGTTACTAAAAATAAAAATAAATAAAATTTGAAAAAAAACCAACAAAGTTGATGAAAATAGAATATATATATATATATATATATATATAAATTGGTGGATAAAAAGATACAAAGTGATAAACATTTAAACAAAAATAAAAACTATATGCCAGATTAAGTAGAATCATACAAATAAATGTTAAACGAAATATGTAGCTTTAACACTAAATAAATGTGTTCCTTCTTGTCGAAAAACAAAAATAAACAAATGAAATAAAATATGAGAAAGAATAACAAAATTAAACTATAGAATAAAAATTTAATCTGTTCTATATTAAAAAATCTAGTGTATACAAAAAAATCAAAGGAGTAAATACTTAAAGGAGAAATAAAATATTAGTATTTAATAAATAAACCATAAGAAAACACATTCAAATTCATGAATTAACTTGTCTATGCCCGCAAGTGCAGAAGTTGTTAGAACTCATAAAATAAGAAAAACCTCGCCCATAGTGAGGGGGGGGGGAGGGAGAAACGTATATATAATATATCAAATAATTAATGAACTCAATAAATAAAATAATTTATTGAAAATTAAAAAACCAACAAAGTACAAATACTTACTAAAAAGAACTGTATGCAAAATTCAACCTCTAGATCTGTCAAAAAACTATCAATAAAATAATCAAACTATTCATGGGAGTGAATATAAATAATTAAAAAAGCATAATAATTAACATAAATCATGTATTTCATGAATTCATGAAAACGTAAAAGCAACAAAATATAGATACCATGGATTTTTATTTTATTTTATGAGTTTTTTCCAATTTTCACCCGCGAGTAATTAATAGTTAGAGAGTTTGCTTTCAATAGTTATCAAACACTCAGTAAATGGTAGAAAAATATATAAACTATATTATAATTTATAAATATTATGAATATAGTAATATTATATGATATTATATATAAAGAAGAGAGAGAAACTCAATATTCCACCCCCATCCTCCTCTTGAACCAAAAAAGATTAGAAAAGATTATATGAATCAGAAAATAGAAAATAGAAAAAGAAATAAAATAAAATAAAATGACAAAGTTCAATTAAAAGTTAGAAATAAATTATATTCAAAAAGTAATTAATTTACATGATAAAGAAAATCAGGAACATAATCACTGTTTGTGACTGTCTAAACAAAAAATAAAAAAATGTTCACCCGCATGAAGGTTCATAAGAACGAAAATCTTTACATACAAACAAATAATTAGAAAGAAAAAAACCGTCAACAAAACTAATAATTTAACAAATGTTTACCATGCATTTTTGCAAAAGCCTAAATACAGTATAATAAGAGGATAGCCATGCTTCATAGTAATTTTTGGAGGACAAAATATGAAGTTCTATTCACATGAAAACCCAACATGAATTTTCTAATTTATAGCAAATATATATTTCAGAGTAAAATAGAAACCTTATATAAATAGGTGAACTACTACTAATGTTAATCAACCTTTTCTTTCTTTACTTTCATCGAATTACCAAATAAGATATTTTTATTTCTCAAAAGGATAATCATAATTCAATTTGATTACAATTAAATAATAAGCAATTTACAACTTAATATATTTCTATTGAAATGCATGATTTAAAAATTTAAATATATGTAATACAAAATACCTGAAAAGTTGGAGAGAGAGAGACAGTGGCTACAAAATATAAATGAATATGTAAATAATGAAATTCAAAATTTATTTGCTAGAAAAAAAAATCCATGTAAGACCATCACAATCTAAAACCAAGAGAGAAGGAAAAAAAAAAAGAAAAATTCAAACTCAACAACATATATTATAATAAGATTACAAAAAACCTCAAACTAAAATTGAGGGTGTATAAAGTTCATTAGAAAGTGAAATGACGTACTTTGATTAAATAAGAAGTAAAAAAATAAATAAATAAAAATTGTAGATATATAAAGAAATGATAAATAGGATCTATAATTTGATTGAATACATACCTTCAAAAGATAAACACCATCAAATGGATTATTTTTGAAAGTTTGACAAATATTTGGCAATGGTTTCGGTGATCATTCTTGATAAAACTTTCCGTGAAACTTTCAATACATGTAATCAAAAATAAAATTTTAACAATAATTAAAGAATGAAATAAAAGTTGTAAGCCGCAAAATGAATACAAATTAGGAAGAAAAAAATATTACCTGATTAAAAAGCTTGAGAACGTAAAAATATACATACATGGCAATAGCCATTGACCAAAAAAAAATTGATTACTTTATAACCAAAAGAGAAAGATAAAAGAAAAAAGCAAAGGCAAAACCTAACAAAATTTCCAAAACCACGGACGAAAATTTTGAAAATCCTAATATTAAGGCTAAGTGGTTCATTGGATAAGTAATTCAATAAATACCTATGCTTTGAATAATTGTCTAATATTGAGGCTTAAATGTAGGGATGTGCTACATTTAATATTAATTATTTAAGATAAATACAAATTAAATTAGTTTTATAATATTGGAGATAGAATTTTGGAGAAATACAAATAAATATATTTAATATATTTAAATACAAATAAAATTAATATTATAATCTTGGAGATAAAATTTCTAGATAAACACAAATAAAATATTTAATATATTTAAAATAGATGACTTTTTTTAACCAATAAGATTTTTTATTGACAATTAAAAAAATTCAGTTATAATTTTGGAGATAAGATTTTAGATAAATACAAAGTAAATATTTAATATATATAAAATAGATTATATTTTAACCAATAAAATATTTTCTTGACAATAAAAAATTCAAAATTACCATAAATTAGTATTCAGTCAAAATTGGTTTGATTTTGATCAACCATCGTTTTGCTATATATATATATAGATATAGATAGTAAATAGATTTATCAGATTCAATCATGAAAAATACTTTCCATTAAAAAATTAGAAAAAAATGAAGAAATAAATAGTAGAGAGAGTCAACCTTATATTCAATTGCTTTTTTGTGTCAAGTTTGAACCCTCACGGTATAATCGAAGAGGATAATATGACAATTCACAAAATGTTAAATACTTCATGAAATCAAAGTTTAGCCAAATCAATAAATAATTGTGTATCAATACACTCTTTGCCCAAAAAAAAAAAAAAAAAAAAAAAGAAAAAAAAAGGAGAAGAGTAGCATTAGTCCGCTGAAATATAAAAATATACAAACCACACTTACTAAGGATGAGAATAAAATAAACCAACAGAAAACATCCTATAGCATAATAACATGAACTCTACATTCTACCAACTCAAACTGCAACTATAAAACAAAAAAGAAACAACCAGATAGAAAATTATTCATACACTATCTCAACGAACAAAATCTCAATATCACATTAACTAATTCAAATCGAAATATTGTACAATCAAACGAAGATGTAATAGTGCTACAACTTAAAAAAAAAAAAGAAAAAGAATGATACACACGCATAGAAGAAAAATATATTTATTGTTTATAAGATGTAAACTTAGATCGTTTGAACTTGATCAAAAAGTGTAGCAAAATTTAAAACTTAAAAAAATTAAAAAATTACGAACATTTTAAGCTGAGTTGTAAAATTTACACAATGTTAATGTCACAGTTATAGTAGCACTATCTACTTTAAATGGATTCTTAGAATTTTGAGTTTTTTAATTACTAAGAAATTTTTTAATTGGTCGGAGATTTCATTTCATTTAAATTAATTAAAATTTTATTTTGGATTTGTATGAACAAATTCACTTATCCAAAATCTTATCTTCAAGAGATATAGATACTATTTTGATTTATACTTATCATAATTAAGTTCATATATTTTAGGATTTTATTTTAATTTTTTATTATTAAGAAAATTTTCATTGGTTATAAAAACATAATCCACTTTAAATTAATTAAAATACTATGTATTATCTAGATAAATTCACTTATCAAAAATCTTATCTTCAATATTAGGATATTAATTTGATTTATGATTATCTTAAATAAATTCATATTTTATATTTCAATTTACTTTAAACGTAGGCCTCATTTACTTTAAATTAATTATAAAAAGTTCTCCGTTTCTATCTCAATACTAATTAATTAACTTATCTAAAATCTTAGGCAAAATTATATTTTTAGTCCTTTAACTTTGGATCATTAATACTTTTGGTCCTGTAACTTACTTCATATACATATTTAGTCATGTGTTTGATGAATTTAGTACAACACATATCAAATTAGGTCCTTTTTTTTGACAATCTAGTCATGTGTTGATAAATTTGGTTCTGACTACATTTAGTTATAAGACCAAATATAATATCTACTCGACTGAGAATGAGACCAAAATTGTCAACACAGGACTAAATTTGCATAATAGTGGACCAAATGTGATATGTTCAACACTAAATTCAGGGTAAATTACATTTTTGGTTCCATAAGTGGATCTATTTCCAATTTTAGTCCCACAATATCTACCATTCGCGAATTACGTCCCATAAGTGGATTTTTTTTCCAATTTGAGGACTCATTGGGGATTTCCGTTAATGAAGTTGACGGAAGTTGAATCTCCATTAAGTGGACCGATTTTAGAGGAAAATTGATCATCCTTCAACCACTTTTGGAGCAAAATTAACTCACTTCTTTTTGTTCTTATAAGAATTCATTTGCTTCTTATTTTTTCTATATTTACCAACAAACAAAACATAAAATGGCTACAATTTCTTTATATATAATATCTTTTTATTTTCATTTGTACAAATTAAATTTTTAAGTCGAATAAAAAAGAAATACAAATACAAAAAATAGAAATCCTGTACTGTAATTCTAGTGCCAGTAATTGAACATCAAAGTTCTATAAATGCAATTTATGTTTTAGTAATTGTTGTTCTACTTTTTGTATTTGTATTTCTGTTTTTTTTTTTTCGACCTAAAAATTTAACTATTATATATAAAAAAATTGCAGCCATTTTAAGTTTTGCTTGTTGGTAAATATGGAAAAAATAAGAAATAAATGAGTTCTTATAAGAACAAGAAGAAGTGGGTTAATTTTCCTCCAAAAGTAGTTGAAGAATGGTCAATTTCCCTCCAAAATCGGTCCACTTAACGGAGATCCAACTTCCGTTAACTTAATAAACGGAAATCCCCAATGAGTCGTCAATTGGAAAAAAAATCCACTTATGGGACGTAATTTGCGAATGGTAGACATTGTGGGACTAAAATTAAAAACAAGTCCACTTATGGGACCAAAAATGTAATTTACCCCTAAATTCATCATAAAAAGGACTAAATGTGTAAATGGAGTAAGTTACAGGACCAAAAGTGTTAACGGTCTATAGTTACAGGACCAAAAATGTACTTTTACCAAAATCTTATATTCAAAATTAGGATACTAATTGGATTTGAACTTGTCTTAAATAAATTTATATTTTCTTATAAATTAACCTAAACACAACTAAAGGAAAATGAGTTACCATCAATGAAAAAATCAGAGTGTTCAATGAGGTGTTCGTTATACAAAAATCTAGCTCAACGGGGTGCCCATAACTAATCCGAATCGAAATATTGTACAACCAAACGAAGATGTAATAGTGCTACAACTTTAAAAAAAAAAAAAAAGAATGATACACACACACATAGAAGAAAAATATCTTTATTGTTTATAAGATATAAATTTAGATCGTTTGAACTTGATCAAAGTGTAGCAAAATTTAAAAGTTTAAAAAATTACGAAACATTTTAATCTGAGTTGTAAAACTTACACAATGTTAATGTCACAGTTATAGTAGCAATATCTCATTGAAATCTTTGGTTATGGGCACCCCGTTGAGCTCGATTTTTGTGTAAAGAACGCCTCATTGAAAACTTTAATTTTTTCATTCATAGTAACTCATTTTCCTTTAGCCGTGTTTAGGTTAATTTATTAGAAAATATAAATTTATTTAAGATAAGTTCACATCCAATTAGTATCCTAATCTTGAATATAAGATTTTGGGTAAGTTAATTAATTATATTGAGATAGAAAGGGATAACTTTTTATAAATCTAAAGTAAATGGGGCCTAGGTTACCAATGAAAAATTTCTAAAATGAGGCTTAGGTTTAAAGTAAATTGAAATATAAAAATATGAATTTATTTAAGATAATTTATAAATCAGATTACTATCCTAATATGGCAGATAAGATTTTGAATAATTATAAGTGAATTTATTTAGATAATACATAGTATCTTAATTAATTTAAAGTAGATTATGTTTTTAACCAATGAAATTTTTCTTAATAATAAAAATTAAAATAAAATCCTAAAATATATGAACTTAATTAAGATAAATATAATTCAAAATAGTATCTATATCTCTTGAAGATAAGATTTTAGATAGGTGAATTTGTCAGACAAATCCAAAATAAAATTTTAATTAATTTAAATTAAATGAAATCACCAACCAATGAAAAATTTTCTTAATAATTAAAAAACTCCAAATTCTAAGAATTGAGATTTGAGTCAAAATTACCTTAATTACAATCAAACTTCGTTCTGCCACATATATATAAATAGATAACCCTGGTAACAACATTCGTTGTATTTTATATATTCTTTTACCAATCAACTTTTTATACTTTTTCCAAGTTAAAAATTGTATTTTATATATTCTTTTACCAATCAACTTTTTATACTTTTTCCAAGTTAAAAATTGTATTTTATATATTCTTTTACCAATCAACTTTTTATACTTTTTCCAAGTTAAAAACAGTGTTTTTTTTTACTCTTTTTCGTTACCTTTTTGAGTCAACCACGTTAAAGAACAAAAATATATAATCGCAACTATCACGAAACCTAATTCTAATTTGAAATGCCTACGTACGTTGCTCGACTATTATTAATTAATCATGAATCCCTTATAGTCTTTTTTTATTTATTTATTGAATTTATAAATTTTACCCCTTATAATTAGTTTTATTTCAATTTTGAATTAATAAATATTCCACCAAGACAAGGACAGCCACTCCATCCCCTCTCCTCTCACTTGTCTTGCATCCTTTATTTTCCATCAAAAAAATTTCAAAAAAACCCATAAAAATATGGGAAATTTTAGTTCGGATCTGATTCGATCAAACTTGAATCAATTATATGGCAAATATAATACACTTGTCGTGTAATTGGTGTACAGTATAGGGAAAGTAACTAATCATATAACAAGCATATCAAACTTGCTTTATGATTGGTTTGATTCGGCCAAACTTGGTCCGGATATGAATTTTTCTAAAAATAAAGAAAGAATAAAGTAGGAATAGTATATTCAAATTCATATGTCAATTTCAATTCCAATTGAATATGACCTGATCAGCCCCTTGGTGATCAATCCAGGCCGTTGCTCCTGGTGATAAGGCTACATCAATGGTTAGATCAAAGATCAAACTTAGTGTTCATACATTCTCTCCACACATCCCAATGCTTTTTTTTTCTTTTCTTTTTTTCCCACATAATAAAATTATAAAAAAGCACCAAGCTTTTTACATAAAAAGGAAAAAAAGAAAAAAAAGAGAGAATATGGTAAGTTGATTTGAATTTCATTTGGAGTACATTTGACTTGCATGATCATTTCATTTTAGCCCTATTTAAGCTGGAGAATTCGTGCCATTGAAACTCAGAAAAACACAGTTGACAAAGCTTCCTAGTTTTACTACTTACTCTTAAAAAATCTTCCACACTCGAAAAATCTTATCAGAAATGGCTCCTGAAGTGCCCGCCGTCGATGTTATCCCAACCGGCACCGGGAAACTCCCGGCCATTGATGCCGGCGGCCAGCCGACAAAGGGTTACGTGACGTTCCTAGCTGGCAGTGGTGACTATGTGAAAGGAGTGGTTGGTTTGGCTAAGGGTTTGAGAAAGGTTAAGAGTGCTTACCCTCTCGTGGTGGCGATCTTGCCCGACGTCCCGGAGGAGCACCGTGAGATCTTGAGGTCACAGGGTTGCATTGTCAAGGAGATTGAGCCCATCTACCCGCCGGAAAACCAGATTCAGTTTGCCATGGCTTACTATGTCATCAACTACTCCAAGCTTCGTATTTGGAACGTAAGTATACCTTATTTGTGTACGCTCAGACTCGATACGACACTGACACGAGTTCATCATATATGTACGTATATATAGGATGGATGCATGTCGGCTAGATATATATAAGCATACATATTAATTATATCTTCGTTCTTAGATGTTGCTCTTCTTAAATTGTATATCAATCATGTGAAAAATACAGTAGCCTGCCCGTATTGTGATTGTCATTTATAAGTTAGTCATCAATGATTTTAATTAGGTAACATATTCTTGAAATTTATATCTTAATTCCAAGAATTTTGTAATATAGATTGATTTAGTCAACAAAAACTACCCCTACTCGTGCACCCAAAAAAACCTGCAGGAAAGATTTTCATCAGTACATTCTTCTGGCCCCAGACAAGAAAATTAATTAGACAAAAGAGTTTGATAATGAAGACAAGAAATCTTGAGCCACAGATATGCTTTTCCTGTTGAACCAAATGAGCCCACATGTAGGATCATCAAAATCATGATGAGTTGATTAAAATGATTAACGTTTGATTGCTGCAGTTTGAGGAGTACAGCAAGATGGTGTACCTGGATGCAGACATCCAAGTGTACGAGAACATCGATCACTTGTTGGATACACCGAACGGCTACTTCTATGCTGTAATGGACTGTTTCTGCGAGAAGACATGGAGCCACTCCCCACAGTACTCCATAGGCTACTGCCAGCAGTGCCCTGACAGAGTGAGGTGGCCTGCTGACATGGGATCCCCTCCTCCCTTGTACTTCAACGCCGGCATGTTTGTCTTTGAGCCCAGCAAACTCACTTACGAAAACCTTCTTGACACTCTGCTCATCACCCCACCAACACCTTTTGCTGAGCAGGTATGTAATAAATTTTAGTTTGTGGTGTAAAGGGCACCTCTATCAATTGTTTCCTAATTCTTGATCATATGCCATTGACAGGATTTCCTCAACATGTTCTTCGAACCAATCTACAAGCCAATTCCACTGGTTTACAACCTTGTTCTTGCAATGCTTTGGCGCCACCCGGAAAATGTCGAACTTGAGAAAGTTAAAGTTGTTCACTACTGTGCTGCTGTAAGTAATAAATATTATTTTATAGCGTAAACTTTTAGCCGAGGTGGTTATTAATTCTGCTTACACAATTGATCTCAGGGATCAAAGCCGTGGAGGTACACTGGCGAAGAAGCGAACATGGACAGAGAGGATATAAAGATGCTGGTGAAGAAATGGTGGGATGTTTACAACGACGAGTCACTCGATTTCAAGGGTGAAGATGGTGTTGCCGGGGAAGAGGCCTTCTCCAAGCCGTCGATAATGGCTTCCATGCCCGAACCTGCAGTTTCTTACATCCCTGCCCCTTCTGCTGCTTAAGTTTGAACAAGTGAATTGGAGTTGTTAATCTGCAAAAATGATGCAACTCCAATGTTACGTACGTCTTATGATGTTAACTAAAAGTTTTTTTCTGTTTTTGGTGTGTAACTGATGAAGAATATGCATAAGTTTGGTGCTGTCTGATTCCGATCATCATATGTAATGTCCTACCACTAGCAGTAAAGAAATGTAATTGTTCTGCTGCAATCATTATTATCAACTCTTCTCTGTTATACTATTTCCAAATCTTCTCTTTTTCTCTTAATAGTATATGCTGAAAATGGAATCATTTAAATGATTAAGAAAAAACAGTTTTCCTATGATTCTGATAATTATGATTGTGGGTCCGCATAAAGAGGATGCAAGATTCAAACTTTATGATTACAGGGGTTCCCATACAAGGAAAATTGAAATATTTGTCATGTAATTGAAATAGAATTTAAAAAGAGTTGCACTTAAACCTAATTCAACAAGAACACAAATATTACTACCTTGTAATTTACAACATGTCAGGATCATGACCAACGCTTCTCTATCCTGATCATGGTTCATTCCAATGCTTCGAAATACATAAAACAACAAAAGATGGAGTTTCCAGCAAGGTGATGGATCATTGATGCATTGAGCAGAAAGTACAAGTCCTTGACTGTTCTTCGTTCCGACATTATTGGGCTTCATCAATCTGGTGGAAATCTTTGGATCTTGGTGGTTTCTGTTGGATGGGCCCTGCCCAGTTCAGATCAATGCCCAGCCCACCAACCCAAAAGAAAGAAAAAGAAAAGAAAAGAAAAGAAAAGAATCTTCAGATTGGCTTTTCTCTGCTGTCGTTGTCAGCAGCAGTTGGTCTAATCAAAGTGGAATTTTTGCAACACAATTCTGACTGGTAAACTTTAAGATTGCAATAATGAACTCCGTGTGTATAATGTTTGATCAATAATTGAAAACAACGGCTTTCGGTTCAATCCAAGGAAGGAGAAATGGAGAGCGGTAGAGTTGAAGCGAAGATGGAGAAGAAAGAATCGGGTGGCGTCTCGCATCTCGCTCTTGACATTGGAGGTAATTTGATTTCTACTACTTTTCATGTCGAATTCCGACAATTTTTGCGGCATTGATCAGAAATTTGAGTTTCCGGGTGCAGAAATTGTTAATTATGATTCTTTCATGTCGGGTTTGCTGTATTTGGGAAAAGTAGCAAATTTCAATTCTTGATTTGTTTTCTGGATTCTGGTTTTGTCTTCTGTGTATTCATACCTTAGACTGATGATCAAGAACACTACAAAGTCTGTGATTCAAATTGGCCATTGTATCAATATATACTTGTTTCTTTCCCCTTTTTTTTTTGGTTTGCTGCAGAAAAAGGTAATCTTTCATACCATTTACCAACAGGAGAAATGCAAGCAACCCATGTGAAAAAAATAGCAACTACATCTTTGTGTTCTTTAAAATGCAATTACCTTATTGTGTTCTTTAAAATGATGAAGCCAATTTACCTCCCTGTCAAAGGAGGTAAATTACTTCATTTTATGGAATACAGGGAGGTAAATTGCTATTTTTTTTCCATAAGGAGTAATTTGTTTATTTACGATATCACAGGAGGGTAAATTGCAGTAAACCCTTTACCAATATTTGCAGTAATATCTACAACATCCCTCTTTTTTTGGGTGTTACCAGGTTCTCTCATTAAGATGGTGTACTTTCCAAGCAACAGCAGTAGGTCCATTGATGATCAGGTGAATGGTTCTTCGAAGGATGGATTGGCTGCTTCCAGTGATGATCATCACTATAGCCTCCTAAATGGGAGGCTTCATTTCTTTAAGTTTGAAACTAGCAAGGTTGATGATTGCATAGACTTCATATCCTCCGAGCTACTTCAACACCGTGGTATGCAATTCATCAATTTCATCAGATGATGTAATATTTGAAATAAGCTTATGCCATAATATTTGCGAATCATCTCTCATTTTGTAGATTACTTATTCTATTTTCGCTATAACGGTATATCTATACGTTGACTTTACATTATTGTCGTCTTAGAGTCATATTCTGGATTCAGGTGCTCGGGATAATGAGGCTTCCATTAGTGGAAAAAATATCATCAAGGTAACTTTGTTTGAATTTATCTTTCCAGTCTCTGATCATTTGTTCGGATTTTAAAAATGCAGACAAAACTATGTTTCAGACAGCAATATCTAGTATAGTGCTCTCCTCCGTTTTCATATGTCTTATGGTGATGATCGTATTCGTTCTCTTTTGAATAAATCTTTTCGAGTTACTTCATCAGACAAAACGATGTTTCAGACTTGCAAAATGATTTTTTTACCAGCAAGCACCACACTTGCTAGAGGTTCAGATATTAAATTTTATCTAGACGAAACTAAATCTCTAATGAACAGCATTTTGATGAAGGCCACAGGTGGTGGGGCATTTAAGTTTGCCGATTTGTTCAAGGAAAGGCTAGGAATTACACTGGACAAGGTCGATGAAATGGATTGCCTTGTACGTGGAGCAAATTTTTTGCTTAAGGTGGTAATCTTACTCCCTAAAAACTTGCTTTTTCCAGTAGTTATACTTATATATTACTTGGTTGTCAAATATTGGAAATCTAGAAGCATATCTCGACTCTGAAATTTCTATTGTTATCTCCAATTTTTGTTAAAATAGCTCTGCTTTTTAGGGGGGTTGGAAGTTCCTTTCCTTCTTCCTACATTTTTCTTCCGAATGAGACTGAAAATATGTGTTTCTCAGCATTTCAATTGTATATCCTCTAGACAGTGCACCATGAAGCGTTTACCTACATGAATGGCGAGAAGGAGTACGCACAAATTGACCACAAAGATCTATATCCTTATCTCCTTGTTAATATTGGGTCTGGCGTTAGCATGATAAAGGTAATGTTTCTAATCTGTCTTTCTGAAATAAAAGTATCTGATTGAAAGATATTCAGATTGTCTCCAGAGATCGTAGAATTCAATTCAATCTGTCGTTGGGTATTGTTTTTCGAGTTGCATTCTTTCTTTCAATTCAATAATTCTTATCTCATTTTATTGCTCGTATCTTTCACTGGTCGCTTGCTTAGGTAGAGAGTGACAGCAAGTTTGAGCGAGTGAGTGGAACAAGTGTTGGAGGTGGTACATTCTGGGGCTTAGGGAAACTTTTAACCAAATGCAAAAGGTCATTCCTCGTAGGTTTCTCATATTGTATAACTTGATATTTACATTATCTACTCACACAATGTTGCTTTGGTGAAATGCTTGCCATATATTAAGACGACTCCAATACGTTTTCTTATGTTTCTTTTCAGTTTCGATGAGTTGTTGGAGCTAAGTCATCGAGGCAACAACAGAGTGATAGATATGCTTGTTGGGGATATTTTCGGTGGGTTGGACTATTCGAAGGTATACACTCTTGATGTATTTAATCTTATAATTTTCTTGGTGTTTAACACAGATTGAAAAGTGTTCTTTTTAATCTTTGCGCATTGGTTTCTATATTTGGTGAAACTATGCAAACAACAAGAACATTAAGTGATTTAGACACGTTCTTAGTTGAATCATGTAACGATCTTTCAATCTTTTGTTCGGTGATGAGAATTATGATATTAAAATTTATTTGAACACAAGATGCAAGGATGGTTGAGTATGATCATGTCTGAATGCATAATGTTTATAGTGGAGCCTGGCAATTATTTCAATATTGATATGAACTATAATCCATATTGTTATACTGATGAACTTTAAATTATTTCCGTGAGTAATTTTGCCAGATTGGTCTTACATCAACAGCAATTGCATCTAGTTTCGGTAAGCCAATATCAGAAAACAAAGAGCTCGAAGATTATAGAGCTGAAGACATAGCTCGGTCTCTGTTACGAATGATATCAAATAATATTGGGCAGGTGAGATGCTATTGAATTAACTCTTGCTGGAAAATTTAATTATGTCTGCGAACCAAAATGAAGTGCAATATGCATGTTTCTCTTTGGTGACTGATTCTTCCTGATGATGGATGACTAACGAGAAAATTGAATCTACATGTATATTGTATTTTATCATTTTGTTTTTCTCCATTGCTGACTTCCACTTCTCATCTTTCAGATAGCGTACTTGAATGCATTACGATTTGGACTCAAGCGAATATTTTTTGGAGGATTTTTCATTCGTGGACATTCTTACACAATGGACACGATATCTGTTGCAGTTAATTTTTGGTATAAACTCTTTACAATCTTTGACAATGCTCTTAATTTCTATCTTTATTCAATTTCCTGTGGTAAAGAACAGACTTTTGGTTCTCTCTTTCTGATCACAATGAAGTGAAAATCAAAATTAACATTTTCAAGAATGGAACAATCAGTTCTCATTTTGATCATCTGTGACCAATTTACCTGCGAATCATTTGGTTGGACTTCATCTAATTATATCTTATTACTTCAAGGTCAAAAGGGGACGCAAAAGCAATGTTTCTACGACATGAAGGATTCCTTGGGGCATTAGGAGCCTTTTTGAGCTATGAGGAGCATGATCTCGCCGATATGGCACATCACATGTTGCAAGAATTCCCTCAAAGTTCTTATTCCACCTGAAGATGGGTTTCGGACCTCAGGTCATGCTACTAACTTGTAAAGCCTGTATACCGATGCATTGTGAAACAAAATAGTGTACTTGCACTGGAAGAATACGTCGAAAATTTGATATTTCAGCACAATTAATTAGGTTCACCTTTGGGAGAATGTGAAGGTGAGCTTACTTATTGCTAGATTTTTCTTTTTCTCAAACTAAAACATTACAACTGTTGTGTAAAAATTATACATGGGTATATTAAGTGACATTAGTGTTTTCTTTTTGTGTCTGTGCGCGCGCGTGTTTTGAAAATTGTTGTGAAGAACTATATATGATAGTGAAATAAGTTTAACACTTCATGTGTTTTTCCTGGATGCATTAGATTATTAAAATTACTAGTAAAATAAATACGTCGTTGCGCGTGATGCATAATTCTTAATTTCATCATATTGAATTTTTTTCTTTCACTTTCCTTAGACAATGTATAAATAAATAAAAGATTTTAAAGCAAGAAAATTTCTATGAAAATATTCATATTCAAATTTGATTATTAGAAGTGAACTCCAATCTAATATTTATACATTTGGCTTTTCAAATGGACGTGGAAGATTAGTCTTAATGGTGTTTTAATAAGCTTTTAGAAACTATTTTGAAAATGCTATTAAAGCTTTTCGGCTCATACATAGAATTTTTTTAAAATTTCTTTCAACTTTTATATTTGTGTAAACCTTGCATCCACAAACTTTTATATTTATATATTCTAAACCTTTTTAACATTCTTTATGTTGCATTTATAGTGCTTTTAATAACCTCTATTTTGTCGTAGGCCCTTTAAAACGGTCAGTTGAAAGTTGTTCGTATGGATATTCCTTTTGATTTTTTCTAGAAAGAGGAAAAAAAGAATAAATATCCTATCAGTTCAAGATGTTTAAAATTCAAATATATTGAAAAAACAGGTAGTAATGTAAAAGAGGGAGATGACATTCATGTTCAATTGACTTGGGCGTAAAATTAATTATTCAAGATAATAAGATCAATTTTTATGAGAAATTCGATATGTATATTTTATCTTTTATTACACTTGCTTTTTTTAGAAAAATTACATTGATATTTGGCATGATTTCTATATATAAAAAAAAAAGATAATATTGTCAAGGATTATAATACATAAAAAAAAAAGTTCTCCAATTTTGTCCCACAAATCAACATAATAATAATGATGTGAAAAGTATTAGTCTAACTTTAAATTATTTTAAAATTTAAATCATAGAATTAGTTTGAAAAAATCCACCATATCTTTTGTATATCTAAGTAATATTCTCATGTAGAAAATTATGAATAGTTTTTAATAAAATTTTGTTTAACGTATTATATATATATATATATTATTTCAACTTATGCTCAACCAACCTTATTTTGAATTGAATTCGAGTATGACAATAATTCTTTAATAGAACAATAATCATACAAAGTTAACTACGTACATCATACCTTGATAAAAGTTTTAGTAAGATATACAAATTCATTTTTTGCCAAATTGCTTGTTCAGAACATTTGGAATATTACGTAAAAGGATATGTCTTTATATAGAGTTTGAACTTTTGAGTATTTACATTCTTCTCGACCTCATCTTTATTTTCAACATTATATATAACATAAGTAGTTTGTATATAAAAAATTTAAATGAATTATTAAATTATATATTAATAATTTATCATGGGAATAGCATCTAAGTTATTAATTTAGTATGAAATTATATGAATATAATTATTGTTATACTCATTAAATTATACATTGCATAATCCTTATTATCTTTTGTAGTGCCTTTTCAATTACATTATTTTTATTTAAAACTATTAGATCATTCCATTTAATTATCAACTTATTTATTTCGCTGAAAAATTATTAAAAATTAGAGAAATAGAATAATTATTAATCCTACGTGAACTCAATTGCACACTTTTTAGGCTTTGTTGTTTTTATATGTTTTATTTTTTTTATTACACGTTAAATAGAATTTGCGCAAAATAAGATTTTTGATACTATACCGATTTAATATTTAATGACTTCTTGTATACAAATATTTTTGTCTTTGAGAAAAAAAAAGTTAAGGACTATAAATATGTGACACTCAAACTCTTACAATAGTGTATATAGATGTACTTATATATAAAAGTAGACAATATAAATAAAATATTTAGATTTAAATTAGATATAACCATGAGATGTACTTAGAAAATATTTACATGAATTTAGTAATTTTAGAATTGAATTTGAACTTTTTTAATAACTTTGATACAAGATTGTCTAAGCTCAATGTTCTCAATTAGTATATTTATTAATTCAAGATATTATCAAAATTAAGTTAGATAATGATAATATTAATTTACATAAATGTTCACTACAATTAACATAATTATAGATAGTAACTGTAAATGATACTTAATAAATTTGTGAGTTCATAAATAAAGGGGGAACTGAAGGAGTTTTATGATCTCCAACAAAAACTATCAGCCATTCAAGAACTTAACTGCATAACTTCATTTAATGTTTACATTTACTGTTACAATTAGTTTGATGTCTTAATTCACATCTATTTGGAAGAAAGAATCTTCACAGGCTCCAAATGTATAAATATCAGACATTCTAAACTACTTGTGATCAATCAGGACATGTAAGAACAAGCAACATCATATGCTAAGAGAAATGAAACCTCTTCTCTGTTTCCTTCTTCTTGTCCTCTGTGTCTGCCTCAACCTCAACTCATCAAATGCAACAGGGAAAAGAACAGAGAAGAGGAAGTATGTTTCGATTAGCAACAAGGCAGAAAACGAAGCGCTCGTTGACTGCAGGGCTGGGAACGGAATTTTCAAGAAATCGTTGAAGCCTGGTGACAAAATTCGCTGGCGCTTGCCCAATGGAACTGGAGAGAAGGGCGCGAGCATGATTTGCCACGTCGATATTCAGAACGAGGATCATGTTCGTGGATACTTCTCTGCTTTTCTGCACAAGAGATGCAAAAATAAGTGTAGGTGGAGGATTTTGGATGATGGGAGAGTGCAGCTGAAACTGAGTCATGGAAAGTGGAAGACTTTTAAGCTGGAGGTAAGCAGGGAAGATGCCAGGATTGCTGGTGATCAGTATTGTGGAGTAACTAGTCCTGATTCTGCTAGAAAGGGGAAAGATGAATCTGAAAAATGTGGTGGTGATTCTTGTGATGATGACAGTCCAGTTTCATCGTCTTCTGGAAAAGGCGAATCTTCACCGGTGCCGCCTAAGAAAGGAGAGCAACATGAATCCAGGGAGGGAGAAAAGTGTCTGGGCAATTCTTGTCTGAAAGAGGGTAGAGGTTCACCACCTGAGCAGTCTGCAGAAGGAAAACCAAAGCCCAAAGAGCAGCAGAAATGTGGTGGCGCTAACTGTAAGAACAGTTCTCAGCTTTCACCACCTCCTACAAAGCCAAAACAGAACGGTAGTATTGGCGAAATTGCACCGGCTCCGACAAAGCAAAAGCAACAGCCGGAACCACCAAAGAAATGTGATGGCAAGTCTTGTGGGAAGGACACTAAGGTTCTGCCACCTGCAAAACAGACACCGGTGTCCAAAGAAGTGAAGAAATGTGATGATGTTAAAGTTGCACCACCTCCTTCGAACCAAAAATCTAAAGGGCCTGATGCAAAACTTGCACCACCTCCTACTTTCCAAAAACCCGAAAGGCCGAATCCAAAACATGCACAACCTCCTATAAACCAAAAATCGAAAGGGCCTCATGCAAACCTTGCGTCACCTCCCACAAATCAAAAATCTAAAGGGCATGATACAAAGCTTGCACCACCGCCAACAAACCAAAAGTCCAAAGTACCTAATGCAAAACTTGCATCCCCTCCTACAAACCAAAAATCTAAAGGGTTTGATGCAAAACTTGCACTACCTCCTACAAGCCAACAATCCAAAGGGCCAAAGGAAAAACTTGCACCACCTCCTACAAGCCAACAACCCAAAAGGCCAAAGGAAAAACTTGCACCACCCCCCTCAAACCAAAAGTCCAAAGGATCTAACGCAAATCTTGCACCACCTCCCACAAACCAAAAGTCCAAAGGATCTAACGCAAATCTTGCACCACCTCGTACAAGCCAACAACCTAAAGGGCCAAAGGTAAAACTTGCACCACCTCCCACACACCAAAAATCCAAAGGGTCTAACGCAAAATTTGCACCACCTCCTACAAGCCAACACTCCAAAGGGCTAAAGGAAAAACTTGCACCACCTCCCACAAACCAAAAATCCAAAGGGTCTAACGCAAAACTTACACCACCTCCCACAAACCAACAACCCAAAGGGCCAAAGGAAAAACTTGCACCACCTCCCGCAAACCAAAAGTCCAAGGGGTCTAATGCAAAACTTGCACCACCTCCTACAAGCCAACAATCCAAAGGGCCAAAGGAAAAGCTTACACCACCTCCCGCAAACCAAAAGTCCAAGGGGTCTAATGCAAAACTTGCACCACCTCCTACAAGCCAACAATCCAAAGGGCCAAAAGAAAAACTTGCACCACCTCCTACAAGCCAACAATCCAAAGGGCCAAAAGAAAAACTTGCACCACCTCCCACAAACCAAAGATCCAAAGGGCCTAAAACAAAACTTGCACCACCTCCTACAAACCAAAAATCCAAAGGGCCTAATTCAAAACTTGCATCACCACCTACAAACCAAAATTTCAAGAATGCTAAGGAGTCACCTTCTACCAAGGGGAAACCAATACTCGACAGACCAAATCCTAAACTTGCACCATCTCCTAAGGCAAAACTTGCACCACCTCCAACAAATCAAAATTCCAAAGGGCCTAACGCAAAACTCGCACCACCTCCTACAAACAAAAAATCTAAAGGGCCTAAGGCAAAACTTGCACCACCTCCTACAAACCAAAACTCCAAAAGGCTTGATTCAAAACTAGCACCTCCCACAAACCAAAATTCCAAAAGCACTCACTCAAAACTTGCACCACCACCTCTTACAAACCAAAACGCTAAAGGGCCTCATTCAAAACTCGCACCACCTCCCACAAACCAAAAATTCAAAGGGCCTGATGCAAAACACGCACCACCTCCTACAAACCAAAAATTCAAAGGGCCTAATTCAAAACTTGCACCACCTCCTACAAACCAAAAATCCAAAGGGCCTAATGCAAAACTCGCACCACCTCCTACAAACCAAAAATCCAAAGGGCCTAATGCAAAACTCGCACCACCACCTACAAACCAAAAACCCAAAGGGTCTAGTTCAAAACTCGCATCATCACCTACAAACCAAAATTCTAAACAACCTCATGCAAAACTTGCACCATCTCCTACAAACCAAAAATCAAAAGGGCCTAGTTCAAAATTTGCACCACCACCTACAAACCAAAATTTCAAGAATGCTAAGGAGTCACCTCCTACCAAGGGCAAACCAATACTCAAAGGACCAAATCCTAAGCTTGCGCCATCTCCTACAAAACAAAAATCCAAGGAACATTTTGCACCACCTCCTACAAAGCAAAAGTCCCAGCAACCCACGAAATGTCCACCGTCGGCCAAGGGGAAACAAAAAGGTAGAGGAGTTGAAGAAAAACTTACACCACCGCCTACTAACGGGAAACAAAAAGCCAGAGGAGTTGGTGAAAAATTTGCACCACCTCCTACAACTCAACCACCATCCACCAAGGGGAAGCAAAAACCCAAAGGATCTGAGGCAAAACTTGCGCCACCTCCTGCAAAGCAAAAATCCCAACAACCCAAAAAATGTGATGGCGCTGCTTGCGAGAAGAATGGTAAAAGACCGCAGCCTACCAAAGGGATAGTGAAACCCAAACCAGCTTCTAAACTTGCACCACCTCCTCTTACTAAACTTTCACCACCTCCGGTGAAGCAAAAACATGATTCCCCACCGCCCAAGAAATGCACGAGTGCCCCATGTAGACCGGAAACAGAAGGGCCACGCAAAGCCACAAAGTGCAACGGCGGTCCTTGCGGTGTCGACGCTAGACCTCCACGACGTCATAAAGCCATTTACTCATGCATTAGAGATGATTCAAAGTAGCATGTCCGAAAGTGGATTCTTTTGAATAAACAAGTGGCAGAACAGCTGCCTTGCAAAAGTGCTTCACGGGACGTATACTTGTTGCTTCTTTGTTCTATTCATTTCTTGATTTCTCTGTGATCAGATTATCTTTTATTTGTTCACAAATATAATGGGCTTTAATCATATTAATGAATAATCTGAACACTTTTGTCATATTTTCTTGTGTTCACGTACATATCCGAATGATCGATCACATTAGTCTATATATATGGC
The DNA here is from genome assembly GCA_034509735.1 of Sesamum alatum. Lineage (NCBI taxonomy): Eukaryota > Viridiplantae > Streptophyta > Magnoliopsida > Lamiales > Pedaliaceae > Sesamum > Sesamum alatum. The sequence continues at coordinate 35,534,511 of JACGWO010000007.1, read as the reverse complement.
CAAGATCATAACATGTGTATGATGCAAATGAAATGTCGGCGGCCCCTCAGTAGTTGGGAAGCAAAGTATCTTTACATGTTTACAAAGTATTTTTAAGACTCATTGTTTTTTTATGTAAATGGAGCATATAATATTAAAATCAACACCATATAATAATCACAATCAAATTTCAAACTTTACCTATATATTATGTAATAAGAACAAATAACAATTTGTGCAGTATCAAATTAATGAAGAAATATTTTGACATATTATACAAATATACATCCAAGACATTTTTCAGTATTTTTTCTCAGTAATTAATTCCATCAGGAAACATTAAACTAAAACTTTCCGTATATGTTCACCCCGCAAACATAAAAAATTGAAAGAAGAAACAAACTCAATGTCTGAAAAAAATTAATGTACAATATTCTAATTTGGAAACAGCCACTCTTTCTCAGTACGGATGCACATTTTTGGTTAGTCCGCCGGTGACGTTAGTGAAAAAGCCCATTAACTCCGGCCGGTACGGCAGGTACGACCGCCGCCGTTCCTCCTCTTTTGCCTTACTCCTCAAGTATACCTCATGAGCCGACAAGGATGCGGTTTTACTCTTGCCACTCTTCTTCTTCTTCACCTTCCGGACGATTTTCACCGTTGGATCGTCCTTCTTCCCACTCTTCTCCTCCGTTGTCCCGGACGCCGGCGGCGGCGGCGCCGGGCCATTGTTCAAGAAAACAAAAGCGTCCCTTCCATCACTGTTACATCTCCCCACGAAATCTTTTTTGAACCGCCAAATCTTGGAAAATCCGGTTGAGTTGCTCTTCTTGTGAGATCCAGGCGACGCCTCCACCGCCTTCTTGCACCTCCACTCACAGTACGGCCCCATGATTCCGTCGTCTTCCGCCGTGGACGGCGTCACCTTACTATCATCTTCATTAATTTCCACGAATACCTTCTTCACCGGAGGCGTCATAGGCAAGTTTTCATGCAAAGAATCCGAATCATTGCCTGAAACTAGCAGATCCCGGTTGAACAACGGGAAAACAGGCTTGATCTGACCGTTGACGAATGCATCCTCCGCCGCTATCGACGACATGGATTCTCCCACAAACATAAAGGAAAATTCTTCCCCATCCTCCTCCTCCTCCTCCTCTTCTTCCTCCTCCTCCTCCTCCCCATCATCATCATCATCATCGTCACCGTGATGATCCATAGCTTCATATTCTTCAACTTTCACATCCCCGTCTTCCAAATCTCCGGCGAGCTTCATTTTGCTAAAATCTTGGCTTATTTTAGCCTCTGAACCCAAATCACAATCCGGGCTGTGGTTTTCTTCAAGATTAGTCTCCATATCTAAAAACTTTTCACTTTTCCACCTTTTTTTCGGGATTTTTCGTTGATCGTAAAGATTTGCTTTCTACGGTATGAACTTAGAGAGAGAGAGAGAGAAATTTGAAGAGAGAGAGAGAGAGATTGGGATTGAATGAATGAAGGTGATGGATGAATAAATGTTTAATATATATAGGTAGTTGGTCGGAGGTGAGAAATTGAATTGGATATATGTTTTTTTACTTGTCTAATAATGATAATGCTGTTCAAGTTTGAACACACAAATCGTATAATGTGAAAAAGATAACTTGTCTTTGTCTGCATGTCATAAAAACCTTTGTTAATTAGAGGAAGATGGGAACGAAAATTCAATTGCGCGTTCACGTTGTTGTTCTTATTAATTAATTCTATTATTTTATTTTGGCAAACTACTTCTAAGAAGCTTTGGACCTTTGTGTTGGTCTTGACGGCTGACTCTTCAACAGCATTTGCAAAGTCCATGGAAATTGTTTGTGTTATTGCACACGTGTAATTAATGGATGTTCTTAAGCATGTTTGATTTAAATTATTCTTTTTTTTTTATCATAATTTAAAAATAATAGTTGAATTTTTGTATTTGCTATACAAGTTTACAATTTAAGTTAAGAAAGACAGCAAACTTGAATAGGAACCTCACCAAGATTTTCAATTACTAAAGTTCTTTCGCATAAAAGGGGGAATTTTAACCAAACTGGATTTGGTTGGATCTGAACAAATTATATGACAAGTGCAATATACTTGTTGTGTGATTGGTATACAGTTCAACAAAAGAGAAAAATAACATGACATGTGTATCACACTTGCTCGGTGATTGATTTGGTTCGAGTAAGAATTTTTTGACATAAACATCAAATTTTGACAAACATGCCTGAATTATAGGAGATAGCAAATAAATTTACTAGTTAAATATGTATATATATGTGTGATGCATGTCACTGTAAGAAAATAACTTGATAGCTACGAAAAAATTGATGCTAAAATCAACGTTGAGCTAATTAGCAAGTAAAATTTTTATCGTTAATCTATACTATTTAATATATGTACTAAACAATTCCTTAGAAAGTAAATTTTTGTTGCTAAATATATTAGCAAGTAAATTTTTTATATTAAATAATATAAATCAGCAATGAAAATTTCACTTGCTAATTAGCTCGACGTTATGTTTTTTCATTGTTATTGAACAATTTTTTATTATTATTATTTTTTTTTTGTAGTGTGTAAATTGAGAAAGTTGGTTGAGGTTAGATTCAGAATAGGAAAAATTTGAATATGCTTAGATAAACTTGAAATGGTAAGATCCGGAATTGGAAAAATTGAAATATGCTTAGATAAACCTGAAATATTCAAGACGTGATCTGCAAAGCAAGAAATAATATCCGGAATAGGAAAATTGCACTTTTTGTCTTGTTGTCTATGGGCTCAGCACTTTTCGTCTTTGGAGGGAATTGGATCAAATTTTTCGGTCATTTTGTAGTGAATTTCTTATAGGGATTATTATTGTACTCATTTTGTTAGTTATATGTATTTTAATAGCTTGATTTAGCTAAATTTATTTAATTTCTAATATGCAATTATATAATGATATAATTAGAATAAAATATTATATTTTGTGATTGTAAAATTAAAATAAAATCATCACAATTAAAAGCAAAAACGACTGACTGCATTGAAAGAAAAATATCCACTGTTGCCAATATACAATTTAGTGATATTTTTTCCCCTGCCAACTATTCACATATATGCAATTTACATCAAAAAAAATTGCCAATGTTTGCGGAAAAAAAAAAAATACAGATTTGCCCAAAAATTGATTACATAAAAAAGGTGGCAGTAATCATTTTGGGTTCTGTAATTAGTTTTGCAAACTGCCACTTTTATTTTACTTCTGCAGTCACAAAATATAATATTTCATTCTAATTATATCATTACAAAATTACAGATTATAAATTACATAAACTTAGCTAATCAAACTATTAAAATACCTACAACCAACAAAGTGAGTTCAATAATAATCCCTTTTAAGAAATTCCCTCCAAAATAGCTGAAAATTTTGATCCAATTCCCTCCAAAGAAGAATAGTGGCTTCAAGCCATAAAAACTACCATTGAATGGTCAAATGTGGTTTTTCATCCATCATTTAACACCTTTAACGGACACGGGACCAAAAGTACAACACTTTGATTCCAATGGGACCAAAAGCGCTGAGTCTGTAAATAATTAGACCAAAAATGCAACAACCCATGTCCTATGGGACCAAAAATGCAATTTTCCCTTAAAAAAGCACATTACTAAAACTGATTAAATAAATCAATAATTTGTCACCACGATCAAATAAACTTTAAATAAAAATGATAAACTACAGAAGTGAAATATACTCTAGTCTATATATAATCTGACTTATATTAAAAACTAACGCCAGATACTAAAATAAAAATTGAAAAAACATGCATAGTCGTGTTAATCAAACTCCGATTATTAGTACCATGGGGGTGTATTATGATACTATTACACTAAATGCACTTCGTCGCTTTCTTATTCACCAGAATTATTACTTCAACCGAAAAATCAAAACCATTCTCAACTAATAAAAACAGTCGTACTGTTAAGAAAGCACATATACTAAAATTGATTAAATATATCAATAATTTTTCACCACGACCAAATAAACTTTAAATAAAACTGATAAACTACAGAAGTGAAATATACTCGAGTCTATATATAATCTGACTTATATATCACTCCATGATCTTCATTATTTAACATTTTAGTCGTTTTCTCATTGAAATAAATACATAAAAGTCACACTAGAAAAAAATTAATATTAGCTATATTTTTAATGATCATGGCTAAACACTACAAAAAAAATAGAAGATTAGCGACAAAAAAATCAAGTGACAATTTTAATATTATCACTAATTATATATTCAGTGACAAAATTTTTTATTTTGTCACAATAATGAATTTTATGATTTTAATAATTATTATTATTTTATAAAAATTGTTATTAATGACAAAAAGAAGTGTACAAAGTTGCCACTAAATACAATTAGTGACTCATGTATAGTGACAACCTAGTGACAATAAATAATTATTGTCAATATATTATTTTGTCACTAAGTTGTCACTATAGATGAGTCACTAATTGTATTTAGTGGCAACTTTGTACACTTCTTTTTGTCATTAATAATTATATAGTAACAAGATAAAAAATATTATCACTTAATATATATTTTTAGTGACAACTTTAAAATTGTCATTTGATATTTTGTCACTAATATCATATTTTCTTGTAGTGAAAAATCGTGGTAAATAACAATTATTAACTACGGTTACATAAAAACCGATGCAAAAAACTAGCTTTTCCACCATGAAAAACTTATTTGCCACGGCTTTTAAAAACCATGGCAAATGTTTTCGCCACTCTCGCAAAAACCACGGCCGACAACCGTTGCGTGATCGTGGTCAATAACTATTTGCTACGATTATTTAGTATTAATCATGGCAATTAATCATAATTAAGTATCATATTTTTTATAGTGTCATTATCATAGCATTATAAAACCTAAATCCAAAACAAAACAAAAAAACAAAAAAAACTAACAGAGAAATTAATGAAATAACCCTGAAATGCTTGCACAACAGGTACGTAGCGAATATTAACAGAATCTTAAATAAATAGATAAGATCCAGTATGGGATAGGGAAACTCTCATGTAGTCGTTTATCCAGGGGTCAAGGCTGAGGTCTCATGAACTAATTCGATGTCATGAGTTCGAATATCATCGAATGTGTGAGTGTTTGTCTCACTTTATCTAGATTTATTATAATTTATTATTTTATAATTTTTAATTATATTGATGTATTAATACAATTAATGTATTGCTCAATTGCATCTTGTTTATTAAAATATTAATATAATCATATAAATATTTTTTTTTTTATCTGAAAAAGAGATAGAATCATACTACATAAGGACGTTGAATTTCGACAGTTGGCGTCTCACCTCTGCAATAAATTTGCATAAAATACTTTAGTATATATATCCGTTGCATAATCAATGACGTTCCTCCTAGAGTTTTGATTAATTACTAATTGATTTAGTTAATTAAAACTTAGGTGGCGATTTATAATTACTATCATAAGAATTTCTTCAGTATCGTCTTACATTAAAATAATGCAAGTCCTTTTCTAGATTTGAAGTTCTTATCCCAAAGTTTTTTTTATAGTAAAATTCTACTAGCATAGTATACGAAGGGGTGTTTTTAAGGGCTAAAATAAACGTTTATCAGTTTATTATTGAAAATAAAATAAATTTATTTTATAACTTCTTCTCCGAACTACTAAAATTAAGTCAATATAAACCAAAAGCTATAATCATTTTCTGTACCAACTCATGCGGTTCATTGGTAAAATTAAATATTATTTATTTGTTTTTCCAACACGCCAAATTCAATATTTTTTCATTTTTAACTTTTGTTTTCAAAATACTCCTAAATTTTACTAATATTTAATTTTTCACTTTTTTTATAATTTATTCTATTATAAAAATAAAAATTATTGCAAATACTTCTGAAATGATTTTCACGCGGTGCAAAGTTGGTTGAGACTTAAGTGAAGCCAAGCAACAAGTTGACTTTTAGGGTTTTTAATTTAACCTATTTCGTCATTTTTCCTAGTTTGCGTTAATATTATCATATTTATACATATATGTTTTAAATAATTTTCATATATTTGACAATTTGTGAAATCAATAAAAGTTTCCTATAATACTGTAAATTGTTCTACATTAAATCATAGTTTTGATGAGTTCAAAGATCTCTAGTGTCAACATTGAATTTCGATCTTTAGCAATAAGTGTGAAATAAAAGAGGATCTTCCAGTAAAGTCAAAGAGTGGACGTGGTCTCTTTACGTGCGATTCAATTAATGTATAGGATAATTATATTTAGGACAAATTACAGCCACCTCTTCTGAGATTTGACATAATTATAAATATCCTGTCGTTATTTAAAAAATTATAAAATTTCTCCCTAAGGTTTGTAGTTTTTAACCAAAGGTTTGAATTGACCATTTTTCCCTTGAATTTTTATTAAAATTGTAGAAAAATCAGTCGAAGTAAATTGCATAATTGCTCATCTGTGTAAAAAACTTCAAAAACCTCTCCCTGTGCATTTTAGTCCAAAAAAATTTTAAGAATTAAATAAAAAATAATTCGTGCATTAGGACATTTTGGTTAGTTCACCCATAAAAATGAATCAAAACGGGTTATTTGTTAGACGGTTACAAACTTCAGGAGGGTATTCGTAATTTTTCAAACAACGAGGGGTATTTGTAATTATGCCAAACCTTAGGAGAGATTGCTGTAATATACTCTTATATTTATATTCCTAATCTATGATTCATTTATACAAATAATTCCTACTTTCACTAATTATAAAAATTACCTTGAGAGCCAAAAATATAGTATTTTGTGTAATGATATTGACGTCTTTTAGGGTATATGTATAATTTTTTTTTAAAAATATGGATAATTTATGTAAGATAATTTGATATTTCTGACGCATGTACGTATAATTGTCTAAAAACAAAATTAATTTATAGAGTATAAACTAAGGGCATAAATATAATTATCCCTCAATGTATTTATGTTTAAGATATTCGAAAAATCCAATATAGTTGTGGAATTTTTTTTGAGTTGAAAATAATAAATTTTATTAATTCGAAAAATTCAATATAGTTGTGGGGTTGAGCAGTCACTGATTTCTTAGTATGGATGGCAAATTAAATCCCAATAAATAAATAATTTTCATCGACTGGACCTTAGAGATACCACCAGATGGTATACCGATTACAAAATTATAGTCTAAATTTGTCAAGTCAACAAATAAAACGATATCATATATACGGGCAAATAATATTTTTGGTCCCACAAGTTAGGCTCGTTTCACTTTTGGTACTATTTATTATGGGATTAGTATTTTTGGTTCCGTAATTTACAAAAATTTACACTTTTAATCCTCATCCACTTTTTTATTCATTTCTTAACGGCGTCGGCCATTTTCCCAATACGTGGCCGTTAAGTATTTTTTGTTGGAGGGAAAATTGACGCGTTTTTCAATTTGACAACACTTTGGTGGGGATAAGGATATAACTATTTTGAGGGAAAAAATAAATTTTGAAGGAAATTAGAGCAAGGAAAGAAGATTTCTCTTTTCTCTAAAAAAAAAGGAATTTTCTCTCAAATAAAAAATACTTAAAAGATAAATGAAAAAGTGAATGAGGACCAAAACTGCAAATTTTTATAAATTACGGGACCAAAAGTGCCAATCCCGTAATGCATAGGACTAAAAGTGAAAAATACCTAACTTATAGGACCAAAAATATTATTTCCCCTCATATATACACGTTACTTTAATTGGTAAGAATATACTCTTTTTAATTATAGAAAATAAAAACCTGATCGACTCGTTTTGTGATCAGTGACGCCAGCCTATAGGATAATTAATGTTGAACATTAGAATAAGGATGATTAAATATTGTATTAATTATATAGTTAATGTGTTTCCATGATTTGTGATCACAAATCTCCTCTTGCTTAGCAAGATATATATCTACCACGTACCATAATTACTTGACCTAGTCTGGTCACTATTCCACTAATTAGCCACTGTCACTTCTTGATAATGAAACAAAATTGACATCTAATATTACTTAATAAGTTATTAAATTAATTGTGTGGTTTATTTATCTCTTTTTTTTTCTATAAGTGGAGGAAATGTAGCCAACATAATATGTTTTTGTCAACTTTGGCTTAAAGGCGAGAATTAAGCTATAGTATATATTAATTAAATACTTATTGTTGTCTTTATCATGTGTGTAGGTAAATCGTGTGAAGAAGCCACGTTAACGCATCATTTCACGCTTTAGTTTTTTTTTTTTTTTTTTAAACTAGAAGTAATGAATTTTATTAATCGAAGTAAAATAATTATATTCAGTCCTCTCAACTATCAATATCGAACATAATTAATTACAAACAATCAAATCAATAATATCACATAAACTAATACCTAACTATTGCAGCAACAGATCATATCTACTATACAGTATAAATAACATTAACAATCCATGCGAATTGGCCCGACGACTCAGGCTACATAGCAAGACACTTCATTTGGACTGATGAAGATTAATTATACAAACATGATTTTAAATATTTTTTATAAGGTACGTGACTTTGTTAAGCTACAATTTTGTACGATGATTGAAAGTGGTATTACAAGAAAAATACATTAAAATTAAATAAGATTAGGTGTTTAGCTTATACGAATTTGAACACAAAACATTAACAAAGGATTAGTCATTCTTTCATTTCCATCCCATTCAATCCAATCATGTTTAAATCATCATTCTCATCAAACGTGCATGGCTTGTATATATTAAATAGAGTATAAAACGAAATATGATTTGTAATAGAAAATTCGATCCATTAATAAATATACCTTAATATAACTCGTTTTATATCAAACCAACATAAAATTTTAACATTTAATGTCCTTAATTTGCAAATTAGCCGCAGCTAACCATGCTATATATGTAAAAAAACATCAACTATATATAAGTATATGTATTTATACCCTTGAGGGAGATCCTCTTTTCATGCATGCATCTTCATTAATATGATCACTAGAGCTAGACATTCTCTGCGAATCTAACTTCCGGCTCCTGTCCGGCGCCGTTATGCTGAGGTGGCAGACCCATTCCTCCTCCTCCTTCTCCATGGCTGACCTGCTTATTATCGGCCTGCTTGGGGTGGTTGCGCCGCCGGGTACACAGCCGTCCCAGCAGGCAGGCCGCTACGGATACCACGAGGATGGCGGCGAAGACTATGAAAACAGGGACGAATGAGCCGTTGGAGTTGGAAGAAGGAGGTTGTGACATTTTGGCTCTTCGGCTTTGTTTCGGGAATTATGAGAAAATTGGGTAGAAAAAGAATTATATATATAAACAAAGATAGCTAGGGTTAGGATTTAGGAATGGAAACAAAAATAGGTTGCCATGTTGCGGTGGGTTTATGCCTAACGATGGTCTAATTAATTAGGAAACATTCTTACACGAATCAGGTTTAGTCGAACCTGAATCAATTACAGAGCATGATTTAAAAATTTCATACGTTTTCGTTGAAATTATGGAAACGTTTCCATTTTCGATGTTATGGAAACAAAAATACATGGTAGTTTTGAAATTATCTAGTTTCCTTCAAAACACTTACTTTTTCTTAATTTTCCTAAAAAAAAATTATTTTTCCTATTTTTGGCTGCATATATATATATATATGCATGTATCTTTGGCTGCTTTGCTTTATGTAATTCTCTAGAGAAACTTTAACTTTAATTAGATTTGGTTAAATCGATATTAATTATATAATAAATATATTACAATCTACAGAGTGACTAATTAGATATTAAGTATAATAATATTTATAATATGATCAATTTAATATAACCAAATTTAATTTGAATAGAAAATTTTCCATTTCCACTGTGTGTTGGATTTTGGGCTTGATGAGTAACATTAATTAACAATATTCCATGCGAATGGGCCTAACTACGCAGGCTAAATGGCAACACCCACTTTCATTTGGGCCGATAAAATTTAAGCCTACCAATGGATCTTGGGCCCAAAAAGCTGCTTGCAGGCCGGCCTGGCCCTATCCAGTATTCTGGGCCTTGAGGCTTTGAATGGTTTGGTCTCTAACATGCACAAAGTGATAATGGTATTTCTAATAATATTTTCGTGTGGGCCCATAAATTTTACATAAGAAGGCAAATTGCATTAATGTTTTTTTGACTACTCTTTTCTTCTTTTGATTTTTAAATAATTATACAAGGCATGATTTTAATTTTTTTTATAAGGTATATGAACTTGTTAACCTATATCTTTACACGATAACTGAAAGTGGCATTAAATGGAAAATACATTAAAATTAAATAAGATTAGGTGTTTTGCTTATATGAATTTGGGGGGAAAAAAAGATTATTACAAGTTATGCCGATGATTTTGTACATATTGACGCCCCCTTAAATAGTTATAGCCGATCCAAAGCATAGTTACCAACTCAGCTGGTGACAGCCTGGTTGACCCAGCCGTAGCAAAGCTCATCAAGGCATTCTATGCATTCACTAAAATTAGCAGGCGCAATGAACCAGTCCAGTCCAATCGGACAAGTCATTATACAACTAGGTGGACACGTTACAGAGCTGGCCAACAACTAAGCCATGTCACCCTAAAATATCTTCAGTTGGCTCCAAGTAGATTGTTGACAATCTAAATGATAATCTAAAAATACTAGATTTTCAAATTTTTAGGCAGACCTGACAAGACTTGGTCAACCAGGCATATCTCGATCAAAATCAAATCCAACTCACACACAAATTTTTTGGTTAGTTAGTTCATTTAAAAGGCTTTTAAATAACATAGGACTCTTTACGACAAACTCCCGTGTTCTACTCTGCAAAAGCTTATCAAGTAGAGGTTTTATGCGGTCATTCAATATCATCTCTCCCTCTTATCACTTGCACAACTCTCACTCACTCTCGGTTCTAAAGCTATTCTACGCCCATCTTTTATATTTTACACGACTTATCATATCACACATTCATATTCACAATTATTCTCACTCGTTAACCCCTCTTTGCAGGTTAGTCCCCCTCAATTTTATGATTTTCTTGAAAATTCGTCGATCCTAATAAATACCTTTAGACTTAGGTATGCATCACATATTATCATGTTTTATAATCTATTCAAATAAACACAAAACTGAACTCTTCCGTTTCCTATCACATCCAATCAAATATTCATGCTTAAGTCCATCATTCTAACCAAACATGCTCTACTAGTATATAGAATATTTGGCTTCGTTTACTGCTTATAATCATATAATTTTTGCAGTTAATTGCAGAATAAAAGTGCATTAATCTACATGTTGATCCCAATTTGCAGCTTATTAATAAGTAGCATTGTGGACCCCTTTTTGGTAGATACGCAATACCACTAGAAAATATATGCTCTATGGTGGTTCTAGTTTCGTGGTAAAGTTAGAACCTTCAAGATTTTGAGATTCTCATCATGTTTTATTAATTTCCCAAATTGATCTATTTTTATAGTAATCTTTATCAATAGCTTATGCTTATAAATCCTTTTTACTCAATAATCTCATCATTGATTGATTAATGTATGATATACCAACGTATTCAATTACCTCAATTGAAAAAAAAAAAAAAAACTTAAATGCATTTTTCGTCCTGTCTCTTTTATGTATTGACATTTTAGTTGTTTATCTTTTAAGTATAGTAAATATTCCTATAACTTATAAATTTTTCGTGGTTTTAATCGATTAAACTAATAACCAAAGCCCCAAATCAAAAAAGCAAGTGCGAGGCACATGGTTTTTTTCCGACAATATTTGCAAATTTCGACAACTGATCAATAACCAAAATTGTGAAAATTTAAAAATTACAGGACTTATTTGTATTTAATTGAAAGAAAAAAAGCCTAAAACCTGAAATAAGTGCCATAGAAGAAAAAAAAAATACACAGTAAATACCTTAGTATAACACCTTTTATATCAAACCAGCACCAAATTTAACATTTAATCACTATCTTTAATTTGCAAATTAGCCACAACTAATAAACCATGCTATATATGTAAAGAAACATCAACTATACTATATGTATTTATAGCCTTGAGGGAGATCCTCTTTTCATGCATGCATCTTCATTAATATGATCCCTAGCTAGACATTTTCTGCAAATCTAACTTCCGGCCTGTGTCCGGCGCCGCCGTTATGATGAGGTGGCTTACCCATTCCTCCTCCTCCATTGCCGGCCATTTTAGCCGAAGGCATTCTCTTGAGGTCGAACCCGAACTCTATGTCCCCATCTCTCATGTTGAAGCTTGGCTTTTGTCTCGACTCCCACTCTTTAGGCCCTAGCCCGTCGCTTACCTGCTTATTATTGGCCTTCTTGGAGTGGTGGTGCACCTCCTTGGCGCGGTGGTGGTGCCGGCGGCTGCACAGCCGTCCCAGCACGCAGGCCACCGCGGATACCACGACGATGACGGCCAAGACTATGAAAACAGGGCCGAATGAGCCGTTGGAGTTGGAAGAAGTAGGCTGTGATCTCATTACAGGATTAGGGTATGCTTCAAGGGGTTGTGACATTTTGGCTCTGAATTAGGGTTTGTTTGGGGAATTACAGGAAGAATTGGGTAGAAAAAGAATATTATGTTCTTTGAGTGAAGACAAAGATAGCTAGGCTTAGGATTTTAAGAATGGAAACAAGAATAGGTTGCCCTGTTGGGGTGGTTTTATGCCTAACGATGGTCTAATTAATTAGGATTTCTTTTTTACTGAAATCAGGTTTGGTCGAACATGAATCAATCACATGACAAGTGAGATATACGTGTCGTGTGTTTGTTCACGTTTCTTGAATTGTATATCAATCAAATAACAAATATTTTGCATTTATTGTATGATTTATTCAGATTCGACCAATTTTGATTTGAAAAATAGAATTTTTCATTAATTAGAGGGGTTTTTTTAATTGGAAAAGGAAGAGGTTTTCTTTAATAAAGAGACAACTAAAGATATTCTTTGCGTCCTTTATTGCTGCAGGAAAGAAAAGATTTTTTGAACATCACATTGATCTGTGTCTAATTATGCTTTTGCTTTATTCTTGGGTTTAACAATTGTACCAACATTGTACCCTCCAATAATTGATTTGTGGATTAAAGTCTTGATGTAGAATAATTAAAAGATGCATTTTGGGAGCGTTTGTTTTAAAGAATAAATTCGCAAAAGCTATATAAATATATATGTGTATGATTAATTTGTTGTCAAACTTAAATAATTATATTCAGCGATCGAGATTAAACCCGTCTTCATAGACCAAAGCCTTGAATGTTCTTTTATTGAGTGAATTACAATCGCCTCCATGAAGTTTACTATAATTATGGATATCTTTCGTTGTTTTAAAAATTATAAATATTTTCCTGAAGTTTGTAATCATCTAATAAGTAATTTATTTTCATCTATTTCTATGAGTGAACTGACTAAAATGACATTATATAAATTGAATTATGATAATACAGAGAGGTTTCTTATATTTTTAGGGATAATTACATAAAACCCCCTGTGTTTTCATCTATCTGCAAAAAATCTCCTTGTGTTTTAAAAATATGCAAAAGACCCCCTCGTGTTTTGTAAAACACTATGCAAAATCCTTTTTTCGTTAGTTTTGAACGGAAATTGGGTTACACGCGCGATTTGTGCGAAAATTCATCTTTTTTCTCATATTTTGACTTAAAATGACCTAAATACCCTTCTTTTGTCTTTATTCGAATCATTGTTTTTTAAACTTATTTTTTACTTTTATTTTAAGCCTTTAATTGTATTTAGATTAGACTAATTGTATTTTAATAAATTATTATATATTATTAAATATTAAAATACTTAATAATTTTATATTTTTAATAAGTTAAAACAAATTATTAATATTTAATAATTTTATATTTTTAAAAATTAATATATAATAAAAAAAATTCATTTCGCCGGGCCACCATCACCACCGACGGCGACTGCCCAGAGAAGTGGCGACCGCCGTCGTGCTGTGATCTGAAGGGGTGAGGGCGTCTCACCGTCGCCCCTTCAGATCTGCCGTCACCCACGTCTGAAGGGGGCGACGCTCACAGTCGCCCCTTCAGATGTTCTCCGAAGGGGGCCGTCGCCCCGTCTGAAGGGGCAACGGCGCGAAGCTATGGGCGACCGCCGTCGCCTACGTCTGATGGGGGCGATCGCATCAGACTCTCTTACGGCGACGTCGCCCACTTCTGGGCGACATCGCCGTCGCCGAGAGCCTGGGCGGCGCGCCGTCGTCGCCCGTAGAGGCGGCGGCGGCCGCCCCTATTTTTATAATATATATTATATTTATATATAATTTAATATTACATATACATATATATGATTGAATATATACAACTAAAAATATATTTTAAAATGTTGAAATCTTGACCGTTCATTTTCTATCTATTGAAAATCAATGATTGTTGTAACAAGGGCATAACGGGCAATTTAAAAAAAACTTTAACACCGTTAACTATAAGTGACGAAAGGGAAAAATTTGCAGTATTTTACAAAATACGAGGGAGTCTTTTGTATATTTTAAAAATACAAGACAGTTTTCCACAAATAAATGAAAACACAGGTGGATTTTATATAATTATCCCTATTTTTTATATAGAGTGAAGTGGAGCGGAGTGTGAAACATGATAGTTGTATATTCGAATGATATGACATAAAGTTGGCAAAGAAGTAAGTGATGGGGTAATATAATTGATGACATTCTTTGCCCGATTTCCAGCTTTATTCGTTGTTTTTAGAAAAAGCTGAAGCGTGTTGGTCTTGTGTGGGTTCCACGTCGCGTAAATGATTGCACTATGAATATTATTGCATAATTATATAATTAAGTATATTATAAGTGTGTTATAGCCTTGCTACATGCCAAAGAAACCTGAATACATCTCCCAAAGAGTCTTTAATCTTGATTATGATACAAGTTTATTCCTTCCACACCATTGATTTTTATTGTTTCATTTTAATTGATTGATATAAAGTTTGTATAAAAATTAGGGTAAATTACCACGAGCTCATCTAAGATTTTACATAATTATAAACTAGTCGTAGTTGCACGTGGTCCTCATGGGCATGTAAAAAAAATTGTGGTGTGAAATGAAAAGAAAAAAAGATTATGAAAAAATGAGAAAAAAAATTAGTAAGAAGAAAAACACATGGAGTGAGATAAGCGAAATGTGGAATAGTGGGTTGAGAGTAAAAAACAATAAAATTACTTTTGTGACCAATAATTTTTTTAAAGAAAGAAATGAATTGAAGGGTAAATTTGAGCATTCAAAAGTTGGTAGCCCTAAAGATTTTCTTTTATAATAGTATAGATATCCATTGATATTTTGATAAAATTAAGTCAATCCAAGGTTTATTTATATATTATTGTTTGCGCTCTATCGTATGAGTCTTGTTGGAGCCCAACTGTAGACTTATGGGCTTCAAATAGCCCGAAAAAAAACTTGGCTATGAGAAAAGCGTATATATTTCAAGAAAAGCTTCAGAACAAGATTGTTCAATGGGCTTATTTTAGGCCCAATTCTGTAGGGGAATCCCATTGAGGCCCGAGGTGTAAATGACTCCAACAAGTCTTGTATATAATCCTTCACTTGCAATATAGTACAACAATTGATACCCCTCAATCATTTTTTTTCAAGCTAAAAGCTTAGAAATTGGGCCCCCATCGATCAACTTAGTAGGTTGACTCTATTGATCCATGAGAAAGGTATCAGACCCATAGTCTATCTATTTTATACTAGGCTGACAGACTCTAAAACAAGCACAATCCAACAGGATGACTTAGCTGATATCATGGATGACACATCATAAAAACGTATTTATGGCACTTTGAGATATATCATATTAAAAAAATCTCTAATATACTTCAAGATTGAGGACTGCTGACCTGGCAGCAGCAAGTAAAGAGGAATTCGTAGAACTTGGTTTGATTAGCATAACTCATTCAAACAGTCATGTCTCTTTCTAAATAACTCCAAACCGCAATACTTTGTTTTTTGGTTACTTAATTATTTAACTCATTCAACTTTCCAATGGTGTATCACACGCTGCAACAACTTTCGAATTTTGCTCCCAATTGGTCCATAAATAAAAGTCATTGTGCAACCATAATGGTAACAAGCATGATTCACTCTTACTTTTCTCTCAATTTTCAGCAAGTTTCTCACATATTTCATCACTCAAATTCGATTACTACACCATTATTATTACGTTACTACTAGTTTCTCAATTATTTTATTAGCTAAATCATTATTTTATTGACTTTATATGGGGGATCCCACTTATAAAAAGACTGATATTGGGTGAGGTAGTAAAAAAAAGTGGGATGTTATATTTCCAAGATTGGATTTCATATTCAAATAAACCTCGTAATCGCAAGAAAGTGGATCTTCGACCCAAGCCCCTTTTTGATCAAGACCCTTTTCTTTAGAGTTACTCGGTTTAACTCTTATTTAGCAAATTAATCCTCCTTTAATCTGCGATTTTATTGAAGATCCTTCAACTATTATAGTGCTACTGGACCCAATGTTTTAAAAATCGGACCGGACATTGAACCAATCAAGATACTGGGTCACTAGGTCACTGGTCCGATCGGTCGGACCGGATTCAAAAAACCGATTGACTCGGATTACATACACATACACATATATACATATATATATATATATATATGTATCAATTATATATATATATATAAATTGACTAAATTAATTAAAGATATAACAACATAAATACCAATTTTAAATATGATTAGTATTTCACTTCATAAAGTAGATAAAATTTAATCATTTTTATGTATTCGACTAACTAATTTCCTATTTATTTTTTCAATCTAATTTGTTGTACTCAAATTTTAATTATTAAATCATCTTGTAAAATATAACTTGAAAGAAATTCAAATTCTCTAAAAAAATAACAATGTTCACATTTTGAATACATTGAATTTTAAAAACACATTAAATTACATTAAATTAATACCTATTCCTTTTCTCTCTCTCCAATCACCACCCATCTGTCTTCTCTGTCTCCCCCCCCCCCACAAAGTCTTTCCTCTTTTCTCAACACACTCTTCGTCTTCTCTCTCTCCCCCACAAATCTCTCCTCTCTTTTCTCACACATACTCTCTGCACACACACAATGTTCATTGTTCAGAGAATGAAAAATAAAAAAAGCTTCAAAAACCTCCTAGATCTATGCATTTGGTGGTTGGGTCCACCTCTACACAAGCTCTGGCCGCCATGCCCATGGCTGTCACGGGTGGACTCTTTTGTCGCAGCGAAATATCTTTTTTTCGCCCGTGATACCTCTCAGGTTGCTCACAACCTTCGACCGGCCTTCTTCCATTCGAGTCCTCTCGGTCTCCCAACCATGTGTCTTCGATACTCGCAGCTTACTAGCGCGACATTCGAACGCATCCCTGTGCGGCGCCTTGCGCCCAAGCACTCACCTATCCAGAATGCCCATGTTCGCAGAGGGTCGCGGCTCTCGCGCCTTGCGCGCCTTCATGTCCGGCCCCAACTAGCTAGCTTGCCATCCTCTATCTCGCCCACATTCTCGGGCCTTGCCGATACTTCCCGCAATGGCTCGGAGCATCCTCGCCCCGTCTCGGCACTATGGGCCAACTTACGCCCACAACGCCCGTCGCACGTACAACAATCACTCGGTGCATTACCGGCGCATGTCTTCGCCATGCCCGTCTTGCATGCCTCACCCGAATAGGGCAGCATCATCCGTCCGTGGCCCAACTCTTATGCCAACATCTCGCATCAGTCCCGCACGGCATGCCCAACATGCCTCCTTGCCTTTCGGTGTGGCCTCATAATTTGCCCACAGCGCGGCGTCGCCCCGCGACCACGTATCTTAGCCAACGGACCGTCGTGCATGGCCAGAACCCAATAGCTCATGACACGAGTAGCTCACGAGGTCTTTCAATGCTTCGCCTCGATCGCCCATTCCGCCCGAGAGGTATTGCCTATGCCTTCCCGCAGCCCGCGGGGCATCCTCGCAATCACACGGAGCCTCTCGGCGCGTTGCTTGCCCAACGTGTGCCATCCTGGCCCCACGCCGCCCGTTCGGTTCCCATACCGACCGGGGACTTTAGCCCTCCCTTCGAGGTGCCTAAAGCATGCCCTTGAGGCCCCCATCATGCCCCAAGGGAATCGCTCATTTAGTGCCTCACTGCACGGGGGGACTAGCTGGAGCTTACCACTGCTGTCCCCCTTATAATAGGCTTAAAAATAATTTCCCTTATTCTAGCAGTAGATATTCAAAATCCTTGAAATGGTCGAGGAGCGCACCTTTTTTCACAACTCCCTCGTCCGACGTCCGAATCGCGTACCGCTTGAACCATTGCGCTCATACGTGCCGGGCCACGTCCCCTTATTGCCCGCACGTCCTCCGCAAGTCACAGCCGACACTCCTGGTTAAAGGATGGCTTGTGACACCATGGCTGTTCCAAGCTTCCAACAGCTGCTAAAATGGTGAATGTTTTATTATTATTATTTTTCAGTTTTGGTAAGAACCGGGTCATTCCAAATGACCGGTTCATCGGGTTTTTCCGGTTTTCTCTGGTTCACACAGGGTTTTTGGTATCCGGTTTTTATGAATGAAATCGGACCAGACTCATAGCCGATTCTGGTTAAACCGGTCGAACTAACCAATTCGGTCCGATCCGATTTTAAAAACCTTGACTGGACCCTAATACGCATCAATCATATTTTCAATAACCATCTTAGTTTTTGCTCTGATTTGATGTTTAACAAACGAAACTACTAAGATGCCAACGTTTGAAAAAATTGACAAAGTTATCTTAATCTCTTAGATTAGATTAAAAATTATTCTTAGTTTATTTAAGATATATTATTCTATATACTTTGTAGCTCACGTTATTATTATTATTTTTCTTTCTATTTATTTATTCGGAGAATATGTTCTCAAACGAAGCATAACATATGACAAAAAAAAAAAAAAAGTGAAAACTTTATTTCCTCATTTTCTACCTAATCTATCTATATATATAGCAAAAGGATGGTTGACCGCAATTGTGCTAATTTTGACCAAATACTAATTTCTGGTGATTTTGAATTTTTTAATTGTTAAGAAAAAATCTCATTGGTTAGAAATCTCATATAATTTAAATTAAAAATTAAATTTACCTTTATCTAAAAAATCATATCTTCAAAATTAGTGTTTATCTATACTAGATTCTACCTGTAAATTAGGATACTAATTCAATTTATATTTATTTTAAACAAATTCAAATTTTAGAATTATTTTTTATTATAAAAAATATATATCTTATCACTAATAATTTATTTTCGTTTTAACCATATATTTTTTAATTGCTAAACTTATACCAATCTCTTAGTATATCTCATTGAATAAATTCTTAATTTAATTAATCAGGTAACTTAATAATTTTTACAATTTATATCTTTCATTGACATATTTCTTTAATAACTTTTTATTGGTTCATTACTATTGATAAAGTAAGTTATTAATTTCATGGATTAAAGTTTCGTTTCCAACAAACGTTTCGAGTTTATAAATATTAGAAATTTTTCGGAAACGCTCTGGAAAAATCATAAAATTAAAGAAACATACATAATACTCATAGAAAAAAATTTAAATATTACCTTTCTTTTTTTAATCAAATATATGTAGTTTAATTTTGTATCATTTAGCCAATTTACATTATTTTTATGTAGTATAATTATGTATTTGGAGTTATTAATTGATGTAGTTGCTATTGAAACTAAATAATAATATAATATTTATGTTTAACTATGTGTTATAAAATATCTATATTACATTGATACTTATATATATAACATTACTAATTTAGCTTAATATTAAATTTGTTATCATTAAATGAAATACTTATGTATAACACAAGAATTTATATATTTGTAGCTAAAAGTATGAAATAAATGTTTCGCTGAAAAATTAGGAAAAATAAAAAGTTTATTAGGAAACTCAAAGATTTCGAAGGAAAAATAAGAAAAATGAAGTGTTTCGAAGGAAACTAGATAATTTCTAAACAACCATGTATTTTTGTTTCCATAACATCGAAAAGTGAAACGTTTCCATAGTTTCGATGGAAACGCATGGAAATTTTAAACCATGATTAATTTTATTCAAATTAATGTTTTTTCCTTTTTCTTAATTTTTTTCTGATTAGATTTGATTTTTAGTATTTAATTGTTATTCATATTTAAAAAACCATAAGCCACTGCACAATTTAAGAACTTATGTTATAAAATACATTTTGCCATCTTCTCCCATATGCACATTTAATTTCTCAATGAAATAATTTTGTGAATGTTGTTGAATCAAAATTTTAACATTAAATATATTGCAAGTTTCATATGTTTGAATTTATTGCAATACAAAAGGGCGATCATACTTGATAAAATATATGAATTTTTTAATTTTAAATTTTGTTTAGAATTATTTTTAGAAAATAAAAAGGCTTCTCAATTTCTAACATGATTGTATATTTTTCATTAATTTAAAGGGAAACCTGATACAACAACTAGCTTCTTTCCCTGATGCATTACCATTTTTTTTCTTTTGTTTTTTTGATGTTCAATGTCACATCGCTTATGTATTTTTCTTTTTGTGTTTTAGTTTATCTTCTTTTCTTCATCTCTTAAATATGTATTCTTATATTTACTTCTTATAAGTTTTGTAATTTTATAATTTATTTACTTGCTCTTATATATTAACGACTTTGCTATTAAATATTTATCTTTAGCTATAATAATGCGGTCATATAATTTTATTTCTAATTTCGTAATTTGTCTCAATGAAAAATTATGATTTCTCTACTTGATCACTAAATAAATATATAGGTTTATCTAATAATAGTTCATCAACATCTTTCTATTTCAATTTCAATTAGAATAAGTAAATCAAAAAGTTTGCATTTATTGCCCTCTTTATTTAGGTGTGGAGG
This sequence comes from Sesamum alatum, assembly GCA_034509735.1. Classification (NCBI taxonomy): domain Eukaryota; kingdom Viridiplantae; phylum Streptophyta; class Magnoliopsida; order Lamiales; family Pedaliaceae; genus Sesamum; species Sesamum alatum. The sequence continues at coordinate 35,513,510 of JACGWO010000007.1, read as the reverse complement.
TATAGTCATGAATATTTTGCTTAAATTAGTTTATATATTTTTAGTTGTATTAAAGTTCTCCAATTTTTCAAATCATGTTCATTAAATTTGATGTTTATTTATTTAAAACTCTTATTGAATGATATGTATAGACTATATTTTTTTTATTTATTTTTTTGTGATATCCTCCACCAAATTTCTTCATCCGTTTTTTTGTATTCAATGATGTTTTTGTATAGTTTCATATTAATTTCTCATTCATAATTAGGTATCAATCATCTTCTTTTCATAAAGTACGCATATATACATTTATATTGTCACTGTCAACTTATTTTCTAATTTAGAAGTTCATGGTAAGAAATTCTACCTAACACACGAGTTATTCATTAAAAAATAATTCAGTCATTTTATAACATCTACTAAAATTTCTTTATTAGGTACATATTTTAAACTTCTTATTGTATATATGTCTTCTTAGCATAAAATTTAGACATATAAATATCTTTACTTTTTATTAGTTTTAAATGCGGGATAAATGTAATTTTGGTCCCTAAACAGTGCCACTAAAGCAGTTTTGGTCCTCAAACTTTTTGAGGTTGCACTATTAGTTCTCAAACAATTATTTTTTAAGTATTTTTTAGTCCTTCCGTTATGTTTGCCGTTGGAAACTTGCCGTTGAGACACTTCATTCAGATGTTGCTGATGCTATCGATGAACATGGCATAAAGGCCTATCCTTTCACGCCCGAGAAATTTGCAGAGCTTGAAGAGTTGGAAAAGGCAAAGCGGGAAGCACAAACACTAGAATCCATTTTGGTATCAAAAGATTGTGATTTTGTAATTGGAAAAGATGGAATCAAGGTAAGCTTGTTTCAACGATGACATTAACTCCATTTATTCGTATTTTATGTTTTTATGGCCTCTCCTTCACTGAAAATCAAGGTATATTTCACTGGTATTCAACGCATCCTGCTCGTAAATTCTTTTGGCTGACTACGTTTTAAGTTTCTGCGAGTTCAAAACAATGTTCTTGCTAACAGAAAGATATTCTCATTTCAGATTCCTGTTTCTGATCTTGTTGAAAAAAACATACTGCTCTACTTTTCTGCCCATTGGTGTCCCCCTTGCCGTGCTTTCCTGCCTGTGCTCACAGAAGCATATCATGAGATCAAAAAAAACGGCAACGTGCTAGAAGTTGTATTCATATCGAGCGACAGTGATCAAGCATCCTTTGATGAATTTTTCTCAACGATGCCCTGGCTTGCACTTCCATTCGGCGACAAAAGGAAAGAATCTTTAAAGCGCTTATTCAAGGTCCGTGGCATCCCAATGGTCATTGCAATCGGGCCAAACGGCAGGACGGTCTCAACTGAAGCTCGGAAACTGATCATGTCCCACGGTGCAGAAGCTTTTCCTTTCACTGCAGAACGACTCAAGGAAATTGAAGCAGCGCCAGAAAAGATGGCAGAGGGGTGGCCTAAGAACTCAAAGTCAGAGGAAAAGAATCAGTAGATGCAGCAGCAGAAGGGTGGATCTGTGATGGAGACAAGTGTTATAGAGAATGAATTACAAAGGTTTGCTACAATAGTGAAAGAGAAAGTGTTGAATAATAGTGTGGATTTATGTTTTTTATGCTAATTGGGTGTGCATATGAACTTATTACAGTGTGGATTTATGTTTTATGTGGTCATAATAGAACATATACAAACCTTTTACTTGGTGCATTTTAAGATAGTAAGCGTTAAGACTATTTGCTATCATGCAACAAGAAATTGAAAAATACATATTTTTCATTGAAAATGAAATACAAACAAACGGGCCCAACTTTTCATTACAGACCTAATTGATTATGATGGGATTTATAAATTTATAAATTTTATAATCTTTTAATAAATTTGAAATATCTACATAATGATATGTCATATTTTAACGACCATTTTACTATATACAATAGTGCAAATTTATTTATACAAAACTTAATATTTAATTCTTTACTAAGTTTATCCACACACAACAATAGTACATGAACATGTTTTCATACATTGAGAAATTAAAATTATTTTATAAGTACTAAATACTATATATATTTTCTTATTCAGTTAATAAAGCACATTATATAAAAGATATATATTATCTTATTACCCTATGATATAAATTCTCATAAAAAAACGTGATTCGTATTAAATGATCCCATTTTAATAAAGTTTATGAAACTAAGAACAAATAAAGCATATGCTAACAATAAAAATATACAATAAGAGATTAGAAACATGTAGGGACATAACATAATAAAAAAAATTTAGTAGTTGGATTCATGTCGAGTAATCATCATATATACTATAAGATCATCGAGTTGCCTTTTAATGAATAATTTCTTTTATCATGTTGAATTTTCAACCTGAAGTCATTATTTTTCACTTGATATTGAACTTATTAATTTCATACAATTTTATTTATCCTTTTGTAAATTTCATTTGCTTTTGTCAATTTTAATCTCCGTACACACTCTCACAAATCCTGACTATTGTCACGCCGTCAAACATAATAAATGTGAATACATTATATAAAAGATACTATCATATGCCCTATAATATAAACGGACTTCTCTTAGAAAAAAAATCGTAATAAATTGTCCTTTTTGCAATCAAGTTTTTGAAAAGAAAAAAATATAGTATCACTTTTGATTTTCTTCATAAACATAAATTGAACAACATTTATAATTAATAAATAATAGAGATATTTATATTTCTAAATTATATGCTAAGAAAACATATGGAATGCTACAAATGTAAAATGTAAGAGCAATATCCACATAATAAAATATTCTAATAGTTTAGGTTATGCCCAAATATTATTATAAAAACTTGTAAAGTAATCAAATTACTTTTTAGTGAATAATTCATCTATCAAGTTGAAATTTTTACCATGAACTTCTAAATTAAGAAATAAGTAGATAGTAACAATTATAAAATGAAAATAACAGATACCTGAAAATGGAAAATTAATATGAAACTACATGTAAACATCACTAAATACTAAAATGGACGAAAAAAATTTTGTGGAGAAAATATCACAAATACTTTTAGGCTATACATATCATTAAATAAGAGTTTTAAATAAATAAACATGAAATTTAATGAACAAAACTTGAAAACTTGAAGAACTTTAATACAAATAAAAGTATACAAACTGTATCTCTATATCTAGAAAAGAGGGCAAGAAATGAAATTTTAGTTAAACTTTTTTAATTGAAATTGAAAAAGAAAGATGTTGATGAAATATTATGCGATAAAAATATATGTTCATTTAGTGTTCAAGTAGAAAAATCACGACCAATTGTTGAAAAGAATTATGAAATTAAAAAAAAATGAACGGATTATTGTACCTAAATATAAATATTTAAATAGAAAAATCATTAATCAATGGAACAAACTAAGAATGAAATGGAACATGATTAAAAAAGATAATTCAAAATAAATTTAAGTAAATACTAAAAAATTAATAATAAGAGCAAATAAATAAATTATAAAACTTTTAGGAAGTAAGTATCAAGAATACTTCATGGAAGGTTCTCTACTAAAAGAAGTAAGAATATATTTAAAAGATTAAAAAGAAGAAGATTAACTAAGAGTATGTTTGGTTGGAGGAAAAATTGGAAGTATAGGAGAAGTGGAAGTAAAAGGAGATGTATAAGAAAAAGTTTAGTGTTTGGTTTGGGGGTATAGATGGAGGGGAAGTAAAACTGACTGTATATGAAACTCCTCCGGGGTCCAATTTCGTTTCCGTCCGAAATTGGGCGGAAAAGTGGAAGTATAAGGCAAAAAAGACCAAAAAAAAAAAAAATACATATTTTATTTTTATATACTATATTGCCCATATATATATATTTCCCTCCAATTCTTTTCTCCTTCCCGCTAATAACATCGTACATAATCGCAAGACAAAATATAACCAAATCGTTGGAAAAACTACTACGTTGAAGTCAACAATCCGATAAACATACTTTGTGCAATTTTTCAAAATTTTTTATTGCTAATGATGAGGAGAAAAATACTATTCACAAAAGGCCCTCCAACTTGTGGTAAATTACGCAAATACCCCAAAGGGAGGTTAAAGGAGGAGTTGAGGGGAGTTAAGAGATGGAAGTTAAGAAGGGAGTGGGCACGCAAAATGACCGTCATACCCTCTGCAGATCAATTCTAGGCCGTAAGATCAAAGGGAAAAATTGTAACTTCACCCCCAAAAAATTACTATAAATAAGGGGTGAATTCATTTGTAAAGGGGGCTTTTTTTACATATATGGAATTTACACTTTACACATTTCTTTACTTTTTCTAGCTTCTTGTGTTGGTTTGTTACAAACATGCGTAGGCTACGACTTTCCAAATTTTACACCATCAGCTTAGCGCCGTCTGTGGGAACCAGTCTAGGCATCGAAGATGAACACCAGATCAAGGGCAAAGAAGCGTGAATGGGAGGCAGGAAGAGGGCTTGAGGCTCACGCCTTCGAAGAGTCCTCCCAGCGCGCGAGCCAGGAGGATAGAGTAGGAAGGAAGAGGCCGAGGCCCACGCCTCGAAGAATCCTTCCAACGCGGAGCCAGGAGGAGAGAGGAAGAAGAGGCCGAAGGGCCCACGCCTGGAAGAATCCTTCCAGCGCGGAAGCCAGGAGGAGAGAGGAAGGAAGAGGCCGAGGCCCACGCCTCGAAGAGTCCTCCAGTGCGGAGCCAGGAGGAAGAGAGGAAAGAAGAGGCCGAGGCCCACGCCTCGAAGAATCCTCCAGCGCGGAGCCAAGAGGGAGAGAGGAAGGAAGAGGCCGAGGCCCACGCCTCGAAGAGTCCACCGGCGCACCGCCAGGAGGAAGGGAGGAAGGAAGAAGTCAAGGTTCCTCCCCAGCAGGAGAGGAAGGCAGAAGCAAGGCTCCTCCCCAGCAGGAGGCAGGAAGAAGTCAAGGTTCCTCCCCAGCAGAGGAGGCATGAAGAAGTCAAGGTTCCTCCCCAGCAGAGGAGGCAGGAAGAAGTTAAGGTTCCTCCCCAGCAGGAGGCAGGAAGAAGTCAAGGTTCCTTCCCAGCAGGAGAGGCAGGAAGAAGTCAAGGCTCCTCCCCAACAGGAGGCAAGAGTGAGGTCGAGGCTCCTCCCCAGCAGGAGCAACGCAAGGCCGCGCCCCCAGCGCGCACCAAGGAGGAAGGGAGAGGCAGGAAGAAGTCAAGGCTCCTCTCCCAACAGGAGGCAGGAAGAGTCGAGGCTGCGCCTCCACCCCAGTTGTTCAGGTAACTCCCGAGACCCTTCGCCAGTCGGTGAAGGCATACGCCAAGCCGGCCGAAGCTACAGAGGAAGAGAAAGGTCCCCGTAGGGCAGAAGGAAAGTAGGCCGGTGAACGTAGGGCCTGTTGCCCCCGGAGAATTTAGCTCAAGCGCTCGATGCAGCCAAGCTACAAGGATTGGATCGAGACCATAGCACGGAGAAAAAACGCACTACAGTTTGAGAAGGAGGTCGAGGAGCGTGATCCGAAGAAGATGACTTACAAGAATCATGGCGACAAGGGAAACAAAAAGCTCCAGGAAACCGCTTCTGGAGACAGGCACGTGTATTAGGAGCGAAGCAGGAAGCAGAATTGAGCCTAGCAGGGACAACCTCTTCAACTACTTGAGTTATAGGGTTACCTCGGGGAGGCCCCAATAAGAAGAGATGCGAGCAAGAGTTCGCTCAGAAGAGAGAGGCAAGATGAAGGGGTGGCAGGAGTGACAAAGCCAAAGTCGTCTCAGAGAGCAAGGCAAGTTGAAGGAGTTGCAGATAAGAGCAACTTTAGGACGTCTACCATTGATGCCCAAACCATACCCATCTTTTGGCGAGAAGGCAGCCAGCGTCGCCAGCGGAATCCAAAAACAAAGTGTGGTCGCTCCCTTAGTGCGATGCACTGAGCAAGGGGAGAGAAAAGCTACTGAACAGCTCATGAAAGCCACGTGTGCAGGGGGAGAAAGCAGGAGTGGCTTATGGAGGCGGATTAAGCCCGACGTCCAACCTGTGGTCCAGCAGGTAAGAGGAAGGCTGCAAAAGCTAGGGGAGCCAGTCTATGACCAAGTTACTCACCAAACATCCAAGGAGTTTTAAGAAAGAAGCCCGTCATCCCCCAATGTGGAGATTGGAAGGAAGAGGACACTTACCGAGTGAAGTGCTATGAGCATGGGCGGCTAGCAACAAAGTGAAAGGAGAGTCGACCTGAAATCTTCTGGAGGAACTAAGGAAGCAATGCAAATATCAGAACTGAAGCATACAGAACGTTGATGGCAAGATCCTACACATGAGAGAGTTAGACACCGAGGCTTCCAAATGGGCGACCACGCAGTTGAGGTATGGCTGATGCCACAGATAACCATTGGAAAAGCTTGTGACGCCAAATGGTTAGGCCATTTCAAGTGATTGAGATTGTAGGGAAATGAACGCTACACATGCAAAAAATTGGATGGAAAGGAAGTACTGCGTACATGGAACATGGTCAATCTGAAAAGGTATATTGTATAAAATTATTTCTCGGTGTAAATTATATGAAGTTTTATAATACTTTCTTTGCTACCTCAAATGGTGGTAATGAAAATTTTCTTTTTGACAAATTCCTATCGTCTATATGTTTTAAAATTTGTTGCAAAAAAAAAAAGAAGAGAGGGACTGCCTCTCACCGGGGGACTGCCCCGAGACAATAAAGAGAGGGACTGCCTCTCACCGGGGGACTGCCCCGAGATAATAAAGAGAGGGACTGCCTCTCATAGGGGGACTGCCCCTAATACTTAAGCATAATTCAAAAAGAGGGGGGATTTGCCCCTCGCAGTATTTAGTTTAAATATTTTTGCTTGTAAGAGGGTGATGATCCCTTACATTTGTATTTTACCTGAAAGAGGGGATGACCCCTCAACCTTAGCATCTTGTTTAAAAGAGGGAGATTGTCCCTCACAGTATTTTAGTTTAATATTTTTGCTTGTAAAAGGGGGATGGACCCCTTACATTTGTATTTACCTTGAAAGAGGGGATGACCCCTCACCTTAATGTTTTTTGTTTTGAAAGAGGGGATTGCCCCTTTACAGTATTGAGGTTAATATTTTTTGCTTGTAAGAAGGGGATTGCCCCTTTCATTTGAATGTTTAATTCGAGAAAAAACAAACTTAACATAATAAGCAATAGAGAAATAAAATTTGATAACATAGTAAAAAAGAACCTTTGCGAAATTCCAAACGTATTTTGATAAAAAGAACTCTTAAGAAGTTCCTCAAATGACAAAGAACTCCCACAGAGTTACAAAGTTCCCAACCAAGGGAACTCCTACAGAGCTCTCGAAGAGATCAATATGATGCGCCGCGACGCAAAGTGATCTAAATGCAATGCAACGCCACACAATACAACAACCATTAAAGGGGCAAGGCCCCCTCCACCACGGCGGCATACGAGATTACGAAAGATGAGGGAGCGAGCAACAACATCTCTCTTCCATGACGAAAAGCAAAGCACACCAAACCTCTTACGAAAAAACGTGTTACAACTGTGGAGAGGAAGGGATAGAGAACGAGTCCTTAACAACTCTCCCAAGGATGAACCAGATATCGAAAAGCCGCAAGAGAGGAGGTGGCGCGAGATCCTGCAAACACCGAAGGAAACTCTTCGAAGTACGCAAAAGAATTAGGAGAGAAGTGGCTGACGCGCGACCTCGAGGTTTGAAGCGGGGGGCTTGCGCTATTCAAATGAAATCGAGGAAGTTTCCAATTCCGGGAAAATTCTAGCAAGTCAAATGAATGTTCCTAGTGCCACAAACCGAAATCAACCTCATAGATCAAAATCAAAACACTTTAGCAAGCGAGAGAAGAGGAAGGAGGGGCAACAAGACACCTTCAACTGAAATCCGACCGAGGCGGGGTGCCTCGGCCACCATCCAGGCCGAGGTGCATGCCTCGGCCACCTCCAGGGCCGGGGCTTGTGCCTCGTCAGGCCATTATCTACCATCGACGGATCCGCCATTTGACGACCCTTGACGACGCATCCTTGGACATTTTCTTGAAGTGCATAACATCCTAAAAAAAACTTCGAACTGGCAAATTATTTCTGTTTCTTCCAGATTGACGAACGATGACTTTTGGAAGTCGGACTACAAAAGACTACTGCAAGGAAAGAGATGCAAAGCCATATAATTGAGCCAACTCGCTTCGACGTCTTTTGGAATGTGCTGAGACCAAGTTAGTATCCCACCAAGTGCATATATAGAATATAAGGAATCCCAGCAAGGAAGGAATTGAACCAAAGGTAGAATCGAAAGAGAAAGAGCCAACATGAAGAAGGGTCCCAAGAAGGAAGAAACCCATGGCAGAAGTAGAGAGCCAAGGGAAAAGAGCCCTAGTAGAAGAAGGAGCAAGAGGAAAGAGAGCACTGGTGGAAGGAGGATCCAGAAGAAGAAGACCCTACGTCAAAGGGGAACATTATCAAGAAGAGGAAGACGAATCAAAGTCAGATTATTACTTGAACTTTCAGGTTTTCCAAGGAAATTCCTGAAAGTCGGGGAGCTACTGATGAGGAGAAAAAATACTATTCACAAAAAGGCCCTCCAACTTGTGGTAAATTACGCAAATACCCAAAGAGAGGTTAAAGGAGGAGTCGAGGGGAGTTAAGAGATGGAAGTTAAGAAGGGAGTGGGCACGCAAAATGACCGTCGTACCCTCAGCAGATCAATTCTAGGCCGTAGGATCAAAGGGCAAAATTGTAACTTCACCCCCAAAAAATTACTATAAATAGGGGGTGAATTCATTTGTAAAGGGGGCTTTTTTTACATATATGGAATTTTACACTTTACACATTTCTTTACTTTTTTCTCAGCTTCTTTGTGTTGGTTTGGTACAAACATGCGTAGGCTACGACTTTCCAAATTTTACACATCAGCTAATTGCTATTAATTTCATTGATTATTCTTTTCCCTAATGTGTTTCCTCTTCCTGCCGCCAGCACGAGTAATTTTATTTATTTAAACTGAATAGTTTAGAATAAATGAACAATGTTCGTTCTGATGAATATTTTTATTAATAAAAAAATATTATTGTTCTTGTTTGATATATATTTTTATTACTAAAGTTTTTAGATCTTTAATATTAGTATAATATTAACTTGTTTAATCTACTTTTATTATTTTTAAAAATGATATTTTCCTACAAATACGACATATTTCTACTAACCAAAAAATTATATTCATATGAGAATTACCTTTCAGACAACAGTGACATTTCGATTAAATATATACAGATTACTTTTAAATATATTCAATCCTACATAACAGTATAATAAATAAATAATTAGTTATATATATTTGTTTGTATTATATATAATTCTCTTCCATAAAAGAATTTATATTAAAGTACATAAACATCTCACGAGCAAGGAAATAGTTTTTAACTTTCATCGGGCGCAAAAAAAATTTAAAAAATGAAAGTCTAATGTGCAAATAAAGAATGAATGACAAAAAAAAAAATCAACAATTAAAACAACAAATATTTATCATGCATTTGTCTAATAAAGTACGAATGCATTAATTAAAAAAAAAAAGTGGCAAGAGGAAAGAAAACACATGGAAACAATTATAAATGATGAAAAAGAATAAAATATGCAAAAGATTAAAATACATAATACATTGAAATGTATAAGTAAGTCATAATTTGTGAATATTTTTAATTGGAATAAAAAGCAGGACAACCCCCAACGTATAATATGGGGGTCTTTGCACTTTTGTCCCTATTTTTTTTTTTTTTACACTCCACACCCAAACCTTCATGATTATGTAATATTGATGGTCTTTTTGTGTATTTTTCCACTTTTTAGGCGAATAAAAAATGAAAATTCCATCCGCGTGGATGAACCAACACACTGTAATTGAATTTAGGATGTATAAAGATTGTTAATTAGTTTCCAAAAAAAAAAAAATACAAACAAATAATAATTAAAAAAAAACAGAAAATCAATAAGGGTCTTCTTCTTTCATCGCGCCATTGCGAGTTGAGAAATAAGAATAAGACCCTTCAACAATTTGCTTTCGTTTTTGCAAGAGTTGTTGAAATCCTTGCAAGAGCTTGCTTTTGCTTCTGTTTTTTAACAAAGAATTGAGTATCGATATAATGGGGGGGGGGGAGGTGGTGGGGATAGTGGAGCTGTGGACAGCCGTTAGATTGCTTTCTTTTGCCCTCGCCTTAATCGACCGTACAAATATGAGAGGAGGGAGGGGTGATGTAGGGTTAGTAGTTTTCTAGTATGCAAGATGGAGAAGAATTGTGAGTTGCAACACTTGTGGTTGAGTCTAATTAACGTCTTCAAATGGTGAATGTCTTTCTCTTAGGTCTTCTTGATTTGGGTATTGGGGGGCTTTTGGTCTTCTTCATCCATTGAAATGGTGGTAGATCCGAGTGTTCTTCATCGACTGGCAATGCAGATGAAGAAGAAGACTATTATTGGATCTTGGTGAGCAAAAGGGGTGGACGACGGCGGTCCTGGGCGCGAAGGTGGTGGTGCAACGACTGAAGTGGTTGTTGGTTGGCAATGACGAATGAAGAAAATGACGTTCTTGAATTTTTGATTTATTTATTTATTGTTTTTAGATTGGGGTGTCAAATATAATTTTATCTGGCCTTAAGTTCACCGTAAAGCGCTTGTGTCACCGATCGAAATTATCGCCTTTTTATTCCCTGAAAGTGAAGGAAAAGTCAAAATACTACAAAATGCAAATGTTGAGTATTTGAGTGTAAAAGAAAGAAAGGTTGAGGGGCAAAGTGCAAAGACCCTAAAACGTTGGGGGGTCTACATTTAACCCTATTAATTAAAAAGAAAAAAAATGGACGATATTGATATGCTATAGGCTTATAGCAACTTGCAAATCATATCGCTATCTATTCAATTTTTTTTGAAACTTTTGGGAGCAATATAAAAATTGTAAAGTATAAAATGGGATTATAATATGACTAATATCGACTTTAAAAGATAAAATATGAAACTTTTTTACATGAAAACTCAAGTTAATTAATTTATAACTCATGTTTTGAAGTGAATTAAAAAGTTTAAATGTAATAACTTACTAACATATAGATTCTATTCTTTCTTTCTAAATAGAAAAAGGTGAATCACTAAATAAGGTTTTCTCATTTATCAAAGAAATGAGCTAAATAACCATGATCTTTTTTCATTAACAAATTTAAAAAATAATATTTGTTTTAATATTTCAAAAAATATTGTATTATTAGTGATTATTTCAGTTGTTTCGTAGAATGAACTTAACAGAAAGATTAAATATAAGTTCATAATTTAAGTTTTATAAAATTTTTACTATAGATAAATAAATATAGTTAAAAACTTAAGTTTTGAAATTAAAATTAAGAAATAAAATAAAATGAACTAAAACTAACCAAGGTAGTTGTGTGTGACACCCCCTACGGAACTATACTTTATCACTACTAATCATCATACTCTTCGTAATTATAAGTTATCTTATAAGAATTTTCATTCTAAACTAATAAGATAAATCCTATTTTTCTCGATATAATATAATTCTATAAATATATCTTAAATCACGATAAGTATCATCAAAAGTTTATATTTACTAGGCCACAAATATACTTATGTACAAACTCCAAAAGATGAAAGTTTCAGGCTGTTACAAAATTTAAAAACGCAAACCCGACAAAAAGACTAGATGTTTAATAGTCATATGGCCAAACCCACGGCTTCAGATGTCACGGTTGACCCACCTATTCAGATCCATTTCCCGACTCCCAATTTGACGTAGCTAGTCACCGTGATCTATCTCCTGAAAAATATTGGCAAGGGATGAGCTGCCTACTCAATAAGTATAGCTAACCAGCCTATATACACGTCATGTCACAAACTAACGAATATCAATATAAATATATATGTATGTAATCACAATAAAGCCATAAAGTAATCAATGCCACAATCATGCATTAATACATAATGCAATATCTGAAGTCAAAGTTTTATATTCTTAGGGCCCTGCTTACTCTAATTGGAGTACATCAGTCAATGGTTCTGCCGGCTATCATCATCTCAATCAATGTCATATCGTATACAGCACAGGATACCCGTCGAATGTGATATCCCCACACTATCTGAGTGTGTCGCAATATTAGCACAGAACATCACAATGAACATGGCATCCCCACACCACCCCAGTGTGTAGCTATCAGCACAGGATATCCCCCGCTACCCGGAATACCCCGGTACCCTACGCGCCATGGTACCTAGCTTATTCATTTTTTTCATATCACATCGTCAATCACATCATCATCAACACATCATCACAAACCATTGACTATGTTCCCCAACTAGGTAAGTCATCTCTTTATCCCAATTGAACGATATACTCATAATTGACTTCTTCATTCACTCCTTGCAACAATAAAATATAATATACGACAATCATCTGTCAACATTTATATTACATAAATAACTACAAATAAACACGTAACGACAATTTCACAAAATAACCACGTAATCCAAATAAGCATCTATAAATATCAATCATGTTTACGATAAACAAGTATAATTATATATACTTATATAGATCCAATTAACTATACTTACCTCGATCCCAAAACGATTATGCTAGTAGGAGTTGCTTAGTCTTCTACTTTATCCCCGTGTCCTATAATACGTTATAATATATATAATCAATATAAATATTGAAAATATCGTAAATTACGAATGAAATTACTAAATATATGCGTATATTTTATATCAATCTTTTAATATTTCATTTATATTAAAATTCAAATATGCGTTTCTTTTTCGTCTACATTTTAGACACTATAAACTTCCCCCATATATATCTAATTTATCAATTTAACTCATAAGATCTTATTTCATCAAACCCCTCATAGTTTATAAACACTATCGTTCTCTATAACATCCCTAAACGAAATTATTACAAAAATATCATATTTCTTTTTAATAATTATAATTTTCTCAAATACAATTCCCTAATATTTCTCAAATATAATTCCCTACTATCCCTATTAATTTCTGTCAATTCTTCACTATAATAACAATTATTTAAACACTGGTACATACAATTATGTATTTGATTAATAAACCGATCAATTTGAATAGTCCATTATAACAACTACTAAATCTAGTAGGTTGTATAATTTCTTATCATTAGCTATAATATTCTAGTCCAATTAAATATATACTCGAACACTAATTTATATAAATACTCAAATTCAATAAATTTTCCGGTTAAATAGTAAATCGAATAGTACAAATCATATTTAATAAATGCATTAATTAAATAATATTAATATAATAATTAATTCATAATTTAAATTAAAATTTTGCTAACCTGTTTCTCGTCTGAAAATCGCACCCTCAAGTGTGTGCAATGTGTGTTGTTTGTTTAAAAATGTGTTTTAAATTTGTGAGTATTGATTCCTTAATGGCTTTATTGTGATTACATACATATATATTTATATTGATATTCGTTAGTTTGTGACATGACATGTATATAGGCTGGTTAGCTATACTTATTGAGTAGGCAGCTCATCCCTTGCCAATATTTTTCAGAAGATAGATCACGGTGGCTAGCTACGTCAAATTGGGAGTCGGGAAATGGATCTGAATAGGTGGGTCAGCCGTGACATCTGAAGCCGTGGGTTTGGCCATATGACTATTAAACATCTAGTCTTTTGTCGGGTTTGCGTTTTAAATTTTGTAACAGCCTGAAACTTTCATCTTTTGGAGTTTGTACATAAGTATATTTGTGGCCTAGTAAATATAAGCTTTTGATGATACTTATCGTGATTTAAGATATATTTATAGAATTATATTATATCGAGAAAAATAGGATTTATCTTATTAGTTTAGAATGAAAATTCTTATAAGATAACTTATAATTACGAAGAGTATGATGATTAGTAGTGATAAAGTATAGTTCCGTAGGGGGTGTCACATTGGGTGGTATCAGACACAGAGTCAAAGCAGTATCGGGAGTAGCGCCCGAGGAATTGAGAGGGGCAGAGGCAGAAGTAGGGGCAGAGGTGCTAGTAACAGAGATGGTGGCCACACTGTTGGTGGGAGTACGATGGGGGCCGGAACACAAGTAGCTCAAGGACAGACTCAAGCAAGAATATATAACATGACTAGGGAGGAAGCTCCAGCCTCGAATGATGTGATTTCAGGTACGATCTTATTATTTGATGTTGAGGCTTATATTTTGATTGATCCTGGCTCTACGCATTCATACATATCATCGGAACTTGCATCTAAAATACCTGGTGAGACTAGCCCTTTAGGATATAATTTGATGGTTCAATTGCCTATGGGAGGAGGTGTAATAGTGAATAATGTTAGAAAGGAGAGTTTAGTGAGGATTGGTGACGTAACCTTACCTGTAGATCTGATAGTGATGGATCTAAAGGAGTTTGATGTAATCTTGGGGATGGATTGGTTAGCGCAACATAAGGCTGTGGTTGACTGTTATAGGAAAGAAGTAATGATTGAATCTGCTGGTAAGCCAAAAGTAATATTTGCGGGGGACCGCCAAGTAGTGCCAGTTTGTGTGATATCAGCCATAGAGGCGAGACGATTGATGTTAGAAGGATGTGAGGCCTATCTAGCCCACGTGATAGATATCGAAAAAACTAGTCCCACACTGGAAGAGATCCCTGTAGTGAGAGACTTTCCTGAAGTGTTTCCCGATGACCTACCAGGGTTGCCACCACATAGGGAAGTGGACTTTGCTATAAAAACTCTCCCAGGAGTTGCCCCAAATTCTATTGCACCGTATAGAATGGCGCCGGTGGAATTACAAGAACTTAAAAAGCAAATAGAAGAATTATTGGAGAAAGGATTTATCAGACCAAGTACTTCACCGTGGGGAGCACCAGTGTTATTTGTGAAAAAGAAAGACGGTAGTATGAGGTTGTGCATTGATTATCGGCAATTGAATAGGGTGACCGTGAAGAATAAATATCCGTTACCGAGAATCGATGATCTGCTAGACCAGTTGAAGGGGGGGTGTTATATTGGGTCCCAAATAAGACTATCTAGTAGGGTTTTTTCAAAATGATGGAATGATTTTCTTGAACTTAAAACTATTTTGGTAGTTTGTTTTGGATATAAAAGTTGATTTTTTAGATGTTATAATAATTCTTCCTTAAGATTCACATAAGATATATACTTCTTTTCTTGAAATCTTTATCTCCTCCAACTAATTTCCAACAAATTAAGGGATATATGTGTAAATTATTGCATGAATTGAGGGAGTAAATAAATTATTCTAACATTAAGAAAATCTTAAGTGTAGCCAATAAAAACTTTCATTATAATTAAATAATCAAAATTCTAGAAATTAGTATTTGATCAAAATGAAATAGATTATTGGTTTTCGAATAATCCAATGAGCGGATAAAAGAAGAAAAATTAGTGATGAGAAAACTCAGAATATTAATTATCAAAATGTTATGTTAATTTCGAATGACAAACATATATGTACACACATATTAATTGAACAAAAATGTCTGATTATCATGTCTTCAAACACAAAAAATAAATAAATAAAGGAATACAAAAGCAAAAGAAAGTGTAGTACATCTTTTAAACTTTAGGTGAAACCACAAAATGAAAAATTGAAAATAATACTTAAGATATAAGGAATTGAAGTAACCTCTGTATTCGCATATCTACAAAATTTTCAATTAAATTCAAGTATATAAAAGAGGAAAACAAAATTCAAACAACCATATGTAGATTTTTTTTAGAAAAAAAGAGCTTGAATTACGCACACATGAAAATACATGTTTTTTTCATGTAAATGTAAAGATTTACAATAAATATGATCATAAATTTAATAAAATCATATTAGATAGTTCGAGAAACCAATTACATAATAGTTAAAACCATGTGATACTTTTCATCTTGTAAAACATCATTAGCAGATAAATTAAAAAAACATAAAATCTGAAAAAAAACAACAAAATTTAATGGATGAAATTATAATATATATAAAAAAAAATTGGTGTATAAAAAGACACCAAAGGGTAAATATTAATATAAATAAAACTAAATTCCAGATAAAGTAGAATAATACAAATATATATTAAACAAAATATGTGGCTATTAACAGTAAATAAGTTTGTTCCTTATAGAAAAAAAAACAAAAAATATTTAATAAAACATGAAAAAGAACAACAAAGTAAACTATAAAATAAAAATTCAATGGATGAAACTACAATATATATATATATAAATAAATAAAAGAGCAGGTGTATAAAAAGTTAAAAAGGCTAAATATTTAAACAATAAAAATTAAATGCAAAACAAGTAGAATAATAGAAAAGGAAAAACTAAGAAAGATATCATACAAATCGAAACAATCAAACTATGCAAATAAAAATGCAATGAGTGAACACATCAAATCACAAAATAATTGAAGAAAATAGAAGGTCAAAAAAAGTAATGAAAAATAAAAAAAATTACTCAAAACTAATATATGAAAGTCACATGATAATAAACAATTGAAGTACTAAAAAAATTTTATTTCCAAAAAGAAATTTTGACAAATGAATAATTAGTGTAAGTGTAAACTGTAATGAAATAAACCATCAATCAAAATATAAAATTTATGGGATAAACCATTACATTCAAAGAACATCAAAAGAGAAAAAAATAATATATAAAACTAAAATTTCTAATAATAAAAAGATGCAGCCGAATAATAGAAAAAGTAAAAGACAAAACGTGATGATCATATGCAAAATCAATTTGCTACTATATTGCAAGAAAAATAATATAAATTACGTAGCTGACCAATATGCATCTCGAAAGAAAACCTCCATTCATGCGTTCAAATGCGTAGAGCTTGAGCATAAAAAATAATGATTAGTATTGCATAATGGATTCACATTTTTTATATTCCAAAAATTTAACTGGTATTTGTATTTCTATTCGATATAATTTTTAAGTGTTTGAATTGAATGCAACTCTAAAAGGAAGTACTATTCGGATATCTTCATGAGGATTTTTCTAATTTCATGCAAAAATTTGCGATTTAATTTGTTAAGTGGTCTTTTTTTTTTTAAGGAAAAAAAAGATACTAAAATTAAACCAACCAATTAGATTTTTTCTTAGTAATTAAAAAGTTCAAAATCACTAGAAATTAATATTGAGTCAAAATTAGCTCAATTGCGGTCAAATTTCGTTTTGCTATATATATAAACTAGCGTAGACCCCGTGCTATACACGATTATATATATATATATATATACTAGTGTATAACCCGTGCTATGCACGATTATATGTATATTTATATATTTTTTAAAAAAATAATTTTTTTTTTTTTTATATTGTGCTATAAATGAATCTTTTATGTAAAGTAGAACTTTCATTTGTAGTAGGTAAAACATAACAGTGTTGAATTATTACTCTGTTTTGATTGTTATTGAAAAGAATATTTTCCTACACATGCAACTGTTTCTACTTACCAAAGTTTGTATTTATATGATAATTACTTTAAAATAATTATGACATTCTATTAAATATATAGATTATGTTTTACATATATTCAACCTTATATAAAAATATAAAAAAAATAATAAATTACGAAATGTATTGTTTGTATTATTAAAGTATCTTCCAAACAAAACTATATTAAAGTACATATATCTAAAATGATCTTATTGAATAAAATATAAAGAATGTAACTTGATTTTAATGAGTTAATAGGTATTGGTGATGAGATGAGTCATAATAGAAATTAATCGAACAAAATTGTCTGATTATCATGTCATTTTAATCATAAAAAACAAACAAATCAAGGAATACAAAAGTCAAAAGCAAAAGAAAGAATTAAGCTTTAAGGTAAAACCACAAAATGAAAAATGAAAATAGTGTTTAAAATATAATAGGAATTGAATTAATCTCTGTATTTATTATTAATCTAACACATGCCTACAAAATTTTCAATAAAAGTAAAATATAAATAAGACAAAAATAAAATTCAAAGGATCATTGTGGATTTTTTCTGAAAAAGAGTTCAAATTACACAGACATGAAAATACATCTATTTACATGTAAATGTAAAGATTTACAAAACATATGATCATATATTTAGTAAAATCATATTCAAATTAATTCAAGAAGGTACTAATACACAAAAATTAAAATTTGGTGATTTTTTCCATCTTGTAAAACATCATTAGTAGACAAAAAAAAACTGAAGCCTAAAAAAGAACGACAAATTAAACTATAAAATGAAAATTTAATGATGTAACTATAATATATAAAAAAATTGGTGAATAAAAAGATACAAAAGGGTAGATATTTAAATAGAAATAAAACTAAATGTTAGATTAAGTATAGAATTGCAAAAATAAATGTTAAACAAAATATTTACCTATCAAATAACTTAATCTATTACTTCTTTTGGGAAAACGAAAACCAAAACAAAAATAAAATAAAATCAAAAAGAAAAGAAAAAAACAACAAAATCGAACTATAAATAAATTTTAATAGATGAAAATATAATATATAAACAAATGGTGTATAAAATTATTAAAAGTGGTGAATATTTAAAAAAAATAAAATCTAAAATAAATTAATTAGAATCATACAAATAAATGTTAAACCAAAAACATACCTATTAACACTAAATAAATCTATTCCTTCTTGTAGAAAAATATAAAAAAAAAAAAATGAAATACGAAAAAGAAAAACAAAATTTAACTATTTTTTTATGGATGAAACTATAATATGAATTAAAAAAGGTGTATACAAAGATACAAAAAGAATATATATTTAAACATAAGTAAAATTAAATAACAAATTAAGTAGAATCATGCAAATAAATGTTAAAATGAAATATGTACCATTAATGCTAAATAAATCTATTACTTCTTGTAGAAAAATAAATTCAAGCATTAATCACCATATAAATTTGAATAAAACTAACACCAGAAGAGAAATAAATATTGAAATTTAATAAAGTAAACATAAGAAAAGGGTAGAGATTATTAATTCAATAACTTTCAAGTATCATAACAAATTATATATACAAAATAAAATAATATCATGATAAAGAGCAAAATATTAGTCTACCCATAAAAGATGAGTGTAAAAGATGAACAAATATTAAAGTTTAATATACAAACCTTCAAATATTATGGAAAAAAGCAAATAAGTGCATATCTGCCATAAAAGAACAATAAAAAGAAGCATATGCAGTGTTAAGTTTTCAAATCGTTTTGTGGAGAAGGATAATCAATAATTGAGCCTATTTAATAAATGAAGAGATGCAGAGTTAATTTTGTCTATTTAAATACAAATCTGATGGAGAGCATGATCATTAGGTAAGTTTAAGATAAATACGAATTACCATTATAGTTTTGGAGGTAAGATTTCAGATAAGTACAAAATAAATGTATAATATATTTAAAGTAGATGATTTTTCAAACAAATATGATTTTTTCTTGACAATCTTAGATAAGATTCGTATAAATTCAAAATAAATATTTAAGATATATTTATCCAAAATATCATTTTCAAGATATAGGTCCTAATTAATTTTTACTTATCTTTAATAGACACATATTTTAATTTTTGGTTACTAAGAATTTTTTTATTGGTTAAAACCCTAATCCACTTTAAATTGATTAAAATTTCTCTGTGTTTATCTAGATAAATTCACTTATCCAAATAAAAAATATTTTATTATGAAATCAAAATCAAGTTGAAAGAAAAAAAAAAATGTACGCAATACCTAGGAATGAAAAATAAATGAGTATTTGATTTGGAAAAAATTACGAAATTAAAAAGGAACAAATACGAATGAATAATTATAGCTAAATGATATGTAAATATTTAAATACAAAAATAGATTGTGTTTAAATAGAAAATATTTAAAATATAATTTAATTTAAAGAAAACACAATCTATAATTTAGAGATAGGATTTTGGATAATAGAAAACAAATATTTAAATACATTTAAAATAGATTGTGTTTCTATCCAATAAATTTTTTTTGTTGATAATTAAAAAATTCAAAATTACCAGAATGTAGCATTTAGTCAAAATTAACTTGATTTTAATCAATCATCGTTTTGCTATATATATATATAGATACATTAGATTTTAATAAATCCAACCAATGATTTTTAAATTATCAGAATTTAATATTCAGTCAAATTTATGCCTATTGTAGTTGAAGATTGTTTTATATATGTATATAGACATCCATCCAAATCTTAAACATAATATTTTGGATAAGTGAACTTGTTAATTCAGATAAATACAAAGAAATTTTAATTAATTTACTGTAGATGAGGGTTTTAACCAATGAAAATTTCTTAATAATTAAAAAATAGAATATTATCCTAAAACATGACTTTTTTTAAGATAGATACAAATTAATTAACTTTGTATCTAAATCTTGAAACTTAGTTTTGGATACAATGTAAATTCTTAATTCAAATTAGATAAAATCTCTATTTAATCAATGAGATTTTTTCTTTGTAATTAAAAAAATTTAAAATTATCATAATTTAGCATTTGGTCAAAATTAACTTGATTATGGTCAAACTTCGTTTTGATATATATATATAGATATTATTCTATATACTTTGTAGCTCATGTGTTTATTATTGTTTTTCTTTCTATTTATTTATTCGGAGAATATGTTCTCCAACGAAGCATAACATATGACCAAAAAAAAAAAGTGAAAACTTTATTTCCATAATTTCTACCTAATTCAATTAAATAAAAAAAAGCAAACTAGGAAGTTTCAGAAATTATATAAACAATAAAAAGAGAGGAAAAGGAAAAAAAAAAACCGAAAATTATAGACATCGTGACCGTAAATACAAAATGAAGAAAAAAAAACTTACGGTTCAGATTGATTCAGACGTCCCATTGACACAGTAAAGCATCGAGATTAAGCAAAGTATCTGGAACTGTTTTTCTAGTCGACGTTGACGCCGTAGTGAGTCATCTCATCTTCTGCTGAATTAATTTATGTTCCCACGTAGCGCGTAGAATTGATTTCTGTGTCGGGCCCTTTGTTGACTTTTGAATTTTTGCTTATTACGAAAATTCCACGAAGATATAAACTATTTTTCTCTTCTCTTGGCACTAATATAAATAGCCGGTACTTCTGAAAGTCTAGTGCGCTTGTTTGCCCTTTTCATCTGAGTGTTTTCTTGACCTCAATCAGGATTCCTTTTTGCGGTTTCTTGAAGTGAGTGATGGAGAGCCCAGAAAATGGTGAGCTTGAGATAACTAATGAGGTCAAGAAATATGATCTTGCTTCTATTTTATGCTCTCCAAACAGGGATTTCCTTGTTCGCAACAATGGTGATCAGGTATTTCCTTGTCCTTTACAGCAAGCGGGTTGTTGTTGTTATTCCTTGCTATTTGATTTCTTGATTTTTAGGGTTCGTTTCTTGTTGTGTTTCGATTGAAGTTCTGGTAAGTTTGCTTTTGGTCATCTGTTTGGTTTTAGTGTCGGGTTTTTGCAAATGGTTTTAAGGATTCATTCTTGCTGTATTTGTGCTGCCGTTCTGAAAAAATCGTGCTTTTGATTCTTTACTTTCGGTCTTTTGGGAGTTTTAACATTGATGGGATTGGTGGTGAGGTGGTTCTGTATCTCAATTTTTTGTTAGCATTGATTTCAACATTGATGTCTGGTATAGTTTCTGGGTTTTGACCAAATTGTAAAAAGATCGAAACTTGTGTTCAGTGTTTGTGCTAATTGTTGTGGAAACTTGATGAGTTTCTGAAATATTTACCCCAAATTTGGTATATACATTTGCTGGGTTTCCTACTTTCTTAATATCTTAATTTTCTGCTTTT
Source organism: Sesamum alatum (assembly GCA_034509735.1). Taxonomy (NCBI): domain Eukaryota; kingdom Viridiplantae; phylum Streptophyta; class Magnoliopsida; order Lamiales; family Pedaliaceae; genus Sesamum; species Sesamum alatum. Next base: position 35,491,668 of record JACGWO010000007.1, on the reverse strand, counting down.
AATGTTAGATAAGTCCTTCGAGAATGAAGGCAAAAACTTGGTTTCATCGAGTCGCAATTCATTGATTGTAGTGGCTTCTTTACTTGATTTCTCTGTCATGACTGGAAATCTACTTGATCCTTTTTTTTTTTTTTTTTTTTTTTTTGTGTACAAGCTGGAAACTATTGACTCCATAAGGAAAAGTAGTGTATTAACTGATTTTCATTGTATATAGCTTATTTTTTACTTTTTTAGAGTTCATTTGGATTGATTGGCTAGTGCTGTTATACAGGCAGAAGATTGATTAAATGTGTTAACTTCTGTAGGTTAAAGTAGATAGTTTAAGGGGGAAGACTGTCGGGTTGTATTTCTCTGCGTCATGGTGCGGTCCGTGCCAACGGTTCACTCCGAACTTGGTGGAGGTTTACAATGAGCTCCTGCAAGATAACAAATTTGAAATTGTGTTTGTCTCTGCTGATGAGGATGACGAGTCATTTAATGCATATTTTTCTAAGATGCCTTGGCTTGCAATTCCGTTTGCTGATTCTGAGACACGTGGACGAGTGGATGAATTGTTCACTGTCAGTGGAATACCCCATCTTGAGATCCTGGATGAAAATGGTAATGTATTGACCAGCGATGGTGTAGAAATCATCCAAGAATATGGGGTGGAAGGATACCCTTTTACTTCTGAACACGTTCAGAAACTCGTCGAACAAGAAGAAGAGGCTAAGAGGAATCAGTCACTGAAAACCTTACTGGTTTTGAAATCTAGAGATTATGTGATCGCTGCTGACGGGAAAAAGGTGATTCTTGTTTATGCTCTTGTGCTGATAGAACCATTTTAATGTTTGTTCTTGTTGGTGTAGTACTGACGTATTCTGTTTTTTACATTACGTATACAAGGTACCTGTTGCTGAGCTGGAAGGTAAGACTGTGGGCTTGTATATTTTCTTGGCCACGTACGACGGATGCCTTGCTTTTAATCCAAAGCTCGTCGAAGTTTATAAGACCTTGAAAGAACAGGGAGAGAACTTTGAGATTGTGATGATACCCCTTGACGATGATGAACAATCATTCAGTGAAGCATTTGAACACTTGCCATGGTTATCTTTGCCCGTCAAGGACAAATGCTGTGCAAAGCTAGTCCGATATTTTGAGCTTGAAGGCCTCCCAACTGTGGTTGTAATTGGCCCAGACGGGAAGACACTTCATTCAGATGTTGCTGATGCTATCGATGAACATGGCATAAAGGCCTATCCTTTCACGCCCGAGAAATTTGCAGAGCTTGCAGAGTTGGAAAAGGCAAAGAGAGAAGCACAAACACTTGAATCCATTCTGGTATCAAAAGATTGTGATTTTGTAATTGGAAAAGATGGGATCAAGGTAAGCATGTTTCAGCGATGACATTAACTCCTTTTATTCGTATTTTATGTTTTTATGGCCTCTCCTTCACTGAAAATCAAGGTATATTTCACTGGTATTCAACTCATCCTGCTGGTAAATTCTTTTGGCTGACTACGTTTAAGTTTCTGCCAGTTCAAAACAATGTTCTTGCTAACAGAAAGATATTCTCATTTCAGATTCCTGTTTCTGATCTTGTTGGAAAAAACGTACTGCTCTACTTTTCTGCCCATTGGTGTCCCCCTTGCCGTGCTTTCCTGCCTGCGCTTACAGAAGCATATCATGAGATCAACAAAAACGGCAACGTGCTAGAAGTTGTATTCATATCCAGCGACAGTGATCAAGCATCCTTTGATGAATTTTTCTCAACGATGCCCTGGCTTGCACTTCCATTCGGCGACAAAAGGAAAGAATCTTTAAGTCGCTTATTCAAGGTCCGTGGCATCCCAATGGTCATTGCAATCGGGCCAAACGGCAGGACAGTCTCAACTGAAGCTCGGGAACTGATCATGTCCCACGGTGCAGAAGCTTTTCCTTTCACTGCAGAACGACTCAAGGAAATTGAAGCAGCGCAAGAAAAGATGGCAGAGGGGTGGCCTAAGAACTCAAAGTCCGATCTTCACGATCATGAGCTTGTTCTCACCAAGCGCCAGTTCTTCAATTGCGATGGTTGTGGTGAAGAGGGACGCATTTGGTCGTACTACTGTGAAGAGTGCGACTTTGATCTGCACCCAAAGTGTGCTTTAGGCGACGATAGCACAGGAATGAAAGTAGACGTCGGAGGAAAAGAATCAGTAGATGCAGCAGCAGAAGGGTGGATCTGTGATGGAGACAAGTGTTATAGAGAATAAATTACAAAGGTTTGCTACAATAGTGAAAGAGAAAGTGTTGAATAATAATAGGATCAGCTCTTTTATGTGGTCAGTGTGTTGTTTATGCTAATTGGGTGCACATGAACATATTACAGTGTGGATTTATGTTTTATGTGGTCATAATAGAACATGTCCAAACCTTTTACTTGGTGCATTTTAAGATGGCAAGCGTTAAGACTACTTGCTATCCTGCAATGAAGAATTGAAAAATACATATTTTTCACTGAAAAGTGAAAATGAAATACAAACAAACGGGCCCAGCTTTTCATTACAGACCTAATTGATTAGGATGGGATTCTTGCACCCATGCCGGATAATGTTTGAAGTGACTATATCAATGACAGAATGTGGGGCCTTGATTCATTAGTTGAATGCGACATTGTCAAAGAAAAATGTCATGTAGGAAAGTTGAAGTGGCATTGAACATCAATCATCACTTCTTCCACTGTCCACGATGCAACAACTAGAACTCTCAAATTTTTACTCTCTAAACCAAGTATAAATTGGCTGTAAAGATCAGTCCATTGCGGGCAAAAGGGCTTAATTTTATGAACGCTTAGGACAGAAATGAAGGCCTGGATTTACAGTGAATATGGGGGTGTTGAGGTTTTAAAGCAGGAATCCGATGTTGCTGTGCCTGAGGTTAAGGAGGATCAGGTGTTGATTAAGGTGGCTGGTGCTGCTCTTAACCCTGTCGATTTCAAGAGGAGACTTGGGCTGATCAAGGCCACTGATTCACCTCTTCCTGTAACTCTCCGTCATCCCTTTTTTTCATTCTTGGTTATTTTCAAGCAGGTATCGCCCATTAATACAAATTCAACTTTTTTCAGATTGTTCGGGCCATGATGTTGCTGGCGTGGTGGTTAAGTTGGGAGTCAAGTGAAGGAGCTAAAGGAAGGAGATGAAGTGTATGGAGACATCACTGGAAAATCCGAAAGAGTTGGGTTCTTTAGCTGAGTACACAGTTGCCGAGGAGAAACTATTGGCTCTGACGCCCAAGAATCTTGATTTTGTCCAGGCTGCAGCTCTCCCTCTTGCAATTGAGACAGCCTACGAAGGTCTCGAAAAGGCTGGCTTGTCCTAGGGAAAATCTCTACTTGTCCTTGGAGGTGCTGGTGGTGTTGGATCCCTTGTCATTCAGGTGAAATTCTCCTAGCTACTAATGCATTAATCTTGATTTTCTATACACATATTCGTTATTTTTTCACTAATTGACTCGAGCTCTTATCTTTAATTTTTAATCAAGATCAAAGGACTTCCATCAATCGAAATGTATTCGAGTTATTGACCAACGAAAGCTTGGTGATATTGCAGCTTGCGAAACAGGTCTTTGGCGCTGCAAGAATTGCAGCCACTTCCAGCACTCAAAAACTGGAATTTCTAAAGAGCCTGGGCGCTGATTTGGCGATCGACTACACCAAGGATAACCTCGAAGACTTGCCTGAGAAGTTCGACGTAGTCTATGATGCTGTCGGTAAATACAACGACGACCCTATTCGCCTGATCATCAAAACTCCGGCAATCATCATAATAATTAAAGATGATGACTATATTATGCATGTAATAGCATGAATCTTTTGAATGTGAACAGGGCAAAGCGATCGAGCAGTGAAGGCGGTGAAGGAAGGCGGAAGTGACGTAACCATACTCGGTCCGGTCACACCGCCGGCTATTGGATTTGTGGTCACTTCAAATGGAGAAATCTTGAAGAAACTGAATCCGTATTTGGAGAGTGGGAAGGTGCTCGATCCAAACGGAGCCTTCCCTTTCGACAAGGTCAATGAAGCTTTTTCTTACCTGGAAACGAATCGAGCTACTGGAAAGGTGGTCATATATCCAATTCCGTAAGAGCCTGTTTGGCTATGAAACTAAGATTATGTATATATATAGTGAAATAATGGTTTTGAGATAGAGAATAAGATGTTGTAGAAATGTAGTATCAAGTTGAAAATTAAGCTGAATAATCACTTCTTGGGATGAAATTTTAGCTATGAATCCGCAGCTGGATGTTGCCAAATTTGTTAATTTAGAAAACATGGTATATGAAAATTAGGATTAGATGCATTTTGGTTCCTGTAACTTAGGTTTATTTGTCATTTTTATTTTTTAACTTTCTAAAGTAAATTTTGGTTCTGCATCCTTTTACCTTTTCGCAATTTCAATTCTTTTTTTCGCCGAAGTTCATCTTAACCGACGAGAAAGGTAAAATCCGATCAAAAAAGGACGGAAACCGCGAAAATTGAAAAGATGTATGATCAAAATACTATATGATGTCACTAAAAAGCGAGATCGACTATATTGATTTCAAATGGGCGTGATTCAACACGAGCACTAGAGCATTACAAGCTAGAATTCTCCTCCTCTTCAATGAGAGAATGACGAGGGTATTTATACTAGTGGGAAAATGTGTTATTTAATGTAGAGTACTTTACTCTTTACCTACCCCAGTTACATGGTTGAAATTAGTTTACTAAAACTACTTTGGTAACTTGTCGCATTACGCTGATTTGATAGGTTTGACTTTGAACTTTTCTTATGGAGTCATTCTTCTTGCATTTCTTAGAGTGATTTATTTTCTCCATCACTATCCTAGAAAATATTTAAAGGACAAAAAATGTCAGAAAAAATAAATCAATAGGAACAACAGTCCAAAAGTTCAAAAAGATTACTTGAGATTTACATATATTTTTTCTATAAGAAGGGTGAACTCCAACGAAAAAAAAAAAAAAAAAGATTGAAATCGCAAAATTGAAAAAATTACAGGACTAAAAAGCTATTCAAAAAAATTAAAGCACGAAAACACCAAATAATTTAAGTTACGAGAAAAATTTGCATTTAAACCATGAAAATTAACTTGAGAATTTCTCGGTACGAAGATTTTACCAAAAACACAAGACCCAGAAAAGAAAATTAAATAAACTGTCATTTTATAGCATGAATGAACAACAATAGACATCGGACAGTAGCTTTACAGACACAAGAGAAACTAACTTATTCTTGGTACATGATGGTAATAAGATCAGATACATGATCATGATAAGCTGGTTATAAAATTAATTAAAGACAGAAAAGTAGTCAGAGTAGTGTGATAGAGGGTAATGGCTTGGAGTCAAAGTCCCAAAGCTGGAAAGAAGCCTTGACAAAATCATAATGTCCTCCTTTCAACAAAAGGCTTTTCTTCACCACACCTTCCCTCACAAATGGATAGCTTAACAGGTTGCCCAGTGATATATTCACTGCTTCCTGTTCATTCATTAATTCCCACAAAATCAAACATATATATTTATTAGATGGATTAAATGTATTTTTTGTCCCGTAAATTAGGTCATTTGGCGTTTTCATTCTTTAACTTTTTAGGACAGCATTTTAGTCTTGCATCTTTTTAATTTTCGCAATTTCAGTCCTTTTGTTCGCCGAGTTCACCTCCAACTAGGGCTGTCACTACCCAGACCCTTGTCCAATAAAGACTCGTACTATTTAGTAATACCCATACCCTACCCAACCCCCTCAAGACCCAATGGGTCTCTAGGCCCAATGCCATTTTTAATGGGCGTGGGTAGGGTAAGACCCTACCCATTGACACTCCTACCTCCAAGGGCGAGAAGGCTGAACTCTGACAAAAAAAAGGACCGAGATCGCGAAAATTTAAAAGATATAGAATCAAAATGTTACTTTAGAAAGATAAAGAACAAAAATGCTTACAGAATTGAGACAATGTGAACAAAAACCCCAATTTTAAAATCGCACGTGAGAGACACATGCATTTTTTCGGTATGAACGGTAAACTCCAATAGAAAAAGAATTAAAATCACGAAAATTGATAAAAAAATACAAAACCAAATTGCTACTGTAGAAAAATAAAGGATAAAAACGCCAAATAACATAACTTACGGGACCATAGATGCATTAAAGCGTTTACGAAATTGCTTGATCAATTTTTATTTAATTTACCTTCTCGAGGAGAGTGCACTGTTGATCGAAATCTAAATTGCTGCATTCTGTTCGCACCTTGGCCTTAGCAGCCTTGCAAATGTTGACCCACTCTTCTATAAAATCACTATGTATATATTTTCAGGAACAAAAAATTATTCAGTATTAATAATAACATGATATGTATAGTTCAATTTTACGAGGAATAATTGAAAAAATGCAACTCTTGAGGGTTGGAAGAGACGCAGAATGCTAACCTCTTAGACTGAGTGGTGGCATCGTCAGGAATGGACATGAGCCCCTTTATGCCTCCACAACAGCTGTGCCCAATTACCAATATGTTCTCCACCTATATATCATTATTACAATTTATATTATTACTACTGGTGATAGAAACACATTCGATGTGAATGTAATTTCTGGGTCATAATATATAGTATAGATATGTATCGATGAAAAGTAAATTGATGCCGAGAATGACGAGTTATACTTCATGCTCTTCAAATTTGATTGTTATTTTGCTCGGTGAATCCATAGATAATTCACTAGAAAAAATATAATTTTCGTTATAGTTAATTACTATGGTCAAAAGAAAAAAAATTATAGCAAATATAAATTAATCATGATTTTGCAACGGCCATTAGCCATTGTTTCTACAAGTGCGACTAAAACATTAGTCATGATTTTGACTATACCTAAAAATCATAGTCAATATTGATTAACCATGACAAGAATTTAAGTTTTTGCATTAATTTTATTTAATCATGATTAATAGTGTTGAAACACCATAGTTTTTGACCTGTAGTCAGTTATCTTTATAATGAAAAGTCAATTTTTTATCGTGATTTTAATATTTTCTTCAAGAAAACTGATTGACTAATATGAATATGATAAGTAATTTAAAATGAATATGATAAGAAAACTCTAACTTAGTACAATAACAAATCAGTACTAATTTATTGGGATATTTTAATTCGGATAGGTTCGGTTAAATTGGGATCAATTATATGGCAAGTACAATGTATTTATTATGCAATTTGTATACAATTCAAGAAAAAGTGACCAATCATATAATACGTATATTAATTTGTTCTATGATTAATTTGGTTCAACCAGTCTTGATCGGAACTAAAATTTTCCTAATTTTTCAAAATAATTTCTAAACCTGCCCACCCCAATATAGGCAAAAGAATCCTGCGTGGAATTAGGTAGTGATTCGGGTAAGAAGTGGGTATTTATTAATTAAATCCTGATGAAGAAATATACATATATATGGGTGTAGGCGTTTGGAACTTTGGAGTTTTGTGCCTCATCTGACGTAACTCGCCCACTTTCCCCAAACCCCAACTGTTTGTTTTTTTTTTTAATTACATTAATAAATAATAATTTTTATGCTGAAAAGTTAGAATCAATGCTAAGGAACTATAGACGACATAAATTAATTAATGTAATCACCTTCAGATGTAGTACTGCATATTCAATTGCAGCCCCCACTCCCGAATATTTCGTCTGCAAAAAAAAAAAAAAAAAAAACCAATGATTCAAACTCATGCGAACAAATTTCTTAATTGGGCAATATTATAAATTGTACATGGGATCAAAAATTCAAGTTGGAATCAAATGATCGACCCAAATCAATTACAAAGCAAATATAATATACTTGTTATGTAATTGATCATTTTTTTTTAAATTATACACCAATCACATGATAAGTATATATTATCATATGATTAATTCAGATTCGATCAAATCAAATCCGAACTAAAAATTTTCATTGAACATATATACCTTGTCAAATGGCGGAACCATGTTGGCAATGTTTCGGACCATGAACGCCTCCCCTGGTTGGAAATTCAACACGTGCGATGGGCATACTCGGGAATCCGAGCATGCAAATACCAAGAACTACATGTAATTAAAATTAAATTTATTATCATAATTATAAGTCTAGCTAAAATTCTTTGTACGTCGAAAAATTGTAATTTTTGAGTACTTAATTATAACACTCGTACCTTTGGGGCTTGGCCTTGGGCAAGCTGACCATACAAAGCAGGATTTTTGCTACAAGTCATAATGTATAAAATCAGTCCTATATAGTTTTAAATTTTTCAATATTGCAATAATTTTATTTCATCAATGGTCATAAATCCTATAGGACCCATTTAAATATTATCCACAAATACAAAAAATGTACCATCAAAAATCAACTTTAGAATAACAGATGAAATTCCTAACCACCCCAACCCAAGACCAAGAAGAAAATAGTGATATGAGGGTAGATAAGTAATTTCATTCGCAAAATGGTATATTACGGGCATCTCCAAGAATCCAGCACCTTTTTTTTTTTTTTTTTTTTTTATCTCTGATGTCGAATAGGTTCCAACACCGTAACACAAAGTACAAAACTTTTATGCATTTTTATTCTGAGGAGTGGTCAACAAACTACTTACTCGTATTTCTCTTTCTTGAAGTAATCGAAACCGGTTCGGATCCTCTCATCCGGGTCAAAGGCCGGCTTCTCAGCCGCCCCATTCCCGGTGGCCCCACCCAACTCCGCCGTCAACTGTCTGATCTTCGCGGCCGCAGCCGCCTCCAGCTCACCTTTCTCACTGCAATCCCAAGAAAAGCTTATAATCCGGGCACGTGAAATGACAAAAAAGGGGTCGCTGTTGACAGTTAGGACTGTTGAAAATCCCGAGGAAGAGGGACAGAAATGGGAAACAAGAGGAGTACGGAGAACAGTTATACCTAAGAAGCTTCTTCAGACCTGCGATGGCTTCCTCGTACGTGTCCTTTACCATTTCCTCTTTCTGCAAAATCCCAGAGTTTATTGTCATAAATCCTGTTATGTATACAACACTATATACGTATGTGATACGCTGTATAAATACGGAAAAATGAAAATTACATCTACTGAATATCTTGAAAAATAAAAATAAAAAAAAAATGAAATTAGAGCGTTTTGCAGACGGACCCTTCTTGGGATTGAAGCTTTTTCTGAGTTGAAAATCAAAGCAAAAGACGAGGGATTGATATATCACTGATTATTATTATGTTGTCCTAAAGGCAAGTGTGACCAATGACCATGGTTGTTGTTTTATAGAAGGAGCTGACCATGGTTAATTTAAAAATAAACGAATGGATAATATAATAAACTATGGTTAATTTGTCGGACTATATATATAAATCTGGTTGCTGAATTAATTATTATTTGTAGAGAAATGAATATTAATCAAGGAGGATATATTAATGGAAAAGGCCGGTAATGGGTGGGGGAAGTGGATTGTGGACGCGGCTTTTTTAATTTTCTTTTCCTTCTTTTGGCCTTTATGTCTCAAAAAGTTACTTTCCCATGACGTAAATACTTTAAATTAGAAATTATTATAATAATCCTAATGATTTTTTAGTTCAGTGATTAAAGCTGATGTTCAAAAAATATATTTGAGATTATGAGTTTAAATTCCACAGAATGTGTATGTTTGTTTCAGTTTACGTGAGTTCATTATAATTTGTTTCATAATGTTTTGTTATAGTGATGTATTCAATTATTTAATTTATTGAAATATTGATGTTATCATATAATTATTGAAAAAGATATATATCATAAGAATCACTATTACTAAAATGGTATATCAACGAATAAAATAAATCATAAGACAGTATCTTAATTATCTCCTGTTTGGCTTAATTTATTTGTTTTCTAATTATGGTTATCCAAAGACTTATAAGATAATGATCAACTTTAGAATATTCATGTGTTTTTCAGAAAACACTGTTTGATTAGTAATAATAATAATTTTTCTAAGTAGAAGATAGCACGCGCACAGGCAGGATAATTAGACATGTATGATAAAGAAAAATTCTTGCTTGGATCAAGTTTGACAGAACCAAATTAATCATAGAGTATGTGATATACTTGTTATGTGATTGGTTAGTCTCCTCGAACTGTGCATCATTCACACAATAAATATATTGCACTTATCATATAATTGATTCAAATTTGATTGAGTTAAGTCCGAACTAGAATTTTTCATATGACAAATTATTTAACTATTAAAATCATCAAAATTTGGTATTCAATTGCGGCTCGTGGCGTGTTTGAATGGACAAGTAAAACGGACAAAACTTCAAATGCCCCTTTATTTTAGGCAAAAGAAAAGTGACTGAACTCACTCGACCTTTGGATACTAATTTTGTATTATCTGTTATTAATTTGAATTTGGGGAAAAAAAATTAGAAAATAATTTTAATTGACTAAAAATTAATAAAATTTTGAAGTTCATCAATATTTTGACCAAACATAGTTGAATATATAATTAAAGAATTTCAAATTCTTTGAATTTAAAAAATTGTCCAAATAACAGTATTTGAAATTCATAATTTCAAATTCATCCATCCAAATACACCCTGAAGGACAAACTTCTATCGTTTTATATTCTTATTATCTAAAATAGAAATAATTACATTAACACCCTGATCGAAATTATATACTGAAATTTTATATTAGGTTGTGATTCTCTCCTCCTACTCAAATTGGAAGAATTATCAGACAAAAATTATATCGTTTAATACTATATCCTAAACTAGTATCATCATGTTCATGTTCTGATAGCCATGATCATGTCCTGATTACTCTATATGGACCACATAGGCACAATGAAAGTGGAGTTACGAACAGAACGGGCCCCACTAGTATTGTGCTAAACTACTTCCACAAATGCAGTTCAACTGGAGAAATATAGACCTGATTTTTAGGGAAATTTTTTATCCAACTCGAATTTAGTCAAATTGAATTAATCACGTGTAACAAGTATAATCATATTTAATTACTCTTCCTGAACTATAAAACAAATATATCAAAAGTGTAATAAACCAATCCATATACATATCTTTTTTTCGATCGGATGCCACGCAAGAAGTATCCCCTCTCACGACCTGACCTTTACTTACTCTCTTTAAAGTTAGCTAAAGTTCAATAATTTCGAGTGTCAGTTGTCTTTGATAGTTTGGACGAGAGGGAGTATTAACAAGATTGAGCGTAAGATCAGAGAGGTCAAAATTACCACAGGTTTCCTGGCGCAGCACAGCGTAATGCATTTCTTGAACGTTCCCGCCATACCAATCTTCGACCAATCCTCGTGCTCCTGCGTCCAATTAAATGATGACAAGTGTCAAGAAAACACAAAAGTACTACGGGGATTGGGCGCAGAAAAGTACTACCTCGGAATCTGGGGATTTAGCAGAACTTAAGGTAGGAAGGGCTGAATTTTGATTGCTTTACATGTAAGTGACGAAAGAGAATGTTTGTTGGAACACATATTTGAACTATGGTTGGAGGATTGCAAGTAGAGACAAAAGGGAGTTGAAAGGATTGGGGGGATTGGGTGAGAATGGTGGGAGATGTGGATGAAATAGGATAGCAATGTGATGACCAGACAACAACACAGCTACGTTGTTGTATGGTCACTATTGTTTTGTGGATTGATACGAATACATTTACATAACAAGCTACGTGTGTATGTGAATTTCCTCTGCCACGTACTCATGTCTGAATTCTAGACACGCACGCAAGTAGGCACGCGAGCACAATTCGTAGACCGGTCCAAGCCCGGAGTGCTAGACGATTGAGCACCATTCGGGCTCAGGAATTATGGATAGACCCGAGTCACCCGACATTGGTACTGGGCTAAAAAGCTTGACTATTTGTATGCCTAAGCCCAAACAATAAAAGTTAAAAAACCCAAATAGAGGCGAGTGGAAGAAGCAAGCCTGTTCCAGTGAAAGAAAACATAGGATAAATTATATTTTTAGTTCGATAAGTGGAATCTTTTTTAATTTTAGTCCAATATTATTTCGCATTCACACTTTACGTCTCATATTTTTCTGTTTTTTTTTACAATTTGAGGACCGAAGAGGATTTCTGTCAAGTTGGTTAACAGAAGTGTAGAAGTCTGATAAGTTGTGTAATTTAGAAGGAAATTGACCAACCATCAAATAATTTTGGAGGGAAATTATTTTTACTTCTTCTTCTTATAAAAGCTCATTCGTTTCTTATTTCTTTCATTTACCAGCAAACAAAAGTTGAAAATGGCTACAATGAATATATATATAGTGTTTTGCTATTGTGGAAGGGCTGCAAGTTGGAGAAGCTTGTGGACCGACGACAACCCAGGTAGAAGATTTTTTGTGTGTTCGATAAAAGAAGTGAGTGTTGTTTTTTTGTTTGGGAAGACCCACCGATGTGTGCAAGAGCAAGATTTATTATACCCGGATTATACAAAAAGTTGAATAGAATGCAGGATAAGATTTCACAAATGCAATGGAGGCAAACGATTTTATTTTATTTTTTAGTTGTTTCGTTGCAGCCATTTTTAATTTTTGTTTGCTGGTTAATGGAAGAAATAAGAAATGAATGAGCTTTTATAAGAGGAAGAACTAAGAGTTTTCCTCCAAAATTAATTGATGATTGGTCAATTTTCCTCCAAATTACACAATTTAACGGACTTCTGCACAAAAATTGAAGACCCGACATAGAGATCTTGAAGATGACACATATTCGTGCGCATTATTTTCAGGATTACAAGAAAGGCATGTTGGTAAGAATTTGTAAACAAATTTGATCCAAATACAAAAATCGACCTATTTGCATTACACCATACTATATAACACAATCCACATATGTGTCTATGTGATTAGATTGTGTACATAAATTATTAAATTATAATTCACTACATGATATTTTCAACTTACATACCATACCAACGAAATGAAAAAGAAACACTTTCTATAAAAACAAAACAGGTTAATACAAAAAATACAGGACATTCGAAAATATAATCAGGCAAAGTTTCCATGATTTTTGCAAGCAGGCGTTTGACTCGATCTGTTCTTACATGATATTGAACCCTATAGATATGCAGTCATGTTCCTACAAAGTAGCACAACTATTCATCAGCTCCAACTTCCACCTCAAACTATACACTCCCAATTTCAATTTCGATAAATATTCCATAATAAATATGTTTCTGTAATTTAACTTTAGGTTTCAGGATAGTTGAACACACACACACACACTCCCAACGTGAATATCATGTAATACGCTTTTGTATTACAGCAACTAAAAGTGTGATCTATATTAAAAGCGTGAACGAAAGAAAGTTTGTTTCATTGTTATTGTGTGTAATAACACAAAGCGTGATGCCTAAAATATGACATGAGAACCGCTCCTTCCTCTCTCTAACGCCCAACAAAACCCTATTTTTCAAAATTGTCACACATATCAACCCTACAAATACCCGTTTTTGCCAATCTCTCTCTCTCACTAAACTACCACTATAAAGAAATGCTAACTCCAATCAAAAACTAACCAGAACTATACGTACCCACCATCTCTCTCTCTCTCTCTCATCTTCCTCTCTCACTAAAAAATGCACTCCTCCACCGCTCCGCCTCTTTTCCTCCTCCTCCTCCTCCTCCTCTTACACATCTCCTCCACCGATGTAAGCCCTTTATCCCTTAGTTCATCGTGTTCAAGTTGTTTTCTTGTTGGTTTTGTTATATGTATGTGCCGTGTGATTTGATCAATGGGTGTATTACTATTGCCGAAATTAATGCAGGTGGTGTTGGCCGCCGTCGCCGGAGGAAACCCTTTTACTCCAAAGGGCTATGTAGTGCGTTACTGGAAGAAACACATCTCCAACAAATTGCCGGAGCCATCGTTCTTGCTTGACAAAGCTTCGCCGCTAACCGCCGCGGAATATGCCGCTTTCTTAAAACTCGCCGATGATCAAACCGCCCTTTTTACGCGTCTCCCCGAGTTCTGCGCCAAAGCCAATCTCATTTGCTTCCCCGATTTATCGCCAAGCCTGGAGAAACACATGGACAATGTCGACTTCGCCACGTACCACAACAAGAACTTCACTAACTACGGGACGGACAGGCTCGGCGGTGTTGACTCTTTCAAGAATTACTCCGACGGGGACAACGTGGTTTCAGGCGATTTCCGCCGTTACAGCCGTGATGCCACCGGCCACAACGAAACGTTCACCAGCTACGCCACGGAAGTCAATCTGGCGGACCAGAGCTTTAGCGGCTACGGCACTACCGCCACCGGCGGCGACGGAGAGTTCAGCAACTATAACCACGGCGTAAACGTGCCGAACCTCCGTTTCAATCAGTATTCCGATAACAGTGACGGCAGGAAACAAACTTTCACAGAATACACCACTGATACCAATGCCGGCGACCAGAAATTCACCAGCTACGGCAAGAACGGCAACGGCGCCACAAATGAATTCACCAACTACGGAAAGGAATCCAACGTTATGGGCTCGAATTTCAAGAATTACGGCGAATCTGGAAATGGTGGCAATGACACGTTCACTTCATACGGGGACGAAACAAACAACCCGCAAAATACTTTCAAGAACTACGGCGCAGAAGGAGATTCCGCCGCCGCGAGTTTCAAGAGTTACAGGAGCGATTCCAATGTCGGAGGCGATGATTTCCAGTCCTACGGCAAGAAATCAAATGCTGCCCAGATGGATTTCCAGACTTACGGGCAGGATGCCACTGATGGCAGCACTAAATTTAGTGGCTACGGCGAAGACGCCGCTGCCCAAACTGTTGATTTCAAGCTTTACGCTCCGAACACCACTTTCAAAGCCTATGCAAAAGAAGGTGTCACATTTGCTAGCTACACTAACCAGAGCGCCGCCGCAGCGGCTTCCTTAGCAGCCAAGGGCAAAAGGGTAAATAGGTGGGCGGTCGAGCCGGGGAAGTTTTTTAGAGAGGAGATGTTGAAGAGTGGAAGTGTCATGCCTATGCCTGATATTCGGGACAAAATGCCCAAAAGGTCGTTTTTACCCCGGACAATTGTTACAAAAATACCCTTTACATCCTCCAAGATTGATGAACTAAAGAACATTTTCCATGCCGGGAATGGTTCCGGCATGACGAGCATGCTGGTCAATTCATTAAATGAGTGCGAGAGGGCGCCAAGCCCCGGCGAGACCAAGCGGTGCGTGGCCTCCATTGAGGATATGATTGACTTCGCAACCTCCGTTCTTGGCCGGAACATAGCTGTCCGGGCGACGGAGAATACACAAGGGTCGAATCGTAATATCACAATCGGGCAGGTCAAAGGGATCAATGGTGGGAATGTGACCAAGTCAGTGTCTTGTCATCAGAGCCTATTCCCTTATTTGGTATACTACTGCCATTCAGTTCCAAAAGTCCGGGTCTACGAAGCGGATATTTTGGATCCGGAATCCAAGGCCCGAATAAACCATGGTGTTGCCATTTGTCATTTGGATACCTCGTCTTGGAGTCCGGGTCATGGGGCCTTCGTTGCATTGGGTTCGGGGCCCGGCAAGATTGAGGTGTGCCATTGGATCTTTGAGAATGATATGACTTGGACAGTGGCAGATTAACGGGTTCGGGCGGGTGGAGCCCCACTTTTAAGCATGGAGTTGATCAACCATCCAATTTGATCAATTTTCAGGCCTAATTAGGTACCATTTACGAGTTGGACTTTTGTAATTGTGAAGTAACATATATGTATATCAATATTGGCACCTGCAGTAATGCAGACAGATTGATCAACTAAATAGGCTTAATTAAGCTCCATATGGAAAATGTAGAAATGAAACCATGTTTTTTTTTGTATATTTTTCTCGTTTTTCTTAAAAACTAAAATCCAACGATGAAATTATTTAATCATCATATTTTCTTTTGCAGAAAATTATCAAAAAAGTGGAATGAATATAATTTTGCTCCAATTTTAAAGAAAAATAATAAGAATCGTCGTTAATTTATATTCAACAATAATGCACCCATAATTTTAAAAATAATTGTGTAGCTACGGATATGGTGTACTTCTAATTTTAATAGTACTATCTAATGTTGCACCAAAGCAAAATATATCTCTTGTTTAGAGGGGTAGATGTAAGACTGTAAATGATTTTAGTCCAAACAAACACATCAGTGTTAAAGTTGTTTGAATTCTTTTACAGCTTGAAAATTGTGTTTGAATTAGTCTAGTCGAGTTCAAACGAGCTTTAATTGGATCAAACATGAATCGAGTTTGATTAATTTGATATTCTTAAGTATTATTTATTATTTTTGCCCTCTTGAAAACTTATCGAATAATTTTTTTGTTTCGAATTTGGTTTGCTAAGTTTAACAAATTGAATCCAAAAGAACTTTTATTAATTAATTTTAATTTAATATCAAATAGTTTAATTTATTTTCCAACATACGTATATGTGTATTTTCTTAGTTGAGGGGGATAAAGTGAGATCATGCATATAGTTGATGAGGGAGAAGAAACAAAGAAATATGATGAAGATTCATGATACATCCCTGATTTGCATTGCATGACTGTGATGAAAAATGAGACGAAGATCCAATAGTCCAGCCCACATATTATCCAATTAAGGCCCATACCTGGGTGTTGCATTAGCCAGTGTTTTAAAATCCAGCCCGGACCAGCCGGTTGGACCAGTAAATCGTGACTCGGTCTTAAAATGATCCGATCCAACCATAAAATTGGACTGGCCTCAAAACCGTTCTATTTTTTGAAAATCGCTCGAACTGCCGGTTGACCCGGTCTCGGGTCAAGTGAACCGGTCGGTTCATGAATTTTTTAAAATTTTTAAAAATTGATACAATTTAAAATTGCACCATGGCATTACATATGAAAATTGAGAAAAAACCAAAAAACCAACACCGACATTTTAATAATTACTTCAATTATATATTTATAAATGAACAAATTCATTAAGTCTGTAATCTAATTAAATTATTATCTCTTATGATTACTTAAGTTTCTAAAATAATTAATAAAATAAGATTTATATATTATTTTTAAAATGGGGGATGCTTACTATTTATTGATAATAAAATTTAGTTATAACTTAATTATAATGGTAAATAATTCGTTATTTTTGTTATTTACGCATTTTTTTTATTCTTGGCCTAAATCTATATTATACTTATTTTACTATCAAGTCTTGATATATTTTTCATTTTTATATGAACTTCAACAAAAACTTATTTATATTTCTGTAATTTTTATTATTTAATATAATTTTATATATTATTTTTATTATGACATAATTATGACGTCACTGGTTACATCACGGTTCACCTGACGGTTGAACCAGTGACCCTTGACCCACTCAATTTTTCGGGTCGATCAACGGTTCGGGTTTTAAAACATTGGCATTAGCTGCTACATCAATTAGGGTTGTGCAATTTTCGGTTAATTCGATACAAAATCAAACCGAATCAAAATAAGTTCTTCTTTTATGCAACCTAATCGAGTATTTTGGTTCAGTATTCAGTATATCATTTCGACGTACGAAAATTCGGTTAATCGAACTTTTGATTCGATCAACCGAAATGAACACCCCTCGTATCAAATGATATATACATTCAGCACAGGACCAAATACATAAAGTATTTAGTGTAGTATGTATAAATTACTGATTAAAATTAGTAGATTTTTGGAGCTCCTTATATCAGGTTTTTGAATAATTACACATATATCCATTAGAAATATCAACATCACTTACACAAACTACCTCGACTATTTAGCTGTCAGAGATAGCGTCTGTAATTATATAAAAAACAAGGATAATTTGTGCAAACAGATCATAAGCAATAAGTAAGAAGTGCAAACGTAATTATCCCTTCTTTGTTTTGGACAATATTTGGAACAAAATATCGTACATTGTACAATAATTACATAACAGATGTTTGTAGAGAAGCCTGAAGAATTTCCTCACACAGGAAGCTTGATGTGTCTTCTATATTCTTTGCAGACTATAATTGTGGAGTTAACTGTGGAAAAGGTGCCAAAATTTACACAATCTGAGACCAAATCAAAGTAACTAAAATTTACACAATGAAAGATTTATTACATTGCAAACATATTTCTTCTTATTATTAGCACAAGTAAAAAGAATCATATAATACAACAACCATCAATTTTGTACAGAACTGCTTCATCAGAAAAAAACACAGAAGCACCCTTAGTGACAAGCTCTTGAAAAAACTGAGCTTCTGTCACAATAATAATCAATCAGAAGAAAGTCTAAAAAATAAGAAACAGAACAAGCATCCTACAGAGTAATGTGTATGTACATTACAGATGCTTGTTAAGTATGCAAGTGTGGCAATAGCTAAAAATTTGATCACCACACATGGACAAAGTGTTCTTGAGGAAGAGCGGACGCCATCGGCCCGGACGAGCTCTTTTCGTTGAAGGCGTGTAAGATCCTGATGAGTGAATTAGCTCTCTTACTTGATCGGGACGTGCCGTTTGTAATTAAGGAGTATAGGGACACCATTAGAGATGTGTTCTTAACTAAAACAGGAACCACATCTGCTCCATCATTTATGCACAACGCGAGCAACAACGAGACGCAGTATTCTTTTGCAGCTCTGGATTCGGAAGAGCCCAAAATCTCAATGATTATAGGCAGAGTTCCAGCACTTATGATAGCCATCGTTCCATCGAGTTTCTCAGCAAGAGTTGCTAATACTGCTAGTGAATCTGTTATAAGATCGTCCCGTTCGGAAGACGTTAACAGATTAACCAGCAACAGGACTAATCCACCTGCCAGAACCCTCCAGTGGTTCTCAGGGTACATAAGGAGCCCCAAAATTGTGACCAATGCATTCTTTTTTGCACGGTCAGGGCCGGCCCTGAGCAAGTCCATTAGGCCTGGAATAGCACCCGGGATTCTCCCTATCGTTTTTCGGTACTCTTCAACCGAAGCTAGGTAGAATAATGCACCGGCTGCATGCTGGCGAGCATCTGTCGTTAGTCCCCGGTTCAGGACATTGACTATTAGGTCCAATCCTCCATTTTCGACTACGATTGTCTTACTTCTGGAGTACTTTGAGAGATTCAGCAATGCTGCCATTGCATTCTCTTGTGCCCCTGGATTGCTGGAGAGAAGCAAATCCAACAGGGGCGGGATGGCATCAGCTTCTACCAAACAAGACCTGTTAAAAATGCTTGTTTTGGTAAGCAGACGAATCTCGTAGGCGGACTTATGCTGATCTTCGCTTCTTCCAGCCATAAGTCTGCCGGCGAGAAAACTGGCGATCAGAGTCATGGCCTGCTCGGCTGCCAGACTACCTGAACCAGCTGATGATCTTGTGAATTCACGATTTTGCGCGCCCGATTCAGGAAATGGGATTCCATTTTCATTACAGTATTGCTTGATGAGCCGCTTCAAAGCATGATTTGGAACTAGATCCACACAGATCAGCCTCTCACCTGTCTTGGGACAGGTGTGGTTACCAGACCTGAACCATTTCAGGATCGAAGACCGATCATACGTGTGGCCGCTTGATATTGTCACAGGATCAGTCATGATTTCCAGAGAAATCGGACACCTGAAATCATCAGGATTCAGACAGGTGAGCAGCTCACTGCTCCACCCTCCGCCAGATTGTTGTGGGACGCTCTTTCTTGCATTGTCTACACTCGAAAAAACAGTGCATCTGCAGTAGATCATGAACGCCATTAGACTACTGAGAAATCCCGCTTCCCTTTTCTCAGCAGTCAAATACTCTTGGCCAATCTCACTCTCCAAGAACTTGACTTCTTTATTGCACTCATTCCAGCTCCTGATTCCCAAATGCTCAAGAACCCTTTCTAAATCACAGGGTTCCGGAGCAATTCCACCTTCAAACTGATCAACAATCCCAAGAACCCTTCTCATGGCTCTTCTGTCATCCTTTTCCACTTCAAACTTGGTTTTCATCGCTTGTCTTCTTACAAACTCCACCAAATCTTTGGCTTCATCAGCAACATCCAGGCCCGCCAACGGCAGAACATCCAGAGCCACCGCAATAGCTCTCATCAGCACGCTGAAATGAGTGGACACTTTCTCCGATTTCACCAGTATCCATAGCCGGGCATCATCTCTCGCACAGTCTTCCAACAGGAAATGAACCCTTTGGAAGATGAAGTGGAGCTCAGACAAGCCCAAAGCCATGGAAACCTCAAATCTTGGACCCCCATTTCGAATTTCTTCAAGGAAAACAACAAGGGTCTCGATCAAATGGATCGAGGTTCTTGCATTTTTCCTGTTTGTGAAGAATGCCCTAGATTTGAAGCCACATATTGTTTGACCCAAGTTGATCAAAGAAGTGAGAAGAGTAGAGAAAGAAACTGATTCACAGGGACGAATGGCCGGAAAATTCAGAATCCGGCGGGTGAACTCATTGGATTTGCTTATCATTGAGCAACAAGTATCAAGATTCACAAGTAGATCAAAAGAATGAAGAGAAAAAAGGAAAGAAATTTCAAGAAACTATACAAGAAACAAAGAGATAAGTCTATGTATGAACTTTTTGAACTTTGAAAAGCTTTCTGTATGACAATTTGTCTGTTGCTCTAATGGTGGCAGCAGTTGGCTATATATATAGGTTTGCCGTTGAATAATATAAGCTAGGACACGTGTTGCCATCTCATGCGTTGACCAAGATCCAACGGCTTATAAATATAACACGTGGCTCAAGGAGATGTGGAGAGTAATGGGATGGGGATCTTCAAAAAAAGAGGCTTCATGGGAATTTTCCTCAACTAATAAGGTGCCGACACGTACGCCGAGTATTATGGGTAGAGCTCGTGGATGCATCAAGGTACGTGCAGCCGACATCACTGATGCACATCGTTTGAATTAAGAGGCATGGATCTACTGTACTACTTAAGAAATATAAATAAATTCATTGTTTTATTATAGGTACTTTAATATTGTCCTATCCCTATCTTATTCTACTCATTTAGTAGATGTTCATTATATTTCACATTAAGCAGGATAAATTATTGTGGAAAAATACAAGGACCCCCTATCATATCGGGAATGTTCAAAAAAAAATTTGTGAAAATTAAAGTATCAATTACACCTCTTGTGATATAAAATAAAGTTCAAAAAATCCTCTAAGGTGACATTTTGTTATGCACGCGCGTTGACTGCGCTTGAACATCTTGAAAGTGCAGTTTAGTCATTGTCCCAAAAAATGACTAGGGGGCGGTGTCAACAATTGTTCATATCACAAGGGTGTTTTTTTATATTTAAATTTTCACAAGGGGTTTTTTGATATTTTCCCATATCACAGGGGGTCAAAATGGATTTAACCCTAAATTATAGTGATATATTCTGAGGTTAAGATCAATTACATAAACACCCTCTGTCTTTTGTGAAATTACAGCTACACCCCTTGAGGGGTGTTAGTGTAATATTTTCAGGGGATATTAGTATAAGATTTGCATTTAGATATGTGGTGTAGTTGTAATACAATTACAACCTCAGGGAGTGTAGCTGTAATCATGCAAAAGACAAAAAATATTTGTGTAATTGAATCTAACCTTAAGGGGTGTAACTGTAATTTACCCTATTAAGTATTGTATTAGCTCCCATGGTTATATGGAATAATTTGTTTACCCTGCCACCATGATAGACCTACAAAATTATTATGAAATAAACTTTGATAAAGATTCAAGATTTTTGGGTAAATAATAAATCACTTTTTAAAAATTTATTACATGCGTAGGATTGAACCTGCTGTCACGACTTCATCTATACTATTATAAAAGGAAGAGGGTTTATAGACTCAAAGTGGTAGTTTTGATACCACTACACCAAATTATTATAATACCAAAAATGCCCTTCAACTTCACCACTTATATTGAATTAACTACTTAATCAAGTTTCTTTAAAAAGAATTAATTCCATGCAATTAATGTACTCAAAAAATTAAATTTACTCTCATTTTATTTAAACTTATTGTTGATTGAAATAGAAATAACAGATATTGAAAAAAAATTCAATGTTTAATTTAATTTGAGTAAAATATTTATTGATAATTAACGCATTATAAAAAGTTATCGGATAGTTTTTATATGTGAGATTGTAAGACAATAAGAAGTTTTAATATACAAGAACAAATTATGAGCTTTAGTAAAATAAAAATATTATTAAAAAAATATGCGCGCAGATACTGCGTGCCACGGCGTCTAGTTTCCATAAAATGAAGACACAATATATGTGATGTGGTAGTGGTTTTTAGTGAGGATTAATCGGGAAAAATTAACTCGACACAATTGCACCCCAAGTCTTTAGAGAGAGAAATATTATATGAAAGGTCAAATCAATAAATAGTAGCTTAGTATTAAAAAGTAATATGTCTTGTATTTATAGTGATTTGGTTATTTTATGGTAAGATAGGGTGCATATATTTACCATGTGGTATACGCATGAAAATTACCATTATACCCTTGTAAGTAAATTATTATTAAATTATTATTACTATAATATACATCAATATGCAATATTGAATTTAATATAAAGTTTCACTTAATTATTGTTGTTTGTCGAGAAATTTTTCAACTCTAAATACTTATTACAGTCTAATTGCAAGAATACTAGTGTATTATGGCGTATCTAACGTGCATGATTAATTATAGGAAACAACACAGAATGAGGCAATGTCAAATACTATTAGTGATTATTAATCTAAATCTTAAATTAATCAATTGAATTATGGCTTGATTATGAGACTAATTAATTAGAAAATTGGTATTAGTGTTTGTGATAAGAAGGTGGTGTATATATTTAAATGAAATCACATGGAATGAGGTGGACCAGTTTTTTATGCCGCACAAAAACCTAGACATTAAATGAAATTAATGTGCACAATTATGGGCTCAACCTCAACGCTCATGAGGAAACTGGAATGAAACAACATGCAAGGAATTAATTTTTTTTTTTTTTTTTTTTTATATAATTCAATGAGCACTAGCTCTCAAATAATGGAATATAAATATATGCATTGTTCTATGTGTATATTATGATTTTTTTTGTATTACTATTCATACCATCTCATAGGTATATTTAATTTGACAAGACTTATAATTTTTTCATTTTTATTATAATTCTTGCCCGTCTCTTCTTTTATAAATAATTAGTTTCATTCCAAGATGTGCAGTGAGTCGGATCGGATCGGATTGGTCTAATAGAATAATGGGCCATGACAGAGCATTAGTTTTAATTAATTTAAGTTAGTTGATGTGGCACGTCGTTCCTGCATGTATATAATTAATATTTCATATTTTGAAATATATCATAAATTAAAAAAATACATATAAAATCAATACATTATATTTAAAAAAAATAAAAAAATAAAATAAAAGAAACCAACCTAGAAATATTATTTGTGAATGGGCCAGCAGCATTACAACGTATGGTGTGACCCACGTTCCTACCCAGCCCAGCCCTGAAATTGGGCTCCTCTATCCAGCCCAGCCCTGAAATTGGGCTCCTCTATCCAGCCCACACAGCTCTGAAATAAGCAATTTTAGTTTGGGCTAAGAGTTCTTGCTGGTTGAGGTCGAGGCGACGAGGGCCCAACCATTGGCCCAAAATTGTCCTCTAATAATCTCTCCAACTCTCTCCCCATATAACACAAGACTTTATGCTTTGTTTGCATCAATGAGAGAAAAGGAGAAGTGAAATCGAAAATAAGAGGAAAAGGGTAATACTTTCTTTTAAATTGTTTGTTACGATAAAAAGAAAAATAAATTTAAATACTTTCTCTTGTCTAATTGAGAAAAATAAATTAAACAGAAAATACTATTTTTTTCTAATTTTACCAATTATTTATCTCTTATTCATTAGGGTTAATGGCACTGATCCTACTATTATAGAAATATACACATTCTCCCCTCTTATTGTAAAGAATATAATTTGTCCTTCTGCTTAATAATTGTTAGTTAAATTTAATGATATGTACTTAAATAATCATTTTACCCTCATTTATAATACTAAAAGTAATTCAATAAATTTGAATATATAAGTGGGTCAAATATCTTCAAGTATTTTTTTCTTTCCCAAAATATAAGCTTTATTTTCTATAGAGTAATATAATCTCAACTAAATTTGCAAGCTTTGATGATTGTTAAGAATAGAAATTAATGTCACAACTTACACATACACAATATGTGATTAAAAAATATTATAAAGCGATATACTAAAAGTTACAAGTATACACTCTTTTTAACTTTAAAAATAACAAACTACCCCTAAAGGGTATTTAAGTCATAGAAAATAGAGTTTTTTAGGTTGTGGGCATTATAGGACGTTTAGACAAAAAAAAATTATGACGTCGGCAAAATTCATTAAGTTGATTAATGAAAGGGGCAATTTGTAAAGTGAACATATTTAAAAAGAAAGTTTATGTAATTTTCATAATAAGAGGGGGAATTTTTATATTCTCATATTAGTAGGGGAGGTCAGTGTAATTAACCCTTCATTTAATACTAAAAATAAACAACATAACAATATAATAATTTTAAATTATTATAAAAATGAGAAATTAAACCTGAAAGTTTATTAATAAAAATAGCATCAAATAAGAACAAGAATAAAATATTTTTAGATGTCAATATCTCAAAATAAAACGAGTCTTTTTCTCTATACGTAAACTATATCTGTAGCTAATATATTAAATAAAAATTAAATGGGTATTTTCTGTGTCTTGTTAGTCTTATATTTCACTGAAAACGTTTAAGATCAGCTTAACCATCTTAACCTCCTAACTAAAGGAATATCTGACGTCCACTAACAGATGGCCCAATGAGAAGGATAATAAAAGTCTACTCAGCAAATGTTACAAGTAAAGAAATGCGACTCTGTAAATAACAAACGCGACTTCAAGATGTTGCCTATCCAGCATCAAATTGAGCATCCTCTTCTGCAGAACTGTGGTGGTGAAGATAGCCCAAAAATGGTGAAATGTATCCAATAATTCTATCAAGATCTTCAGATGATATCACAAATTTGTCTGAATAATTTATGGATTTTTTTATATATAAAATAAAGTAAAAATATCTGATGAAAAATAAATTAAGGGCAAACAATTCAAATACACATGGTTGGTCTCAAACTATCAACTCTTTTCTTCTTGTGTTCAACCGAAAGTCCATCTTACAATGCTTTGAAGTTTGAAGACCTATTTATATTACTCAGAGCATTTAATAAGGGGAAATGATAAAAATAACTTTTACCCCCCTCAATTAACTATTTTGAGGTGGAAATATGCTTTTTCCATGGTCAAATTAGTAAATGGCTATGGATACAAGCATAAAATGTGTGTCCTCCTTCGACTGTCGTTCCTTGAAATGTCTCTTTTGTCCTCCAATCTTTTTTTCCTCCCTCAATATTAAACCATTGTAATAAATTCATATTATTAGTGAAATTTACATTGCACTGGCATTAAGTGATTCACACTGTTTGATATTTTTTTTTTAATTTTCTACTCGAGAATCCTAAGCCCTTTTTGTTATATTTCTTTTAACCGTGAGGAAATTCAACATCTCCACATGATGATTGTGCAGAATTCAGTTGAAGATAGGGTAAATATCAGTTTTGGTCCCTCAAGTATGCCACTTATCAAGAATTGGGCCCTCATTTTCCTTTTTATCATAATTAATTTCTCAAGTTTAAAGGTCCCATTAACTTTGATCCTAATGTTAAATATCTGTTAGCTTTAACATATTTGTTTTTTAAATAAAAAACATATATGGGCTCCCAAGAATTTGATCTTGCAATTTACCCTTGAGAATAAGTGGCTTCACCACTCCACTGTGTCTACTTTTAAATTATTTTATTAAATGAATGTTACTTATAATATTAAAATAAAGAAATATTAAAAAACATCTCCAATTCATATTGAAAACTCTCAAAATCAACAAAAACCAATCATTTTAATTAACATCTCAAATTCCTATATACCCGATATAAAAAATTAAAATATAACCAACTAAAATAACACAAACACCAAACAATGTTATAAATCACAATACATAAAACTACATAAAAGTCATAAACTAATACATAGACTTTCAAATTTTTAAATTGTTCTTTCAAATGTTAAACTGTTCTTTCAAATTTTATATATTTCTTTATGATTTTTATGTCTTTTTTTAATGTATATTTTTTTAAAATTTTCTATGCGAGAATCCTAAGTCCTTTTTGTTATATTTCTCATAGGCATGATGAAAATTCAACATTTCCACATGCAGAATTTAAAGATAGATGGATAAATAATCTAATAAACAGTTCAATTATGTGAGAGAGATAATGAAAACAAATATAGACCAATTGAGCAGCCGTCCCTCCCATCTTCTTACCATATAACAGCTGTTTGATAACAGAAAAATGGACAGTGAAGATATGATGATCCAATAATGCATATGATTTCGCATTTCGGTGTTCATATTTGCTCATTTTCAGGCCAAACAAGATATTGTCCCAGATACCAATGATTTCTTGGTCTAATGGTTAAGATTGAAGTCCCATGACCTTAGACGTCATGGGTTTGAACCCCATCAGTACGTGAGATGATAGTATTGTATAGTATGATTGTTTGTATATTGTAATAGTATGAAGTTGTTTAGAATTAATTTATGTTATATTGTATTATTGATCAATGTATGATTACTGTAATTGTCTTTATTAGAGATTGATAGTTGACAGGATCGATTGTAATAATTTAGTTCAATTAATAGTATTCATCGCTTTTACTTCAAAAAAAAAAAATAATGTCCCTGATGATGTATGTGCATGAATTTTTAGTATATAATTATAAGGGTAAAAATGTATCAATTCAAATGTATTAACGCGTGTAAAGATGTATAAGAGTGGTTTTGATCATAAAATATTTATTTGACCTGACGTTAATCGGAGATAAACAAAGATTTTTTATTCAATTTTTTTGTTAATATCAACAAAATAGGTGAATTTTGACTAACAAATAAACTATTTATTGGACGAAAATAAATGCCAAGTGTATTAAATATAATTTCTCAAATCATAGAGGGCTTACGTATAATTACACCAAAACTCATAAGAGGGTCAGATTTAAGTGAATTTCGAGTTTTCAATGAAAGTTGAAAGCTGCAGCCATCAAGAAGCTGGAACAGCAGGACTATCCAAACATGTCATACTCATGCACATGTACTTGTAATTACTGTCCAAGAATCCCACATCAAGAATCGGATGTGATTCTTGGAAGATACAGACAGCCTGCAACTTGAACAACTAAGCACAAAAAATTGACAAATAAATACCTCAAAATTCCGAAAACATTCCCTTCATTCCATCAACTGAATTAATATAAGCTAGCATGGCAATTTTCCATAATAAGTTGTTCTTCTCGAGTCTCTTAATTTTCTACAACGTGTCGAGGTATACTCGCGTGGCCCTGTGTATAGGCCTCCTGATGTCGAACGATTAACAGATCGTTTCAGTCAAGTATCGGTTACTCAAAGCCACAACGTGTCGTTTGGAGGCTCTAATGTTCGTGTCACAAATAACGGGACCAGCGCTGATCTAAGTTTAGACAAATCCTCAGGTACCATGACTTCAACTAAGTGGCTTATATTAGTTACCTTTGATGTTGTAGGAAACTTACAGCTAATGTACGTAGATCATCGTCTGTGTTTTTGGGTGATTTCTAGGATCAGGATTGGTGTCAAAGAACAAATACTACTATGGATTTTTCAATGCTGCCTTAAAGTTGCCTGCTGGTTTTACATCAGGAGTCGTGGTGGCATACTACGTAAGTCATTTTCATCGTATTTCTGTTCAAAAGAACACGTTCGATGAAACATAAGAAGCATCAAGAGGGCAGTCATGGTTCTTAACTTCTGATATATGCAAGTTTTTGTTTCTTTTTCGACTATATCTCAGTTGTCCAATGCCGATGTTTTCCCTCACAACCATGATGAGATAGATATCGAACTGCTTGGGCACGAGAAGAGACGGGATTGGGTCCTGCAGACTAACATATACGGTAATGGAAGTGTAAGAACTGGAAGGGAAGAGAAGTTCTACCTCTGGTTTGATCCCACTCAAGGTTTCCACAACTACAGCATCCTATGGAACAATCATCACATTGTGTAAGCTCATCAAGGTCTTGTCTTCTGACAATCTTTGTCTTAGTTTCAACATTCTGAAATTGCTAATGAAAAAAACATGCAGGTTTTGGTGGACAACGCTACCTGTAAGGGAATTTGTTCATAGTAACGCCATCGGCTCAGTTTATCCATCCAAGCCAATGTCCGTTTACACGACAATCTGGGACGGATCAGAATGGGCGACTCATGGAGGAAAATACCCGGTTAATTACAAATTTGCGCCTTTTTGTGGTATCAATGAGAGGGAATTGAGAATGGAGGGCTGCGTTTCGAATCAGAGGGCCTCATGCTCAAGGAGCAGCCTTTCGAGCTTGGACCCCGTCGACGGTGAACAGTTCGCCAAGTTATCAAGCCAACAGATGACAGGGTTGGATTGGGCTCGGAGAAAACACATGTTTTACTCATATTGCCAAGACAAGAACAGATATAAGGTTCTTCCTCCAGAATGCAATGCCAAACAGTAGCATTTATATCCTTTATTCTTTGCTAAAAGTTTGTATGATTTTTGTTCAAAATAAAAAATAAAAGTTTTGCATGATCAAGATCTCCATATGAAGGAAAGATTAGAGTTGAAATTTTATTACAATCATGTAAAAATTACCACATTGACGAAAGAACTCAAGTGCATGATTACACATAGACTCATCATGATTTCCTTTACTTCTGCTGGGGTTGGAGATAAAACAACACATAGTCTTGCATAAACACAAGATTTGAACTCTGGTGATATATTCCTTCCATCATCTTCATCATCTGATTCATGCAAATTTCAGCCCAACTTATTCCATGATCTCACAACCATGCCGGATTCTTGATAGAGGTAACGACGGCCTTAACTTGCAAGTAGTTCCTGAGACTATATTCACCCTTTTCCCTCCCGATTCCACTCATTTTATAGCCACCAAATGGAATTGCAGCGTCAAAAGTATCGAAACAATTAATCCATACCGTCCCAACTCTCAATGCCCGTGTTAGCGTATTAGCAGTGTCAAGATTCTGAGTTGAATATTCCTGCCAGGGCAAGACCATAACAGGCTGTTGTTTGCCCTCCGAATCACTTCATCATAGTCCCCTTGGAATAAGCAACTGAAATTGACCATACCATTATAATCTGGCAACATCATATACATAAGAAGATAACCGCAACGTACTTAAACTTCAAAAATAGTTTGCACTGGACCAAGATTTCATCCTTTGCAATCGCATATCGTCCTAAAAAGAAGTCATTGCAACATTAGTAAGGACGAGGCGAAAATAAGCATCCTGCAAGGCGGTGAGGTGATTACCTGGACGTTAGAGAAAACAGTGGGTCGTATGTAGTAGCCCTTCGTGCCAAATCTATCACCACCAGTTTCGAGGGTAGCGCCACATTCCTTACCATAATTAATATACTTGAGGATCTTGTTGAATTGTTTTACATCAATCTAGTGTCCATAAAATAACTGTGTCAAGGTTTATGGAGATGAAAGCAAGGGTATGCATCAGCTGTATATGATAGAATTTTGTTCGTATTTTTCCAGTAAAATTGTGGTTTCTTGTTTATACTAAAAGTTCCATTAACTTAATGAAAGTAGCTAGATACAAAAAGGTAAGAATTTTTCTAGTCTTGGATTGTCCGCGTGGGAGTTTGAGTTTTTTACCTGAGGACCTTGTTCCATGCCTGTCTTGAACGGATCACCAACATTGCGTTTCATAGCACGTTCCTTTGCTTTCGCCACAAATTCATCATAAACCTTCTCGTGAACGAATGTCCTAGAACCAGCACAACAGCATTGTCCCTACAGATGTTCCGAATCACATGAAGATGTTCATGTTCCCACTAATCGACCCTAATAAGAATGGCTAATGAGAACAGGACATACCTGGTTGAAAAATAGAGCAAAATGTGCTACCTCAACAGCTTTGTCCACATCTGCATCCTCACAAACGATAAAAGGCGATTTTCCCCCAAGTTCCAGAGTAACTGGCTTAAGATTGCTTTTGGCTGCCAAACTCAAGAACCAATTTTGCCTAGTGTCTGTTGAACCGGTGAATTAGCAAGCTGCAAAGTATATTGTGTGTACGAAGTGATAAAAGAAGAGATGATATTCTATATTATTGATTAATGATGATTCCACTCTATTTATATAAGTGATGGAGGATTTAAGGATAACTACATCCTATAGAAGAATAAAGACCTACTTGAATTAAAAACTACACCTATAGAAGAGACCTACTTGAACGTTAAAATAGGAAAGATAAGAAACAGTAATTTAAATATTCTAACACTCCCCCTCAAGCTGGAGCAAATATATATCAATTCATGCCAGTCTTGTTTACACATAATATTAAATTGTTTTGTTCTAAAAGCCCTTGGTAAAAACATCTGCTTCTTTGCTCTTGAAGAAGGAGTAAAGGGAGTGCAAATTTTCTGACTCATGACAGCGACTCACGAATGAGTGACAATCAACCTCAATATGGTTATATCTTTTCCAGTCCTCTCATGCGAAAATAGGATTACTGGCAATAATGAATAGCTGCTTGATTGTCACAGTGCATAGGTACAGGATCATTGTTCGTAAAACCTAACTCATTTCAAGATTCTTTAACCCACAAAACTTCACTAGTGGTGTGAGCCATAGCCCGATATTCAGCTTCTGCCGCTTGACCTAGCAACTGTAGTTGTTTTTGCTACGCCAAGTCACAAGGTTCCCACCAACATAGGTGCAATATCCAGAAGTAGATCTTCTATCTCCTTCGACCTGCATAGTCTGCATCAGAATAGCTTCTATCTTTGTGTGTCCATTGCTGTTGGAAGAATAATCCTTTTCCCGGGGATGCCTTTATTATATTTTCAAGATCCTTAGAACAAGCTTCCCAATGAACTGATCGTGCTTATCCATAAACTGAACTAACTTAGGCCAACTGCAAAGGAGATATCAGGTCTAGTTACGGTTAAGTAGATTAGCTTGCCAACAAGTCTTCTATACTTTGCCTTGTCTCCAAAAGTTACTCATCATCATTCCAAAAAATCAGGATTAAATTCCATAGGAGTGTCCACCGGGTTAGTGCCGAGTAAACCTGCTTTTCTGAAGGAGATCACAGGCATATTTTCTCTGAATAGAGAGATCCCATGCTTGCTATGAGCAATTTCAATCCCCAAAAAATACTTCGGCCTCCCCAAATCTTTAGTGACGAAGTGCTTCCTTAGGTATGTCTTGGCTTCTTCTATCCCGGAAACATCACTACCGGTGATTAAGATATCATCAACATAGACTGCTAGAATAACCGTACCTGATTCCTTAATTCGAACAAAGACTGAATGATCTGCTTGGCACCGTGAAAATCCAAACTCACCATAATAGTATGAATTTATAAACCATGCCCTTGGACTTTGTTTAAGACCGTAAGATCGCTTTCTTCATCTGCACACCATTCGTTGCTTCTCCCCTGAGCAACATAACCTGGAGGTTGCTCCATTAGACAATTTCCTTCAAGTCACCATATAAGAAAGCATTTTATGATGTCCATCTGATGCATTGGCCAACTGAGATTTAACTGCCAAGGAAAACAAAACTCTAATAGAGTTAAGACGAGCAACAGGGGAGAATGTTTCAAATAATCTACCCCATATGTCTGAGTAAAAGCCCTTGGCAACCAGGCCGAGCTTTATATCGGTCTAGGGACCCGTCAGCATGAAACTTGAGGGCGAACACACCCATCGACAAGCGACGACGTCGACGTTAGGAGGTGGATGGACAAGCTCCCAGGTTTCCCCGGGAAAGGAGAGCCGACATCTCCTCATCCATCGCCGCCTTCCACTCCGAATGCGAAAGTGCCTCATAATAAGAATTAGGGATAGAAACAGATGATAGAGAGACAGAGAAAGCACGATAAACAGGACTAAGACATTTATAGGAAAGGGAATGAGCCAATGGATGAGCAGTGCAAGACCTTTTACCTTTGCGAAGGGCAATGGGAAGATCCTCCCGCAGACATAGGGGTCGGGGTGCCAGGAGCTGCAGCAAGAGGAAGACTTGGCGGATCAACAGGCGATGGTAGTCGTAGAATGAGTACGCCTGCAATACACCTGTAAAGGTCGTGTAGGTGGTTCGGTATGGGGAGGATGTGAGAGTGCCCGGGACCGGTAAGGGAAGAGATGGAAGAGGAACATAAGGGGAAGGGGTCTTAGAGTAATAAGCAGTGGACTCAAAGAAAGTAACATCGGCAGAGGTAAATGACCGGTGAGATATAGGATCATAACACCGATACCCTTTTTTGTGCTCGTGAATACCCCAAAATATACATTTAACAGAACGAGGTGACAGTTTATCGAGGTTAGGAGAAATGGAGATGAACAAAGCACACACACCCAAAGACTCGAGGAGTTAACCCAAAGAGAGGCTTACCAGGGAAAAAGACAAGAATAACGGAATATCCCCACTGAGAACACTAGAAGGCATACGGTTAATGAGATAACAGCTGTGAGAATAGCATCCCCCCAATAGGATTTTGGAACATGCGTATGAGCCAAAATAGTGCGAGCAACATCGAGAAGGTGGCGATGTTTGCGTTCGGCGACACCATTTTGTTGAGAGGTATACGAGCAAGAAGATTGATGTAAAATGCCATGAGAATCACAGAAGTTAGAAACTGCTTTTTGGACATATTCAAGAGCATTATCAGTACGGAAAATACGAATATTAACAGAGAACTGAGTTTTTATTTCATTTATAAAAGGAAGTGATTATACTAGGTACTTGAGACCTATCCTTGAGTAAATAGACCCAAGTCATTCTTGAGTAATCATCAACAAAGGTAAGAAAGTACCTAAACCCACCAATAGACTCAATACGACACGGACCCCAAATATCAGAATGAACTAAACTAAAAGGAGAGGAACTACGGTTGGCAAGACGAGGTGGAAAGCTAGCACGATGGTGCTTTCCCAACTGACAAGACTCACAATCCAAGCGTGTAGACTGAATAGGTAAAACCTTCTTTAGATTAGGTAAGGATGGATGACCAAGACGACAATGCCACTGAAGAGGGGAGACAGAGGCAGAAAGAGCACGAGCATCTACAGGTGTAGTATGATCTAGAAAGTAGAGACCACCACGCTCATGACCGCCACCAATCGTCCTCTGTGTTTGCAGATCCTGGAACACACAGTAAGAAGGAAAAAAGTTACCGAGCAGTTGTGGACTTTTGTAAGTTGACTAATAGAGAGGAGACTAACAGGAAACTTTGGTGCATACAAGACATTATTAAGGGTAAGTTGGTGTGTGGGATGAACAGTACCAGAGCCATATATGGGAGAGTAGGATCCATCAGCGAGGCGAACGAAGGGAGAGGTATGAGAAGGGAGAGAGGGAGTAAAAAAGAGAGCGATTACCAGTGAGGTGTGTAGTAGCACCTGAATCTAGGCATCCAAGACTCACCAGGAGTTGCAGCAAAGGCACCCGAGTGGAAAGCTGTGGCAGGGCAGTGGGAATTAGCCACAGGGCGATGGAGGAGCTTGTTCATAATTCTTCACGGCTAAGGGTTAACCAAATCAGATTCATTAGCAGAAGGTTCCGATGTTGTAGGTTCACCATCACCTTTTAACTGTATTGGCCCACTCCGGTTTGCCATATTTGAGCCAACATTTTTCCACAACGATTGATTAGTTCGACCACAATGGGTGCAGTAACGGGAGTTAGTAGAAGCATTGGAGCCTCGACCACGACCACCACGGCCTCGGGAGGAGTTTCGACCGCGACCACGAACTGCCATGGCGGAGGACTCGGTGGTTGGACCAGATGAAGAGTCAGAGGATATAGTAGCCACGCGGAGGACAACGAGACAGAGCATGGATAACGTAGGCACAGAGTCACTGGCTAGGAGGTGATCACGAACCGATTTCAAATTGTTGTCGAGGCCGGACAGGAACTTCGCCACCAAAAATCTTCCCACTGAGTCTTGCGAGTCGGAGCAGCACAACTCAAGGGGTGATATAGCAAAATTTCATCAGATGTGCCCTTCAAGGAGGCAAAATAGTCGGCTACTGTTACGGCCATCCTGTTTGAGGGAAAAAAGTCTCTCATACAGTTTCAAATACCCGAGAAACGTTCTTTTCCTGAGAATACATGTCATGTAAAGTATCCCACATTTGTTTTAAGCAGAAGTGAAGAAACATAACATTGGAACGACGTTTCCTCCATACTATTCAGAAGCCAAGTCATAAACCGAGTAATCAGCTTGTTGCCAAGTCGAAAAATTAGCATCAGTAAGAGGTTGGTGGAGGAGCCAAAATATGATTAAGCTTATTTTGAGACCAAGAAACAACCGAAAGGCTTGGGACTCAGAGGATATAATTCTGGCCATTCAACTTGACAGTGGTGCCGAAGAGCACCTTTATGTTCAACGGTAGCCATGATCAAGGGGGGAATAGACAGACAGATAGATAGGACAGCAGCAGCAGGAGAGCAGTCAGCAACGAAAAAGCTGATTCAGGTGAGCATCTCAGATCGGGCGCGGCGCAAGGTGCAACGCCGGAGGCGGGCGTCGCGAGCAGAAGTGGCGGAAGGGCGGGGCGGCGCAAGAAGAGGCGGCGGCGCCGCCGAGAGAAAGCGGCGGACGGCGGCGACCGACGGGTGTGAACGCAAGGTGAAGGGGCCGACGGCCGCGGCGGCCGAGTGACCTGCGGCGGCGGAAGGGGGGTGGCGGTTGGGTTGCAAAAAACTAGG
The DNA here is from genome assembly GCA_034509735.1 of Sesamum alatum. NCBI lineage: Eukaryota > Viridiplantae > Streptophyta > Magnoliopsida > Lamiales > Pedaliaceae > Sesamum > Sesamum alatum. The sequence goes on along the minus strand of JACGWO010000007.1, from coordinate 35,456,776 downwards.
GTTAGGTTTTTCTCTCTTGTTTTTTTTTTTTTTTTTTTTTTCAGAAATATATATAGAATATATATATATATACAACTTCTTTCTCACTTTTTCTGAACCTGCTCTTATAACCATGTTACGAAGTGATAAAAGAAGAGATGAATCTATATTATTGATTAATGATGAATTCCCACCTCTATTTATAGTGATGGAATTTAAAGGATAACTACACCTATAGAAGAGACCTACTTGAAGTAAAACTACACCTATAGAAGAGACCTACTTGAAGTAAAATAGGAAAAGATAAGAACAAATTTAAATATTCTAACATTGTGAAAAGATCATATATACTGAAACAATTTACTTTGCGTCCTAATCATACATCATAAACCTTGTCTCAATGTTTAGAAATGGTTAGAAATCTCAACCATAACAGACAGGTCATTAGAAACTCTATGAAATTATTTTCCACTCTCCATCATTAAACTCATGCGAGGGATAGAACCTTAAGCTAGTGTTACCTTGTCCACATCCATGTGGTTGCAAAGTGCAGCACCAGCCGTCGGACCATATCCAGAAATAACATTCAGAACACCATCAGGGAGGCCAGCCTGTCAGGAAGCAATACAATATCAACTATCATCAACAGACAATTGCAGTAAAAATGAAAAGTTTGTCCATGGTGCAGCATTACCTCAAGAAACAGTTTCGATACCAGGAGAGCAGACAACGGTGTCTGCTCTGCTGTTTTAAGAACAACGGTGTTGCCACAGGCCAGTGCAGGCCCAACTTTCCAAGCAAACATCAAGAGAGGAAAGTTCCACGGTACAATCTGGCCAGCTACACCAAATGGCTCATGCAAAGTTTGAACATGATACGGCCCATCAGCTCGAATGGTAAGTCCGTGAATTTTATCAGCCCAGCCTGCAGATAGATGAAATGAGAAGACAACACGTTAGAAGAACAAGTGTTCCTAACATTATTCAGGTTCTGAGTCTTCGATAAGACGTACCAGCATAGTAACGAAATAGCCGAACAAACATTGGTACTTCTATTTGAGCAGACTGTTCGTAAGTCTTGCCATTATCCCAAGTCTCAAGTGCAGCAATTTCATCATTATGCTTTTCTACCAAATCCGCAAAACGAAGCATTATTCGACATCTCTCCTGCAGATATTAATCAATGTTCATTAGCACTATGTAAAAATAATACACATCTAAAAATGGAGAAAGAAAAAACAATAATTAAAAGAAGACATGGTTACATAAGCAGTCATCTTAGGCCACGGCCCTTCATGAAACGCCTTCCGTGCAGCAGCGACTGCTCGATTTATATCTTGTGCATCACCTTCGGCAACATGTGCAATTACCTCTCCAGTCCTGGGGTCCAATGTTGGGAAAGTTTTCCCTGTTTCAGTAGCATGATGAGTCAGCTCAGACAAATGAAAGATTGGAACTCAAAATATTTGTGAACAGTCTTAAAGCAACATATGAGAGAGAGCAGAAAGGCCACCTGATGCAGCATCAACAAATTGCCCATTGATAAGAAGCTTATCATATTCTACAGTAACAGATGGCTTAATCGGCTCCTCGTGAGCTACAGTCGTGCCATACCGATAAATTCCTGTGCCTAGACAAGATTGTTTCCCTACATAATTATTGATTAAATCAACTCATCATATCATCCTAAAGATGCAATCCGTAGTTCTGCTAGAGTGTCTGAAAACTCCAAGCAACACAGAAGTTTCATAATTTTGTCATGATCAATAGAACATTCTACTGAAATCGGACAAAGTAATCCAAACATCGACGCACTCTTGGAATTGCATTGCTTCCATAGAAATCAGATTGCCTGATTTTGAATTTTATTACCTATGGTGAGTTGTATCAGATCATAGCATGCTTTCAAGAACATCAAACAAATCATTTCCCGACCACATTCTAATGTATCAAAACAGTAAGATTTCACACCAAACTTCACACCAAGATCGCTCGGGAATTCCCAGAAAACCTCGATAGAACTCATCAACAAAACATACTTCAGGTAATGATCTGATATGTTTTCTTTCATTAAAAAGGGAAAATCCCGGGGAAAAAAAAGACAGTAAAAGCACAAAAAATTCAATCTTTGCATCTCCATGAATCAACACACATCAATCTACAAATACGCATATGAATGCATGTAATCTGTCAACAAAACGACATACCGTGGCGAGAAAGAAGAGATGAAATCCTGCGAGCCGCCATTGACGAATTGAAAAACAGAGAAAATAGTAAGAAAAAACAGTAACCAATAATTTCTCAGTCTTGATCACTACAACTTGTATTGTATAGTAATGTGCTTTGTGCAGACAGAGAATCGACGATGGAAGGACAAGTGCGTCTGAACGACCAAATCAAAGTAGGTGAAGATGTGGATAACGTATTATACGGGTAGTTCTTCGGGGACATCCGGATCAGGATCATCGTAGCTTCCTATATTATGGAGTCTAAACTGCGATTAATTATGTAGAACATTAAATCCCTATTCTTAATTATATTTACACCTCGACTTTGATCCAGCGTACATAAATAACTCTTATCTTTTGCATAATTATAAAATATGTTTTTTTAAAATTGTACGTGTAATTTTCTAAAAAATATATAGTTAATTAATTTATATTTAAATATAGATAATTTTTTGTCGAGCGTATACATATAATTACATAAAAAGTAATGATAATTTGTATAAATAAATCATGATTAAAAGCTTCTAATAGTTCATATTGGTATATTTAAATTCTTTGTCATGAAATTATATAATCGATTATGCTCATTACCAAAAGAATTAGTAGGTTCAAAAAATTTCAATTCCGTACCAACCTTTTCTAAAAATTCTTTTTTTCTCGTGAATTGAGAATTTATTCAAAAACATTGGAAGGTTCAAAATAGCCTGTTTTGTTCGTGTTTTCATTTTCAGTTTTCAGTTTTTAATAGATTTATGTATTTTTTAATTTTTGTATAGGAATTTGTGTAAAATGAAAATAGATTCGAATCAATTATAAAAAATTATGTCTTAAGACTAATATGGTATCAAATTCATTATATTCTAATGAAAATACATATAAATAAAACATATTAAATTATACAGTAAATCTAATGTACTATGGCCAGTTCTCTCCATAATGTAAAGTATTAGTTGTCAAATGGGGCTTTGCAAATTTTAAAAGAACACGTTAGTTTATTCCTGAAAAATACAGAATTAAATAAAAAATTTTATATATTTTTTACAATTCTTACTTTTAAGCTTTTTAAACTAAATGAAATTATAAACACAAAAGTTATAGTACACGACTACCAACTTCTACGTCTTATCAATAAAATTATAAACGTTAAGTGTTTTTTGGAACACAATTAAGTCTCAACAAAGACTTCAAGTTTTTTTTTTTCTTTATTTTTAAGTATGTTATCAAGATTACTTCAATTTTTAATACCGGTCAACTCACAATTTTCTCCGCAACTTATTTTCACCACAAAAACTAAAAACTATGGCACAAGCCTTTGAAGCCCAACATCTTTGAAGGTATCGTTTACTTTGTTTGTATGAGTTACACGGGTGATAAGAAAATAAATAGTAAATCTGTGATAAATTATCTATACTATTATAAAAGCAACCTTGTGCGTACCAATTTTTTTGAATATCCAAATTTGCCCTTCACTCCTTTTCTTTCTTAAAAAAAATTGATTCAGAAAAGTAATTTTATTATCTTTTCCCCTCAATCCACTTACTCTATAGTTTCTCTCACCCACTTCATATTTTCTTTCTTCTTACTTTTTTTTTCTTATTCCTTCACAATTTTTTTTTTCTTTTCATCTCACAGTTTATTTTATTATATGATCTCGCGAGAATCGCATGCAACAACCAACAATTCACATTACATCAACTTATTATTAGGGTAAAAAATGCAATTACCCCCTTGTTGATATGTAAATGTACAAAAAAAATTCCTGTAAAAAAAAAATAGCAATTTATTCCTTGTATTTTTTAAAAATGAGCAAAAAAACCCTCTAAAAATGAAGCAAAAACTCCCTAATGAGGAGATTGTTTAATACTGCATTTTGAATAACACAGGAAAATAATTACTCTTTTTGAAAATTAATTACATCGAAACAAATTGCATTTAACCCACTTATTATATGTAGGATGATTGGCAAGAAGACGAACATGACTCCAGAGGAAAAAAGTAAAAATTAAAAGGAGGGGCACAATTGTCATATGGCATTAAAAAATTTGGTCAAATTACCGTCTTGTCCATATTAGGCTCCAGCTTGTCCCAACCTACCTTAGTGGTTCAATTTATTCAAATTAAATAGTTGAATAAGCTGGGCTACGCTAATAAGCTCGAGCCCCATTTCATTAAGTAAATTATTAATTTAAATTAAATTTGATTAGTTAATAGTCCAATGCTTCCACGTAAACGACACCTGAAAATTTTTAAAATTTAAATTATAAGATAAATTAGATAATATTACATTTCTTATTTTATCTAACTTTGTCGTATTGCGTATATATATTATCATATTTATTGAATTATACAAAGCACGTCAATTTATATATATGGTAGGTATATATTAAATGAAATATAAATAAATAGTGTTTTATAATAAAAATTTAAATTTTCATTTTAGTTGGATATTAGTTGTTAAATTAGCATCAATCTTATCATTCTTTAGTGATTTTGTTTAGATGCGATATTTATATAAAACATGTACTGTAAAATGAAATAAACAGTATACATTTCACGTCGATTTCCATTTTTCTTTATTTTTTAGGTTAAATACAGTTATCACCCCTAAAGTATTCAAACCACATTAATTATCCCCCTAAAGTATTAAAACCTTTCAAAAACCCCCTAACCTTCTAACTCTTTTTATTTTAAGTTCAAAATGTTCATTTTACACTTACTAAAAATTGTCCTTAAAAAAAAATTAAAGAAATTTTTAAAATACCAAAATTACTCTTTTTAAAATTTTTCTAATTCTAGTTTCACTTGGTTCATCGAGTTCTTTTTATTTTCGTAATCCTAAAGGTACTTGGAGTTCATTTTATTTTAGTTTTCCCGTTGTTTATCAACTAAATTAAAAATAATTTATACTGCACTATATATATATATATATTATAATTTACTTAAGAACATATACAATTAATAAAACCGAAAGAGTTGATCATGAGCTAATAAGAAAATATACAATATTTATATTATTATATATATATGGTAATTATATAGAATGTGGTAATTATATGAAAGTATAAATTTATTTTTAACTTGGTTGACAAATAAGTTAAATTAAATAAAATGAGCTCCAAATACTTTAGAATTATAAAAATAAAAAAAAAGTTCGATGAACAAGTAAAATAGAATTAAGATAAAACTTAAAAAAAAGAGTGATTTTGGCATTTTAAAAATTTCTTCCAATTTTTTTTTCATAAATCAATTCTTAGTAAGGGTAAAATGGACTTTTTGAACTTCAAAATTAAAGGTGTTAGAAGGTTAGGGGGGTTTTTGAAGGTTGTAATATTTTAGGGGATAATTGATGTAAGAGTGGATACTTAGGGGTGATAAACTGTATTTAACCCTATTTTTTATTGCATTTGTTCTCGTTTCACGTAAAATTGAGACTAATCTTGTTCAAAATGAAGTGAAAGAGTTAGGCCTCTTCATTTTTATTTATTCTATTATTAAAGCTAAATCCTTCAGAATAACTAAACAAAATATATACTCCCTCTATCTAGTCTTGTATCTTTTAATATTCAAAAGGTATATTCTTTTTTAATATTTAATTTGTTTATTTATCTAACTTCTTCATTATATTTTAAATAGTTTTTTTTTTTGTTTTAATTCATGGCAATGTTTTTATTTATCACCACGTTCTTAATAAATCTAATCTATTATTTGTACATACTTATAAAACATAATTAAATATTTTATAAAATATTTATATTAAATAATATTTAGAAAATATGTACACGTAGAATATGACACAAATTACTTGTTCTATATATTAAGTAAGCGAACTTTTTTGTGTTTTCTATTTTTTAATCTGTTATTTTTAATACTAGCCGTCATGGCAACGTCATTCATGTATCCATATGATAAATAATTTTTACACTTTAAAATATATTATAAATAAAAATAAAATATATAAAATTTTACACATCACATTAAAAAAAATTAAAAATAACAAAAACTAATTTATCATTTAATATAAAATTTTGAAAAGTTGAATAATAGTTATCTTATCAATCGGAATGTTAGTTTTAACATTACAAAAAATTAGTGCACCGATGCCTTTAACTGCTATTTGTGAGTAAAAACTATATTTTAGTTTTATAATAGCATAGATTTAATTTATTTTTTATTTATTTATCTAACTCCCCACTCCCACACTATCTTTTGATAGTTATTTTTTTGAATTTTCATGCATTTTTTTGTTAATTTTCTTATAAATTTAATATTAATATTTTATTATATATAGTTTTTAAAATAATAAATATCTTTAAAAAATATTTGTTTTAAAAAAGTATTACACAATTGCATATACTCCTATCTATTAAGAATTCAACACAAAATATATCCGAATTAACACAAAAAACAAGGCGAATATAAATCATGGACAAAAATAGTTAAATTACGCCGATATTCGATAAGCATTCCATTCCAAATTTGAATTCAAAATTTGATACGATACGTTGAATGATAATTTTATTTTATTTTTTTAACTTTTTTTGATTGGTTCTTCAAAATTAAGAATATAAAGATTAAACTAGAAATCACATAATTTCTAAAGTTCTACCTTTAATAAAGAGTGTAAATTTTTGAAAGATTTTCGGCAGCCCACTTAAAAATCCTGGAAACAATCTCTATCAAGTAAAACGCAGGTACAGAAACGTATGTGTTTACAGGGTATTCTAATCTTTTCCTCGTCAGGAATGTCGAAAAATTACGGCATACCTCGTTGACCCTGCCATTGCGAATCAGGTTCCTTCTCTCAATTAATCTCTACCCCTTTTCTTTTTTTAAGTTTTTGCCAGTGAATTTCACTTTTCTTTTCGATTTATTCAAATCATTTTTAGTTAACTGATGAAGAGCTATACGAAAGCTAGGTTCTTTGGAATTCTCATAAAGATGCAGCTTTATGTATTATGTGTGCGTATACTACTATACTTTACAGATGTGAATGTGGTTTTTAAAAAAATTATGTTTAACTAAGTGAACTGAATCCCAGTAGTGTTTCGGGCAGCGGGTTATTGGAAATCCCTCTTGTTTTAGTGTAAGAATTCTTTTGATTAGTTTTGCTTGTAATGAAGTAACAGATTTCTTAGTCTTTGACATTGGATTAAATCTTGTCACTGGGTTTTTTTTTTTTTTTTTTTATAATTTTGAAGTATTAAAGCTTCAGTCTTTGAAGTGGTGCATTAGTCTTAATGTGGGAGAGGAGATGAAAGAAGGGAAGAAGGAGGGGTTTAATAAGGCATAGAAAATACTTGATATCAATTGCTTAAACGTGTACATACATATGAATATTGCCTATAATGAAAATGGAAATGACTATATAGGTGTTTTTATTAGTCCCCTTGATTGTTTAATTGTTTTGCTCATAGATAGACTAGAGGTTTTCAATTTTCTGTTGTAGTTAGTAAGGTTGAGTTTTTTTGCTTTTGATAGAGTCAATATATGCATAAATAGGTAGCTAAAGTTTATTGTGTTGGTAAAGTTTTTTACTCTTGCTTCTCTGGCGTTTAAAATTCCAACTAGCTGATTCCAAATCAGGCCCTTCTGTAAGTCAACTTCCAGTTGTTCTGTTTAATTATTTGATCCGCCGAGATGTAGAAGTCATGCTTCATGCATCCCTTGATATTTCCTGCGCTAACGTGTAGATGGAAGCCAAGATTGTAAAATATTCCATTAAATATAATGTGAACAGTTTTCTTTCAGGAAGCCAAGATTGAGGATCATGGTTTTGGTATATGGTTTTGGTTTCTGTCCCTGTGATCTCGGATAGTAATCACGGTGCTCTCAAGTGGAATCACAAATCAAGTAAGTTGAACTGGTTGATTTCAAAGTGTTCATTTCATTAGCATTCCATGGCTAATTACTTATAGGCAGTTGAGGCTAACCTTGAAGTATCTCCGCACATTCTTGCGCTCCCTTTTATGCGTGATATTGGTATTCTGTTGTTTGATAGCTTAAAGCAATATGCACGGAGAGACAATTAGTCCTAGTCGAGGTGTATAGTCATGTGATAAAATTGACGGGTTTTCATGAATAGATCTACTCGATTTTCTTCTATAAAGAGCTTGTCTCACCTCTGGTCTCCCCCACTCTTTCTACTAATAGTTCATCTAGTTTGCTTTCCCAATAAAGGCACAGGAGATTGAACTTTTTTTATGTTGTTATCAGGTTAATCTTGACTTTAGCATTCTAGCACTTGTATTGAAGTGCTTATGGAGAAACAGAGCAGTAATCGAGCAACTCAGTTTAATTGAAGTTTGGGAGCTCTCTGCGCAGATGCATATGTTCGGTTCTTTCAAGTTGGTCGCTATTTCCAAAACACATTGCATTTATCATGGATGGAAATCGAAGATATGCTAAGAAGCAAAATTTAGAAGGAGGAGCTGGCCATAGGTTTGGATTTCTAGCTCTAATGAATATGCTAAAATACTGTTATGAGTTGGGTGTGAAAGTACGTTACCATTTATGCTTTAAGGCATCCGAGAATTTTAAACGACGACCAGAAGAAGTTCAAACCACTATGCAGTTGATACAGGAAAAAATTGAAGGGTTAATTGAGAAAGAGAGTATAGTCAACTGTTATGGAGTGAGAATACACTTTTGTGGAAACTTTAAACTTTTGAGCGAACCCGTGAAATTGGCAGCTGAAAAAGCTATGAAAGCCACTGCGTGTAATTCAAAGGCCGTGCTTTCTATATGTATTGCCTACACCTCAACCGATGAGATTGTGCATGCTGTTGAAACGCATGCAAAGAAAAACAGGATGAATTAGAGCTTCTCGACAAAAGTGGTGCTGATATGTTTGATCTGGGCTAGGAAAGAATGCCACAGATAGAAAAGGGCCTCTTATTGATACAGCAGATGTTGAGAACATATGTATTTATATCGGGGCGGTTGCACCCGATCCTGATATTATAATCCCGCAACCTTCTGGTGAGAACTCGTTAAGCAATTTCCTTCTCTGGCAAAGTTCATCTTCCTTCTGTACTCTCCCAGGGGCTTTGGCCCGACATTGGCTTTGGCATTTGTCCGAGCAGTTCTGGACTCCAACGAAATTTCGCTTATTGGAAAAGATAAGGAAAGAAATTAGATTCACAGATAACCTTTGTATCTCATGGCATGGTGGTCGTTCATTCTTCTGATGAAAGGAAATATACATTAAACTCACACAAAAAACGGAGTTGGAAACTTGTAACTTAGGACATTGATATGCTTTGATGTTTTTCGATCAAATCAGGAGTATCGTTGTGTTCATTATGCCGACGATATCGACTATTTGACAACGTTGTCAATCTCTATCTCTATCTCCCATATTTGCAAACCGATGTAACTTTTTAGTGATTTCAGTGGTTGATTCTTGTTGTGAGTTTGTTGGTCATTCACTCTATATATTGTGGATGTCCCTGCAGATGATTCTCTTGTTTTCTGCCCTCTCTATCTTTCTGTGTCATTGCATTTATGATTTTGTCGAACCTGATTCTCTGCAATGAAACTTGTGTAATAAAATTAGTGTAACGGTGCTGTTGTCAGGAACCAGTTGAAGAAATTCTCCATTGTCTTAGCTGCTGAAGTATGGAAGAATTTCTTGTGATGGCATGAGCAGATGGTGCTGCGTTTGAACTTGTTTCCTTTACCTGTTTCTTGCTCTTGTAATCTTCCACTCTACTACTAGTTAAGTCCTCTCGGAGGAAAATTATGTAATATATAATTATGGTTAATTATCATAGTTAAAAATAATTAATTGTAGTAAATAATTATTGACTATGATTATATATTAGTTGTTGGTCGTGGTTTTTGGGATTGTGGCTAAAATTTGCCATGGTAGCCATTGCAAAAATATTTTTCATGATGAATAAATTAAGTTTTTGTTTTTGATTTATTTACATGGTTAATAATAGTTATTTACTATGATTTTTAATTCTATAACCATTAAAAGTATAGCCAATAGTAAATTCTTTTTTAGTGTATGAATGGTTCGGTTGATACCCCAAAACTGTACAGTTCTGATATTTAGGTTAGAGTTTCGAGCTATTTTAGCGTATTCTTCGATTTATGGTTAATTATTATCTATACTAATATAAAAAAAAAAATTTCCTCAACACTCACAAACGACGGTTAATGTCACCGCTGCATCATTTTTTTTGTGAAGTCAAAATGTCTTTTCGATCGATAATATAATTAATTTATCTATATTAATATAAAAAAGCAAATTCCATCTACACTCACAAGTGGCGGTTAATGACACCGTTGCACTATTTTTTTGTGAAGTTAAAAATTACATTTTTCAACCGAATTTGGAACCTTGATGCTGGCAAATAAAGCATCACTTTATGAAAAGTTAGAACATAATTGGGAGGGAATATGATTCTTGGAAACAAAGAGTTTGACGATAATCCTCCACCGTTGAATTATTGATGGTTTAAGGATTTTCCTCATTCTATTCTCCTTTTTTTTTTTTTTTTTTACTATAATAATTTTTTGTCTTTAAAACTATTTTTCTTTTCCAGCCAACGAGGTCTAATGGTGAAGTTGATGTCGATGACTCGAAGGTCAGATCATGAATTCAAATTCTATCAATATTATGAATTTAAATCATCAATTATTAATACTAGTAATTTAAGGAACGCTCTGTGTACAAATCTATAATACTATTTAAAATAAAATAATTTATAAAATATATATAATTTAATAAAGTACATACCAAATATATAAATTAATATCTAGTATCCTATAAGCAAAACGATGCTTGACGGCAATTAAATTAATTTTGACTCAATTTTAATTCTTATGAATTCTGAGTTTTTTTAATTACAAATAGAAATTTCGTTGATTAGAATTATTCTATTTTAAATTAAAAATTAAAATTTGTATTTATCCGAAAAATTCTATCTTCAAGGTTAGTGTTCATCGATACTATATTCTACCTTCAAAAAAATTATGATTAATTTTTTATCATAAAAAATACCAGTCTTATCACTAATAATTTATTTTCATTTTAATCATATACTTTTCAGTCAATAAACTTATATCAATCTCTTGTGTATCTCATGTAGTAAATTTTTTTTATTTTAAATCAAGTAATATCATTATTGTTGTAATTTATATATTTGCATTAACATAGTTATTTGATAATTTTGTATTGGTGTATTTTGTATTAATACTGATTAAGGTAAGTTTTTAAATTTCATTCAAATTCCATGTTTCCTTTTGTTTTTTCTTAGGTTTTTTATGATTGGAATTTGATCTTTTTAAGTTTTCATTGTAATTTAGGGTTCGCTCTGTTTAAAAATTTTAGTGCTAGAAATACATTTTTAATCATTTTCTCCAAATGAAGATTCTTTTCGTTAGTGGAAATAATTTTGTGGAATATTGCTCTATCGAAATTATAATATTAAGTTTATATTATAAGCTTCATAGGTTTGAATTTATTGCAATACAAAATAGATAATCATATATGAATTTTTAATTTAGTTTTGTGTTATAAACTATTTTATACATGATAGTATATTTCTCATTAATATAAAGGGCAACCTGACATAGCAATGCTAACTTCTTTCTTAAACGATTTCTTTTTTTGTTTCTTTTTTAGGTCCAATTTTATTCCTTCATGCTCGATTGAATTCTTTTTGCTTATGTTATCTGATTAATGGTTTTTCTAATTCAAATATTTACCTTTTAGCTACAATATATCTGTTCATATATTTTTTTTAAAAAATTATAGTTTTTTTTTAAATTAAATATGCCATGATTTCTTTATTTGATTATTAAATGAGCAAATATTTTTATCTAATAATAGTTCATCGTCTTTCTTTTTAATTTTAATTAGAAAAAGTTAATTAAAACCTTGCAGTCTTTCCCTATTTCTCAGGTATGAAAATATAATCGTGAATGTTTTGCTCAAAATTAAATTTATATTGTTTTTCGCATATAACTTATAAAATATAAAACATCTTTACCTTTTATTAAATTTTATTTTTTATGAAGAATCAAAAAGTGATAACTATTTCTTCTTCTTCTTATTTTTTTCTTTTTTTCCCCTTTTTAAATTTCTAAGCGAAAGTTTGTATCATAGGGCAAATGGGATAGTATCTTTTAGATAATGTATTTATATTTGCTATGTTTGATTGTGTGCCAAAAATTAAGATTTTGTGAATGTATATATAGACTAAAATTTATGGATAGATTATTTATTTTTATTTTTTTGTCCATAAAAAGCAAATGAAACTGACAAAAGGATAAAATAAGATTATAGGCTTCACGTGAAAAATAACAACTTCATGTTGAAAGTTAACATGATATTCATAAAAAGTAATTCGATTATATTATAGTGTCTATGATATATAATTAATGAGCATGAACCAAGCTAATAAATTTTGTTTATTATCTTATGTTCGTATCTTTTCCAATTTCTTATTGTATATTTGTATTGTTAGCATATAATTCTGAAATATATATATATATATCTTTAATTTTTATTAATTTCAGATATTGTTAATATTTTTTTATGACGGAAATAAAAAGTGTTGCTAATGCTTTTATTATTCTTACTTTCAGAAACTTTATTAAAAAGATCATTTAATACTAATTACATTTTAGGGAAAATTTATAACACAGGGAATAGGGTAATATCTTTTATACAATGTATTTTATGAAATAATTTTTCTCAATGTGTAGAATATGATAATATTCTATTATTATTCTTAAAATCTTTTGTGAATAAACTTAGTAAAGAATTTAATATTGAATTCTGTATAAATAAATTTACACCATTGTATATAGTAAGACGATCATTAAAATATGACATACCATTGTGTAATTTATATTTTATGAAAATGCTATAGAATTTATAAATTTTCCGTGCTATTGTTCTTGCTAGTTAACTGTATAAGAAAATGGTGATGTAAAGATGCGTGAAAATTAAAAAAAAATAACTATTAAAAGATAATAAGGATGAAAAATTATATAAATAAATTAAATAATAAAAAATACAGGTCAAAAGAAGGAGATACTAAAAAGATACTCTCACTTTTTTTTTTTTTTTTTTTTTGAAGTGAAAGTGATGAAATATTATTAAATATTGAAATAAATTCATTACAATCCGTCCTGTCGAATATCAATATTTGAACAAAGACAATTACAACAACTATACTCTAATCAATAATCTAAAAAACATCTACATCCAAACCTATTGATTACAGTAGAAAAACCTACACATACGTAGAATAACATCCCACGCATTTGATGGAGTTCGAATCCATGACCTCTAAGGTCACGGGCCTCAGCTTTGCCACAAAAAGATACTCTCACTTAATATATAATTAAGATACATCAATTACTGATTTCAATTTCAAATTTGTAACTTGTGGTGCAAACTTCAAAACACAGTTTTGTTTCGTGAAGGCTATGATTGTATATATCTTTGCTTTCAAATTAATCAAGTACCTCATTATTATTATTATTATTATTATTGTTATTATTATTATTATTATTATTATTTGAAAGTGTTGAATTTTATTAATTGAAGTAAAGTAATTACAATCATTCATGTCGATTATTAATATCGAATAGAGACAAATACAACAATCATATCAACAATATCACATAAACTAACACATCATTATTACAACAATCAATAATACCTATTATACAGTACTAACAACAAAACCTCGTTATTAATCACTAGCGAAATCCAATCACTATTCTCACTCCAACTGAAGTCTATTACCACATGATTGATACGTCTCAAAAATCATTTACCATTCGTGTGATAAAATATATGTCAAATCCACCACATATAAATGATTATAATTATTTAGGACGCTTAATTTAGTTGACGAAATTGAGGTCTCATAATCGAGAGATCATGGGTTCGAATCTTGTCAATACGTGAATATTAATCTACTTTAATAATAATTATTAATTTATTATAATTATACATATTTGATATTAGCGTATATTCATTATTAATAATTAAAATTTATAATATAATCTTAATCGATTCACTAAAAAAATATTTAAAATATAAGATTGCAAAATTTCTCAAAAATCATTTGTATCATTATGCACATTATTGATCTGATCGATCCATTTCAATCTAGTGTTGTGATTAAATCCACCAATTACAAATGATTATCTCTATTCTCTAATTAGGGTGGATCCCAAAATGAATATCTATAAGCAATTATTAAAAAAAGTGAAATATATCTTTCGTAATAATAACATTATGATTTTAGTTTGCCATCTGAAAACCAAGATCATAAAAATCGGTATTTTTAAGAAATTACTACATAATGAAATAGTTTCTTAAAATAAGATCTTGTAACAACAATGCTCTACATTTCCAAAATTAAATTGGATCTTTATGGCATAATACTATTAAACTTAATATTTTATTATATAAACATACATTATATGAAGATTATATATAAGATATACTAAATAGAATATAAAATAAAATATTATTTTAAACTTAAAAATGGATGTTTATAAGTAATTATGAGATAAAAAATAATAATATGTTGATGATAAGAGTATGATCTTAGGTTAGGCAGAGCCAAAAGCGGAAAGACAGCGAAGGTGCGTCTCTCCTAAGCAGATTCTCTCTCTCTAATCAATTTCCACGCACTCACTGTGTGAAAGCCCTACAATCCTTTTGATGCTCTGGAGATACGCATATAGTTATCTATTTAAGGAGTGGCGGAGGAGATCGCTGAAGAGGGTATTGATTTGAAGTGCCGGTGACGGAGTAGGCAAACGGGGCCGGATGGAAGGTGTGAATTCCGAAGCGTCGGCGGCGAAGCTGCCGGAGTGCTTTTCCACTGTTATTCCAGGGTGGTTTTCGGAGATGAGCCCAATGTGGCCCGGTAATTTGTTTTCTCTTTTTGCTGCGCATACAGAGATGAGGAGATGTATATACGTGAATATTGTTCGTTGGAATGATGGTTCTTGTTTCTGTCTTTTTAGCTTTTTTAAGTTGGGGTTGGGTGTCAAGAAAAGATTTTTGTTAAGAATGCGAGTTTTGATGTGTATGATGCTTGTTGATGGAAACGGATTGGTAGTATCTGAAATGGATTTTTTTTTATTTGTCCTTTAGATCCATAGTTTAATCCCTTTTGGTTGCCATACTATTGTTCGACCAATGCAGAGCTCTCTATTGGTAGTTTAAGCTAATGTATAGCCATGAAGGGGAAAAAAGTTAAAAGGCTGCTCCTTTCTGCTTAAGATTTGTATTTTTCCACATCAGAAGATTGGATATATGTGTGGCACTAAATTTGTAGTAGTTGTTTCAATCCTTGTTAACTAGTAATCATTCATCAATAATTTGTTTGGCTTCTTGTGAGTTGCGCCTGTATGAATATATAGTAGAGATATGTGTTCCGTTAATTCTGCATCTTACTGTCCCTTTTCCTAGTATATGTGCCCTGTAGAATCAGCGCATGCTCTTAGGGTCAATTTTCACCATTTACTGAGTGGAGCAAGCAACTTTTACTGAAAGTACGAGATGAAATTCTTGCCTGCATCAAAAAGCAGAATGAGAAGTAACCCATAAGCGCTGGATAAGATAAAGAAAAATTCAAAGTGAAAATGCGCAATTATGTTGTGCCAAAAAGGGGATTTATGTTTTCTTCCCTTAACTCTGCTGAGTGATAATGTGCTTTCCGATGATAATGTTTGACTTAGTTGCTTCTGCGGAAACATGCAGGAGAAGCACACTCATTGAAGGTAGAAAAAATATTGTTTCAGGGAAAGTCCGACTACCAGAATGTCATAGTTTTTCAGGTACTTGTGCTCTGAAGAGTAAGCATTAGTTTGTCTATAATATCTGCTTTTGTTTTATATTACCGAATTCACATTTCCTGGTTAATGTTACTGCAGTCATCAACTTATGGAAAGGTTCTTGTCTTGGATGGTGTAATTCAACTCACAGAGAGGGATGAATGTGCTTATCAAGAAATGATCACTCATCTCCCGTTGTGCTCAATTCCAAACCCCAAAAAGGTAATCGTAATCTAGGGATCTCTATAACATAACATTATTGCTGGACCAGAATCCCCCCGATTCCAGCTCAGGGAAAGTACCAATTTAAAATTCTAGGGTAATTAGAAAGGAAGATAAACTAGAAGGATATAGTTTCCCATTCAGTTATATGGATATCTTTGAAACTAAGCAATACTGGTGGTCTATCCTGTAATAGCCAATGCGAGCCGAGAATCGGTAACATATATCGTCTGTGGCAATTCTCAGAACTTCCTGAGTAATTTCTCTTGTTTTATATGTTGTCGGGGTACATGAGGAAAACAGAGTGCTGGATTACAAAATTGTCAATTTGATGCTTGGAGTTGGGGATACATCACATATCTGTACCATGTGGTGAAGAAGCCACCAATTGTTTTATTGATGTCAAGCAATAAATCCCTAAGCATCTTGATCAGATGCACTATGTTATTCAATCTTCATTGCCCCTTTCAAGTTGTTGACAGATGTCCCAAAGCATTTCTAGTGTCTGATTAATTGAACCTTCATTCAAGTTTTAAACAGAGCTTCTCTTTCAGGTTCTGGTAATTGGGGGAGGAGATGGTGGTGTCCTGCGTGAAGTGTCTCGCCATTCATCTGTTGAGAAGATTGATATCTGTGAGATTGACAAAATGGTAGTTGATGTGAGTAATTCTGGTTTCCTCGCCTTTTCATTTGTTTATTTCTGTCCCCTCTGTTTCTCTGTTTTCTTCGTTCATCTCTGCTATAATGTATCTACGTCTTGGATAGTGCCTTTTCATTACGAAAAATCTGCATTTGTGCACTGCAATGACCTGTTTTTCGCATGGATTCTCCTGGTCTAAGTTTGAGAATTTGGACCATAGTTCTAAATGTAATGTAATTTAAGTAACGTACTCCTCCCTTCCAGGTCTCTAAACAATTTTTCCCCCGTGTAGCCGTGGGATTCGACGATCCCCGTGTGACACTGCACATTGGAGATGGTACAGTCAACTACAATATTGTTAACCTCTCATCCCCTCAGTTTATTTCTTTGTTTCCTTCTCTTTGAGTTAAACTTTTCACCTCACTACATTTCCTTTAATCCTTACAGGAGTTGCATTTCTCAAGGCTGTGCCAGAAGGAACTTATGATGCGGTTATAGTGGATTCTTCCGACCCAATTGGTAGTGTTCTCTTTTAACAGAACAACCTCCTTGACCACTCGAAAGAGTTCAATTTTAATGTTCAAATTTTAATCTCAGGTCCAGCGCAGGAATTGTTTGAAAAGCCTTTCTTCGCCTCGGTGGCGAAGGCTCTTCGTCCAGGAGGGGTTGTATGTACTCAGGCTGAAAGCATATGGCTTCACATGCACATTATTGAGGATATCGTTGCGAACTGCCGCCAAATTTTCAAAGGCACTGTCAATTATGCTTGGACCTCAGTTCCCACATACCCAAGGCATTTTCTCTCTTCTTCCTCTTTATCTCATACAACTATGCTTTTCCTTTTCTGGGCTTCTTCATACTTCCGTTTTCTTTTGATTCCTGGCTTCATCAACCTTAGCCGATGAGTTCCAACTCTCTCAAATAGTCCTAAACCTCAACACGGGCATTCTGTGTACCACTAATTTGACATTGTTGATCGTTCTACTTTCAGTGGTGTTATCGGATTCATGCTTTGTACGACTGAGGGTCCTCCCGTTGATTTCAAGCACCCGATTAACCCGATAGATGCTGATGACCGTCATGTCAAAACAACGGGACCATTAAAGTTTTACAACTCCGAGGTAGTGCATTAGACATTATGGTTCTCCAGTTGCAACTCTTTCAGCATTCTTTCCTGTTACTTGTCTCTGATAACTTTTGCTCTTTGCTTCTGTAACACAGATGCATACTGCAGCTTTCTGCTTACCCTCCTTTGCCAGAAAGGTGATCGAATCAAAATCTGATTGATAGAGTCCGCAGCACCACCACCACCACGACCACCACCACGACGCACGCTTTAGGATTTATTATTACAAGTTGTACATCAAGGCAGAGTTGTCAATCACCACTCCAATTGTGATTTGAATTTCAGACAGTGATGAAATAAATTTATGAGAAATGATATATATATCTCTTTCAATAAAACGATGAATCCGAAAGAAAAATAAATCCAAATGGCGTCTGGTCTTTTTCAGATGTCAACGTTTCCCTGACTACTGCAGCTAGATTATTGCTAAAAACCATTAATCATTAAGACAACCCACCCAAGGCAATGTCTTATTTCGACTGAATAAGAATCCAAAAAATGGTAACCTCGCCTCAAAGTAACAGCTCACTTCCAAAACCGATTCCTTTTCATCACAAGTTCTGTTATTTTCGCTATCTATTAGGAGTTCATAAGATGTTGGATCTTATTTTAAATAAAATTTTAAAATATTTAGATAAAATAAGATATTTTTACATTTGATAAGATATTAGGGTATTTGGTAATAAGATCTTTTTATTTGTAAAATAACAGGAAAGGACGTGATACCTTAAAAATCAAATGAATTGTTATTTCTTAACATATTTTGTATTTAAGTATTTTTAAAATACTTTTATAAATAGTACACATTAGTTTAACTTAAACTTTTAATTAATAATTTTTTTGCAAAAAGTGAAAATAAAATGACGAATTATTACCTAACCTTTTGAATAAAAATAATATATATCTAATTCATGCTAGTTGAACATTAACATAAATATATAATTGATGTTTTCTTTATACTTTGTATTATAATGACTATTTTTAGTCGTATAATTCATAATGTCTTGAATTTATTTTCTCAATAAATATAATATCAAGAGCAATTTTATTTTGTTTAATTATAATAATTTATTACTAAATA
This sequence comes from Sesamum alatum, assembly GCA_034509735.1. Taxonomy (NCBI): domain Eukaryota; kingdom Viridiplantae; phylum Streptophyta; class Magnoliopsida; order Lamiales; family Pedaliaceae; genus Sesamum; species Sesamum alatum. The sequence goes on along the minus strand of JACGWO010000007.1, from coordinate 35,437,680 downwards.
ATGAAATATTTTTTTTTGAAGTTGAGAAAAATTAAATAACAATGAAATTCTTTAAAATCCTAAAAAGAGTGTGTGTGTGTATGAGAGAGAGAGAGTGTGTGTGTGAATGAACAAATTTTTGTCGCTGATATATTAATTTTATAGAGTTTATAAGATGCTTTGAAAAAGTTGGATGAAGTTAACTTTTTATTAAAGATCTTATAAAATCCAAAAAGAAAAATTATTTTGAAATCCTATAGCTCTTTAAGAAAAAATTGGCCAAATATTTTTGAAGTTTCTAAGCTCTCAAACATCTTATAAGATGTTTTAAAGAACTTATAAGTTTCGCCAAACACCCTCTAAATTAATACTTACATTAATAAAATTAAAATTCACAACCTTTTAATTACGAGATCTCAACCTCACTGCTAGACAAAGAATAATTCATTATTGGCTTAATATGGACACAAATCAAATAGTCCGAATCATGAAAGTTGGACCAGCTTTTTCGGGTGGGTCAAAGGTGGTTGAGCACGTGTGATAAGATTGTATCAAATTATTGCATGTAACATTTGGAGGGTGGTGTCCATTTCTTGCATCATTGCACAATCACTGTCTGAATTGGGAACAGAGTTGTCAGTCTTCACCAAAGAATTAGGTCATGAAAATAAACAAGGAAAGCTGAGTATTTGAGATGATGATGTCGTGGAATTCAAATTGGCCAGTGGCCAAAAGATTAGGTGTTATTCGAAGGTAAAGTGACCATTTTTAAAGAATTGCCCATTAATTATACAGACAATTTCATCAATTTTCTTTACTAATAATTACTTTTAAATTCATAATCTAAAAAGAAGATTAAATAACTATGATTCGAATCACAATACAATATTTATTATTGTAGAAAATGAAGAGCATTGAAAATACCAAGCGATATGAGCTTGCTAGTTGCTACATTAGTATATTATTAATATGATATGATTCGTACTTTTTTGATATTTTTGTACTGAATAAATATAATTTGTTTCCTAATTTTTGAATTGGAGGAGTATATCCTTAACAATGATTGCCAATTATTTCGATTTCCACCAACTCTTCGTCCCCATTGGGCCACTTTCTTAATGACGAACTGTAGATGATGTTTAAGAAAAATAATTCCGACTAATGATATGGATAATATGGGTTCCTAAAGTAGGAGGGTTGCTGCCGATGAATTGTTGTTTGAGTGGTAACGTTGAGAATTTACAAAAAAAAAAAAAAAAAAATTGTGGATTTTAGTCACACAAATATTGGTTTATGGTCTACTTTTATAGTAATTTTTTATTTATTTTAAGCATATTCGATGATCTGAAAATATCTTTATGTTGAATCAATTTTTGGACTTAAATGTATTAAATAATGTAATGAATTGAATCTTGTTGGAAAAAAAATAGCAGGGTTGCCAACTTAATTTCCACATTTTGGATTCTTGCTATCCAATTGGTAGAATTTGATGTTTTACCTAATTAAGTTGTGGTTAGGGTTTATATGAATCGGTTCGTAATCGAATCGCCATTTTTATCAATTCAATTATATTCTTGTTAACTCAATAATGCCAATTAAATCGATCAAGAGCACCTAATCTAAAGTTTAATGTTTTTTATTTAAAAAAACATAAAACAATATATCTAAGATATTTAAAACTATTTTTCTCCTAATAATTCAGAATGCATTCAAGACTAGCATTTTTTATATATCTATACTATTATAAAAGAAAACCTGTTGGCGTACCAACTTTTGAATACTCAAATTTACCCTTCAATTTCATTTATTTCTTTAAAAAACTTATTAGTCCGAAAAGTAATTTTATTGCTTTTCTCTCAACCCACTATTCCACGTTTTTCTCACCCCACTCTATGTTTTTCTTTTTTTATCTTACTAACTTTTTTTACATTCCTTAACAATTTTCTTTTCATCTCACATCATAGTTCTTTTTTATATGCTCGCGGGGATCGCGTGCAACGACGACTAGTATATAAATATAGAAACTAAAATTATCCACTTTTTTTTTAAGTGAAAGCGATGAATATTATTAATTGAACTAAATCGATTACAATCAGCCCTATCGACTATCAATATCTATACTATTATAAAAGAAAACCTTTTAGCGTACCAATTTTTGAAAGCCCAGATTTACCCTTCAATTCTTTTCTTTTCTTAAAAAATTATTAGTCATAAAAGTAATTTTATTGTTTTTTCCTCTCAATCCACTACTCCACATTTCTCTCACCTCACTCCATGTTCCCTTCTTCTTACAAACTTTTGTTTTTCTCATTCCTTCATAATTTTTTTTTTTCTTTTCATCTCATACGATTCTTTTTTATATGCGCGCGAGAACCACGTGCGGCAACGACTAATATATATAAAAAGAAAAAAAAAACACGAACGAAGTTGGTGGATAGAGGAGAAGGAAGAGAGAGAGAGAGAGAGAGAACTAATTTGGCATTAATTTTTTAAATATGGATATCATTTTGTCAATGTATTAAAAAACACTCGAATAGACCTGTGAAGTTTTATTAATAGTATAAATACTGCTAATTTGTGCACATTCTATCTGTACTCATAAAATTTTTAAAATTATTTAAAATATAAATATTTATATAATTTTTTAGAATTTAATGCAATTTACCTCCTGTGATATTGCAAATTACTTCCCTATGAAAAAAAAATAGCAATTTACCCCTTGTGTTTTCCAAAATGAAGCAATTTACCTCCCTAGATAGGGAGGTAAATTACTTCATTTTGAAAACACAGGGGGGTAAATTGCTTCATTTTAAAAAATACAAAGAGGTAAATTGCTATTTATTTTTTCATAGGGGGGTAATTTGCACATTTGTAATATCACAGGGGGTTACTTGCATTTTTTTTCTAATTTTTTATTTAAAATTGTTATAGAATAACAAAATACACAAAGGTATACATGAACTGACAGTGTTGATATAAATAATAAAAGACAATAATGGAAAAAGAAAAGGTAAGAAACCCAAAAAAACAGTTATCTATACTATTATATAAAAAAAATCATTTTTTACTCACAAATAGCGGTTAATGACGCTGTCGTACTATTTTTTTTTTGTAATGTTAAAAGTAACCCTCAACTGATATGATAACTATTTTATTCAACTTTTCAAATTTTATATTAATTGATAAATTAGTTTTTTTTATGCAATGCGTTAGTTTATATATTGTACTCTTATTTATATTTTAAAACGTAAAAAATTATTTATTATATGCACGCAGTAACGGCGTGCCACGAAGGCTAGTTTAATAAAGACAATTACAACAATTATACATTGAAATCTAAACAACCCCTTATTATAACAGTATACAAACAATCCTACTATACAGTAGTTTTGTCATTTTGCAGAGTAAAATGTTCATGAAAATTTCATGTCTCTATCACCATATATTTTACCTATTCTTGGAACAATAAGATTTAACTTGAAATTAATAAAAAAAAAATTGTTGGGGTCGATGAGATTGACTCGATAAAGATTCACGATTGTTAAATCTACATATCTTAAACGATTTAAGAGTATTATAATTAAATTTACTAAGAACGGAAAAATACGAATATAATCTAATACAAATAAAAGAGATTATTTATATAAACTGATCGATCATATAACAAAAACATCGTGTCATCGTCCGCATGTGTCAGATAATGATTGACAGTGGACATTTTGGATTTTATGATTCATCGGATTGAGTTGGGATTAAATCCACTTTGAAATTTTAGGATAATAATTTTAAGAGTGGAAGGATAATTTTGTTTTAATGAGCATAATTTACAACATACAAAGCATTTGGGAAGCTTTTCCAGTAGTATGGGGAGATGTGATTTGTCAAGAACTAGACAAGTATTTTGATACATAGTGGAGAGAAATGCTGGTCTAGTCAAAGACCAATTCAGTCGCATAATTCTTTTACATGTACGACGAAAAGCTTGTCACAAAGCAATTTCTATAGAGTAAAAAATGAGGCTGCATATAAAGTGTGGAGTGGAATCCCACTATCCTTTTTACCTTTCAAATATTTTTCTCTTTTCTTCAATTTTATATTTCATTTTAGTGTCGGAATATTTTTGTTCCGACTTATCCATAATTCTTGATTGTGTCCGTGAGTACAAAAATTTAAGGTTGACCTCTTCAAATTATAGGATTTGGTTCGATTAAAGATGTATTCGGTCTAACTCGATAATTTGACTTGGAATAAAGCTTTGGTCACAACTAAAATTGCACAAGAAATTAATAATGTTGAAAATTTTGGTTATTTGAGATGAATCTTGCCTTCAATATTGATAGGGGAAATATATCGAACAAGTCCAAAAGGATCAAACACTTCAAGGGTCTGCGTCATTTTGAATGGATCACGTTGCACCCGACTCACATGGCCCGATGACCCACTTTGTCAACCATTGATGCAAAACCAATCCAACAGTTGCCTTATTGACAACTGACCCATGACCCAGACGAACTCTAACACATAAGTCTCTATAAATACATGTAGGGTCAATTTAATAAGTATGCATTTAATACTATTAGTTCTCTTTCTATAATCAGATCACATTTTTCGACCCCTATAACTTCAAATCCTAAACTGACTTAAGTTTCGGTAGGTTTTAGTTGAAGGTCACCTCATTACCCTAATGCTTTGTATGTATGCTAACATTACTAATCCAACTCAAGAATTCTCGTCAAGATCCGTATTCTAAGTCATCGTCAAATCACTAACAAATTGCTGAAGAGCTCGACCCGAATCAAGTATATATCAGCATGGAAGTGGGAAAACCACTTAAACAATGTTTTGAAAAAGAAAAAGAAAAGAACAATAAGCACTAAGTACTTTTCATTAATATTCAATTATTTTTTCCCATCTTTAAGGAAACACATGAAAACCTTTGTAGCTTTAGCTTATATTAATGTTGCAAATCATCATCAGACAAACCCACATTTGGGATCTTTTATTCGAGATATTATTTGTAGGTTAAGCCCTCGACCTCCCAAAAGAACAATTTAAGTGGCATTTTTCATCATTTGTCCGTTCTAATAATTGTGTAATTATTGTTGTTGGGGTAGGGGTGGTTGTGTTAGGGCAGGACCCCATTCTTCGATTTCTTCTTTATCCAATTGTAATTAATGTTGTCCTGGTCCACAACCTTAACCATGTACGAATATATGACTAATTCGTCATACTAATTAATATTGTAATAAATTACTAGTTATATAACTTATATTTTAATAGCAAAAAATTTGCAAAAAAGAAAATTAAGGTAGGATTTAGCAAATATATATATGTATTATGAAAATGATTTGTCAACTTGAGGTGGTTAAAAGCGTTTACAAATACCTAAAAATTGAAATATTAAAAGTGAATTAATGTTAGTATTAAAGACTTTGTAGAGATCAATATTCGGACTTCTAAAGGGCAAACACCTTTTGCTTGTCATGAGAAAACACTTTTTTTGAAAAGGTTATCAATATATTTTTGTTGTTTTTCACCGCATGACATAACGATTAATAATATATATATATATATATATATATACACGAGTAGTAGTTAGAAATAGTAATTAGTAAGTGTTGAAACGATTACGAATAAACGTTATGTTTCATAGTTTGGTTTGCATATATGTAATATGTGTCTCAAGTATTGGAAAAACTGCAAGCAACCCTCCAACTATAAATGAGCAAATTACCCCCTTATGAAAAAATAAATAATTTACCTCTCTTGTGTTTTGTAAAATGAACCAGTTTACCTCATTAATTGTTATTTTTTTTTTTATTAAAGAGTAATTTGCTAATTTGCAATATCACATGGGATAAATTGCATTAAACCTCTCAAACTTTTCACTAAATATGAAATCATGTGAATTTTATATATGTAATATTTATATTTAAGATATACAAATATAAAATAAAATATATTTATATATTAATTATAATAGAAATATAAACAATAAATGAGGAAACAGAATAAAGTTTTGGCACTTTTTTTTTCTCGATTTAATTAATACAAGAAAATGTAGTGTGAAAGAAAAACAAATAGAAGAAAATGAAATTATGTGATGGATTTGACTAAGAGAAAGAAACACAAAGGAAAGGGATATAAATTGTTTGTCCCTTTATTGCAAAATTCATAAAAGTGCAAACATTGATTGTAGTCGAGGAATTTTAACCTCACTAAAAAGTGATAATGAAGACTTAAGTTACCAAGAAATGAAGTTGATTATTTTGACCCCTAACTTAGTTAAATTACATTAATAAAACAGATTGTTCTCTCACTTATATTTTAAGAGTTTGAATGAAAAACATTATACGCAATCTAATTAATTATAATTCGTATTATCATTTCCACTTAATCTAAATTATAATTTACATCACTCGAAAATTAAAAAGATAGAAGAAAGAAACACAACAAATGGGGTGTCTCAAAGTATACATCAAAAGTCCCATAATCTCAACATGCAATGTAGGGACATTTCATCTCACATCACACATTGCTGTTTAGGTCAAACACATAAAACCAAGTCCCTAAATTGTTTGTATTTTAATTCAAAAAAGAAAAAAAAAACAAAAGATTTGATAATATTGTATAAGCATGAGGATTGATGCACCCCAACATTTATGAACCATTCATAAACAAAATTGAACATTACTTGTTGACAGCTATTGAAACGCAACAGAACTTCTATAAATAAATACTCGATAAATTAATATTTTTTTAAAAGAATATTTTTTTTTCAGTCCTGATTTGAGTCTAAGGTCTAAATTAATAAGATAATAATTTTTTGGAAGAATCTTATATAATTTTATAGTCCCTTCAATATTATAAATGAATTCCATAAAATCACAAATATAACTAGCTAGGACAACTTAGTGAAATATGATTCTATTGTTGTTTGCTTTTTCTTAAAATATAAATCTAGATGTATTTCATCTATAACTTTTTTTACTGCATCCAAAAGCTTCTGTGTTGCGTTCTCATACTGCAATAAAAAATTGTTGGAAAGTTGTTGCTGCTATGAGTGCTCCCTGCCAAAGCGGTTGTTGTCTCTTTTCTAGTCTTCCCTCTTTGCTTGCCAGTCATGACAATAGTAGAAACTCCTCCCGCGCAATTGATTGCAAAGGTACTGTATCATCTTCAGTTTTATCCTCAATAGGATTTTCAATAATACTAACTACAATTTTTTCTAAATTTTGGAACTCTAAACATGTATTATTTTCACTCGGGTAATCCAACATGTGTTTGACATCTATTTTGTTGCGATAACCAAGGCCATTAATATCTTTAAATTAATAATTATTAATTTATTGATTAATTAATACCTCATTAAAATAATGAAATTACGTAGTTTCAATATTATTAATTTATAGAGGTTATACTGTAATATGCAATTCCCTGTAACTTCATCTCTTCTCAATGAGAAACAATAAATTGGGATGAGATGAGATTATTATTTTGTGTACGTTGGATGTGAGATACAAATATAATAATAACTAATGTATTGTTCAATATGATATTATGATCTGATGGAATAAATCCGACAAGCAATCTGCAGCCACAATTGTTGTGATCAACAATCTCAGATTTTCTGCTATATATGTTGAAAGGAGGCAAGAAATCTACTTGTCGAAATTCTTTTTTTTTTTTTTTTTAAGTGGAACTTAAGAGTTGAGACGACTTCTAAGTTCTAATAATTATTTGCTTGTCCAAATCTTGGTTCAATACTATTTCTTTTCCTTATTAAAGGGGTTAAACAACCACGGGAAATTAGTGGAAATTGGTCAAATTTCTTATGTATTTCTTTTTTATGTGTTAGTAATATAACGCATATTTTTACTGTTGATGTGATTTCATTTTGATTATGTTTCTGCCCATACTTATTTTTTTCAAGTTTTATTCATGAAATACCTTTTTTTTTTTTTTATCATAGTAATTCCACGTTATTTTAATACTAGTATCATATTTATTGTATCGATAACACCTTAACTTGATTTTATTTTATTTATTTATTTTTAAAATATTATGTATTAATTTATATATTTTATCTTTTTATAAATATATTCTAAATTATGAAAAATTGTGTATTATATTTACGTAAAAACAACATATCACCACAGATTGGAAAAAAAAAACAAAGACCATCTGGAAGATATTACAAGTAATTTTCAGCGTCATTTTCAGATCCCCAAGGGTCAACCACCTACAAACAGAGAGTTGAATATTAAACTCTAGAGTAGTTCGTGAAATTCAAGGTACTTTTTTTATAATCCATACCAAAGATCTACACATCTTTTAAGCTCTTTATTATCTGCTTGATTCCACTTCCACAACACACGTTTGCACGTCTCTCTCTCTCTCTCTTTCTCTGTCTCTGTCTCTGTCTCTGTCTCTCTCTCACACACACACACCTAGGGGACTAGTAGTAGTTGCCTACGTAATACGTGAGTTCATCCCCAAGAAATAGAAAGATTATAGAGAGCAACTCCAAGTCTCCAACAAACAAAAACCATTCAGCAAGAAACATAAACAAAGCCACCTCTGATGTGGATTGAACGATCTATCACTTTCCTTGAAGAAAAACAATACATTTCACAAACACTCTTTCACAGTCACAAGCCAAATATTCCCAACTCTATATGCTCTTATTCCAAGTTGCCAACCTCACTTCTTTTATAGATAATTATTATTATTATTATTACTGCACTAACACCACTTCTCTCTGGCTTTTTCTTCTTTCATTTTCCTTCTTTCTTTCTTGGATGTTGTTCAACGCCTGCTTCCGACACATTTAGGTACTACCCCAATAAACAATACATTTTCTTGGTATATATAATTTGGTGCGTGTCAGTACGTGTTTTCTTGAGAGTTCTTTACTGGGGCGGGTGGTTTGGCAAATGGGTCGTCGTTAGAATTCTTGAATTTTTGCAGTGGAAATGATTTTCTTGAATTTCTGAGAGCATCTTCCATGGATCTTGAAAGTGGGTCGTATCAGAATCTAGTAAAGGTGAGTTCTTTCTTCCTGTGAGTGTGAGTTTTTTAAAGTTGTAATCTTCGGATGATTTTAACATATTCTTATTGGGTCTTTCTTGTTTTTCTGATTGGGGTTCTGCAGAAAGAGTCTTGGAGAACAACACTAACATTGGCTTATCAGAGTTTGGGGGTTGTATATGGGGATTTGGGCATATCACCATTGTATGTGTACAAGAATACTTTTGATGAAGATATTGCACATTCTGAGTCCAATGATGAAATCTATGGAGTTCTGTCCCTTGTTTTCTGGACATTAACTTTGGTTCCTCTGTTGAAGTATGTGTTCATTGTGCTGAGAGCTGATGACAATGGTGAAGGAGGCACATTTGCATTGTATTCACTCTTATGCAGACATGCCAAAGTCAATTCATTGCCTAGTTTTCAGTTGGCTGATGAGGATTTGTTAGCTTACAAGAAGGATATCACTAGTCCTGAACCATCAACTTTTGGGGCAAGGCTAAAATCTACTCTTGAAAGATACAGAGTGTTGCAGAATTCTTTGCTTGTGTTGGCTCTTCTTGGTGCTTGTATGGTGATTGGAGATGGTATATTGACTCCAGCGATTTCGGGTATATATACGTCTCTGTTAATTCTACTATTCGGGAGTTTGTTAATTTCTGTGGTTAATTTTGGTGGCCTTTTGGTGCAGTATTTTCCGCGGTTTCTGGTGTCGAACTTGCCATGGCGAAAGAGCATCACAAGTGTAAGATTCTTAGTTTTCTGTCCTAATTATTCCTGTCCATAGTTTTTGGCTTGTCATGAATGGAGAAATTTACTTGAGTAATAGTTTTAGATCATGGCTAAATAATTCATTCATCTTGTAAGATATTGATTGTGTTATAGATTGAAGAAAGCATCGATGATTCAATGGTAAATAAGTCGATTACGTTTTAATTCTTCATCGATAGTTGGACGGTGACCATGCTGATTTCACGGTTAGACTAAGTGTTTGGACTATTCGGATACTTCATATTATGCTCTTATCATGTTTTCTTTATGTTTCTTTGATATGTTTTATTCCTAAATTGTGACAATACTGGTTAACACATTCATGTTCTCCCTGAAATGTAATAATCTTGCAGATGTAGAAGTACCGGTTGCTTGTATCGTGCTGATAGCCTTGTTTGCCCTTCAACATTACGGCACCCACAGGGTTGGATTCTTGTTCGCACCCGTGGTCATAATATGGCTCTTGTGCATCAGTGCTATTGGTCTGTATAATATTTTCCACTGGAATCCTCACGTGTATCGAGCTCTATCACCCTACTACATTTACAGATTCCTACAGAAAACTCAAGTAGAAGGTTGGATGTCCTTGGGAGGAATTCTACTCTGCATAACAGGCAAGTAGAAGCACTTGAAATGCGGAACAAGTTGTTTTGCATACAACAGACGTCTGTTTTTTCCTTACAAGACTCTCTAACATGTGGTTTAACTCTTACAGGTTCAGAAGCAATGTTTGCCGATCTTGGGCACTTTTCCCAGTCGTCGATAAAGGTTTAATTTCGTGATCTGATTGACTGGCTTTCTTTCTCATCTGATTCTGATCATTACAAGCAATCTGTTGTTTAATGCTGGAGTTAAATTTTGCATGTAAGACTTTAATGATTCATGTTTTAATGCTGTCAAAGGCGTCGTTTTTTGTCTGACATACGTCCACTTTGGATTTGTAGATAGCTTTCACATTTTTCATCTATCCATCACTGGTCCTTGCATATATGGGGCAAGCTGCGTATCTTTCTCGGCATCATGATATTCAAAATGATTATCGGGTTGGATTTTACGTCTCTGTACCTGGTAATTATCTTGAACTGAAGCTATTTAAAGTATACGAGTTATCCATTCATGAATTAATTCCACTCACAAGATATATTCTTTTACTCTTGTGCTAGAGAAATTAAGATGGCCGGTTCTGGTGATTGCGGTCCTTGCTGCAGTGGTCGGAAGCCAAGCCATTATTACCGGAACTTTTTCAATCATAAAGCAGTGCTCTGCTCTGGGGTGCTTTCCTAGAGTCAAAATAGTTCACACGTCTTCAAAATTTCACGGCCAGATATACATACCTGAAATCAATTGGATTTTGATGATCCTATGTCTTGCTGTCATTATCGGCTTCAAAGACACCAGGCGTATAGGTAACGCTTCAGGTAAGAAGCAAACAAGACTTTGTGTACGAAAATTTCAGTAATCTCTCATGTCTGATCAAATTAGAATGCAACATAATTGTCTTAGCTCCTTTCTCATAATGTCCTAGCTAAAGAAAATACTTTGTTTTCCTCTATTCAGGTCTGGCAGTTATTACTGTGATGCTGGTTACAACTTGCTTGATGTCTCTCGTAATCGTTTTATGCTGGCACCGGAGCGTTCTTCTAGCAATTCTGTTCGTCTTATTTTTTGGTGCGATTGAAGCCCTCTTTTTCTCTGCTACTCTGATCAAATTCCTGGAAGGAGCCTGGGTGCCGGTTGCCTTTTCATTCGTCTTCATGATAGTGATGTGTGTCTGGCACTATGGGACACTGAAAACGTACGAGTTTGATGTTCAAAACAAGGTATCTGTCGACTGGCTCCTGGAGCTTGGTCCTAGTTTGGGCATTGTACGGGTACGTGGCATCGGCCTCATACACACAGAACTTGTATCAGGCATCCCAGCTATCTTCTCCCATTTCGTCACCAATCTTCCAGCCTTCCACCAGGTTCTTGTTTTCCTATGCGTTAAGTCCGTCCCCGTTCCACATGTTAGACACGAGGAACGTTTCCTTGTCGGACATATTGGTCCAAGGGACTACCGTATCTACAGATGCATTGTCCGGTATGGTTACCGTGATGCTCACAAGGACGACTTGCAATTTGAGAACGATCTTGTTTGTAGCATAGCTGAGTTTATAAGGACCGGAAAGGCCGGTCTAACGGATGCAGACAAACACTCACAAACACAAGGTGAAGAAATGGTTGTAGTTGGAACACCCTCAACTCATCTAGATGGGATTCAATTGCATGAGGAAAACGGGGCTAATCCTGAAACGCCTGGAACGTCGGAGCTGAGAGAAATACGGTCTCCACCGGCTATTAAGCCTAGAAAACGGGTGCGGTTTGTGATTCCGGAGAGCCCGATGATCGAGAAAAGCGCCCTTGAGGAGCTCCGGGAGCTAACGGAAGCTAGAGAAGCCGGGGTGGCATACATATTGGGACACTCGTATGTGAGAGCAAAGAAAGGATCAAGTTTGGTGAAGCAAATGGTGATAAATTTTGGGTATGATTTTTTGAGGAGGAATTGTAGGGCTCCCACTTATGCTTTGAGTGTGCCTCATGCTTCAACATTAGAAGTGGGAATGGTGTACCATATATGATGATGATGATGATGTTGGTTGTAAAGGATGTTTTTGTACATGTGTTTTGTAATTGTAAGGAAATAGATGAAATTCTTACAGATGTTTGACGATACTGAAAATGAGATTGCTAGAAACATATGGCACCTAAAAATAAAGGATCAAGGAGCTCCCGGAAATTTTTTGTCCAAATCAGATTTGATCGACTCACACAGCAATGAAAAAATGCAAGCTATCCTCATATGATATTGCAATGAGCAAATTATCCTCCTGTCAAGAATGAAATATCAATTTATCTCCTATATTTTTTTATTTTTTTTTCAAGGGAGTAATTTGCTCATTTGTAATATCACAGGGAAGTAAATTGCACTGAACCCCACAAAGTAATTGTGAAACATTTGTCATGTAATTAATCATTTAGTCTAAATTATACATTAATCACACAATAAATTTATTACACTTATCATGTAATTAACTCATATTCGATTAAATCCAATTTGAGTTAGAATTTCCCGACCTTGGAAGGCTAAACTTGTCCGAAGCCCACATGGGCTGAAGCCCAATAGAGATACATGGTTGAAACCAATACTTGAGCTCTGCTATTCTCAATAAGGATGGATCTTAATTCATTTAAATGAGGAACAAAAAAAAAAAAAAAAAAAAACCAACAATAGCCTTTGTTAGTATTTTACTGTTAATTTATTTAATATACTTGTTAATACTCAATAAATTATGATAAATAATAATTTTACATAAATACATAAATGAGACAATTACGTACACATCAATGGATTATGAGATCAAAACAGTTGGAAGCATAGCAGGAAATGATTTGAATCCAAACACCCAACCACCACTTGGTTGAAAATGGGAAAAAGTAATTACAGTTATCAAGTCAACAAACCAAAAACCAATTACTGTTAATTACTCTTTTTAATCAGTGAATTATTGTTAATTGTTACTTGTTAATATAAACCCGATTTCAGTTTCCAACCAACCAAATCTTCCAAAGAAATCGCCAGTCACCATCCTTCACCACTAAAAAAAGAATTGTTATATTATAATCGTGTTTCATATTAGCCAAAAAGAAATTAGAAAAAAAAATAATATGAAGGAGTAGATATACGTGGAGAGTGGGCCCCAGGGGGGTGGGTTGTATTTGTGGATAGGGACGACGAAGCCCAAAACAAACCCTCTTCATTACACCACACGCCATCTTTAATCAGAACCTGCCGCAATATACGGCCATTTTTGGATAAAGTAGGCCCCACCGCACCAGATCACCACGTGCCTTTCACGTGGCACCTCCCCATGCTTTCTTCTGGCAGTAGCAGGGGTGGTTCCCGGTTATGTGTCCACGTGGGTGTATATGATTGGATCACAGACTCTGAGGGTTGCTGGTGGGCCCTGCTCATCGGTCCACCAAATGATTACACGTGGGCGATGTCCGTACTATGTTGGGTGGGTGGACGAGGAAAATGGAGATTGCAAGTCACATATCGTTGTCGCCCTTCATAATTATCCACATTGGCCGTTGTATTGACCTAATGGGGCCCAATGTTACATTTATTTACACTCGTGCCACTCCTTTACATTTTTCCTCTTTTTTCCAAAAAAAAAAAGAAAAAGATTTGTAATTTATTTATTCATATAACTGTAATTATTAATATATCTATACTAATATAACAAGAAATATCCTCTACATACATAAATGACGATTAGTAATACCGTCGCACTAATTTTAAATACGACTATTATACTCCTAATTAGATAATTCTAAAAATAAATTATAATTATTTTATTTTTACAAAAATGACTCCACGATATTTGAACATACTGTATTAATTCTTTTGTTAGGTTGATAAATGAATTAATTTTCTTTTGTTTTTTTAATATATATTTTTTATTTATAATATATTTAAAAATATAAAAAATTATTTATTATATGTCACACCGTAATAACTTGCCATGACCACTAATCATACAATACGGCCATGTAAAGTGACGTGCACAACATCTTTATATGCTTGAATTTTTTAATAACCACCAAAATTAGTATAATCCCAACAAAGATATACAAAATCTTGGCTTCCGTCGTCTTATTTTGTGCTGACTCACGGTAATACATGTAAAATCCTTACATGAACCTAATCAAATTTCATTAACTAATTATAATACGTTTTTTATATTTAATATTTATCGTGCGTATCTAAAATTTATTTGGGGATAATTACAACATCCTCCCCTAAAATCTGATGTAATTATGCATAAATATTCCATAATATGAAAAATTACATTTAGAACCCTTCATGTTTATTTTTGTACAACAAATAGATACTTTTATTAGTCAAAGTCCATTGAATTTGCTTATATTAGCAAAAAAAATAAATAAAAATTCATATTTATTCCAAATTAATTTTTTTCTTATCAAACTATTTTTGTAAGGGTAAAAAAAATCACAGAATCTTAATCTAATATTCAAACAAATTTCAGTAAACAATGCCAATTAGGAAGCGGCGAAGGTGGAGATGGAGGTGGAAACGGGCGGACGTCAAGTACCGGCGCCGGCGTGCTGCCTCCGCTCATTCCCGCCCCACCACCCAAGAACTAAGTCAAAACTATCCGCTATTTGCCGTGAAACTTTTATTGTTACAATTATTAATACTACTCCTTAGCTGACCCCCACCTCACTTACTATTCTGTTACTCCTTTTTAATTATTGCATAGTCGGCAGAACTCATTCAATTAAATAGAATAAAATAATAATATGAAGATCAGACTTTCTAAATCTAATTATATTTTTAAGAAATTGAATTAAACACGCAATTTCTATAAGTGTACTCTGTTACGTTTTCTCTAAATAATTATTTTTTAGAATAAATTACAATGATTTTTCATAAAATTTAGCATAATTTGAAATACTCCTCATTTTTTTAAAAATTACAATTACTCTTCTAAAATTCAACACGTGGATCACATTGACGATCCACATTTAGCAACGTTTCTTGAAATTGATACATCATATTACTTTTATTGTACTTGTCCTAGGAGCTTATGTTTCCCCCATATTTATGCATTAATTGGACATAGGACAAGAAACACAAGTTCTTGTAATTGTCAAGCTCAAGGCACACGGTGGAGTGGAGGAGGAGGACAATTACTTGGATCCAGCTGCATATGTTTATGTTTATGTTGTCACAACAATTTCCACGAGCCTAAATTTGTACTACGTAATGGGTACATATATAGCTAGTAATTACGTATATTTAATGTGTACACCCATATTTTTTTTTATAAGAAAGTACAGTAATTACAACGTGCGAAATTAGGAAAATGTATCAATGGCTAAAGCGCAGTTAATTTATGATAAATTACAGCCACATTTTCTAAAATTTAACATAATTATAAATATTTTATTGTTATTTGAAAACTTATAAATACCCCTCTTGCTTTTAGTATTCGTCTAATAATAAGCTCATTCTATTAATCTCTATTATGTTTCATCCTATTTTTGTGGTGAACTGATAAAAATATATTTTTGAATTATAATTTATAATTTTATATCTTGTTTAGAATTTTCTAAAATATTTTTATGGATTAATATTCCTTATGGACTATTTATTTTACCCATCCTCAAACTTGTAACATTATTTTCATTTTTTTTTATTTTTTAAAAGGGCGAATTACAATGACCTTTCTGAGGTTTGACATAATTACGGATACCCCCTCATTGTTTCAAAAATTATAAATACTCCCTGAGGTTTGTTACCGTCTAAGAAATAGCACATTTTCATCCATTTTATGGGTGAACTAACCAAAATGCCCTTATGCAATTGAATTATTTTTCAAAATTTTTAAAATTTTTTTGGACAAAAATGCGGAGAGAGAGGTTTTTTTACAGAAATGAGCAATAATGTAATTTATCTCAGTTGATTTTTCTATAATTTTTTTTAAAAAAATCAAGGGCAAAATGAACCATTTCAGACTCTTGATTAAAAATTACAAACCTCAGGGGGTATTTGTAATTTTTTTTATAATTTTCGAAACAATGAGGAGTATCCGTAATTATGTCAAATCTCAAGAGAGTTCATTGTAATTCACCATTTTTAAGAACTTTTAGTAAGGATAAAGTAGTAATGTACACCTCACCATTTATAAGTTACATAATTATTTTTCAATTGAGGGATATTTATAATTTTTGAAATAACTTACGAGGAAATATTCGTAATATGTCAAATCTCATGGGAGGTAGCTATAATAGCCCTTTAATTTATGGTACACATTGCAGTATTTTTTACGAATTACTGATCGTAAAATCCATATTATACGGATTAAATATTATAAATTTTATTCTTTCAATAATTGTGGACAAAGGTTTAGTGATTGTTATAGCTATTTTGGTAGAAAAAATGCTCATGGTACTTGATGAGATCAATTCTAAGCAATAACATTATGGTGACATTCTAACGAACTAATGGCAAAGAATTGGGGAATTATATATAGTTATAAGATAATTTTTTGAATAATGAGTCATGAGATATTAATTTGAAAATACAGCAATGCAAAAAATGAGCGATAAACTATTAATTTGAAAATACAACAATGTTTCCATAGTAACCAACTGCTATTACAATATTCAGTCCACAGTATAAAAACATCTCTAAATCTACTAACACCAACATTTAAGCAACAAAAGGAATAATACAAACATCTTATAAACTAGGGATAATTACACTCCCCTCCCCTAAGGTTTGATGTAATGACACGTAGACCCCCCTGTGGTTTGGAAAATTACATTTAGTACCCTTGAGGTTTGTTTATGTCTAACAAATAGGTCCCTCCATTAGTTAAAATTTACCGAATTTGTTGATATTAACAAAAAAAATAAATGAAAATCAATATTTATCCGCGATTGACTTATTAATGATTTAATGTTGGCCAAACATATCTTTGATGACTAAATTATCCTTTAAACAATGAAAATATAACTCCGCTCATGCATTAATGTGTGACGATATATAAGGGTAGTTTGGTCATAAAAAGATTCGTTTGACCTACAATAAGTCAGTAATAAGTCAATCGATGACAAATCTCACCTTTAATTTTTTTTTTTTTGCTAATATCAACAAATTCAGTGAATTTTGACTAACGGAATGACCCATTTGTTAGACAGAAGCAAACCTCAGGGGTAGTAGATGTAATTTCTCAAACCACAGGGGTTCTACGTGTAATTACATCAAATCTCAGGGGAGGGGAGTGTAATTATCCCTATAAACTAAACAACACCCTGCATTCATAATACTCGAATCCACGACCTTTTGATTGTAGGACCTCAATTCATCACTCAGACAAAAGATCATCGGTTATAGTTATACAATAATTGAACAGCAAAGTCATAAATGTAAATGCCTAAAATGCCATAATTTTACCAGACAAGAGGACGTGCATTAACAATAATGCACTCATGCTACTCATATATAAGGAAAATGTTCCCCATTTTTTGGTTAATCCCGTATAAATGTATGAAATTTTTTAATTCAGATCAGATTTGGCAAAATTTAAATTAATTATACATTTATCATGTGATTGGTGTGCAATTAAAGAAAATTTTTGATCACACATGATTCGGAGAAGTGTTTTAATTACAACTAAATACATTTAATCAAGAAATTTAAAGAATGTCGCTTTTGTAGGAATATTTTTATCAATGATCAGAAAATCGGGTGTGTTTTATTTTATTTTTTAATTAATGATTACTCAAGACGACAAATTGAGGATCGTACTTTATTACTTTTTATTAAAAAAAGAAAAGAAAATAGTTGCTGCGTGTCTCCGAGTAAAATTAAATAACAATTTGGAAGGGGCGATTTGCTTATCCAAATTTGACCTAAATTATCCAATTAAAATATTTGAAGGGCACGACTTATATTCATGCCACAAAGGCGTGATAATGAAATGCTAGAGGGATAACGTTTTTTATTAAGGCTGATCGAGTCCTTTTTTAGTATCCGACAAAATGGTGACCAATTGACCAGAATACCCCCATACTAGTTGCATTTACATTTGTTCATTGCAATTTTAATAGCTTTTTTCACATCTACATGTATAATAATTGGCATTGCACGAAATTATTACTTCTCATTTAATACAAGAAATCAAATTAAATGCAATAATTGGTGATGTGCTAAGTATACTAAATAACAAAGTACACAAGAGACGTGGTTCATCTCGTCTCACTCAAAAGATTGAACGAAAACAAGTATTATAAATAGGGTAAAATTATAGCCACATCTCTTGAAATTTGATATAATTATAAATACTTTATCATTGTTTGAAAAATTACAAATATACTCCCTGAGGTTTGTAATTTTTAACCAAAGGTCTGAAATCTATCATTTTATCCTTGAATTTTTTATTAAAATTGTAGAAAAACCGGCCGAGACAAATTGCATTATTGCTCATCTAGGAACCTCTTCCTTCGTATTGTAGTCCAAAAAAATATTAAAAATTAAATAAAAAATAATTCAATGCATAAGGGCATTTTGATCAGTTCACCCATAAAAATGGATGAAAATTGATTATTTATTAGACGATTACAAATCTCAAGGGGATATTTATAATTTTTTAAAGTACGAGAAAATATTTATAATTATGTTAAATCTTTGGGGAGATAGCTGTAATTTACCCATTATAAATACTTGTTTCCATTACGAATGTTTCAATTTTTCAAAGATAACGTGCTTCTAATGTGTTTTTATACAACAACCCCAAGAAGAAATTGACTTTATATCTTGTCTCGTAGCATCAACAACTAAAAGAGATAATTTTAGATATTTGATGTAATTATATGTAAATTCTGTGTGATTTGAACATTACCTATAATACTTTTGAAATTTATTTTTGTTTAATAATAAATTCCTGCGTTAGATAGAATTTATCGAATTTGCTTATATTAAGGGGGAGAAAAAGTGAATGAAGGTCCACATATAGCCTGAATTGATTTGTACTAGCTTATTAAGGTCAAATATATATTTTTAAAACCAAACTAATCTTATACATTTTTACACATTAATGTATGTAAGGGGGTGCATTTTCACAATTATAATGATAATTTGATTATAAAAGATTTGTTTGACGTACAATAGGTAAATAATAAGTCAATTTGGGGCTAAATATAAAATTTTATTTTATTTTTACTAATATCAGCAAATTTCATGAATTTAAACTAAAGAGAGATCTATTTGTTGAATGAAAATAAATATTAGAGGTACTAAACGTAAATTTTCAAACCACTAGGGATATATGCATAACTACATCAAACTATAGGGGAGGACCGTGTAATTATTCCTAATTAAAATTTTAGTTCAATGACACATTTTTATAATCGTTTTTAACCATATTAAATTCCACTTTTTAACAAAACATGAATTTTTTTTATTTTTTTTAAGAAAAGAAAAAAGTTTTTCAAAATTTAATTCTTACCAAGTGTGTCAAACAAGAACCAAGATCAAAAGATTTTATCCCAAAAAAAAAAAAAGGTTCCCCAAAATTCTAAATTCTTATTGCATGAATCTAAATCAGGATACTACAAAGTCAAAATAACCCACATTAATGGTGAGAAAAAGACTGAAGATAAAAAGGTTAAAAAAGAATGCCTACACCAAGAATAGAGAAAATGACAAAAAAGGGTACATAATGGCAGTGGTGTAATAAAAGAAAGTTTGAGGGGCAAATGTTGTAGTAACGTATTAGATCCGAACCAGGGGTAGTTCTGACTATGGTAAAAGTGCCCTCGTCTCTATCCTCTTCTTTTGCAAATGCGTTTTCCACGTCATTTCTTTTTATTTTTTTAGGGAGTATTTCAACTCTTCAACCTTTTGTACTCCACGCTTCACCGCTTGTACACTTTCTATCCATCTCGCTGCATTAATTATCTCTCTCTAAACGCATGTATGTAATCTCAAATCTCTCACTCTGTCTCGCACTTTCTCTCTCTAGAAAAACTACATCCATCTGTACAAAATTCTAAATGCTCATTCCCTCTCTCTCTCTCTGTTCGGTGCTCTCTCTCTCTCTCTTCATTCTTCTCTCGTTCTCTCTCCAAAATTCTCTGAAGAAAGCAGACTGTGAAACGCTCTGGCGGTGCTGACGTGGACGACATTTCCGATCACCGGTGATTGGTTCTGCTCTCTGCGATCGCTTTTCTGAAAGAATCATTTGTGTATTATATAAGTGATGGATACAGGATTCGGTGTAAAAATTTGTTATTTTTGCCTTTTTTTTGTTCTAATCAGAATGTCTTGTGAGTGACTAGAATGGAAAATTGAAGCTTGTCAGTGATTCTTCTCTTCTGTTTTGTTGTGTCTTTTTTTGGCGGTGTGGTGAATTTTGTAGCTTCTTTGATTTAACATTCTGCTTTGCTTGTTTTCAGGAGTTTGATGGTTTAGTATCATGAGAAAAGCTTGAAGATTAATTTGAGCGTACTGGTTTCTTGTCGAGGTAAATCCGTAACTTTATGTTTTTTCATTTTTAAAGTAGTTTTAATACCATTGATGCTTATGACTTGTCATTTACTCTGCGTTTTCTGGTACATCCGGTGTCAATGCTATGTTATTTATCATGTTTTATTGATTCAATCAAATGAATTTGTTACAAACTCGCTGTCAATATACATGGACGCCCATGTATTTGTGTGTGCATATATATATATATATATATATATATTCCTTTTTAGCTGGTTTGTATTTTGATTAACATTATTTATTTATTTCTCTTTTTTCCTTTTTATTTAATCTGAATGTAATTTGTGATTTATTCTTTTGTTGTAAGTTATGAGTCTGCATGCTGAAGGCTCTAATGAGTTATTGTTTAGGTTTGAAGAACAGAACATGAAGATCACTGCATGATAATGTTCTATCACTTACTGTAAATGGAAAAAGAATGTTTTTGCATGACATTCAACCGTATCCTCAATGGTATTGGATTCTGTCAGAATCTACATCTTACATCTTTGCAGCGAGGAAGATTCTATGTAGAGATTACGCTCATTGCTTATGTAGTTATTGACCTTCTTTGTCGGCTATAAATGCTTTTCTGTTTATTCCTGTTCTGTTTCTGCTTGTTGCTTGGTATTACTCGAGTCGTCTAACGACTTTTAGGTGTGCCTAACATGTGAATTTGAAAATGGAGATGCTATCAATGTAATTTATGAATATGATGTCAACTGTATGTCGATATTTGAAAATTAGAGCAAAATCATAATTTCTTTTCCAGAGTTGTACGTGTGAGTCTTATTATTTTGAAGGTCTCCCGTCAAGACGACTATATGGTGAATGCAATAATGGATATGGCTTTAATTGTTTTTTCCTCATTAAATACTTCCCTAAGAAGATCTAGCATTTGGAGGAGTCCAAGTAAAGTATTCTGTCTGATTGATGGTAGGTCAATAATGCTACCTGATAACTTATGATTTTACGTGGTAATAATATTTCTGCAGTTTTGTGCGCACCAGTGCTGAAAGGTACGTAGCAGTACTATGATGGCATCAAAATCTTGTGGAAATTTCTTGGGTTTGGCTTCTGGGGAATTACTGGATGTTCCTCAAACTCCTAGAAGTCTTCCGAGGGTGATGACTCTTCCTGGAATTATATTTGACGGTAATTTGAGTAGTGATGTGGACACAGACAGCAAATCATCTTTTTGCTGTGAGCGCAAAATCATAGTTGCAAACATGTTGCCTTTGCATGCTAAAAAGGATAATGGGACCAGTAAATGGCGTTTTAGTTTGGATGAGGATTCACTTTTATTACAAATGAAGGATGGATTCCCACCTGAGACTGAAGTTATATATGTGGGATCCCTCAAAGTTGAAATAGAAGCCAATGAGCAGGAAGAAGTTGCACAGCGACTTCTTGATGAATTCAAATGTGTTCCCACTTTTCTTCCTCATGATATCCAGAAAAAGTTCTATTATGGTTTCTGTAAGCAACAACTTTGGCCTCTTTTTCATTACATGCTGCCTATGTGTACGGATCATGGTAATCGCTTTGACAGACAGCTGTGGCAAGCCTATGTATCTGCAAATAAACTTTTTGCTGATAGAATAATGGAAGTAGTCAATCCAGAGGATGATTTCATCTGGGTTCACGATTACCATCTGATGGTGCTCCCTACATTTCTAAGGAAGCGTTATAATCGAGTCAAGCTTGGTTTTTTCCTTCACAGCCCATTTCCTTCATCAGAGATATACCGAACGCTGCCTGTTAGAGATGAAATTCTGAAAGGACTACTGAATTCTGATTTAATTGGTTTTCACACATTTGACTATGCACGGCATTTCCTCTCGTGTTGTGGTAGAATGCTCGGCTTGGACTACGGATCTAAGAGGGGGCATATTGGACTTGATTACTTTGGCCGCACTGTGTATATAAAAATACTCCCAGTAGGTATTCACATGGGTAGACTGGAATCAGTCTTAGATCTGCCTTCTACGTGCAACAAAGTCAAAGAGATACGTGAACAGTTCAAGGACAAGAAGTTAATTCTTGGCGTTGATGACATGGATATTTTTAAAGGCATCAGTCTGAAGTTGCTAGCTTTTGAACAGCTCTTGCAGCTACATACAGAGTTACAAGGTAAGTTGGTGTTGGTTCAAATCGTGAATCCTGCTAGGAGCTCCGGAAAAGATGTTCAGGAAGCAAAAAGGGAAACATACACAACTGTGAAAAGGATTAATGAGATTTATGGCTCCCCTGATTATGAACCTGTAATCTTGATTGATCGTCATGCTCCTCACTATGAGAAGACTGCCTATTATGCAGCCGCAGAATGTTGCATAGTTAATGCAGTGAGGGATGGTATGAACTTGGTCCCATATAAGTATATAGTATGCAGGCAAGGCTCTTTTGCTATGGATGAAGCTTTGGGTGTGAAACTAGATTATGCCAGGACTAGCATGCTTGTTGTGTCGGAGTTCGTTGGTTGCTCACCGTCTCTGAGTGGAGCAATTAGGGTTAATCCCTGGGATGTTGACTCTGTCGCTGAGGCCATGAATATGGCGATTACCATGCCTGATGCAGAAAAGCAACTGAGGCATGAGAAACACTATCGATATGTCAGTTCCCATGACGTGGCTTATTGGGCTCGCAGCTTCATCCAGGACCTAGAGAGAGCTTGTAAGAATCACTATGATAAGCGTTGTTGGGGCATTGGTTTAGGCCTGGGTTTTAGAGTTATCTCACTTTCACCAAGTTTTAGGAAGTTATCTGTTCATCAAATCGTCTCAGCATACAAAAGGACAAGCAGAAGGGCAATATTTCTGGACTATGATGGTACCGTTGTACCTCAATCCTCAATTGTTAGCTCTCCAAGTCCTGAAGTGGTAAATGTGCTCGATGCTCTCTGCAATGATTCCAATAACACAGTATTTATTGTTAGTGGGAGAGGAAGGAGTTCACTAAGTGACTGGCTTGCTCCATGTGAAAAATTGGGACTGGCTGCTGAACATGGGTATTTTATGAGGTACTGGAATCTTTTGAGTAGTTTTCTTCTACTTTTTTTTTTTGTAGGACCATTTCTATGTTTTTGAGTAAGTGTCTGTAACTAAACATCTGTATGTACTTTATACAGGTTAAACAAAAACGCTGACTGGGAATCATTAGCTTCTGATCTTGATTGGAAGGCAATTGTGGAACCTATTATGAAACTTTATACAGAAGCAACTGATGGATCCTCTATTGAGATTAAAGACAGTGCATTGGTGTGGCATCATCAGGATGCAGACCCCGACTTTGGCTCCTGCCAGGCCAAGGAACTGTTGGATCATTTGGAAAATGTTCTTGCAAATGAACCTGCAGTTGTCCGAAGGGGACAGCATATAGTAGAAGTTAAACCACAAGTATATTGTCTTTCTCTCTCTCTCTCTCTTACACACACACACACACACACACACGTCATGCATGCATGCTGATTCTTACTGAGACATCATTATACATAGGGAGTGACCAAGGGGTTGGTTGCCGAGAAGGTGCTCTCAATGATGTCCAGCAATGGTAAGGCCCCAGACTTTGTGATGTGTATTGGAGACGACAGGTCGGATGAAGATATGTTTGAGAGCATATTGAGCACTGTCTCCGGTTCATCCCTTCCTGCATCTCCAGAGATATTTGCGTGCACTGTCGGGCAAAAGCCAAGCAAGGCCAAGTATTATCTTGATGATACAGTTGATGTCATGAGACTTCTTCGAGGTCTTGCCAATGCATCGAATCCAAAGCCTCGGGATAGCGCAGACTTCCAGGTTTCCTTTTATAATGTGTGCTAAAAGAATAAGGTAGGTTATGTAAAATGTTCTGCTTTGGACAATTCTCTTTTATTTTCCTGACCAGGTAAAAGGTGACATAATCAATTACTTTAATAGGATGTGGAAAGTGGAAAATGCGAGACTTTTGGGGGTCTTGCGAATTCCTCCTTTGTCGGTTGGTGGGGTGGGTGTGATTAGCTTAGTGTAGAAACGATATGTTGGGCCAAAGGTGTAGTTTTGCGGACATTGATGGCTGCCTAATCGTTAAAAGGCGCCATTTATTTTGTACAGTAAATATTTCTTCTGTTTGATTTCAGCACATCTCTCTGTTACTTTTAACCATAAGCCAATCTCTGTATCATCATCTCATATAAATATGCATGGACCATATATTCATTAAGAATGTATGGATTACTTCCAGTTATATAGGGGTAGCAGGTGGGAGGTTGGGGTGAATTGACAATATCTTTAAAACTCTAACCGACAACAACACCAATCGAATTCTCACCGACTCCTCGCACATGCCGCTGACAAGAACATCAACAGATTTCCACCAACCAAAACTAGAATGCAGTGAAAACAGTAAATTGATCACACGTCTTGCAATTACGTTTTTGTATTAATAGCAGAATATTGAATATTACAGCAAGCTAGCCACGGGGATCGCCGTGAGGGGATACTAGCAATGCACACCGAGCTTCGAGTGGTCATTTCCCCCTCACGGCGATCCCTGTGGCTAGCTTGTTGTAATCTTCAATATTATGCTATTAATACAAAAACACATTTATTGCAAGACGTATGATCAATTTAATATTTTCGTTGCATTCGATTTTTGATTGTTAGAAATATGTTGTTGTTCTTGTTGGCGGCCTATGAGGCGTCTGTGGGAATTTGATTGGTGTTGCTATTGGTTGGCGGAAGTAGTTGTTTGTTGTGGACTACTAGCCAAGTTTAACGAGATGTAATTAAAATGGTTGGAATATTCCATTAATGAGAGGTAAAATTTGGAAAAAAAATTAAGTACTTTAATAGTTTGCCAACAATTAAAAAATATTATGTATTTCAATAATATTATTTTTTTTATGAGTAAACACATTTGTACTAATTATTCAGAAAAATAAATAATTTAGCAAATGGAAGTTAAATATATTCTTTAAATAAATGCTTGTTGAATTTGGATTTAAATATAAGTTATTAACAATGGGCTTCTCATAAATGTGGAGAAATAATAAAGATGGTAGAAAATAATAAACATATGAAGTTTGATAATCAATGTGAAAAAAAAAAAAAAAACAACTTTCTAAAATAAAGACGAAATATGTTAGTTGGGCTTCATGTTTTTTATATGTATTTTGCCTTTTAATATCTAGGTATAAAATATATTTATTACATTTGATTTTTGTTTTCAGAATGATTAATAGTTGTCTTATTAATATTTGTATTTTAGTTATAAACAAAATATTACTGAAGTACATTAATAATTGACAAATTTTGAAGTATACGATTTTTTTCAATTTTATCCCTTATGAGTGGAATATTTCACCCACTAAAATTAGATTTGTTAAAATTTAACGATCATGTACCATAATGAAATCTATTTAAAAAAGAAGAATATTACGATGCATCTGTGAGATAAGGGATTAAAGCCAAACGAAATGTACAAATGAATAACTAACGAAATTTTTTGGCCAAAGTTATGGAATTAGGCTGAGCAGCGTAAGTGTTGATTCTTTTCCTTCGTCTCAAAGGCTACAAAGAAAACAAGTACATAAATCTATACAACAAACACATTACTATTTTGTTTGTATTTTTATTTTAAATTTTTAATGTTTGAAATAATAATTAAAATAAATATATATTTATTTACATGTATTTTCATTAAAAAAAATTTAATTTAACGACACAATTTAATATAAAATACACTTTTATTAATTGATCAATATATTTTGAGTAATTAGCATTTTGCACCATCGAATTATATAGGTTTTGCACAATGCAACTTTAAATTATAAAAATAGCACTTTGTACCCTTCAATTATATATTTATTGGTACCGTGCACCCTCCACTTATTTCCGGTGAGTTTTCTTATTAGAAAATTATATCAATCTGAATATGAAGGGTTTTTTTGTCAGAAAATTATATCAACCTGAATATGGTATCCAAAAAAAATTGACCATAAAAAAAAATTAATGGTTTCATTGCAGATTATACATTTCATGTAATTTACGCTAATAATTATTTGACAGAAAAATATTTATATCACAACCAAAACCAACTAATCATTTTGCAATGCACAAAGCTTGACCATGATGTCTAATAGAATTCTAAACATACAAAGTAATTATTTTGCAATGTGTTATCTACAACACATGAAACATACATCAAGAATTTTTAATATCATTCTGCACAATAAGCTAAACAAATACACATTCAAAAGCATTTTTATACAAAAAATTTCCTCACCATATACTGGAGCTTGATTTCCAAAAGGTACGTGGAAAGACATCTCATTATCTTGCTCTTGTCTCAATATGCCAGCCATGGTTGTTTTGTGTGTAGTATAACACCAATATATACTCTTTTTTTTTGTAGTTTCTTGATAGAAAAAAAAAAGTTGCAAAGTGACTGGATTTGGGAGAGCAATGAAGAAATATTGAATCTGCAACAATGAAGAAGTTTGAATCTGTTCATCTCCTTTGGACTTTCATTTTCTTACGTGTATGTTTACTCTTTTTCTTGTTATGAATTTGCCTCTATTTTGCACACGTAAGTCATGTGCTGATTTGTTTTGGAGGGAAGGTTAAATTGACAAAAAAAATACACCTTCATATTCCGATTGTTATAATTTTCCGGCAAGAAAACTCGCCGAAAATGAGTGGAGGGTGCATGGTGCCAATAAAATATATAATTGAAGGGTGTAAAGTGCTATTTTTACAATTTAAGGTTGCATTGTGTAAAACCTCTATAATTCGAGGGTGCAAAATGCCAATTGTCCATATATTTTCGGTGCATATGAAAACCCGTAACCCTTTTACACTTGCACTTTATTTTCATTCTTTCGCTCAACTCAGAATCAACAAAGAAAATGCGGACCTGAATATTTCAGCCTCCAGCATTTGTTTTTTTGGCTTGAAGAAAATCTGGAATGCGCATTCCAAACTGATGAAATGGGTTTTATCACTCGGGCCAACGCCAGGACTGGTAAAGATCGATTCCTGATCAGGTGGAAGGTTTCTTTGAATTTGGTACTTTATGATGTTACTTAATTTTAGGAAACTGTTGATTTTCCAATGTTTATGGATTTGGAGTCTCATCAATTGAGAATGATTCATTTGTTTTACGGAGCCAACTGCTTGACACTGTTGCTTCATCTGAAAATTTAAGTTTCAACACGATATCAAGATGGTGTAGGAGAGGATTAGAATTGGTGATGATGGGAAAAAAAGTGTCTTTTGGTGGTTAATTGTTCAGGCGCTTAGATTTATTGCCAATTATCGACTGCTAGGAATCTGACTTAAACGGTCTATTTGTTTCGCAGTTTCAATTTTGGAATCTGAGGATTGTTTCTAGTTATGTTTTTCTCTCCACTTTTTCCTTTTATGTTTATTCATGTGAGCTGATTTTGATTGAGAGAAGCAGGAATGAATCATCCAAAAGGGCTTATAGTGGACGATAGAGGAAAATTTACATTACCGATACGGATAATATGGCAATCAGGAAGATAAATGATACATGTTAGTATTCTAGATTCACCCTTGAGCCCAAAAAGGCCGGTAGTCAAGTGTTCTTGTTGCATCTCTTTGCTGTCTTGGCATTTTTGATAATATGTTTATGGATTTAGGTTGTGGTCTTACTTTCTTTTTTTAGGGGGTCTCAGCCATTGCTGGAGGCAAACATGGTCGTGGCCGTTCGCATGGAGATGGACCAAGTGAAGATGCAAAATTCTCTAGTGATTTTGATGTGCTTCTGCTCCCTCCTTGTTATCGACTGTGGAAATAAGGCAATCCGTCCACGATGACGATTGTGCTTGTCAGTATGGAAGTGTTTTTCCCTCAGGTAAATAGGTTAGATCATTATCTTGTCTTTACCATATTTGAGGAGGCACATTAGTTAAGACCCAATATCTGCAGCAATGCTTGTAGCAGCTTGGTTCTTGGGTTATGCGCTAGCTTTGCTTCAAAGACGAGTTGGTTCAATTTCATCTTCTCAAGATGTGAGTCGACTTTCTATACTCCGATCTCAATTGCATTACAATAGAAATCTGATCAGAACATTGCATGTAGTTTACTGAAACCTCCTATAATCATCGCATGCTAGTGTGATTAGATCCTCATGCAGCTTCTAATTTGTTTATGTCAATAATTTGTTTATAGATATTCGCAAGTGTAAAGTAGATAACATTGTTTTGTTTGCTCCTCTAGGATCAGCGAGTCATCAAAGCAAGTTTTTCGCACAATTGACATCAAAAGCCATTGAAGTCATCAATAAGGCCACCATTAATCCCAACAGAAGACGAGCAGGAAAACCAAGAAGAAAGCTTTCTAGGATCTTTTGGAAGACTTGTTGCACAAACCAAAGCATCTGCTGCAGAAATTCTGATGTTCAGGAACAAACAAACCTAATCATCTTTATCAAAGTCAATGCCGGAATCAACAAAACAAGTATCCAAATTCTTGGCCCGTCCTGGAGTGCGTTGTAGTCCCAGACGAAGATGAACCTCCAACCCCTTGGATCTCAGAACCAAGACGAAGATGAACCTCCAACCCTTGGATCCCGGAACCAAGACGACCCTTTGTAGGCCTGTAAATGGGTCTATTTACCCAGGCCCAGACCCAAGCCCAGCAATTACCCAGGTATATATATTGCTGGACCTGACCCGACCCGGTTTGGGACCTGATGGGTCTAGACACTGGGTCTAACATATCAGACCCGAAAATTCGGGTCGGGTCTGAACCCAACCCGTTTTTTTTCCCTTCATTTTCTAGTAGTTACGAAAAAGAGAAAAAATACACTATATACACTAAAAAAAACCAAAACCTCAAGCAAAAAACGAAATTATACATATACAAGGAGATGTAAAGTGATATGACAAAATTGAAAAAATGCATGCTCAAATACATATTTTTTTTACTAAACAATAAGTATATATTACAAGAAAGAGAGCATTAAAATGTCCTAAACTAGTATTCCGAGCTTCACAAAAAGAACCCACGATCCAACTGAAGGATCTGCACAAGGGGCAAACAACATAAAAAGAGAACCCACAAACTAAAGCTAAGAATTCCAAAAATTTACATTCATACAGATAACAAAACTTCCAAATTCACACGAAAAAGAGCTCCATATCCACATTTCTTTGTTTCCAAATTCGCAAGCAGCAGAGTGTATTGTAATTGTAGTATAGAATGTGAAAGAGAAGTTATAGAATTGGATTAAACATTCTATACACAACGAACAAAAATACACAATCTCAATTCCACTAAATTTCCTAAAAATTTATCCAACTAGACAGAAAGACAACACTTTTCATCAAAATCAGGTAAAAGGCTTGAAATTCAACAAATCTGATCGAAATTGATAGTGCCCATGAATCAGAGTCCATTTTTCTTGAAACTATTTAATTATTTGAAAAAAGAAAATTATCAAAAACAAGCTTCACTCTCAGAATTCTGTATCTTCCCGTAGAGTCGCAGACACACACCCACAACTCAAATTGAAAGTGAGAAATGAAGGCATGCATCATGTATCCTTTTACTAATTAGTTATATCTTATATGCAAAATAGCACCAAAACCCATTCTTGATTTACAGATTTCAACCTATTAAATCCAGAGCCCACAAATTTTTATTGGGAAATTCATCATCATCAACATGAAAAAATTCCAAGAAAAAACAATCCACGAAAATGAAATCAAGAATGAGAATAAAGGCATACCTTTTTTTCTTTCTGATCAGAACAAGTGATCCTCTTATTACTTGAATATTATTACAGCAAAAGAGTTTCAAGAAAAGCTGTGAGTTCGATTAAATGCGAAGAGAAGAGAGGTAAAAGGAATGAGGGCTGGAGGGGTGAAATATTAATGGCGGAGTGGCGGCGCAAGCGGCGGAGCGGCAGCGGAGAGGCGGTGGCAGCGATGGCTTTTGAGTAGGTTTCTCTGTGGGTTTCAAGTGGAGAAAGGAAAATCGGGTAAAATCGGGGATGAGCAGATGAGAAATTGAGAGTTGGATTAGATTTGGGTAAAATCGGGTAGAAGCGGGTCTTGTACCCGACCCAGACCCATTCCTTTTAATTGAATGGGTCTGGGTCTGGGCCTTACTTTTATTATAGGGTCTGGGCCTGGGTAAAATAGACCCATTACAGGCCTACTTCAACGTTCGGACCCGGAACTCTACTCCTTGTAGAACCTACGACTTCATATTCGAAGATTCTGAAAAAGTGCAGCATCTACAACAAAGCCATGCTTGTTGCATTTTGGTTGAAATTTGTAAAGATTGTTTAGGAATAAGATGGTCCATGGGGTGTTTAGACTTTTACCATCAATTGCTAAAAAGAATCTGAAGTTGTGTGTGTTTGGAGTAGGTGTTGATTTCGAATTCATAATAACAAAGGGAAAATTTCAATTTTCGTCCAGTTTCTTAGGGGCGGTGGCACTATTGGTCCATGCCTTTTTCAAAATAGTAAATTAGGACATTATGTTTAGAATTTTGGCAATTGCAGGACAAAAGGCCCTAATTTTGCCTGAATAAGTCATGAGGGCAGCACGTGACGGCCTGAAATTGGGAATTTGATTAGGTGTCCGGCAGCTTGCTTAAGTGGCAAATAAAAAAAAATTAGGCGTGGCAGGCTGACGTGGTTAAAATATCCACATCAACCTGCCATGTAATATTGTCATTGGAGGGAAAAGAGGCAGCACGTGATGTCTTCATCATTCACATTAAAAAAAAAAAAAAAAACTGAAGAAGATAAAAATCTGGGTTTGAATCTTAAATCCCCAGAGCGCGAATAGCCAAGTGGTGCCCAACAATCTTGAATCCCAGTTGCAAAGGAGCAAGTGAGTGAGAGTTGAAGCTATTTCAGTGAAGATGGTGATGATACGCGCAGATAGGCATCTGAAACTACCTCCACCAGCCTACCGTAAGTTCACTTTGTTAATTTTTTTTTTTTTTTTTACTTTGGGCACAAGAATACTTCTTGTGTTTTGTTGTGTCTTTATGCGCATATTTTGAGATGAGGGAACTTTTTTTGTTGACACAACACCCATGGTCCCCCCTTTGTCGATGCTTCTGTCTTTTTGCTATGTTTGTTGTGATTTTTTTAATGCACTCGCTGTATGGGGTACAATAAAATAGTATAATGTGTTGGTATGTTGTGCTGTTGTGTTGCCTAGTTTTTATTTTTTTACTTTTTTTCCTTTTGTTTCTCATTTTTACAGATCCTGAATCACAAACATTGACAGTAGTAGTCTACTTTGGGGGTGAATTTAGGAGTATGCCTGTAGCAACTTTGAATTGGTGGTAAACTAATAAAATTTGACTATGTTAATGCACTACATATGAGTCTGAAATGTCTAGACCTCTTAGCTGAAAAATGTGGACTGAAACAGGATTCATTCCACCCTTGCCTCCCAACTTTGGAAGAGGCCCTGGTAGACTTGCAGGAGCAAGAAACAGGGAGCCAGATGAGCCAAATATTAAGACTAAAAAGAAGAAAGGAAAAAGGCCTGTCAAGTTAAGGAGGCAACCTGTCAAACATCATTGCAAGATATGTGCTGAAGTGGGACATAATGCAAAAGGTTGTGCATTATGGAAAGACATGCAAGAACCATGTCTTGATGACATACACATGGATACCCTCTTCTCAGATCTTCCAGAACAGGTAACTCAAAACAGGCTTCCATTATTCTGTTTTTTACATGTTCAAATTTTGAACACTGAAGTAATTGTGTGTACTCTTGACAGGAACTGAGAGGTGCTTCATCTTCAAGCAATGCCAGAAAAAGGAAGCACTCTGTCTATGAAGACCCAAGAAGGGTAAGGAAGATGTCTTTTTTTTTTTTTCACTTGGAATGCATTATTCATATTATGTACAAATAATAAATTGTATTGAAACAGGTAAGTATGCAAACAGTTGGATCTGGAGTAAATGCCCAACCACCTATCTTACCTCCTGTTGCAGAAGAAAGTGTGCAAACTGAGCCTGATGTTACAAGAACAGAGCCTCAATTGACACCACAAATACTAAGTGAAACTGGTCCAAGTCAGCCTCAAGCTTCAGTGCAAGGGCCCACCATGTATGATCAATTGCAAATGACCCATACAAGCATATCTATCTAGCCAAGAATGACATTCCAGCCAAAACTTAACATCATGGCACCCCCACCAATGATTGGTACAAAGTTCATGCCATGTTTCTCAAGCAGGCCATCAATTCCAGGCCCCAAAACCATCATTAGGGAGCATGGGGGGAAAATTTGTAGATCTCTCCAAATGGCCATCTCAATCATCAAGTTCTGACCAGCAAAAGTAGCCTGTTTTAGACTATAACTTGCATTTTGTACTCTATTTTTGTTTGTTAGTGGTTACATTTTGGGGCTTTTGTAGCAGCATCTTGGTTCATACTGTAAAAAAATGGTTACATTTTGGGGCTTCATTTTTGATTGCCAAACAAATGAATGTGAAAGACCACAATTTGCTTAATGTTAATGTTATATTGCCCTTTGCCTTTTTTTGTGCCTTATGTAATCTCTTGGATTAGCACAATTACACAATGCAGAACACAATACTTTAAACATATACAACAACCCATTAATCAATATGGAAATTACATAATGCATTCTTCAAATACAAGTACATTACAACAAAGTCTATAAATAGTACATTACATTAAATACATTACAACCTCAAATGATATAATACAAAATCCAAAACACCAAATCAGGTTTACACATGTCCAACAATCATCTTCATCTTTAAGAGCCTACTGCAATCTTCCTGCTTCTTTAAACAGCATCCAACACTTACCCAAATGCAAATCAGCCATACACCAAACAAGACAATATCACTTTCCACAATTTCTTTTTACTACAATTCAATTTCACTATCTCCTGCTCCATTTCATTCTTCTTCCGCAATAATCCAGGGATAATTGCACGTGCTCGTCTACACATGGGAGGGTCCTCCCAGTCAAAAAAACCACAGCCACCCCTCTACAACCACAACCATTATGGAGAAATTAACTTTAAGAAATTATTGCAGAAGTAGAGGGAAACATAACCAAGAAAAAAAAAGGAGGAAACTACAATTTACATTGTAATCTCTACACGCATTGAATCTCCTCCCAGGATTCATTTCGGTCTATGAAGTCCGAATAACGGCTCTTCTCCCACAATAGCAGTTCACGCGTTCGACGATGGTGCTCATCTTCAGTAGCTTAAGTCAATTTCACCTTCGAGTGTTTCCAAGCGAAGCAGAAATTTAGAACCCAAAAACTAGGGTTCTTCGGCTGCTAATTTGGGGCATTTTAATGTAGAAGTTAGGTGAAGGTAAGTGTTTTCCCTCCAAATGCTCTCTAAGGTGGTGGGTTTAATTACATGGCAGGCTGACGTGGATATTTTAACCACGTCAGCCTGCCACGCCTAATTTTTTTTATTTGCCACTTAAGCAAGCTGTCGGACACCTCATCAAATTCCCAATTTCAGGCCGTCACGTGCTGCCCTCATGACTTATTCAGGCGAAATTAGGGCTTTTTATCCTGCAATTGTCAAAATTCTAAACATAATGTTCTAATTTAGTGTTTTGAAAAAGGCCTGGACCAATAATGCCACCGCCCCTAAAAAACTGAACGAAAATTACAATTTTCCCTAATAACAAATTTATTAAAAACAAACAAATTATCTAAAATTTTTGGGTTTTTTTTTCTTCGTTTTGTGTAGTATTATAATGAATGTTAGATACCATCCCTCTATTAAATTCAAATAATTTTGTTCAAAATATAGCATCGACTCATTTTTACGTGGGAGATTCTATGAAAATTTTATCCCTCACAAAA
The DNA here is from genome assembly GCA_034509735.1 of Sesamum alatum. Lineage (NCBI taxonomy): Eukaryota > Viridiplantae > Streptophyta > Magnoliopsida > Lamiales > Pedaliaceae > Sesamum > Sesamum alatum. The sequence goes on along the minus strand of JACGWO010000007.1, from coordinate 35,402,957 downwards.
AAGGCGTTATGTATAATATAAAGGGTTAAATACACTTTGCACCCCTGAACTATGCATGTAGTCGCATTTAGCCCCCTAAAGTATGAAAGAGAACAAAAAGGCCCCTCATGATATGAATTAATTTTTTTATGATGAAAATATCCTTATTGTTACACCCCTAAAATATGTTTAATTCAATCATTCCCTAAAACATAATTTGAATTATTATAAAAATTATATTTAACATAAATACTATCCAAATTTTATTATCTTTATAATTAATAAAGAATCTATATAAACTCTATAAATTTACAGTCCTTATATTTTTTTACATAACTGTTTAAAAGTTTACATAATTTTTGCTTGTGTTGTTATATATATGTGAACTTATTTTAAAAAATAAAATTATTGATACAATTTAAAAATATTACATCAAACATAATGCACTATAAAATATGCACATCTATAATATAATTAATCTATAATATTCTATAATATTTTGAGTAATGACATCATATAATTTAATTATGCGTACATATACCTGAACAAAATTTATAGGTTATATAACATACTTTTTTGTAAAATTATATACATTATGTATTTACACATATTTTTTAACATAAATAATTTACTTTGTAAAATAATATATGCATATAGAGAAATTGTAAATATTTTTTGTATTACATAATTAATAAAAAAGTTATAAATATTAAATACTATTTTGTAAATAAAATTTAAATCATTAAAAGTAGTTTCGGCGAAGTAATAAAACATACCTTTAGGGAATAAAATGAAATGTATAGGAGATAATTAGTGGGAAGGAAATTTTTGTTCTTTTAATGTCAAATTATTTTATCAAGGGCCTTTTTGTTACTTTTCATACTTTAGGGGCCTAAATGCGACTACATGTATAGTTCAGGGATGCAAACTGTATCTATCCCTAATATAAACGAAAAATTCATTGAAAAAATTCAAATTGTTTGGGTACGTTATCTTGGTTAAAGAAAATTATTTCTTTTTTCCTCCAATCAAAAAATTATACTTAAAACAAAATAAATGAAAGAAATTCCTAAAATAAAGCATGCAATTGCCGGGCAAAGGAATAAATAAATACATCAACTATTTTCACATGAATCCACTTGGAAAAAGGAAAAGGAAAAATCCGTCCAATGACGTCTGCGCTGGCACCACAATTCTCACACCGCACCACAGACAATAATTCCTCCCGTGAATGAAAATTTCCAGTGCGCATTTTCTCAATTTCACTTCTTGAATTACATTACGCTTAACACACGCAAGAAAGAATTTCCTCTCCGTCAGAATTGATTATTGTTTGTTCAATTGCATATTTCTCCCAATCAAAGCAGCCATTGATTTTATTCTTCCTGAAGTTGCAGATCCATATTTTGGATCCCTGGGAGTGTACTCTTTACCATCTCCAGATCTCTGCTGCGCCTTCTCTTACTTCGTGATCTCATCTGCGTTTAGGGATTCTGCTGAGGAGTTGAGTTGTTAGTGTGCGGGAAATTCAATAGTAATTACAGCTGGATCTTGTAGAGCTATCTCGGAGTTTTGGAGCGGAACCAACCATGAATCCCTTCTCATCCGGCACACGGCTGAGGTTAGCAATCGGACACCGTCCTTTTTCTCTTCTGTACATTCGGATTGAATGCTACTGTCGTATAAGAACTTTTGTTGTGCTCCTGCGGAATTCAGATGATTTTGCTTGAAATTTTGGTTTTTCACTCTGGGGAGTGGGACTTCCGGAATGTATGTTATTGTGGCACCGAGTGTAATTTAGGTGGATTGGCATTGTTAGTAATGTTTGCAAATGCTTGTATGATTGCTTTAGGTCAAGGAAGATAAATCTCTGTGTGAGTGGATGGATGTATTTATCAGTAGCATGATGAAAACACAAAGGCAACATGATATTGATCTAGGATTTACATTTCATAGAGTCTAATACATTTTTTAAAATAACCAGAACTGTTTTGGCATGGTTATCATTGCCCGCCCTTTTGTGGATTCTGAGGTTAAATTAGGGGAACTAGAACTATATGAAAATGAGTACATAATTTAAAGAACCATTGAGAGAAGGTTGCTCTGGTTGGTGCAGAGTCATAGACCACCTCTTTAACCTATCTTGAGTGAACTACCGACTTTGTTAATCATGCCGAATTTGAAACATGGGATATGCACAAGGACTTATGATGACTTGAGTGTAGAAAAGGATTTATGCACGAGGATGGTGGTAAAAGGATGGTTTGGGGCTAACTGAGTATGGTCTTCATTTATTACGGAAACAACGAAATTCTCATGGTAGTGTATTTAAGTCATTGCAGTAACTACTCTTTTATGGAAGGAAGTTGAAGGGAGGTGTAGAATGCTGCTTTATTAGATTGTGTTTGGTAGTTTAAGTAATGCTGGAATGATGGAAAGGGGAAGTAGAGTGATCCCCACTACATTGTTGTTAATATATGTGAAGAAATATGGAAATAAGTGGAAAACAGGTGACTGGAGGTCTACATATAAATAATACAAGCAGTTTTAAGAATTTTAAGGGCAACAAATATGGCATCTATGAGGGCAGATAAAGGTGAAAATACCTTGTCTACATGAAGAAGTAAAGAACTGAAGGGCTAGGGAAAAGACTGTTGCAAAGTCAAACTCCATGATTAGCCTAGATTAGGAACTTAAAAGGATCAGAAGCCACTATGGTAACAGGGAGAAAACCAGAAGGAACTTGTTTGTAAATGAATGCTTTCTGATGTTGCTCTGTCTTGGCACAGCATATGAAACTTTTAGGCAGGTTGGCCAAAGATAAATGGTCATGCTCATTTACCGTAAATGTGGCCAAAGATAAATGGTAGATTTTCTGTTTTCTCTTTAATTTAATGATTAAAAATTATTTGTTTGTGTTGATTATTGATTCTAGGTTACAAAGCATCATTAAGCTGACTATTTTCTTCCAGGGACATGATTCGGGCTATACGTGCTTGCAAAACTGCAGCTGAAGAACGTGCTGTTATAAGAAAAGAATGTGCTGCAATTCGAGCTGCAATTAGTGAAGACGACCAAGAGTATAGGCATCGCAATTTGGCCAAGCTCATGTTCATTCATATGCTTGGTTATCCCACGCATTTTGGTCAAATGGAATGCCTGAAGTTAATCGCATCCCCAGGATTCCCAGAGAAGAGAATAGGATATCTTGGTCTTATGTTACTTCTTGATGAAAGACAGGAAGTTTTAATGCTTGTCACCAACTCAATTAAACAGTATCCATTCTTAACTTGATTTTCTTTATATCTTTGTTCTCTTTGAAACAAGTAACTTCTTCTGGGACACCACATCCACCTGGAGGACAAAAAGGCCAAGCTTACGGATCCTGTCATTCTGTTTTTGGTGAAATAATTTGTTGATGGTTCATTTATTGCTGTTAAGAATCAATTGCATTTGGATACCTTAACTTCGTGCTCAGAGATCTAAATCACACCAATCAGTATATAGTTGGACTTGCTCTATGTGCCTTGGGAAATATCTGTTCTGCAGAAATGGCTCGTGATCTTGCTCCAGAAGTTGAAAGATTACTTCAATTTAGAGATCCTAATGTCCGTAAGAAAGTAAGTCTCTTTATTGACCTAGGGTAAGAATATGGGTCATTTTAGTTTATGCTTATGAGGAAGTATTAGGAAGCTCCCACGGCACTTATATAAATTTTACATGACATGGTACTCGCGTTCATGTAATTTTGGTGAGGCGGCCTTCATCTTTAAGTACACTGTAGCTCTGGACTGGTCCCAGGTATCAGAAAGTCATGCCATTCCGATGCTGTCGTTGGCTTATATGTGTCATTTTGCTGAATCGTTGGAGTACCATAGTCTCTGCAAAAGTTGTTTTACCTGCTTGTATTGATTGAGTTGTTGATCGTTGGAGTTCTAAGAGCGCTGAGGTTGTTGGGTGACATATGGGGAAGATTCAGAACATTTTCCATGTTCAGTCTACTTTTTTAGGACATTTGAAAATTACTGCTCTCGGGTGAGAAGATAAATCTAGGGTGTATCTGATGCAAAAAATGCGCAAAATTCTGTGTTTCCGATTTTTGTATGCTATCCTGGGACCTGAAACCAAGATTTTTTCACTCTGTAGTCTTTTCCGCTTCAACTTAAAAGGCCATTTGTAGTTTCTAGTGTACATTTATCTCTGTAACAATGATCATTCTGGATTTGTTGCTTTATGAGGAATAGAAATATTTTTGGAAGTAACTTTAAATGACAGACTTGAAACATCCATCTTCTTTAATATCCCTACTTTCTGTATAACAGGCAGCATTATGCACTATAAGGATAATAAAGAAAGTCCCGGACCTGGCAGAGAACTTTATAACTCCTGCAGTTGCGTTACTGAAAGAAAAGCATCATGGAGTTTTATTAACTGGAGTCCAGCTTTGTACTGATTTGTCTAAAGTCAGTACTGAAGCTCTTGAGTATTTCAAAAAGGTAACTCCTTTAGCGTCAGCTGCATGTCTTTCCCAGAGATGGTCATAGAATTCAACATATGAAGAAGCTGCCAACTTAACAAGACTTTTATCTTTTCCTTTTTCTTTCTTCTTTTCTGTGGTTGTAGAAATCCATAGACGGCTTAGTTAAAGTTCTGAGGGATCTTGCAAACAGTCCATATTCACCTGAGTACGACATTTCCGGGATAACAGATCCATTTCTTCATATTAGATTGCTCAAGTTTTTGCGTGTGTTGGGCCAAGGAGATGTTGATGCTAGTGATACTATGAACGATATTCTTGCACAGGTCAGTTGGCATTTTTGAGTGCACCGCCTTGCTTCTTCAGTAAGTTCAAATAATGCCTTAAGTTTATTTGTAAGAATTTCTACCCGATCACAAACTCCAAAACACGTTGCTGAATGGAATCATGGTTGGTCTCTAAATGAGTACCCTATGAAAAAGTTTCTTCTTTTGTATCCATGGAGCAAATCATGTGGCATTGACATGTGTCCGCTGCAACTCTGAGCTTTAATGATGAAGAGGATACTTTCCTTCACGCTTCTAAATTTTACTTGTTTTCTTATATTATTGCTAATTACCGCCTTAATAAAACTAGAAAAATTGCTGTCTTGATGTCTGGGTTACCTGGCATGATCCTTCTGTCATATGATTGTGGCGATCTCTGCAGCCGGTTCCAATTTTAAAACTAATAGCTTGACAGTGCCTCATAGAGTGCTTTGGGGGCTGCGTGGTTGATCATTGATATCACAACTCATGTTTATTTATCTGACAGAATGTCAAAATTCTGTCGTAATGGAGATGACGTTAACAAACAGTGAACGGTTCTTGATCTTCTTTTTCTTTTGAAACTTTTATGGAAGTAAGTGTTATGTGGCAAAAGTTGTTGGTAAGTACAAAGTCTTAGGTTTAGAATTTGAATTAGGATTTGATCCACTATTCCACTGCCATTAATTTAAAATTCACTAGATAAACTACCAGTCCACAGGCTGAGGCTACTTGCATATTGGCGGATCGCAGATATTTAATGAGTTCATCTTGAAGATGGATCAATATTCAGTTAAACATTCAACACCTTGGGCATCTGCCTGTCTCCTCTGGCAATTTAAAATGAGAAACAGGATAGAATAAATTTGGTTTGTTATCAATCTCTGAATCATTCATGTTGATGGCAATGACCTTTGAATCCTTTAATTAGGTGCTTCACAAGGACACTTTGTACCATGTTGTTTCACTTATTTTCTTTCCCTGATATTGTAGGTTGCAACCAAAACTGAGGCAAACAAAAATGCAGGGAATGCCATCCTCTACGAATGTGTTGCCACAATCATGAGCATTGAAGATAATGGAGGGTTAAGGGTCCTTGCTGTCAATATTCTGGGAAGATTTTTATCCAGCCGTGACAACAATATCAGGTTACTTCATTCATTTGGTTGACCACTTAGTACGATTTTCCAGGAATGATCTATTTGCCTCCTTTTCATTTCCCGGAAAAGGAATATACAAGGGCATTCTTTAGAATGATCTATTTGCCTCCTTTTCATTTCCCGGAAAAGGAATATACAAGGGCATTCTTGAGTTTCACTAAAAATGTGAATAAGACAATTGTTATCTGTCATTTCTGGTCAAGCTGATGGTTCTCAAAGCCATCGTTCGTTTACCCTTTTAGCTATGTGATTTATTCTAAAGCTTGTTAACTTGGGACGAAGTTGTGCCTGCAACCAAGTCCTCAGACTATGAGAAGATCAAAGACGCCATCAAATCATGCTAGTATATTAATGATTGATATTGTTCTTTTGAGCTTAATGTTAACACTCTGAAGTACACCCAGTGTTTGGGATATGTAATTTCGTGTTAATTCTTTTACTAAATTATGGCTTGTATTGTAATTCTAAATGACCTCAGGGAGTCCTAGACATGCCTTGCATGCAGAATTGTTCTCTTCCAGTCAAGCATCCATGAAATGATCATAGTATATGCTTCTTTCTGTCCTAGTAAAGGATAAATAATAGAAGAATTATTCAACAAGATCAGATCATCTATTCAGATCCAAACCTCTAGCTTAGAGTGCCTTCTAGTGTGTAGTGTCATGTAGACAGTTATGGTTTCTTAGGAACCAACATCTTACATATTTCCCAGATCACAAGGAGCTAGTCTAATTTAGTTCATCTGATCCTAGATTTTGATAGTGGATGAAGGTTTAAATAATGGCGTATATCTTTGGTCTGATGGAACTCTAAATGCTTGTGTTGAATCATAATTTGGACGCTCTGATGCAATTCTAGGTTTATGTAGCTTCCTTCAGTTTGAAGCTGGAACTGCCAGAATTTTGTTCCTTTTTTTTTTTTCCAAAAAAATTAAATAATTCAAACAGAAAGACGTTGAAATATAAAATCATGTACTTAAGATATTCTTCCTATGAATCAAACTAAAGTATTAAAGTCTTTTTCTTGTCTAGTTTCCAATTCTACGTCACTCCAACTGATCCGTGCGGATATCCAATAAAACAATTTCATATGTAATTTGTTTACAATTAATGCGGGTATAGAACTGTTCAATTCTATCCTGATCCTGTTTGGAGATCTGAGACGGATTCCTAAAGTTTTCTTTCTTGTTCCATGTTCAGAGTTTTTTCATATTAATGTACCTGGTAAGAAGTTTCTTATTTGTTCTGGCTCATGCTTTCTGATGATCAAGTTAGAAGATGTTATTTCAGATATGTTGCATTGAACATGCTGATGAAAGCAATTACCTTGGATAGTCAAGCAGTGCAGAGGCATCGAGCCACAATTCTGGAATGCGTAAAGGTGCCAAGAAGTCATACTCTATTTTATTTTCCCTAAAGTTGATAAATTGTCTTTGATTTTACGGATTTCTCGTGATCCTGTCAGTTACATATGTTGCAAAGTATCATACTCTTCTTGTCAGAGATATTATTACTTTGGTTTTGACTTTAGTTATTCTACAGTTCTTTGGTATATAATGTTTAGTGGCTTGGTTGGGTTGCAGCATTAACTTTTCACATCAGAAAACTGGATCCCCCTTCAGGGTCCCAACCGAACAATCGTGTTTTTCCAATAATTGTCGTTCAACTTCCTGTGGTTTTTCATGTATCTTCTGTTTCTCCTATGATCACTGAAAATATAGACATCTAGGAGAAGACGTGGGGTTTATTATCTTAGCAACTTATGGATGTGTATTTGATGTCAGGATTCAGATGCTTCAATCCGTAAAAGGGCCCTTGAGCTTGTTTATCTTCTGGTAAATGAAAACAACGTGAAGTCTTTGACAAAAGAGCTTATTGACTATCTTGAAGTAAGTGATCAGGAATTTAAGGGAGACCTCACAGCAAAAATTTGCTCTATTGTGGAGAAGTAAGTTCTAGTCTATCTTCTCTGTTTACTACTAGCCTCCCACTACCCAAAAATGTATTTGCATGTCAAAACATTGTCCTCATTTTTGTCTTTTAAGTTAATCTCAAATTTTCTCATGTTATCAGTGATATATTCACTCACTTTGTTCATTGATTTTCTGTGAGCTCTCGTCAACCCAGGAGTTGTTAGATGTGTTGAACTGCAATATCATCAACAATAGATTTAACATGGTTGAACTTGGATAAAAAAACATCTTTTAGTTTACTCATAGCTTTATGTCCTTCTCTGTGCTGCTCCAGGTTCTCCCCTGAGAAAAGATGGTACATTGATCAGATGCTCAAAGTTCTATCAGAGGTATGCCTAAGATTTCTGTTAAGACTCAAATTTGCTGTAAAGTTGAGGTTCTTGTTGATCATTGACAAAGAAGAGATACCATGCTTGCTATTCCATGTACTGATAGCTTCTATCTTCTCACTTCATTTCATGCGACAGTAATATCAAGAAAGAAAAATATCATGCAATCATGGCCTTTACAAGAACTAGAGAGATAAGACCCGTGTACAAATGTGAGTGTGGTGTGTCAAAAGTCTAGAACTTGGTGATTGCAAGTGGCTTTTGTGGATCACAAAGTTAAAAAGGACAATACCCATCTTCATGCAAAAGAGCTAGTAGATGCTTGTTATATCAGTTACACACAGAATTAGTTGTGGGGCGTACATTACTTTTATGGTCAATGCTTTTGGCAATTGGCCCAAACTTTATGCAACTTCAATAATTTGGGCTTCTGCCTGATAGCAGTGAGTAATTTTTGCCTCAGGAAGAAACAGAAAGAAAAAAAATTAATTCAAAAGGTGGGACTGCTACAGTTTAGAAGCATTCTTGGTGTAAGAGAATGATAAATGGTCATGAAAGCTTATTGTTCTACGCTGATGAGTCAAGATATGTACATCACTGGAAAAATATACACAATATAACATATTAGTAGGGATGTGTATTGTTGTGGTATTTATTTTCATTAGCTAGTCCACCTTTTAACGAGTAAGATTTTCAATCACCCATACATTTTGCGCACACGTTTATCTTGTTTCATATGTCTTTTAGAAGTTAGCTACATTGGCTTATTTCTACTCAACTATACACCTTCCCGTCATTTTTATCCTGTCCGTCATCAGTTCTTGTAAAAGTATGCTATATTGCCTAATCTGTGTTGTCAGTTGGATCTGGCCATTTTACTTGGGAAAATGATTGTTGTGGTGCAGGCAGGAAACTGTGTGAAGGATGATGTGTGGCATGCCCTTATTGTTGTAATCACTAATGCTCCTAACCTCCATGGGTATACTGTAAGATCACTGTACAAGGCTGTTCAAACAGCAGGTGAACAGGTATACTTTTGGTGCGGTAATTCTTCTCGTAAATCTCAATATTATTATTTTCTACTTGTCTACTCATTTCTTGAAATCGTTCGATGTCTTCACCAGGAAACTCTTATTCGAGTTGCTGTTTGGTGCATTGGAGAATATGGTGACCTGTTGATTAGTAATGCAGGAGTGCTTGATGTAGAGAATCCAATAACAGTGAGTTCATGCTTTTTAAAGGTTTTCTTAACTTTTATATGAAATTTCCATGCAACTGTTGTGTCAATTGGGTAAAGTATATTCTCCACCACTTTCTGATGGTGTATTTTTGTCTACTGCTGCTAAAGATGCTAAGTAGCAAATGCATTTCTTTATAATAGTACTGTACATTGGGCCTTAGTACATTACTTTAGAAACTTCAGACATTAGGTTAGGGACTCCAGAGATGCCTCTTTCCGGAAAAAGGTCAAGGGCTTTCCCTTGTTATCATCAATGCTCTTTCCTGTTTCTTTGCCACTTCGACAATAATGGAATGTGGACATTGCCAATGATATTCTCATAAGATAAGTCAAGGGCTGCAATTCTCTTATCTTTGATTTTCTCCCTTTTGGAGGAGCACACTTGGTGGAAGTAGTTTCCTTCTTTTCTCTTTTTTGACCATCTGATCCTCTTAGTTGAAATGGAAAGTACAGAAGCGTGCTACATGCACAATTATAGGTTAGTTTCTGGTCTTGGTTTTGTTGGAGTATGGTAAGTGTATCTAGCTCAATTGATTGTAAACCTCCTACCCTACTGCTTTGTACTTCCAGCTTTAGGTGGTTTGAGTCCTTTAAATTACTTTTCATGTGTTTCCATGCAACTTTATTATTTACAGTGACAATATGAAGAAGACCGACTGTACTCGATTTATTGAACAGTTTGTAGCAAGTATATTTTCACAGAGAGCTAAATAATTGAGTCTAACAGCTGCAAATATCTTGCTGCTTCAGTAATTTGATAAATTATATCACTACCATTAATCATATGAGTTACGCTTCAGAGCCTTAATTTCATGGACAACTTTTAGATTTTTGTTTTCTGGAGCAGGTAACAGAGGCTGATGCAGTGGATGTTGTAGAAGCTGCACTTGGACGTTATTCTTCTGATCTCACGACTCGAGCTATGTGCTTGATTGCTTTGTTAAAGCTATCAAGTCGTTTTCCTTCCTGTTCAAAGTATGTGCCATTACTCCACTGTAAAAGATTAAACTCTATTATGTGGAGCATATCTGCACGTTCCCAAGCTTATGCATTGAGTACCATTAAAACTCTTCCAATATTTATGCACAATATTTCTTTCTTATATATGTATATTATTTTGTTCCAAATGCATTTACCATGTTATATTTTGGTTGATCGTCTGGATTTATGTACTTTGCTTCTCTTTTTCGGCTGCAGGAGACATATAATGTTTAGGCATAGACTTATACCTATAAAATTCATAATGTCATAACATTTTCAAATATTTTGATTTAGTGCCTTAATTTTCTTTACTAAGTTAGGAAATGTTTCTAATCAATCACAGGAGAATAAATGACATTGTTCGTCATCATAAAGGAAGTTTTGTGCTCGAACTGCAACAGAGAGCAATTGAGTTTAATTCCATTATCGAGAAGCATCAGAAAATCAGGTATAGCGACAGAGAAAGAGTAAATTCAAAGATTCCTGTAATTTGGTTCTATGAGGATGCTGAATGCATTTTTCAGGTCTGCGTTGGTTGAAAGGATGCCAGTGCTTGATGAGGCAACCTTTAGTGGGAGGAGGGCTGGTTCTGTGCCAGCAGCAGTTTCAACTTCACAAGGAGACCCACCGAAAATTCCTAATGGAGTTGCCAAACCTACTTCAGCTCCTCTTGTTGATTTGCTTGATCTTAGTTCTGATGACATCGCAGCACCTGCCTCATCTGGTGGAGACTTTCTGCAGGATCTTCTTGGGGTTGATGTGTCCCCAGTTTCTTCACAAGGTCGATTTTACTTATGCACAGAAGTGAAACAATAATTAGCTTGGAATGCTTTTGAACTGTCTGAAATACGTGTGTCAAATAATACCGCTTTCATTTAGTATCTGTTTGGTTGCTTTTAAAGATTCATATTAGTAAGAGGAGAGTCTAGTATCAGTTGTGCTTCTGGTGGCCAGATGACAGAGATACTGTTATCCAGTGATTATTATCATCAAGAACAACAAATACCCTGCAATATAAGTTGAATGCTTCTTTCTTTGGAGCTTGTAGTTTTACAGGGCATAGTTAAATGGACAAGCTCTTGCTCACTACGCATGAATTTTGAAGCAGCTTGTTTGCAATATTTCAGGAACCAATCAGACACAAAAGAGTGGTACAGATGTGTTGCTGGACCTTTTATCAATTGGAACTCCTCCAGCTCAAAGTAGCTCCTCCGCACTTGATATTTTGTCTTCCAGTCAAGATAACAAAAGTTCAGTCGATGTGTTAGGCAAATTGGCCCCCTCACCTTCAGCACAAGCCTCTACCCCTGTTGGAAATTCTTCAGTGATGGATTTGTTGGGTGGTTTTGGAACCAGCCAATCAGTGCCTGGTATGTCTCATCAATCTATATCTTTCTAGTTTCATTGATATGTTCTTGGTAATGTTTTTACACCCTTGCTTTGAGTTGCAGTGACCAATGGCCCAGCTTTTCCAGCAATTGTTGCATTTGAAAGCAGCTCCTTGAAAGTAACTTTCAGCTTCTCAAAGGAGCCTGCCAGCCCACAGACCACGCTAATTGAGGCTCAATTTATGAACAAGTCACCTGATGTCTACTCAAATTTTATATTCCAGGCTGCCGTACCCAAGGTAATTCATGCTTGTCTTGACAGTTATCTTCTTTGAATTCTATGATCTTACATATTCTTATTCTTATACGAAGTATGATTGCCTTTATATGATGCAAGTATGTTCTCACACCTGCAACTTTGGACTTGATTGAAATGAGATCTAGAAAGATCTTAAGGAAGATTATTGCTTTTCACTGCTGTTCACTATTTTGCAGCCTGCAGAATTGCTGTTGAATATTTAGCATGTAATGGTTCTTGTTCTTTTCTTTTTCCTAATAGTTATTGCACTGAGCGACAAGCTATGCACCTGGATTCATGTGTTTTTGGATGTTAGTTGACGGCAGAAATTTGCAGTTATATATATATATATATATATATGTTGTTTTTGGTGTTGGTGGGAGGGGGGGCCCCTTCTTCCAAGCTGTTATATTGTTTTGTGTATCATGTGCAGTTTCTTCAATTGCACTTGGATCCAGCTAGCAGCAACACCCTTCCTGCAAGTGGTAATGGTTCTATCTCGCAGAAGTTACGAGTTTCAAACAGCCAGCATGGCAAGGTATGCAAATTCGTGTATTCTTATATTTCTTAAATTCTCAGACGTACCTCTTTCTTCCTCCACAGCGTTTTCATGTCTTTTACGAGCTTCATTAAATATACATTGTGGGCTAAAAAGTGATGCATAGTTTAACATTTTTCCCTGTAAAAAGGTCACCATGGTTGTGCAGCGGGATTAGGCATGGACCTCCCTAATTTACTGATAATGCACACATTTCAATTATTTCATACTTATAATTGATTGACGAGTGGATATTGATGTCATAGACTTTTGCTTCCCCCCTTTAACCGAGAGTATGTTTGTGGAGGTTCCTTTTTGGACTGAACATTTTACAAGTTTGTTTACAATTTTTGGATATGTGAAATTGTGGTTTGGCTTTCAGAAATCCCTTGTCATGCGTGTAAGGATAAATTACAAGGTAAATGACAAAGATGTTTTAGAGGAAGGACAAATCAGCAACTTCCCCCGTGATTTGTGAAGGAGTGGCCCTCGCAATGGGACGTTGTTAATTCTCATGTTGGAGAAGCATCTTCTTGCTGTTGGTAGGTGCAGGCGAAATTTTGTTACATTGTGTTGGCAATCTGAATCTGGCACAGCAATTGGACTTTTGAGTGGTTTCAGCTGGTACCCTTTCAATGCCTCTCTTTACTTATCATTTCTTTCCTGAAAGGGAAAGGTTAGTTCATGTACATTGTTATAAGAAAAAAAATTCCTGTAAGCTTATGTGGAATTTGAGGCACATATAGAAGGAGCTCTTGCAAAAAAATTTCCTTGCTGCTGAGTTTTGATTCCTGATTTTGTAACCCTAATTTATTATAGAACTTTTTGTATTCAATCCGAAAAGCATATTTGTAATTATAGACTTTCAGAATTGATCCCCGGCCATTGTATTTTCTCTTTCGGAGAAATCTAGTGCTGTTTTCCTGTTTCCAGGCTCTGAGTTCACTGAAGTACACGAAAACATTCCATTGGGTTTTTGCCTATAATTTTATTTATTTTTCATACATTCAACATATAAGCAAAGCAGTAATAAGTATCGCAGTGCTTGCAATGGTTATGTTTAATTAGATTTTGGGCAGAGGTGAATAAGGACAGGGTGGCATTTGGGTCTGGCAAGATTTTGTGCAACTACAGAAACAATGTTGCTATAATAGTTGTAATAATTGTCTGGACCTGGCTGTTTTGTACTATCTCATCACATGAAATTCTTCTTAAAATGGTTTAGTTCATGGTTGACACAATGGTATATATTGCTATTTCTGCTGCTCCCATGTGAAATACTAGCAAGCAGCACAGGCAGTGGTTGAACAGTTTCTAACCTATTCCGCTGCCATGAGATGAGTTTCATGTCTCAGTTTGGATTCTTTTTGTTCATTCATGACAAATGATATTTTGTCATTCATATAGTTTATTGCTTCATCAGTTGATAATATCATCATTGTTTTTTGTGAATTATACTCCATTTTTCTCTGGTGTAATCGTGTATATTTCTTTTTTAATATTTTATCAAATTTTTATTTTTCTCCCTTCTAACTTATTTTCTTCTCTGTTATCAATTCTTGGACTAAAAGCACATCAATATTATTATTAATTATTGCCGCACGAAACTGAGAGGGGCCACAACACTTCACGTGGGTGCCTCATGTACTCCATTTTTCTTCTTGGGCTCACTTTTTTTGGAAGCATTTTCTTCATAAAATCGCCCTAAGGTCTTAGAATTTCGAATTGGATTTCCTAGTGCAATTCCATTAATTTTATATTCCATTTCACTTGTACTCGTCATGTATAAGATGACATCATAAATTTTATTTAAAAAAAACTTTTATACACGCTAGATTCAAATTGTACTCTAGGGATTTATTCATACTAATTTTTTATACTATTACTATATACATTGGAGTCGGTAAATGCAACATGTTTACATATACACTTTCTCAGTCTGCTGCACGTTCGTATGGTAATAAAGAATAGCAACGTCACTCTTATTCCGTATCTTTTTCTCACGAGATTCCATCAGACAAAGCAAAAAGAAAACCCATTCAGACAATCTATTCAAGGGGATGTAAGAAAAGGAAAAAGTAAAAGAAAAATACTGCAAGAAATTGAGATTGCTTTCACTTTATTTTCTTTTTGTATTGGACCATTTGATAGCTTTTAACTGTTGGACCAGAGAATATAGTAATGTCGGAAGGGACATGAATTATTGCAGCATATCATTAAGGAAAGATTAAGAGAACACTCCAATCTCCATGGCCCCATCTCCACTCACTCTCTTATCAATGTGATCATCAGCTTTTCAGATCAGGGGTTTCTCCATCATTCATAGAGGCCCTTTGCTTTCATTTTCTCACTCATGCCAAATCCCAAACACTATTATCAATTTCCAGCAAAAAAATTGTACCAAGAACTCATTTTTAGAGATCCCAAGTTCCTGAAGTGCTGCATGTAATATAGTAGGGAAGATTGCATTTTTAGTCCCACATGTTAGGACTTTTTTTAATTTAATCTCATTTTTGTTATGATTTTTGTTCATTACATCCCATAAAATTAATGAAAAATGTATAGAAATGCACGCAACACTGCTAACAGCTTTGTTAATTATTGGATGCAAAATGCAAGAAGGATTAAAATTGAGAAAATTCTCAACTTATAGTGTGCAACATGAAAGAGTCACAACATTCGAGACTAAATTGAAAAAGGCTATAACATATTAAACCAAATATGCTGTCCTCCCTAATTAAGTACTATCAAGAACCAGTGGTAAAAGGGATTGATTGTAGTGATGTTTGGTTTTCTTGCATAATTACTTGTCCCCACAAGGATTTTTACAGTTGTGGTAAAAAATTTAATATGGGCCAATCTCAAAATAAGCAAAACCCTCTTTTCCCAAAGCATTCCCATCTCAGCAAGAAAGAAAAGCAATGCATTTTTCAATAAAGATGTATTGGACTCAAAAAGAAAAGAGATTTTGGAAGAACTACAATTATGTTGGCCTACAACCAAACCTAACATAAGAAGATATCCTGATTGAGTATTCCCACCAAATTGCTTTCACTGCTACAGAAGAGAAGAGAACATGGGCTGCATAATAAGCTTGAGATCACACTCACAACTGACCCCACATATGTAATTCAAGTCAACTTTTGCAATCAAGGTTCCTCATCATCATCATCTTCATCATCACAAGAGTGCCTTCCTACCACTTTTTAATGATCCCACCACTATCAGTTTCATCCAACATTTGGGCAAAAGAATAAAGTGCCAAACTTCATTACTAGGAACAAAGAAGTTTCCAAAAAGCAGTTTAAATCTTCAAACCTCCTTTGTTAATTAGAAAATACAAAGAAAAGAGAGATGTGGGACTTGGGACAGGTTAGTAGATCAAGGCTCACAAACTATGGGATTTTGGATTCTAGCATGTTTCTTGATGGGAACAAGACACTTGAAAAGCATGTCACACAAATTACAACTGCAAAGATTTAGTGGAATCAATGGCCAAGAGTGAATATGGTAAAATTTGAGATGAAGATAAAAAGTTTGGCCATCTGTCAATCCATAAAGTGTGATGTGAAAAAGAGGCATCATTCAACTCAAGTTGCATGTAAAAGAAACCAAAAAAGGGAAAGTGAAAACAAAAGCATACCAGGAAAGAGAGGGGGAGAGGGAGAAACATGGAAAGAAGCTAAAACCATTGAATTGTCTGATTACTGAACAAGGTTGCTTCAGAGCCAAAAAAGAGCTACTCCTCATACTCTATATTTGCTTCTCATATAGCCTCAATTTAAATCATTTTTATGGTAAACTTACATTCATAGCATTGGAATAATGTGTAGCTGTTGAACTAGGAAATTTACCTTTCTTGGACCACAGCCAGATCTTGGAAACAGAAAAGCTTTCACCTTTAGCCCTATTGTTAATTTTCTTTGCATCAGCATCAGCAGCAACTCCATCAGTTGTGAAATTCCCAATTTGCCCACCTCTCCCTTTCACATCACTACCCTCACCTCCATGTTCTCTATCTCTCCTACTGGGGCACAAGGCAACTTGAAGTTCCATATCAGCAACCACATATTGGAATGAGCCCATAGAATAACACCTCCTGGCACCCAAATTGCTGTTGCTAGTCTCTCCAACTTCACTTTCTTGATTTGCACAATTAATATTTGTGCTCCTGAATTTGCCAAGTCTCACAGAAAACACCCTTTTCTCATTCATAATAGAGCCATTATCATCTTCACTAGGCTTCAACACACAAGGGACCCCAACAAAACCTGCATTTCCTGAACTCCCATCCTCAGTTTCTTTTGAATCTTCAAAGTAAAAAAACAGGGTTCTCAAAGGAAAATCCAGGGGACAATATCACCCCTCTGCAAAGTGGGCATGATGAGTTTGAGAGCAACCATGTGTCTATACAATCAATGTGGAAAGCATGGCTGCACAATGGCAGCAACCTTAACTTGTCCTGCTCTGAGAATTCACATAAACAAACAGCACAATCAAAAGGCTCCTTTAGGCCCATAATATCCTTGTAGAGAAAAACTGGGAGAGCATCAATGCAGGCCTGATCTAGACCAGAGTCATGTAAATGAAAAAGCTGCTGTAATTGCCTTTGGAAAGCCCCAGAAGTGGACATTTCTGGGTAATTATGGGACTGTGCAGATCTCTGCTTCAGGAGGAACCTTATGAGCAAGTGGAGAAGAGCAGCAATGAAGAAGACAACAGCTAATACTACTATGATGAAAAGAATAACAGGGCTGATTTTGCTCCCAAATGCTGATTGAATCCAAGACATTTTTGGAGCACTTTGGCAACATCTGAATCAAACCACTTGTAGAAACTCCATCCACATACTTTCTTGTAATTTCAAGAAACCAAGCTCAATAATACTTACTAAATATGCAGCAACAAAGAAGAAAAATCAAATCTTGAGCAGATTTTCCGGTGCAGAAAGATTTAATACTTCAGAATGGAACTCAGCGCCAAGAACCCTGGATGCAAAAGGCAGTTTTCTTTGAGAACTGGGGAGGAATGGGATTCAAGAATCAAGAGAGTGGCAATGGAGAAAAATTGATGCTCTGGGAGTTCTTGGAACGGATTTTAAGGCCTAAAGGGGCAAGAAAAGTTTACACTCAAAACTATGGGGCTGCCATCTTTTATGGGTCCTACATTTATACACAGATTAAGGCTAAAACAAATATATAATCAAGAATTTAATGACGCTTATTGTCTTTCTAGTTTTCGTGTTATGTCATACTACAATCTATTCTTAAATCGTTAATTAAGTTTGATTCGGACCAAAGTCAAAGACGGTTTGCCTCCTCAGAACTTGTTTATGAAGACTACTAAGTTTGTTTGTGTTTTTTTTTTTTAATTTTTAGTTATTGTGAAAATATACGTTTTTAATTTTGTATAAATTTTTATATGAAATGAAAATATATTTAAATTATTTAATGAGATTTTATTTTATATTAAATTGTAATATCAAATTAATATATTTTTAATGAAAATATATATAAATAAATATATTTTCACTTTAATTATTATTTTAAAAATTAAAAATAAAAACGAAAACATAAACAATCAGGAAAGACCACAGAGGTCTTTGAATTAACATTTTTTAGGTGACTTCTTTTTTTGAATAATGAGCGATGAACTATTAAATTTGAAAATACAGTATTTCTAAATCTACCAATATCAATAAACAACTAAAAGAATAATATAAACATAATTTTATAAATTAATCAATTCCCCACATTCGTAGTACTCGAAACCACGACCTCTTGATTGTGAGACTTTAACCTTATCGTTCGAGCAAGAGATCACCGATTTTTCAGGTGGCTTCTAAGATTTGGATGTCTTTAGGCATAATTAGTCACTAATCTCATTTTGTTTTCAGGAAATAAAAAAATTAGTTATTATGTGTGTATTATCTGTGAATACCCAATTTTAGCTGTCTGCTTGATTAGGGAGGTGGGTGGCACAAATACAGTGAAGAGTACTCGTCCACCACCTTACTGCAATACAAAAAGGAAAAGCGATAATTATATTTATACCCCATGTTTTATAGTTTATTTATATAAATTATTCTTATTTTTTGCATAATTACAAAAATTACTATTGATAATAAAAAAAATAAAAATAATTTTTGTAATAATGTCGATACTTTTAAGGGGTGTAAGTATAATTGTCTAAAAAATATGAGTGGTTTGTGTAAATAATATTTACTAACTAGTGGATGTATGTATAATTATTCAAAAAGTAAAAGTAATTTATATAAACAGACCATAGATTAAGAGTGTAAATATAATTATCCCAAACACAAATCTATGGGAAAAGAGACTTGAGAATTTGAAATGGACCAAGATGGATGTCGGAACATTAAAGTCTTGAAAGAGATCAAGAATGTTCAAAATATATCATGGTTATGACAATTGAAAAATAGGGGTATAGCAGAACACTGTGAAATTCTATTTGGGCTCGCCCACAGTCGATGGTTCAACCGTTTGGGCCGCCCATAACATTAAATCTGCTTGATATGTATAAGCTGGTCACATTTGATTGAAATTTGTGAGAACCCTGCACGGTAAGAAATATAATATTTAATTATAATTAATTGTAATGGCTAATAATAAATAATTATAATAAATAATCATTGATCACGATCACACAACGATTATTTACTGTTTTCTACCTAAAAAATTCAAGTGGGTATCTTAGGGTTTTATAGTGAAGGTCAAGGTATTATATATGTTTGCTTCCAATGCGCAAATAAGGGTTCAATGGATTGGAATAGGTATGCAAAACAAGACTGTATCAGGGACAAGCTGGAGGAGGCTCCAGCATAAACATTCCGACACTCAAGTCAGTATGTAAAGGTATCCGAAAAGATAAGAACAATAGTTGGGGAGACAAAAATTGTACCTGATGGTGGAGTGCATATATTTATAGATGATGTTGGATTGTAAGATTACATTTTCACCCTAAATCTAATATGAGATCAACGGTGTGTAATGGGCCGGACATATCTGTAGTAATAGTGACAGCAGTGGTCCTGGCAGACAAAAGTTCCGTCATTGCCAAAAGGCAGCCGATACAGTAGCAGAGAATGACAGATATCCTGTACACCAAGTATGGATGTCTGTGCGATACCTCTAGACTTAGGCAAATTATCGACGATGTTCTTAGATCCTTAAGTTGAGGAGCCTTTCTCAAGGAGGTTTCTAAAACTAAGGGCTTTACCTCATGTTTGAAGGTACCCTGAGGATCCTGCAATATTCGCAGATCGATAGTGAATTTTGTGAGGGTGGCTAAAATATTTGTCATGGTAAATATTTTAACCATGGCTCTTAATTATGGCAAATAATTTTTTCGTGGTCGAAAAGTTAGCTTTTTGCATCGATTTTATTTACCCGTAATTAATAACAGTTATTTACTACAGTTTTTAGTTATAGTTGTTAAAATTGTTGTCAATAGTAATTTTTCTTTCTAGTTCTTATAGATTTAATTAATTGAAATTCCATCTAATAAAACAGAAGAATTATAAATCTCCAAAATAATAGATAGAAATACCGCAAATAGAGCTATTGTGACACCCATCAAAGCAGTCGTTCCCCACCCTGGAGCTACTTTTTCGTACTTCGAATTCAATGGTTTTAATAAACTTCCTAAAGTAGTTCGTCTTGGGCCCGATTTAGAGTTGTTCTCAACAGTTTGTGTAGCCATGCAGAAATCGTATTATAATCATTGAGATTTATGGATTTTGTATATCATTTCGTTGTAAATAAACGACAGATTCGTTTTGAAATTATATAATCATAATGAAAACAACAACCCTAATCGCCATCTTTATATCTAGTTTACTTGTAAGTTTTATCGGGTATGCCTTATATACCGTTTTTGGACAATCTTCTCAACAACTAAGAGATCCATTCGAAGAACACGAGGACTAGTTGAAGTAAGAGTATGTAAACACTATTGACGAATTCTTTAGATGAGAATTTGACAAATTTTTCTTATGTACACAATCTCTTTTACGTGCTTCATTTACTATGAGTCTATGACAGTGAATGATCTCTTTTGTTTTCTTCGTAACTTTGCGTTATTTCCAACATCTTGAAATATAATTATAATGTTCATGACTTCAAAAAAAATAGAGAAAAGGAACGGTAGCTAGGAACGAGACGAAGCCGGAGAAGTGAAGATGGTTACTCATCGGATAAAATAAAAAGCTGAAAAATTAAAACAAAACATATTATCTTTATGATGAAGACACATATATAGTGGGTAAAATGCATTTTTGGTCACGTAACTAGGGCATTATTTGTTTTGGTACCACAACTTAAGTAGGTGGCTGTTTTAGTCCTATAAAACACATTTTTTTAATTTTTTTGGTCCTAAAATGTCACGTTTTTCAGTTTTTTTTGTCCCAAAATATCATGTCCCATGTGCAAGGCACATGACATTTTGGGACAAAAAAAAAATGAAAAACGTATTTTATGGGACTAAACAGTCACCTACCTAAGTTATGGTACCAAAACAAATAATATTCTAATTTTACGGACCCAAAAAAATATTTTGCCCCACATATAATTACGCAGGATTTTAAATAAAACAATTAATTAGGACTATAAAAAGTTTCTTGAGTAGTGCATGCCATTTGTTGATGATCATTATTGATTTGGAGGCAGTAATTAATTATACACACCATCAAGACATTTTGTTCTTGATCTCTCAAAGGTAAGAAAAAGGAAAAGATCATGATGAACATTAATCCCCACAAATTAACTTTTCATTCCCTCAAAATCAATCTTTTGAACATTACTGTAATAATATAGCTGGATAGAAGCTTAATTACACCATCAACAAAACTACGTTAAAACTTAAAACCCCTATTCTAGGAATGAAGGGTTCTTGCGAACCCTTTTTGTTTCTTGGTAATTGTGGTTCTTGAACCTTACTACTATAACAAAATGAAACCAACTTTAATTCTGATCAGGTTAGTGATCATATATATATATAATTAACACTGAACTTAACACACAAAAAAAAAAAAAAGTTAAAAAAGGACAAATTAAGAGGAAAATGAAGGGGTGCATGGAAGTAATAAGAAGCCTTAATTAATGTTTAATGAGGGAGTGGATCTGTAGGTGAGAAAGAGTAGTATGCAAAACATGAATCTGCAGCCTGAGAAGCAATATATAATCTGCTGTTCTGAGCAAAAGCCTATCAGGCTTCAAGCCTTGGCCTCCTGGTATCAGTTTTTCCAGCTTCTTTACCCTCATTCCGACCGACCGTCGACCACTCATTTCCCGACCACTACCTTTTCTTCTCAGCATCTTCTTCATCTGTTTGCCTGATCTATTGCATCCCATAAATATTATATGTTTTAATCCTCAGAAATGAATATCAAACAGTAGCTGTAGTAGCTTGCTAGTCTATAATATGTGATGTTGTTGATGTAAATGCAAGAAATGAGATCAGGTATAAATGAAGGAGTGAGGAGTTGGGGGGTGGGGTTTGGAGTAGCCAGTGGCCATGTGGGTTGTGGAGTTTTTGTGAACTTTATTGAGCTGTTTCAGTTAATGAACCCATTTTTGTCGTTTTATTATCACTGAGAAAGGGATTCAGCTTTGTCTATTTGTAGGCTTGTTGTTATTGTAGTAGCACTACCAGCTTATCTGCACTGTCGTCTCTCTGACAGATCTTCTCATCTCTCACACGATTACATGAGTTTATGGCCATAACTGCAACTCTGCAACTATAGCTAGCTACCTTCTTCTTCCTCACTGTTGCCTTGCCGACTATGATGTGCCTGCACTGCATGCTACCTCCATCACAATATCTACCATTTACCTTCCTACAATATTCATTTTAATTAATGTAAGACTCAATTATAATGACCTAGATTTGACATAATTATAGATACTCTCTTGTTGTTTTAAAAATTATAAATACCACATGAGGTTTGTAACTGTCTAATAAATAACCCATTTTCATACGTTTTTATGGCTAAATTGATCAAAATTTCCTTATGCAAATTGAATTATTTTTTAAATTTTTGGGACAAAAATGCGCAAGAAGAGATTTTTACGTTTTTTTACACAGATGAGCAATAATGTAATTTGTCTCGATTGATTTTTTCTATAATTTTTTGAAAAAAATTAAGGGCAAAATGGATCATTTTAGGCATTTGGTTAAAAATTACAAACCTCAGTGGGGGTATTTATAATTTTGAAAACAACAAGAAGGTATTCGTAATTATGCTAAATTCAGGGGTGGGCATTGTAATTCACCCTTTTAATTATGATTTTGTGATCTAACTGTCAAAGAGTAATGATCTGATATACATAGTATGTCTAATTATTATGATTTTTGTGAGGTAAGATATATATCACTTATAAGAAATATAACATGTAATCATAATTAATTGTCATGGTTGATAATAAATAGCTGTAGCAAATAGTAAATGACCAATATTACGTAACGATTGTTGACCGTAATTTTTACGAGGGTGGCTAAAACATTTGTCATGACTACAAGCCATGTCAAATGTTTCTACCATGACTCTTAACTATGGCAAATAATTTTTTTATGATGAAAATACTATTTTTTCACGTTGATTTTCTTTAATTTTGATTAATAATAAATATTTAACATGATTTTTAGTTATAATCATTAAAATTATAGTCAATAATAATATTTTATCTAGTGTATATAGTTGGGGCCTGCAGGGGCAGTAGCTAGCTGTTGATATATGTATGGATGGCAAAATCACATGTCACAGCTAAGAGCTAAGAAACATATACAATATAGTTGTCATGGTCTTAACTCTTAATTAATATTTACTTAAAACGCACACATTCATATCCTTAATTCCAATGACATCATCACGTTAAGCTACAACTTTTTTTGGGTTCGAGTCCTACGAATATAGGGAGTTGTTTAATTTATTGGATGTTTGTTTATTCTTTTGATTGGTCTTGATAGATGTGGATATACTATTCCTTTATTATACCGTGCACTGAATATTGTAATAAGCAATTGATCACTTTAAATACATTATGTACTTTTAAATTAATAGTTTATCGCTCATTATCAAAAAAAAAAAAAAAAACCACACACACACAGCTCATAAAATTACCATTATAACACGTGATGATAACATGGTTGCACATGATGTACTTAGTCGGTAAAAATTATAATTTACGTCCCATAACTTATTTTTTTTGTAATTTTGGTCTCATTATTTTACAATTCAGCAAATTTAGTTCAATAAATCCAAAAGAATTACAATTTACGTCCTATAAAAAACAAAGTTAACAGAGCACGTGTTTGGCACGTGCTCATTCCGTGTTAACAATTTAATGAAAAGTGTTGATAGGAACTAAAATTGCAATTATTTTGAATTTATGGGATTAAATTTGCTGAGTCATAAAACAATGGGACCAACATCGCAAATGAGATAAGTTACGGGACGTAAATTACAATTTTCCTAACGTAGTTAATTACTGGTTGTCAATGAGGTCTAGCTCAATTAGCGAAAATGAGATCCTATGACTCTAAGGGTCATGAACCCGGTCAACATGTGGATGTAGTTCTAATATATAATAGGTGATTAACATAGATTGTTATAGTTGTTGGTCAGTTATTAGATATAAGATATTTGGTATGAATGATTGTAATAACTTTATTCAAAATAAATATTAGTTCATCGCTTCACTTTAAAAAAAAAATACTAGTTACTTCAAATGCATATCTCTTAATTTCATTGTCTTAATAAGATCCTATATATATATACTAGCCGTCGTGGTACGCTGTCCCTGCATGCATATAAAATAATGTTGCATGTTGTAAAGTTATAGTGAATAAGAAAATATACATATCAATCAACACATTGCATTTGGAAAAAAAGAAAGAAAGAAAGAAATAAAAAAAAATGAAAACTAACTTAGGGGTATTATCGGTATAACAAAAAAATTAGTGTTGCGGTGTAAGTAACCGCTACTTATCTATAGTATTATAAAGAGAAAGGGCTTTATAGACACAAATCGGAAGTTTTTATACCACTACACCAAATTATGCTAATACCAAAAATGCCCTTCAACTTCCCAACTCTATTCAATAAAGTTACTTTAAAAAATTAATTCCATGCAATTAATTACATCTACTCAATATATTAGTATTTGTGTTGTATGTAATTATAATCGTCATTATCAATATAACAAATATTCTATAAAGTTTTAATTTTTAATTTAATTTGAGTAAAATACTGTATTGATAATTAATGCATTATCAAATAATTTTTATATGTCGTAAGGCAATGATAAATTTTAAAATGCTGGAATAAGTTATAATAATAACAATAACAATAATAATAATAATAATAATAATAATAGTAGTAGTAGTGAGTTCGAATCTCATTAATGTACATAAATTGGTTTAATTTAATTATAGTTGTGATTGTTTTATTAAAATAGTACTTGTTGATTGATAATAAATATTTTATATTGATAATTGGTATACTTATTGTTGATATTGAAAGTTATAATGTAATTTAACCACTTCAATAGGGGAAAAGAATCCTCTAATTTGTTCTTACGACATATTATTACAAGAAAATAAAGTTGAGCTAATTAGCAAGTAAAATTCTCTTTGTTAATTTATATTATTTAATACAAAACATTTACTTGTTAATACATTTAGCAACAAAAATTTAGTTGCTAAAGAATTTAGCAATAAATCGTTTAAAATATATATTAAATAGTGTAGATTAGCAACGAAAAATTTTCATTACTACTTAACTCGACGCTGATTTTCACATCAATTTTTTTCCTAGTTCTTGAGCCATTTCCGCGTAGCGTATAAACTCAATCCCATGTGATTTTTTTGGTCAGTAGCCTAATGATTTCAATAAAATTGTGGGATTTTGAGTTTCAAACAATCACAATAAATTATGTTTGTTGGATCTTACCTGTATCCTATCATATGAATAAAATTTTGATTGATAAATCGCAAAAGTTTCTACAAATGATATTAGATTAGGCCAACATCGATCATCAACTGGTTGTAAGCATCTGTGACACGTTTCTTGACAGATAAATCATATTGAGCTCAATAAATCGTCAACATTTGTGGCACGCCTCTTCATGTCCACATTTTTAACACAACACTTTGGCCCACAACATAAATATAAAGTCTTTATAGAGTGCGGACACCTTTTACACATATTAATGAGGACTGGAGAGATGGACAACTTGAGGAAATATATATATATGGTAATAATTAATAACAAGAATAGCAAAGTAGTAATGCGCCCACGCGTGCATGGTCCGGCCATAATTGATATAAGCGCGAGCCTCGTGAACACGTTTAATGCAGCTATTGGGATGGAGACAAACTTGCCGCCATACAGCTAATTCCCTCCCTCCTATACACTCTACTCTACTACTTCATCCTTTCAATTTGATTCAACATGAAACATTATTAGATTTCTGTGTCTTTTTTATATACTTTAAAATCACTGGCTTTCTATTTAATTGCGCAATGTATTATATAAGAGTCTCGTGGTTTTATTTTGATAAGACATTTTTGCAAGAAAAGAATGCCTTAAAGCTTATAAGCCACTCAAACTCCTTATTTACAATCAATATAAAATGTAGAATGCTTGCTTACAATAAATACTATCAAATTATTACATTAACTAAGAGTAAAATTTTGAATTTTCTTTTCTGAGTCAAGGAAATAGACTATTCACGAAAAATTTCAAGAAAATAATAGAAGAAAACACGTTTTTAAGCATGCTCAAAGACCCTTTATACTAATGTTTTAAAATTTGAGGAATTGTAATTTACGGGGCCTAAAAACTAATATATATATATATATATGTATTTTAGTGTCGGGATGCATTTCAGTATCGTTTTTTCTCCACACCTTAATTAGCTAGAGTTACATATTTATGATAATAGTTTATTAACTTGCCCCTCTCTCTCTCTCACTCATATTGATTATCAATTAAGTTAGAATGCAACATAAAATATTAAATTGAAATAAAGAATTGAAACTGCATTGGCATGATTTCTCAAGATCAAGATTATGTTGAGCACAAGGTTGAGTGTTGAAACCATTAGTGGTGATTGGAGGCTTCGGCCCATACTGGAGCATGTGGTCTGCCAACTAGCTGATCATGACTATTCCACATATACATTTGTTACCAATAATAATGATCAATGCATCTCTGAGACTTGAAGATCAAATCTCCAACTTTTGATTGGAGAAAAAGTTAGAGATTCTGCTTTTGATGCAAAATTCCAATTTCCAGCTTGTCATCTCCTCAAAATAAATAATAATTGAAGGATTGAGAAAAGGCCGAGGTGGTTTGATTGAAGCACATGGTAGACTTGGGCCTGATCCAGATTTACTTTGGTTGGGCCAAGCCCAGAAATTTGGGCCTAAAGTTTGTCGATCTATGTACCACTCACCCTAATCAAAAGGGCAACACATCTTGCAGGCCCATTATTATTGGGCCATCATTGTGGATCGGCTCATATCAGGCAGAATTGGGCCTAAAGTTTTGTCATCTATGGATCACCCACTCTAATCGAAAGGGGTACCGATTTGCAAGGCCCATTAGTGTTGGGCCTAAATTGGGCGACCATTGTGGATCAGATCATTCATTTGGCCCAACCCGAATCCGGGTTTTTGTATACTACAGTAGAGATACTTTTCGGATCCATTTGTTGATTGATTGTTAAAAAGGAAAGAAAGAATCTTGGTCATCATTTTTGTATATTCTAATTGTTTGCACATGCAATAATTGAAAACATGCTGAAAATTGATTAATCCTGGAATTCAGTGGGGGTAGTGAGAGTAACATGGGCGGCGAGGAAGGAGAAGAGGTTATTTGTGGACTCAAACTCAAAGCATCCATAGGCCAGTAGAAGAACAAGTAGCAGAGTGTGGAGTTGCAGTAGCTGGAGAAAATGGGGTTTCTGGAGAGCTCAGCGGCGCCGTATGTGGGGATGGTACTGGCGACAACTGCGCAGGTGGGACTGATTATTATCAGCAAAAGAGCCATGGCCACTGGAATGACTAATTACACCTTTGTTGCCTATTCCAATGCTCTTGCCGCTCTTGTTCTCCTCCCTTTATCTCTTCTACTTCACAGGTATCAATCAATCATCTTTTACACTTTCTTTATTCCTTTTCTAGGGGGGGAGGGGGGCTTTGATGTTGGTATGTGATGAATTATGATTTTGCAGGTCACCAAACCGGCCTCCACTGAATTTCTTGTTGGTTTGTGGGTTTTTTTCATTAGGTGTTCTTGGGTATGTTTCTATATTCCTTTACTGCATTTCTATGTAGAGAGAATGGTAATTTGTTTTGGCAACATGAATTTTGAACTGTGAAGGGAATTGCCTTAATTTGGAGAATTTGGGGAAAAGCTTTTCTTTTTCTTTTTTAATGAAATTGATGGTTGTTAAGAGACATTATTAGTGTGGATTTCATCAATTTTGTAAAAGAAAAGATGGTGTTATCAATTTTATGCATTTTAGATCAAACATTTTTTTCCCCTGTTTTGCATTTTATCAGGTTCTGTTGTACCACTTGGTCTGATGCAATTAAAGGGAGCTCTGATAGACTAATTCCTTTTTTTTTTTTTGCTTGGTGTGTGTATGCATGTTAATCACTTAGGTGCTTGGCGCAGCTGACGGGGTATACTGGAATTAATTACACTAATGCTGAATTTGCCTCAGCAATGCTTAATCTCATTCCAGGATTTACCTTCATACTTGCCATCATATTCAGGTTTTTGATTCTCCTCTAAGTTATGGTGCTTGTATTGATTTGTGGTTATCGTGGAGAGAAAATTGAGTGCTCTTTTTTATGATATATGTAGCGTCTTTTAACTAATGGTATTTTCGTTTATGTTTGGTATATAAGTTTATCGATTATTGTGGTTGTTGATTATGTTGGTTTTTTGAATTGTGTGACAAGAATATCAAACAAATACTACAGAAATAGCAGTTTTGGGCTTCTAAGGTCTATGTTGTTTTTCTCTTTCTCCTCAGTAGGAAACACACCAATGAAAATTTTATGCAGTATATACCTGAAAAGCTATAATTGCACGAAATATGACCACTCATTCACAAACAATCAAATACGTACTGGAAAGGAGAAAAAGATCAAAGGCCTGAATTAAAAGATCGTATTATATAATCAAACCTGATCACCTAGCATTTTATACTTTCTTTTTGCACCTAAGTCACATTTCCTAGCATTTCATTAACTTTTCTATCCTTGGTAGCAACGGTGTTGAAAATTGCAGTTTTCTGGTCCGATTAAAGTCCTCATTAAGAATCCAGAATGCAGCCAAACCTGTGCATTTAGAACCAAACAAATGATCACTGATTGGGCTATTTCATGCCCCAAAGACCGAACCCCAAACATGAGTTCTCCTACTGGTTTGATGGATGAGCTTATGATGACTCTATTTCGTGTGCCTCCCTGTTTCTTTCATCTTTCTCAAAAGAGTGTTCTATTTGGTTCTTAGTATTCTGTAACCTTAATTTTGTGTCTTTAATCTTTCTGCTCTTATATCTGAGTTGTGTTTTGACTCTTGTCATTGAACTCTGTAGTGAAACTTTTCAATGCCCCCATCCTCTTTACAATTTATCATCAGGTCGAAGCTTACTTCTTGGAGAAATGATCAAATTTTGATCATATAGTTTTAGTTAACTGCAAGTGGAATATTATTTGGTCTTATGGATGTCGCTCGCATTAAAGTTTAGATCTTTATGCTGCCTCTTTGCATGTTAAATATTGATTATTTGGTTTCCAAATTAACAGAGTTATTGCTTAAGCTTCACTTGGGTGTTTGTTAGGATGGAAAAGGTAGCTTGTCGCAGTTCAAGTTTTCTGGCGAAAGCGACTGGAACTGTTGTGTCAATTGCTGGTGCTTTTGTTGTAACTCTTTACAAAGGCCCTCAAATCCTGACTCTCCAATCAGCTTCTAAGTTGCACTATGAGTACATGGGAATACCACAATTAAGCTGGATAATTGGAGGATTATTCCTTACGGCAGATTGTGTTGTCGCATCGGGCTTCATAATTGTACAGGTAAACTTTATAAAAGACTATGAAGAAAGGAAGAGAATGCAAACAAGTAAGAAAGAAAAAGGGATTGGGAAAAAATGTTTTTATGGAGGATAATATCCATTTTGACGTGATTATTGCATATTATTAATGATCACTTATTAATATTTCTTTTTACAGGCATCAATTCTTAAGAATTACCCAGCAGAGCTGATTATAGTCTTCTTTTACTGCTTCTTTGCTGCCATTCTGTCCGCGGTCGTATCTCTGATTGTTGATAGGGACCTAAGTGCTTGGGCATTGCAACCTAATATCAGACTGATTGCTGTTCTGTATTCGGTAGGTTAATGGACCAGCAGTTTCATAGTAGAAAAGGCAATAAAATGTTCAATTCATTGCAATTTTCAACTTAATGCTACCTCAACTTTAGGCAATGCATAGCGCGATCTCTATTCTCTATCTGGAATCTACTATTTGAGCTTCCTCGTTTTCCCATATACTATTAATTATCTCACCAGTATAGATTTCCTCCCCTTTACTAAATTGAAAACTTTTCATGAGTCATTCATTCAAATGCAAAATTTGTTTCATATAATTGGATGTGCTCGATCTTAGAAAGTATTAATGGTCTGTTATGTTGCACATAATCATAAAGGAACTACTTTACTTTTCCCATGTACTATTTCCCACATTGAATATATAATTCAGCCTATTTCTCTTTTCCCCCAGGGAATTTTTGGTTCTGCATTCCAGGTAAGTGTAACCACTTGGTGTCTGCATAGAAGGGGTCCCCTTTTTGTTGCTATGTTCCATCCACTGAGCATCGTGATAGCAGCTGTACTGGGTATTATCTTCTTGGGCGATGTTATGTATCTTGGAAGGTAAGTTGCATGCAAATACTCTGAAGTTTCTTTATTGGGAATGGTGTTAGGATTTGAAGTGATGAAAACTTCACTCACCAAGGTTTGGCTAGACCAAATCAATCTCATAGCAAGTGCCATTGCACTTGTTCTATAATTGCTCACTCTTTAGATTGTACACCAATCACATGATTAGTGTAATGGATTTGCCATTTGATTGGTTTGGTTCGGTTGACTCTGGTTCTGACAGGAATTTCCCCATATCTAACATATGCTAGGTTCCATTCCTTCTATGTGTTCCCTCCATACGATCTTCTCTTGGAGGCTCTCACCATTTAGTATTTGTACAGTTTGGTGGGATCCATTATCATTGTTACCGGGTTCTACTCAGTGATGTGGGGAAAGGCAAAAGAAGTCAAGGTGATTGAGAACGTTGTGACCACAAGTTGTGAATCAACCAGTGAAAATGCCCCCCTTTTGTCAACCAAGGATGAGCAGGACAGAGCATGATATCCTTCACTTGCGAACAGAAAACGGTTTGTCCTTTTTCTTTCAGATTGAAGTTTCTGAAATCAGTAATGAAGTCAATTTAAAATGGCATGTGCATTTTATTGCAAGACTCTAGCAGCTTATTCTCAAATCTCAACCTATCTCAAATGAAGAACATCCTAGATGCCGTGATTCTAGCCAGCTTAATTTCATATGTTCAAATTTTATACTGGTCTTTACTTTCTAAGATATGCTTGCCAAATCAATATGTAATTTTCACATTGTTCCATGTCATTTCTTGTTGTTTTTGTTATTTAATGGTTTTTAACAAAATATTTTGTACATAGTATGTGATAAAAACAAGAAAACCTTTAAGATCAAATGGAGGGAGAAACAAGCGCAACTCTCAACATCTCCAAACAATGGCATCATATTGACTGTCCCCTCTTAGCACCATACCTAAGATGTGTGTTGAACTCACAGGGTTCCAAGAACGAATCAATGGGAGGGGTTGACTATATATGTATCAGTAACATCTGAATTCCAGTGAGGCTATATATCATTTCTTCTTGTTCTTTTGGATCAAAACAAATTCTTGTGATTCTGAACCTTCACATAAGATATATGTTTGAGGATAAGCAAAAGTTTGATACCTGGCTTCTTTCAGGAGACCGGTATAATGTGTCCTCTAGCACCTCTTGAAGCTACATTTGTTTCTGCCCTTTCTTGCAAGGGTCAACAGTTCATATCCTGGACAGATAATGCTAAATGGCCAACGTCTCTGTGTGGGAGGAGACACTTTTGACAGGATCTTGCTATCCTTTCAACATAGTTGAAGCGTACATGGCTCATTACAATATTATTCTTTTTTCCTTTTCCATAATATACTGCACATCAAAATCTCTCTCTCTATTACGTACTAGTTCACGCTAACGCAAGAACTTCATTGTCGTAGACTATTCATTGAATCGCATATTTAATTCAGTTGAACATATTACTTGTTATTTTGACTATTTCTGCTGTTCATGGGTGCAGAATGAAAGAAGTCAAAAGGGCACTGTGACAAGCACAAGAGAGAGTGTCTGAACATGGGGGGCGTGATGACTCCTTTAATATTCTTCTAGTGTTTACAGTTGGGACTCAAATATGGTACAATGAGGCAGCAGAAACCTGCAACTATACAGCTGATGAATGTCCGTATTCGTTCTTTCGTTTACATTAAGGTTGTCATTGCTTTCAAGATTTACCTGTCTCTTCTCTCACTGTACAATGTGTAAATAGAGATTGTTGGTGAAGGGAAGCCTGACATACATATTCTTCCCCTGAAATTTATATAAAACCCGATTTTCATAGTATAGTTTTACTGTCTCCACTCTCCAGACTCCAGCAATTTGTTTTCAGACATCTTTTATAATTTATTGTTGCAGGAGAAAGCTGATGAGATGGATATTCTTGTCAATTTGTAAATAGTTGGTTCACAAAGTTACAAATTTTGGTGAATGTGGATGAGAATGATCCTTAACGGAGACCGGAGATGTTGGTTATTATCATGTGATTTTCGTTTTGATCGTGAAATTGCACATATTCATGTCTGGGCTACAACATCGTGAAGTGATAAATAGATATTCATGGATCAATGTAAGAATAGATGGGGAGTGGTCCATCACAAGTTAAAATAGGTCGACAATTGGATTTTGGAATAAATTTCAAACTGATAAGTTTATTTGTATATGGTTTTTTGTTTTCTTGAAATGATAATTACGTGATTAAATCAACATTGAAATAAATTAGATAATATATCGATTTGATTAATACATAATACGACTAAAACTAAATCTCGATACGTTTGGTGGGCTGGAACCATGATCTCGAACAAAATTAATTTGTTATACCATAAATTAATTTGAACGGGTGAAACTAAATATTTAAAAAAAAAACTCTCTTTTAATGATAAAATAAGTTGAAGCAGAAGCCAAGGCTTAAGACAAATCGGTAAGAAACCACGTAAGCGGAAAGCCTGATCGGTCTCCTAAGACGTGATTACCGCTATGACGCACGAATGGACCCGGTCGAAACAACCAATTCTGCTGATGCACAAAAAAAAAAAAAAAAAAAAAAAAACTTCCAAAGGTATAATACATAAACAACTAGGCAATTACCAATCAACGGGCTGATAAATATTCAGTGATAATCACCAGTACGTCTCTGTGACTGTTCCTGATTATGCAATTAAAACAATTAGATACTGGAAGAATCCAACTGCAGGCGTTGGAGTTTTGTGAGGTATACGTAATTAGAGGGCCCCTAAGAACAGATTAACTTATGATTCCTGGTAGGCCCTTCATCAATATCAACCACGAACAGCAAAACCCAGATTCTAAAATTAACATTTGTTACCACCCACCTAATAATAATTCAGGTGTGATTAATTAAATTTTTTAATTAGAAGATGTGCACAAGTTTTTCAAAGAAAAGGACCCTCTACAGTGAAATATATACATAAAAGTATATTAAAAATATGATATATGGTCTTCCCTAGGCATGCATGGGACACCACCCGAGTTGCTCATTCCCCTCTAAGTAGCTTCACACTTCCATCAAGGGTTAAGGCCTCCGTCTTTTTCTTCTCTCTCCCCTCTTATTTCAAAACAGCAAAAATTGTCTTGATTACTATATATAAATTGATCAAGAATATTAAGAGAGCTAGCTAGCTAGCTGTGAATAATAATATCAAGAGAGAGAGAGAGAGAAGAGAGAGAGAGAGAGAGAGAGATGGGTGGTGGCAATATGAAGGCGGTGATCGGAGAGGTGGTGCCGTGCGCCGCCATGGTGTTGGTGGAGGGATGCATTATAGGATTGACAATAATGGCGAGTACGGCCATGGCGAGAGGGATGAGCCCTTTTGTGTTTGTTGTGTATACCAACGCTCTTGGATCAATCATTCTTCTCCCTTTTTCCTTCTTCTATCATAGGGATAATAGGTATACTTGTAATAAAATTAACTCACAACTTATACACACACACACACAGTTGTTGTTCTTGCCTCCATGACATGACTTAGTTTTTTTTTTTTTCCTATGTTTTTTCCAGATCAGAAGAGTCACTCTTCACCATCCCTTTTCTCCTGCGAGTCTTCTTCCTTGGCTTGATAGGGTTTAGTTCTACTTTCACAAGTCTCAATTATACATAATTCATAATTAAATACTTGTGTTTAAGGTATTTTAATAATCGGGGTGTAAATGTTTGCAGGGTTACAATAGCTCAAAACCTCGCATTTGTAGGCCTGAGTTATAGCTCTCCGATCGTTGCATGTGGAATGGCCAACCAGATTCCTGCCCTAACTTTCATCCTAGGAATCATACTCAGGTACGTACTTTGTATTTCTCTTAGGAATCTCTCTTTTTTAAGAACTTTTGCCCAAATGTTTCATAAAAACAGAAATCTTGTATTATTTTGGTAGCAGCCCACTTGCACCAAATCTAGTCCACAAGGATACAAACAAACGTCAGCAAAAAAGTCTTAAGTACATTAATTAGTGATTAGTTGACTAATAAAAGAAAGGGACAAACTTGTGGTTGATAATAATATATATACAGAGATTTTTAATATTGGAGAATGTTGGGAGCCACAAGGCCAAAGGCAGATAGATGGAATCAATTATGATCTCCAAAGTGTGTAGGCCACATTCTTGTAGAGAGAGAGAGAGCACAGCAACCATTGGTATCTTGCTAGAGTATCATTGTTGGGACCCTCCAATTTTTAACAATGACTATTCATATGTGAGACTTAGAAATAGCAGCTCACCCTTTATGTCCTAGCTACAGGCCAAAATGCTTTTTTAGTTTCGTAAGATTAGGGCATTATTTGTTTGGTATCACAATTTAGATAGGTTGTTGTTTTAGTTCTATAAAATACGTTTTTTAGTTTTTTGATCCCAACACATGATATTTTCAAATCAAAAAAACTGAAAAACATGTTTTATGGGACTAAAATAGCCACATATCTATGTTGTGGTACTAAAACAGATAATGTCCTAATCTTACGGGACCAAAAAAATATTTTACCCCTACCTATAATTACTTTTATTTTTGCTTAAATAGTAATTAGAAATAATGTTCAATTATTTTATAATTAATTACCACAAATCTAAACTAGTAATTCGTGTAAAATCATATATGTTAGTCTTCATAATTATCTTGTTACAACACGATTTTTAATTATTTGTCATGATTTGATCAGAAAATCACGATTTGATTGGAGAAGCTCAGGTAGCAAAGCAAGATTAATCGGCACCTTGATATCTTTTGGTGGAGCAATTTCGCTCACTCTCTACAGAGGCCCTACCATCAGAAACCATTCTTCTCCCTCACTATCGGCGGCGCCGCCGCGGCTACTGGTCTTCTCTTCACCGCACGAAAACTGGGTTCTTGGCTGCCTTTTGTTTGCAGCGTCTTCGGTTACTCTCACCATCTGGAACTTTGTTCAGGTACACTACTAACTACACAAATTAAGGATTTAACGCAATTTACTCCTATAATATTGCAAACAAGCAAATTATCCCTTGTAAAAAAAAAATAACAATTTATCTCTCTAGTTTCTTTAAAATAAAACGATTTACTTGCTCGTTTAAGGGAATAAATTGATTCATTTTAAAAAATACAGAAATGTATTTTACTATTTTTTTTCTATATAGGGTGTTTTGCACGTACACATATTACAGGGGTAGCTTGCATTTTTCCTATGATAAACTGAATTACGTACCAACATAACGTACTGAAACTTTGTATTGCTTGTAATTAATGTGAACTAACGGCTACTTAATTTGAATCAGGTGGGAACTGTGAAAATGTGCTCGCAAGTGATGAAAATAATCGCATTTTATAGCTTATTTGGGACAGTCCAATCAGCTCTCCTTGCCTTGTTCTTGGAAAGAGACCTCACTGCATGGAGACTTGACTTTAACTTTGAGCTTCTCATCATAATTCTAACTGTACGTAAAGATTATTACAACATCTCAATATGAATTCTAAGAATGTTCGAATTTCCATATCTCATTAATTTTGCACCGATCACAGGCAATTTTCAGCAGTGTGATCCGAAGCAGTGTTCAGATATGGTGTACGAGGTTGAAGGGTCCTTATTTCGTGCCTGCATTCAAGCCCTTTGGAATTCCCTATGCCAGCACCTTCGGCTCTTTGCTCTTTGCTGATACTTTCCATTACGGAAGGTAAAACTATAATCTATTAATTTCTCAAAATTATTAATTTTTTTACGCGTAATTATCATAATTTCGTAAGTATGATCATATTGTATTATCATCCAATTAATTGAACATACATGCATAAATATGTAGCATGATGGGAGCACTCATCTGCGGAGTGGGCTACTACACCGTGTTTTGGGGACAAATCAAAGATGAAGAAAAGCATAAATCGGATCATCATGATGAGGGCAAGATTAATAATTCTTCCATGGATGATGAGAAGGTCCCTCTTCTACAAGAAGATTCACAAGTATGATCAGATCAAGAGCTAGCTTCATCTTGATTTTATATTATGAAGAGGATATATATATGTTTTAGCTGCAAAGAAGAATTTTCTTGATTTTTGGGTTTAATTTTCTTTTGTGAATAAGGGTTCACAAGATCAGGAATTTGATTGTACATAGGATTTGGAAGGGTTTGATTTTAGGACCCTCACCATCTCAATATATATCAAACCCTATAGTTTGCGTGTATAATATGATATGCACGAATTTCGCGTGTTTCACTTATAAAATTAAGGGATAATTACACTCACCTCTCCTGAAGTTTGGTGTAATTACACGTAGGCCTCTTGAGGTTTGAAAAATTACATCTACCACCCTTGAGGTTTGCTTTTGTCTAACAAATAGGTCCCTTCGTTAGTCAAAATTTACCAATTTTGTTGATATTAGCAAAAAAAATTGAATTAAAGGTGAGATTTGCCATCGATTGACTTATTACTTACTTATTGTAGGCCAAACGAATCTTTTTATGACCAAACTACCTTTATATATTGCCATACGTTAATACATGAGAGGAGGTATATCTTCACCGTTATAAGGGTAATTTAGTCATAAAAGATTTGTTTGGCCTGCATTAAGTCATTAATAAGTCAATCAAGGGTGAACATTGATTTTCATTCAGTTTTTTTTTGTTAATATCAACAAATTAAGTTTATTTTAACTAGGGACCTATTTATTAGACAGAAGCAAACTTCAGGGGTACTAGATGTAATTTTCCAAATCACAGGGGGCTTATGTGTAATTACATCAAACCTCAAGAGAGGGGAGTGTAATTATCCCTAAAATTAAAGTACAAATTAGTTATAATGTTTGTAATTGTATCGCTGCATACTAGATAATAATTATCATAGTTACGACATCTAATTTGATGTTTTTGTAGCTATGTATACATGCAGCCGCATACACTACATTCAAGTTTACATTAATAAATTTTATCGATCACAAATCAGAAAATTAAAGAACAAAAATTCAAAAAGAAAGGCGGATAAATTTTTATACCAGAACCTGTTAATAAAACACTAGACAAAATTATATTTTTGATTCTATAACCTTTACGCCGTTAGCACTTTTGATCCTATAACTTACTTCACTTACACGTTTAGTCCTTTTTTTGATGAATTTAGTATTGAACATCTCACATTTGGTTCTTCTTTTTTTGACAAATTTAGTCATGTCTTGGCAATTTTGATCCCATTCTCACTCGAGTAAATCTCATTTTTGGTCCTGTAACTATATGTCGACAAGACCAAATTTATCAATATTGGACTAAATTTGCCAAAAAACGATCAAATCTGATATGCATTGGACTAAATTTGTCAAAAAAATGACTAAATGTGTAAATAGAGTAAGTCATAGGACCAAAAATACTAATAACCTAAAATTACAGGACTAAAAATATAAATTTTGCAAAACACTACAACATAGCTGACTTGAGGTCAGACAAAGCAAAGTGCTTGTTTTATTTTTGTGAGACCAAAACATTAGAGCATGTACGTACGTAGAAAGATTTGAGTTAGGCGGAACTGCTGAGAAGATAAGCATCGATTTGGTGGAAAAGCTCGACGATGAAAGTCTTCAAGAGGTCGGGGTCGGGGACGTGTTCAACTGCTTTTTCATAGACAACGGCGCACTTGGCTAGAGCGCGGCGGTCATGATCAGTACTCATCACACGAGTTATGGATTTGTAGGTGTAGTATTGCATGATATCACCCCCTATTACATTGTAAATCAGTGTTTTGTTTGCTTCATCCACTAATTCAATCCTATGCTTCATTCTTGAATTCCCATATGTTTCTGCATATATCAACGCAACATGATCAAACATAAGTAGAATGCATGCAGGTAAGGGGAAGGTTTCTCAAAATTCGATCGGGTCCGAATCGAATTTTCTCTATTAAAATTTTAGACCTGTTTTCTTAAACAAAACAACAGAGCCAACTGACAGTCCGTCGCCTTCAAGAACCTCGACTATGTTGTACTTATCTGGGGCGGCTTTGGGGAAGATGGTGACGTATTCCTTTAGGGCGCTCCACAACTTCTCTGCATTAGATTTCAATTCAATTTCAACTTCAAACTCGAATGCCATTGTCGGAATTATATCGCTCGATGATGTTCGAGGATGAATGCAGCATGTATATGTAGGCGCGGTAACTAGTTAGATCCTTTGTTTTCTTGATGACACTAATGGATGCTGCTGAATGGTTCCTATCGTCTTGTAATTATTTTTGCACAAGATGTTAAATAATAGTCTCTCTTTGGCCTATATATATTACGGCACTTGTGCTAGTGTGTGCCACGTAGCGTGCACGT
Source organism: Sesamum alatum (assembly GCA_034509735.1). NCBI lineage: Eukaryota > Viridiplantae > Streptophyta > Magnoliopsida > Lamiales > Pedaliaceae > Sesamum > Sesamum alatum. Next base: position 35,364,056 of record JACGWO010000007.1, on the reverse strand, counting down.
CCAATTAGTTGAGGTGATACACGTTTCAAGAAAAGTTTAGGTCTGCATGTGTATATATACAGGTTAGCACCTAGCCGTAAATTGAATCGGTGATTAATTTGTATTGAATACTTAGGTTAGCACCTAGCCATAAATTGAATCGGTAATAAATTTGTCTTGAATACTCAGGTGTAAGCAGCAATTTGCCCCTGTGTTTTTAGAACTATTTAACAAACTCTCATGTGAAAAATAAAATATTAAAAAATTTCCATTGTGAATCTCAAAATATAGCAAAATACTCCCTTCATACCATATGTGCATCACACGCGCCGTTTTTATTTTTATTTTTTTAATTTTATAATTATAAAATTACAATTCTACCCTTATCTATACCATTAGATTTCATCTCAAATGAATAAATGGTTCAGATCTTGTCAACGCTATTTAAATTTATGAATATATTTTAAAACTATATATGTTATATATTTAAATATAATTTATATATCTTTAATTATAAATATTTATATATATAAAAATATAAATTATATGTAATGTATGTATATATATATATATAGAGACAGAGAGAGGAGGGGTGAGGACCGTTGCCGATGCTGGCGTTAGGGAGGGAGGGAGGGGGGGGGTGGTGGTTGGGGGGTGCAAGTGGCAGGCAGTGAAGATGAAGGGAGGAGACGGACGGTGAAGCTCAGTTAGATGGAGGAGAGGAGGGGCACAAATGGGAAGGAGACAAAACGAATGGGTGGAGGCGGAGAGGAAGACGGACAGGCAGAGACGGAGACAAAGGCGAATGGGACGGTGGAGATGGAGGCAGATGCGAATATATATTAAACTAAGTAAAATCTGGACCATTGAATCTTAATATTTATCTATATTAAATATATAGTAATATGATAAATATCAGTAGTTGAATCTAAACCATTATTTTAAACTAAGTAAAATCTGGACCATTGAATTTTGTGTTAAATTTGGACCATCGATTCTAATCTAATAAAATCTAGCCGTTGATCCATTCTCTATGAAATTTTAACCCTTAGATGTATAACAAATAAGATCTGACGGTCCATAAATTAAGATGCAAAATTATTTTATTGTTAAAAATTAAGGCCTAGATGCATGAAGGGCGAGTACAGTACACCTTCCGGGTTGAGGAGGTATTTTACTATATTTTAAGAATCACAGGAGGGCGTTTTAATATTTTAATTTTTATAGGGAGATTTTTTAAATATTTTTTAGAACACAAGAGGGCAAATTGCATTTTACCCGAATACTTAGTGTTGAAGTGTTCGCCTTTGTTCAAAAGCCATAGCCATATTCTATAGGAATTCTATTTAAAAGTCTTAATACGTCGGATATCTCAAGATGATTTATAAGCGCAGCATATATAAACATTAGTCTCGAAATTCATAAGGACTCATTAATCGGTGTTGCAATTTAAAATTATATCAAAAATTTTAAAATTAGATCAATATATATATATATATATATATATTGTGCATGTCTATCTTATGCACGCACAATAAATTGTCTTTTTTACGACAAACTTGAATAAAATACGTTTTTAAAATTATCCATTAATATAACAAATTAAAACGGATATATAGACGTATCGTTGTTTATTTGGATTAGGTAGGCCCTCGAAACTCTACAGGGCTAGGTTAACTCAACCCAGCCTAAATCAAATTCATAGAGTGAATATTTGAATTATTATTGGGGCTAGTCGAGAGTATAAACTTTTAAAGTTGGAATATGAACCTAAGCTAAATAAATGATATTAGATGGAGCGAACAGTAGGAATTCAAAATCATTTATTGATAATGCTAGGAAATAATTAGAGTAGGTGAATTACCAAAATACCCTCAAAATGTAAATGAATTTACATTTATGCCATTCAAGGAAGTTATAGATAGTGGTTAGTGGGGTGATGTCAAATTACCAAGGCGTCCCCTCAGATTAAATCTCAACTGTTAGATCGAAGGCGGTTAAGGGATAATGTCGTATTTTTACCACATTTCCTTTACTATAAATAGGGGTGAAAATCGTTTGTAAAAGGAGCTCATTCCTTTTTTTTTTTTTTTGGAAATATACTTTTGGAAGAAGTTCTGGAATTGTTTGCCTCGCGATGTCGTTTTGAGTTAGCGTGCTTAGATTAACGATCTCCGAAATCATACACCATCAGCTTGGCGGCGTATGTGGGAACCTGGTCTAGGCATTGAAGATGAATACTCGTTCGAGAGCGAGGAGTGCAAACGTGGGGCAGGAGGAACCCGAGAGAGGAAGGGAAGAGCATGAGCAAGGCCACGCCTTGGAGAATCCACCAGCGCATAGCCAGCAGGAGGAGGCCGAGTCATTACCTCCACCCCCAGTTATTCAGATGACTCCTGAGGCTCTTCGCCAGTTGGTGGAGGATGCATCCGCCCATACCGCAGTGAGGGCCGTGGCCCAGGACATTGCCGGACGCGCGTTACTCCCACGGACCCCTCGCTATCTTCGCAGAGGCCAAGACGCTCCCTTGGCCCTCGAGGGTGGTGAGCAGAGGCCCGGGGACGCCTTCGAAGGCGTGGACTACAAGGATGAAGTTAACAGTAGAGCCACGCAGCCAGAGGATAACTTTTACCCATCGCCCCCTCGCAGGGGCGCGAGTGAAGAAGACTGCTTCTCACATCCACTGCTAGGGGGACGTGAGGACAACTACTTTCCACCTCCTCGCGGAGAGGAGAGGCCACCGGTGCAAGAAGGAGGATACCACGAGATGGGAGTCCCTCTCCCGTATGTTCTCCCGAATCCTTGGGGCCTCCAGGATACCCAGCGCGACCTTTGGCAGTGCCGCCCCCGCGTCGGAGTCCTTTCGCTCCCCACATATTAGCAGAAGCAATCCATCCAGGGGTCAAGATCCCAAGCTTGAGTAAGTATAATGGAGTTGGGGATCCTCAAGATCATTTTGATCGCTTCATGGCTAGGGCCGATCTGCTAGACATTAGCGATGCAGTCTATTGTAAGTTGTTTTAGGACTACCCTATTGGGGAAGGCAATGGCGTGGTTCAACTAGCTACTCCAAAAAACTATAGAATTATTCGAACAACTCTCTTAGCGCTTTTTGCACCACTTCGCGATAAACAGACAGTATCCCAAGACCGCTTCATATTTGTTTACAATAAGTTCAGCGGGAGAAACGAGAGTTTGAGGGAGTATGTGCAGCGCTTCTCAAAAGCAGTGTTGGAAGTCCCCCACGTGAGCCCTGAACTTCTGGCAAGCATCATGCAGCAGAATTTGATGAGAGGGCAGTTTAAGGAGTCGATTGCAGGAAAGCCTTCCTCGACTCAGGAAGAGTTACTGCTGAGAGCAGAGAAGTACATAAGGATAGAAGAGACAATAGGAGTGCATCCAGCAAATCCCCTCAAGTGGAGGGCTGAGGAGGAGGAGAAGAGGTTTTCCCCCATGATGGAGGAGGTCAAGCGAGAATGCAAGCCCATGCTGCCCGGGGATTTGGTGCGGTATACTCAGTTAAATGCTCCACGAGCTCAAGTTCTTGCCATGGCTAAACAACAAGGGTTGGTGGGATGGCCTTACATGATGAAGGACAACCTTCAGAGAATGAAATCTGATAAATACTTCCACTTCCATAGAGATCAAGGTCACAACACCGAGGAGTGCCACCATTTGAGAAATGAAATTGAGAAACTCATCAGAAGAGGCTACTTGAAGGAATTCGTGGGGAAAATGAAGCAAGGTCCCTAGGAGGCTGCCCTTGAAAGCAAGCAGATGACACCCCGTCTCGAGATGGGGGTTAAGGTGGAAGCAGAGCAGGAAAGTAAAGATAACCTTCCGACCATTGGGGTAATTGGAGTTATTTCAGGAGGGCTAGTAGGGGGAGATTCGGGGCGAGCTAGGAAGGCTGACATGAGAGCAGCGGGATACGCTGCCAACCTTGTTGCTTATAGTGAGGTCACGGGGATACCTCGAGTACACCCCACAGAAGATATACTTTTTAATGACCAAGACTTGGAGGGAAGCCTTCACTCCTGCAACGACGCGATAGTTGTGGATGCCTCGATATCCAATTTCCAGGTGAGAAAGATCTTAGTAGATAGCGGGGGCTCAAGGGATATCCTTTTTCACAAAGCCTTCTCTCAAATGAGGATTGATAACGTTCAACTCACGCCAGTCAATACACCGTTGACCAGCTTTAGCGGGGATATAGTTGTGCCGTTAGGGGAAGTCACGCTGCCAAAGTCAATAGGGACGTACCCCAGGCGAGTGAAAAAATTTATCAAGTTTCTGGTGGTAGATGCACCTTCTGCTTACAACGCGATCCTCGGGAGGCTGAGTTTGAATCTCTTTCAGGCTGTGATATTTACCTACCATATGAAGGTGAAGTTCCCAACACCCGAATGAGTAGGAGAAGTGGTCGGTGACAGGAAGCAAGGGAGAGAATGTTATGCTAGTATATTGAGGAAGCCAGCGGAGGTCCTTGAGGGGAAAATCGAGGGCGGCGAAAGCTTGGTTACAGCGACGAGGTCGCCTAAGGGGAACCCTGGTGAGACAAATAGAGAAAATCTCCAAGAGGGGCAGGAAGAGGAGTCCCGAAGGAAAGCTAAAAAGAGGAAAGTTGAGGAAGAGAGAATTGAGGCCTTCGAGGAGATTAAAATGGTGGAGCTCCTGAAGGATCCGCGAAAAATGCTGAAGATTGGAACATTGCTAGGCGCTCAGTTGGAGCACGTCATCATCAGTTTTTTACAAGAGTTTGTTGAGGTGTTTGAATGGGAGATGACGGATATGATGGGAATAGACCCCGAAGTGATGGTCCATAGGCTTAACATAGACCCAAAGGCAAAATCGGTAAGGCAAAAAAGGAGGGCATTCGGGATAAAGAGAAACAAGATAATTAGAGAGGAGGTCGAAAAGCTGCTTCAAGTCGACTACATTCGACCTGTACACTATCCCGAGTGGCTGGCCAATGTGGTTCTGGTTCCAAAGAGCAATGGGGAATGGAGAATGTGTATTGATTTCACCGACCTTAATCGGGCATGCCCTAAGGATTCATATCCCCTGTCAAGGATTGATGCGCTCATTGATTCAACTTCGGGGTGAGCTGATGAGCTTCCTGGATGCCTTCCAAGGGTATAACCAAATTCGGTTAGCACCTGAAGATCAAGAGAAAACAAGTTTCGTTACCAAGCGCGGGACATATTGCTATAAAGTTATGCCTTTCGGGCGGAACAACGCAGGTGCCACATATCAGAGGTTGGTAAATAGCATGTTCTGGGAGCAGATAGGAAGGAATATAGAGGTGTATATAGACGATATGTTGGTCAAAAATCGCAGAAGAGGAAGACCATGTGAAAGACCTCATGGAGTGTTTTGGCACTTTGAAGAAGTTTGGGATGAAGTTGAATCCCACGAAGTGCACTTTCGAGGTTCAAGGAGGGAAGTTCTTGGGATTCATAGTCTCTCAAAGAGGGATAGAGGCCAATCCTGAGAAAATTGAAGCTATCATGAAAATGCAACCTCCCATAACAATAAAGGAGATCCAGAAACTGACGGGACGGATGGCAACCCTTAATCGTTTCATCTCGAAGTCCTCGGAACGGGGACTCCCATTCTTCAAGGTTTAAATAAAGATAGAGGGGTTCTCTTGGACGGAGTAGTGTCAGGCTGCTTTCGAGGATCTAAAGAAAATATCTTACTTTTCCACCTCTGTTGACGAGGCTGGAGCCCGAGGAGACCCTGTTCATGTATTTAGCAGTGTCAGAAGGGGCAATAAGTGCAGTTGTCGTGAGAAAAGAGGGGCACGAACACCGACCAATATATTATGCTAGCAAGGCCATACAGGGGCTGGAAGAAAGATACGCCCAGATAGAGAAGGTGGACTTGGCCTTGGTAACAACAACTAGGAAGTTGAGACCTTATTTCCAATCACATCCCGTGATTGTGTTGACAAACCAACCACTGAAGAGGGTGCTAGCGGATCCTAACACATCTAGGAGGATGGTGAAGTAGTCAGTAGAGCTGAGTGAACACGGGATCGAATATCAACCTAGGCTTGCAATCAAGGCACAAGCGTTGGCGGACTTTATTTCCAAGCTAACAGAAGAGGAAAGCATGCAAGGAAGGGAATGGTGGAGAATTTTCGTGGACGGCTCGTCCACATCCCAAGGCAGCAGGGCGGGAATAATAATTGAGAGCCCGCAAGGAGACATACTGCGTTATGCCATCCGCCTTGGTTTCGCAGCCTCTAACAATGAAGCGGAGTATGAAGCACTCATCGCGGGCCGGAGCAAAGCACGTAAAGGTGTATAGTGATTCCCAGCTTATGGTGAAGCAAGTGAACGGGGATTTTGAAGCCAAAGGAGAGCAGATAGCCAAATATCTAGCAAGTATTCAGTCATTGAGAAAGAAATTTGATGAGTTCACCTTGGAGCAAGTCCCACAAGCGGGTAATGAGGAAGTAGATCAACTTGCTAAACAAGCCAGCTCGTTGGCCCCACTGAAAAGCAGAAAGATAACATTGTTGAACTAGGAGTGACCTGGCGTGGATATAGACGAAGATGAAGTCTTGTCACCAAAGGGAGCCTCATCGGGATGGAGGCATATTTGAAATCCGGAGTTGTGCCCCAAGACCCTAGGGAAGCAAGGGCAATTCGCACAAGAGCCGCCAGGTTCACTTTAATAGGAGAAGAATTATATAAAAGAGGGTTTTCGCAACCGTATCTCAAGTGCGTAGACAGGGACAGGGCAGAATACGTCCTAAGAGAAATTCACGACGGGAGTTGTGGCAACCACTCTGGAGGAAGAGCGCTGGCGCGCAAGGCCCTGCGGCAAGGGTACTTCTGGCCAACCATGCAGGCAGATGCTGGAAGCCTAGTGAAGAAATGTCGGAAATGCCAAGAACATGCTAATGTCACCCACGTCCCAGCGGCAGACATGCAGCCATTGCACAACCCTTGCCCATTTGATCAGTGGGGAATGGATATAGTGGGGAAACTCCCCCGAGCGACAGGCCAGCGAGAGTACTTGCTCGTAGCTGTGGACTACTTCTCGAAGTGGGTAGAAACAGAAGCACTAAGTAGAATCACGGAGAAAGAGGTCATAAAGTTTGTGTGGAGGAACATCATATGTCGCTTCGACATTCCTAGAGCTTTTGTGATGGACAATGGCACACAATTTCAAGGGACCAAATTTCGGCAGTGGTGTTAGGAGCTGAAGATAAGGCAATGTTATGCTCGGTAGCAACCCCCCAGTCTAATGGACAAGCAGAAGTAACCAACAGAATAATCCTTCAGAGTTTGATGACGAGGCTGGAAGACGCCAAAGGTAATTGGGTGGAAGAGCTTTCGGGAGTCGTATGGGCATATCGGACCACCCCGTGACGAGGTACGGGAGAAACCCGTTTAGTCTGGTCTACGGGACTGAGGCTGTCATCCCGGTGGAGATAGGAGAAGAAACATTCAGGGTGAGACAGTATGAAGCCGACTAGCAATGATAGTGAAAGACGGGTTGACCGGGATTTTTTAAAAGAATTGAGGAGCAACGCGAACGTCAGGACAGAAGCTTACAAGACGTTGATGGCAAGAGCTCACAATGATAGAGTACGGTATCGAGGTTTTCAAGTAGGCGACCTCGTGTTAAGAAGAGCTGATATGACAGGAAACATTGGGAAACTCGATGCCAAATGGATAAGGCCATATCAAGTGATTGAGATAGTGGGGACATGAACTTTCCGCCTGCAAAAGATGAATGGGAAAGAAGTCCGCGCAATGGAACGTGGTTAACTTAAAGAAATATTTCGTTTAAAACTTTGTTTAAAGAGTTGTATATATTTTTTAAGAGCTTTTGTAACCTTCAGTTATAGTAATAAAATGTTGTTGTTTTGTTTTCTGATGATGATTTTGTCGTTAAATACCGCATTTTATTTTTTTGGGAAGAGGGAGATGGCCCCTCACATTTGTGTTTTGTTATCAAGAGGGGGATTGCCCCTCACATTTATAACTTTACTAGAAAGAAGGGGATTGCCCCTCACTTGTGGGATATTGTTGCGAAAAAATGGGGATTACCCCATATAGTCAGGATTTTTAAATTCTGAGAAAGGGGAGTGACCCCTCGTGTAGGTAATCAATGAGTAGCATGAAACTTAAACATGCAAAGTGATGGAGAAATAATTTTTTTTTATTTGTTAAGGACTAATAGTTCAAAAAGAAGAAAAGCATCCTAAGAATTCAAATTCAAGGAAATAAGATAAGTAGTCCTAAACATTTTGAACCTACGAAAAGAAAATTCAAGAAGTAAGATAAACAAAGAACATCCTTGTCATTGGCGGCGGAGGCGGGGACCCCATTGGGTGGGAGTATCCTCATGAAGGTCGTCAGCCACCTCGCCTTCCCCATCTTCATCTCCATCCTCGTCAGGAAACCTTGGAATCAAGGAACATGAAGTCTTCATCGCCATAGTGTCTAACTGTTCCTCAGTGTGACACAAGATTGCCTGATAACTTGATCGTAGATCTCGCTCGCCTTGCCAAGGACAACTTGGTTGAACTCCTCCGAGCCCACATACTTCTTCTTGAAGTCATCCCATACACATTCCAAGTAGACCTTGCCAACATTAGATTTCAAGAAGGTCTTCCCCGAAGCAATCTCCCGGTTAAAGTTATCCTTCCACTTGATCTGCTCGGCTGAAGCAACTTTTAGCTCTTCTTGGCAACGCCCTAAATTTTTTCTTGCATCCTCAAGAGCATCCTTCAGTTGCTGAAACTCCTTCTTGTAGTTGCCTAGACGCATTTCAGTGGATTCAGCTAAATTGATCACCTAAGAACACATGAAACCTCTCAATGAGACACTTAAGGATTAAGGAGAAAAAATAGAGCACAAGGTGTACAGGGAAAAATCCTGATGGTGGGATGTTTGATCCTATCGTCGACACCTAAGAAGAAGGAGGGTGAACTCGGGAAGAGGCATTAATTTTAGTCTTGAGAAGACGGAACTCTTCAGGACTCACGCAACTATGGCAGTTCTCAACGTCCATAATGCGACAAATGAAACTTAGAAGTGGGGGCTGAGGAAGACTCGGTTCCATCTAAACCGGAATCATTTAAATCAACCATAGGGGAGACAAAAAGTGAGGGAGTTTCTTTTTGAGCTCGACCTTAGAGAAGGATTTAGTGAAAATCGACAGGACACCGGGTAAATTCCGGATTTGATTTAATTAACTCGTGATCAAAGTCACGACATCCGGACAAACGAGAGAGGCGCCGCCCGCCGGTCGGGTCCGGTGCCTCGGCCAGATCCAGGCCGAGGCACCCTCGCCTCGACCAGATTCTGGTCGAGGCGGAGTGCCTCAAGCAGCTATGGGTCGAGGTGTGCCTCGACCGGCGCCTACGTGCTCCCCAACATACTCCTCCGGCACCTTCGTTGAGTATTCGACATTCTAAAGATATTTTTGGAGTAACGTGAACTTTTTTTGTTGTTGGTTTGGCGAGGGATGATTTTGGAAAGACGGAAAACAGAACTAACTTGCAAGAAAAAAACCATGAAGAGCTAAATACCCGAGCCGACACGTTTCGATATTGTTTCTGGAAGATGATTGAGACCGATAAGGTAGATAAAACGAAACAAGATGAAGAATTTGTAATGTGCCACCAAGTTAATATATGAAGGTAAAAGAGTCGTGGAATAAGATGGAGTGGAACAAAAAGATAGAAAAGCCCTAGTAGAGGAAGAACTCATGCCAGAAAGAGTCTCAGAAGAAAAAGACTTTGCATCGAAAAGAATATTATCAAAAAAGAGGAAGTTGCAATCAGAATTAAAATTATCTTGTTAGAACTTCCAAATTTCCCGAAAATATTTGGAAGTTGGGGGCTACCTGATAATGCTAGGAAATAATTAGAGTAGGCGAGTTACCAAAATACCCTCAAAATGTAAATGAATTTACATTTATGCCATTGAAGGAAGTTATAGATAGTGGTTAGTGGGGTGATGCCAAATTACCAAGCGCCCCTCAAATTAAATCTTAGCTATTAGATCGAAGGCTGTTGAGGGATAATGTCGTATTTTTTACCGCCATTTCCTTTACTATAAATAGGGGTGAAATTCCTTTGGCAAAAGGAGCTCATTCCTTTTTTTTTTTTTTTTGGAAATATACTTTTTGGAAAAAGTTCGGGAATTGTTTTGCCTCGCGACGTCATTTGAGTTAAGCGTGCTTAGATCAACGATTTCCCGAATCACACACATCATTTAATGTAATTAGATTTAATTTAACAGGACCGGGAGTTGAAGCAATTCAAATCTTTATATTTAGTATATGATTTGTGTATTTTTTTTTTAAAATATCAAATTATGTGTTAAACTGTAGGTAATGAGTATGACAAACTCATTCAACAGTGCGCTTCCAACTCAAGAACCAATGAGTCTAGATAAAATTTAAAAAGTGCATCCTGTAACGCAAATTTCGTGTTTTTGAATTTATTAAAACAAATCATATTACAAATGAAATATTTAGATTTAATTGTTTATTTTGCAGGTATATAAAAATTTCTACTTGAGACATTTGGATTCTTCACTTTAAGAAATGCGATCGTTTCACTTGGCAACCTCGGAGGTGGAACTTGACGGTTTAATCTCCTTAGACGTTGACTTGGATCTTCAATAACGTTAATTTCGAGCGTCTTTTGACTTATTCCTGAATTAATGCTAAAAAACTTGAAACCATTTGACTTGAACTTTGGGTATTTCTTGGTGGAATTGAAACTTTAATCTTTCATCAAGGTGGATTTGTGTCTTTCAACTTGTTTTCGTATCAAATGAAAATTTCTTGATCTCTGTTTTTGCATTTAATTTGTATATGATTCTATGTTTATTAGTTGGTGGTGAGGCCTATAAAAAAGACTTGTAATGTATTCAATGAATAGAGAGGGAACAAATTTAAAGTGAAAAGATTGTTAGATATATTCTATTCTCTTCTTTGAAAAGTGTAGAAATACAATTGAATCCACCATTGTTTCAAACAAAGTGGTATCAAAAGTCTTTTTACATTGACTACAATCAATATGACACTGCTTGCCTCCATCATCAGCCCCCCAAAAGGAAGGGCTTGGGGATGGGACACATGGTCTCATCCCACAGATGGTGCTAAATGATGTGGCTTGCGACTCAATCTATATATTCTCCGTTGCGTGAGGTATTGTCCGTTCTGACTTCATATGAGCCTCACGGTTTTCTCTTGATTAGACGTTTTGCTAGAGAGAAGAGGCATGAAGCTTATAGGTCACCCAAACATCTTTTCTACAACCAGTGTGAGGCGTTTGCCTTATCAATACCGGTTGATCAATAAATACATCAATATAACTAAGAACAACGAAACGTATTACACCCATATGTAGACTCAAATCCATGACCTTAAACTTATTGTAATATCTTAACCTTAACCGTTAGGCTAAAATATTAAGGCCACGTGCCATTAATGTTAAGGAATAAAAATCAATGCTTAACAGGATTAGTATTTTAGAATTGTTGTATATTACAACATCAAAGTATGGGCGAAATTTCATTTTGTATCCTCTATTTTCAAATTATAATGTCTCATATTATGTCGTGAATCTTAAAGTGTCACTAGAAATTATATACTAAGTTAAAATAATTTTACTCTTGTCACAAATAATTATTAGTGAATCAGAATACCACATAAAGTTATTATTATGAATAAATTACAAAACACTTCTATAGCAACTTAGTGACGATACAAAATACCCGCATGAACAGTTATATTTGTTGCTCCATTGGCACTATACGTGTCATAAATTTGAGTCAGGTGGGTATGTCAAATGTGCTCGCAAGTGCTGAAAAAAATCGCATTTTATAGCTTATTTGGGACCGTCCAATCAGCTCTCCTTGCCTTCTTCTTGAAAAGAGACCCCACTGCATGGAGACTTGACTTTAACTTTGAGCTTCTCATCATAATTCTAACTGTGCGTAAAGATTATTACAAACATCTCAATAATGAATTCTTTGTTGGAAAATGGTGGAATGATAAATTAAGGATAAATTCGTGACAAGTGATTGGTTACGATGTGTGACACATAACGGACTCGTGATAGCTTTGACAGCTCTGAACACGTAGATGATGGTTGAATGGCCCGCAATCATGCATCCGGTTTTTTTTCTGTGGTCTGATCAACCTAATGGGTGTACCTTTGGTTGAAATGATATGTCCATTGGGTGAAACCTTTTGGATGAAATGACGTGTCCATTTTGTGTGAAATGGTATGTCCTTTGGATAAAAAGGATGCATCCATTTGAGTTAAATGGTATGTCTTTGGATTAAAGGATGCAATCCATTTGAGTTAAATGATATGTCCTTTGGGTGAAATGATGCATCCATTCGGTGAAAGGTCATAACTTTCAAAGGCATCTTTTCTGGATTGGACATATCCATACAAACACCTTTCCAACTCCTATAAATAGATCTCCCATTTTCATTTCATGGCAAAATTATTCAAGCATTCAACTATTCATAGCATTCTTAAGCATAACAAAAGCATTTTTAAGAGTTTAGCAAGAGAGTTTCAAGATATCATTTGGTTCGCCGTTTCTCAAAGTTTGCAGTGCTGCTACTTGAGATATAAAGTCGTTGTATCTGGGAGACAAATTGCCAATTCCGTGAGCACCAGAGCGGGGCCAATAATTGTCTTTGCAAAAGATAAAGAGTCTAACTCTTGCCCTCGACTTTGTAATACACAATTTTCCGCACTATCTAACTCATTCATTCATTACAGTTTAAGACAATTATTTGTCATTGTGTATTATGGCGAGTGAGTCTGCTGCTACCAATCATCTATGGCAACTGGATTGCTGCTGCTAATGGAAACCGCTAATCTAATGGTTGTCCAACCACATGTGCCACAACGATTGCTGCCAAGGAGAAAGACCGGAGAAATTCTCCAGGTAATGACTTTAAGAGATGGCCATCAAAAAGATGTTGTTCTATCTCACTACGTTGAACCTACAAGGTTCTTAAGTGAGGGAAGCCCCCGTTGTTTCTGAGGGGAGAGAAATGATACCCAACAAAGGGTTGCTTTTGATGCATGGGGTCATGGGGATTTTCTATGCAGAAATTATATCCTCAATGGCTTGAGCGATAATTTATACAACGTGTAATCGCTCAGCCAAGACGTGCAAAAACCCTTTGGGAATCCTTTGGAAAAAGAAATACCGAACGGAGGATGCCGGCGTTGAAGAAATTCCATAGTCGGCAAGTTCTTGGAATTCAAAATGGTGGATTACAAAACGTAATGAGCCAATCCAAGAATCAAATGAGCTCTTGCATGATCTACCATGCGGAAGGAATGAGGCTTCGGTGAATCCTTCCAAGTAGCTGCTATGATTGAAAAGCTACCTCCGCTATGGAAAGGGGAATTCAAAAATTATGAAGCACAAGCGGAAGGAATGGGCTGAGGATTTGATTGTCAGACTGAGGATAGAAGAAGACAATCGATTGTCTGAAGTCAAATCTAAAAGGCCCTACCAATTGAGGCCAAGGCAAATTTGATGGAATCAAATGGAAATGCTAGCAACAAACGAAAAAGCGCGCTGATTTATAAGTTCGAAAAAAGGGGAAGGCCAAAATGATAAAAGGAAATTGCTACATAACTGTGGCAAACCTGGAATCATATGGCTAAGGATTGTCGACTCCCTAAGAGAAATCAAGCGCATGTTTCTGAGGTCAAGTCTGTACCTATAATTTGGGAGAACTTAGCCTCTCGGCCATGGTGTTTGAAGCCAATTTGGTAGATAACCCGAGAGAGTGGTGGATTGATAACTGGCGCTACCCGCCATATTTTGCTCTGACAGAGTATGTTCTCCACTTACACACCAGTCAATGGGAGAAGTTGTTTATGGAAATGCAATGACTTCCGACATTGTTGGGTTCGGCAGGTGGTACTAAAAAGATGACCTCAGGAAAGGAACTCACTCGATCGATGTGCTGCACGTTCCAGACAATACGAAAAGAACTTAGTGTCTGGATCACTATTAAAAGAGTGGGTTTAGGTAGTGTTTGAGTCCAACAAATTTGTACTTAAGCAGAACGAACCAGTTTATAGGAAAGATATGCCGGAGAATGTGTTCAAGATGAATGTATATGACTGTAATGCGTAATTTTGAAAGCAATAAAATTACGGCTTCTACTTACTGATTGAGTGTTGTGATTTATGCATTCAGATTAGGACATGTTAATTTTAACACTCTACGAAGATTAGTAAGTTTTGAATTTATTGCCTTCGTTTGCAATAAATACTGAACACAAAATGTGAAATTTGTGTTGAAATGCGAAATTGACCAAGGTGCCATTTCCATCTGTCGAAAGAAAGACATCACTCTAGAATTAATTCACACTGATATATACTGTGATTTAAAGTTTGTGCAAACTTAGAGGTGGGAAAAGTATATTTATTACTTTTATTGATGATTGCACAAGATACTGTTATGTATACTTGTTTGAGAAGTAAAGATGAGGCGTTGGAGGTGGAGGCCTTTAAACTTTATAAGAAGAGGTTGAAAATCAACTTAGCAGAATATAAAAAGCCATACGCAGTGATAGAGGTGGCGAATATGGAGCTCCATTTTGATGAATTTTTGTTCAGAATTTGGCATAATTCATCAGACTACTGCTACCCTTAATTCACCTCAATCGAATGGCGTTGCTGAAAGAAAAGAATCGTACTCTCAAAAGAAATGATGAATGCTATGTTGATAAGTTCAGGCTTTACCAAAACCTGTGGGGGAAGCGATTCTTTCAGCAAATCACATTTCTTAATAAAGTACACACAGAGATAGAATGAAACTCGCTTATGAACTTTTGAAAGTCATAACCTTCCTACAGTATTCTTAAAGTGTGGGGTGCTGTGGCTAAGGTAGAGTACCAAAGCCTAAACAGTAAAAAATAGGCCCAAAGACGTTGATTGCATATTCAATGATATGCAAATAACAGTGAGTGCAATATCGCCTTTCTAGTGCACAAGTCAACGATCCTTGATATACATGAAAAATACAATCATGAATCAAGGAATGCTGTGTTTTTGAAAATAATCTTTTCCTTGCAATGAGAGGAAAGAAGAAGAGAGTTCTTAGGAAAAGAACCTATGAAGATGCAAATGGTGATCTTCAAAAGGATGAAGAACCTAGAAGACGCAGCAAGAGGGCTAAAATAGCCAAATCATTTTTGGTCCCGATTTTTTTAACTTATTTTGTTAGAAAAATGAACCCAAAGACAATCAATGAGGCATGTCAAGTCCAGAAGCACCATTCTGGAAAGAGGCTAATCAACATGAAATTGAATCCATTATATGCAAAACCATACTTGGGAGTTGTGGATCTCTCCCTCCTGGTTGCAAAACCGTTAGGATGTAAATGGATTTGAAAAGGGAAGTACAAGGCTGATGGATCTATAGATATAATACAAAGCAAGGTTGGTAGCTAAAGATTCAAACAAAAGAAGGCATGACTTCTTTTTTGATACTATTCACCAGTTACTTAGAATGACGTCAATTCCTGTATGATTTGGAAATACATCAAATATGGATGTTTAAAAACGGCATTCTTGAATGCGAATTAGATGAAGAGATCTACATGGAACAACCTGAAGGGTTTGTCTTCCTGGCCAAGAGAAGAAGGTCTGTAGACTCGTCAAATCATTTATGGGCTTAAACAAGCTCCTAAGCATGGCATGAAAGAATTGTGACGCAAACGATGGTTTTTGTGTGTCAAATGTGTTTCAAAATCAACGGAGTGTGATAAATGTGTATATGTGAAAAGCACTCACAACTCTTTATCAAGTATGTCTATATGTAGATGACATGTTGATAATGGGAGTATCGTGACGTCATTTTGACTACCAAAGGAATGTTAACAAAATATTTTGATATGAAAGACATGGTTTAGCAGACGTATACTAGGGATTAAGATCTCTAAAACGTCTGACGGACTGGTCTTATCACAGTCTCATTATATAGAGGACTGTGCCTTAGAAAGTTCTAGGCTACGACGGTCCACCTGCTAAGACTCCTGTAGATCTAAGTCTACACTTAAGCCAAGAACAAGGTGAACCGAATGTCAAGTTGAATACTCAAGAATAATTGGTAGTTGATATATATCATGAATTGCACTCGTTCCTGATATTGTGCACTCAGTAACAAACTGAGTAGTATTTACGAGTAACCCTAACAAAGGTCATTGGGAAGGGTTAATTAGGGTCCTTCGATTACTAAAATACACTTCCAACTATGGGCTACATTATATACGAGATATCCAGCGGTGTTGGAAGGATATTAGTGATGCCAAATTGGGATATCCGATACTAAAGATACTAAGTCCACAAGTGGCTATGTATTCACCACATTGGAGGTGGTGCAGTGTCTTGGAAGTCCTCAAAACAAACGTGTATAGCTCGTTCCACAATGGAATCTGAGTTATCGCTTTAGATAAAGCTGGAGAAGAAGCGGAAATGGCTTCGTAATTTTCTTGGAGGACATTCCTTGTTGGACTAAACCAGTGACTGCAATTGTGATACATTGTG
This sequence comes from Sesamum alatum, assembly GCA_034509735.1. Taxonomy (NCBI): domain Eukaryota; kingdom Viridiplantae; phylum Streptophyta; class Magnoliopsida; order Lamiales; family Pedaliaceae; genus Sesamum; species Sesamum alatum. The sequence goes on along the minus strand of JACGWO010000007.1, from coordinate 35,347,499 downwards.
ATAGTCGGTCGGCTATTGGAAGGGCACAAGCAGTAATGTATAAATGGTAAGTCTAGACATATACGTCGAAGACATAATACCATAAGACAGTTGATCTCTAATGGAAATCATATCTATTGACTATATAAAGTCAAAGGATAATTTAGCGGATCATTAACGAAAGGCCTTTCTCGAGATCAAAGTATACTGTTTCGTTCGAGGGGAATGGGATTAAAACCCGCCAATTAAATCTTTTAGCGGTAACCCACCTTGTTGACTGGAGATCCCCAAGAATCTTGGTTCAATGGGACAACTAAGTTATAAAAGATTGTGGGAAAGCACTTGGAGTTTTACTCCTTCCCATTCCTATGACAAAATGTGCTGTCAGTAAAGGTAGAGGTTAAGCTATAAGCTTTTAATGATTCCTATTCTAAGTCAAGAAACATTATAGGAGATTCACCTATATAAGTGTGAAGACGGGCCGCTTCAAATGTAAAACACTTATGAATCCAAGATGGAGTCCAGGGCCAAAACGACTCAACCGTGAGAACCAAAGATATTAGAAAAGGCATTGTGGGGGTACCATTGTCTTGGTTTACACCCAACGGCTGAACAGTTCAAGACATCATGTTCAACTGATTAGCCCAAGTAAATCCGATGGTATTCCTCCTAAGGAAGGTTCCCTAAAGCCACCAACTACCTATCCTGACTGCAATGACTCTCGGTTGAAACTCTCTTGAGTGTCTTGCATGCGCTCATATGGCATTAATTTTTCATTCATGTGGGGATTGTTGGAAAATGGTGAATGATAAATTAAAGGAAAATCGTGACAAGTGATTGGTTACGATGTGTGACACATAACGGACTCGTGATAGCTTGTGACAGCTCGTGGACACGTAGATGATGGTTGATGGGGCCCCAATCACATCCGGTCGTGTCCTGATCAACCTAATGGGTGTATCCTTTGGTTGAAATGATATGTCCCATTGGTGAAACCCTTTGGACATGAAATGACGTGTCCATTTGTGTGAAATGGTAATGTTCCTTTGGATAAAAGATGCATCCATTTGAGTTAAATGGTATGTCCTTTGGATTAAAGGAATGCATCCATTTGAGTTAAATGATATGTCCTTTGGGTTGAAATGATGCATCCATTCGGTTGAAAGGTCATAACTTTTCAAAGGCATCTTTTCTGATTGGACATATCCATACGAAACACCTTTCCAACTCCTATAAATAGATCTCCCATTTTTCATTTCATGGCATTATTCAAGCATTCAACTATTCATAGCATTCTTTAAGCATACAAAGCATTTTAGAGTTTTAGCAAGAGAGTTTCAAGATATCATTTTGGTTCGCCGTTTCTCAAAAGTTTTGCAGTGCTGCTACTTTGAGATATAAAGTCGTTGTATCTTGGGAGACAAATTGCCAATTCCGTGAGCACCAGAGCGGGGCAATAATTGTCTTAAAGATAAAGAGTCTAACTCTTGCCTCGACTTTGTAATACACAATTTTCCGCACTATCTAACTCATTCATTCATTACATTCTAAGGATGTTCGAATTTACATCATCTCATTAATTTTGTACCGACAGGCAATTTTCAGCAGTATGATCCGAAGCAGTGTTCAGATATGGTGTACGAGTTGAAGGGTCCTTATTTCGTGCCCGCATTTAAGCCCTTTGGAATTTTCTATGCCAGCACCTCCGGCTCTTTGCTCTTTGCTGATACTTTCCATTATGGAAGGTAAAACTATAATCTCTTAATTTCTCAAAATTATTAATCCTTTACGCGTAATTATCATAATTTCGCAAGTATGATCATATTGTATTATCATCAATTAATTGAACATACATGCATAAATATGTAGCATGATGGGAGCACTCATCTGCGGAGTGGGTCTACTACACCGTGTTTTGGGGACAAATCAAAAGATGAAGAAAAGCATAAATCGGATCATCATGATGAGGCAAGATTATAATTCTTCCATGGATGATGAGAAGGTCCCTCTTCTTACAAGAAGATTCACAAGTATGATCAGATCAAGAGCTTAGCTTCATCTTGATTTTATATTATGAAGAGGATATATATATGTTTTAGCTGCAAAGAAGAATTTTTCTTGATTTTTGGGTTAATTTTCTTTTGTGAATAAGGGTTCACAAGATCAGGAATTTGATTGTACATAGGATTTGGAAGGGTTTGATTTTAGGACCCTCACCATCTCAATATATATCAAACCCTATAGTTTGCACGAATATGGCGTGTTTTAGCTCATGTACTTAGAAAATTTTAAGTTACAAATTAGTTATAATGTTTGTTGTACCGCTAGTAGAAATTATAAAAAGTACTATACTATGGCATTTAATTGATGTTTTTGTAGCTAAGTATACATGCAGCCACTATGATCGGGAATGAACAAAAAGTTCAAACAAAAGGCTGTCGGATAATCGTTATATAACAACGGGTTTAAAATGCAATTTGTCCCCCTGTGAAAAAATAACTAGAAATTTAGGGGGTTTTTTGCTCCATTTTTTAAAATACAGGGGGTAAATTGGTATTTATTTTTTTTACAGGGAGTCTTTTGCACATTTTGCATATCACAACGAGGGTAATTGCATTTTTCGCTTATAACAACTTATTGAGGAGGTCGGAAACAAAGTACAGTGCTTGTTTTAGTTTATGAGACCAAAACATTAGAGCATGTACGTACGTAGAAAGATTTGAGTTAGGCGGAACTGCTGAGAAGATAAGCATCGATTTGGTGGAAAAGCTCGACGATGAAAGTCTTCAAGAGGTCGGGGTCGGGGACGTGTTCAACTGCTTTTTCATAGACAACGGCGCACTTGGCTAGAGCGCGGCGGTCATGATCAGTACTCATCACACGAGTTATGGATTTGTAGGTCTTGTAGTATTTCATGATATCACCTCCTATTACACTGTAAATCAGTGTTTTCTTCGCTTCATCCACTAATTCAATCCTCTGCGTCATTCTTGAACTCCCATTTGTTTCTGCATATATCAACGCAACATGATCAAATATAAGTAAAATTAAGACCTCTCATGACTCATGTAGTAAAATGCATGCAGGTAAGGGGAAGGTTTCTCAAAATTTAGGATTTGTCAAAATTCGGTTTCGAATTGAATTTTCTATTGTAAAATTTATTTCATCTTCTGATTTATTAAACATACACTCCCCTCACGTGTATAAAATTTTTTTCTGAATAAAATACATGATGTTATCGTACACACGTGATATATAATTGGATCCAAGATCTGACCCACTTTGGATGCCAAATCCAATGGCTTGAAAATTTCCTCATGGTTAATAAATTTTAAAATATCAAATAATTAATACTACTTATATATATATAAATAATAAAATATTCTATATTAATTATATTAACTTATATAAGAATAATGGATTTCTGTCTTATAGGTAAGAGTAGTATAGATTCTATATATATATATTATTTCATATCTCTATATATATCATGTTAAATATATACATAATAACTAAAAAAATATATATGAAAATTCTAACGAGGCAGATTCAGGTCTATTTAGGCTTAAATGCATTTTTGGTTCCGTAACTTAGGCTATTTGGTGTTTTCGTCCTTTTAACTTTCTAAGGTAGCATTTTGGTCTTCCATCTTTTTAACTTTTATGATTTTAGTCCTTTTTTCGTCGGAGTTCACCATTATCGCCGAAAAAATACATGTGCCTCTCGCGTGACATTTTTAAATTGGGGCTTTTGTTCCTATTGACACATTTCTGCCAGCATTTTTCTCCTTTAACTTTTTAGAGTAGAATTTTAGTCATGTATCTTTTGAATTTTCACGATTTCGGTCCCTTTTTTCGCCGGAGTTTACCCTTCTCGCCGGTGGAGGTGACTCCGGCGAACAAAAGGACTTAAATCCGAAAATTAAAAAGGTGAAGGACCAAAATGCTACCCTATGACAAAAATGATACCAAAAATTAAACGCCAAATGACCTAAGTTACAAGACTAAAAATGCATTTAACCCGTCTATTTATGATACCAAAAATCGAACCAAAATGTATCATAATTTGTAAAATCAATAGTCAGCTTAACTGATCATATTACAATTTTATGTGCAAATTTTTTTTATATGTTTACATAATTATAAATATATTTACCGGGAGTAAAATTCTGTACCTGTTTTCTTAAACAAAACAACAGAGCCAACTGACAGTCCGTCGCCTTCAAGAACCTCGACGATGTCGTACTTATCTGGGGCGGCTTTGGGGAAGATTGTGACGTGTTCCTTTAGGGCGCTCCACAGCTTCTCTGCATTAGATTTCAATTCAATTTCAACTTCAAACTCGAACGCCATTGTCGGAATTATATCGCTCGATTATGTTTGAGGATGAATGCAGCATGTATATGTAGGCGCGGTAAATGGCCTAACCTGGAATTAACACACGCTTAGTGTACTATAACTAGTTAGATCCTTTGTTTTTCTTTTGGGATGACTTCATGACACTAATTGATGCTTTTGTTGCTGAATGGTTCCTACCTTGTAATTATTTTGCAGAGGGAAAATTATTTTTTTAATCCCCTAAGTATGTTCAATATTAATTTTAGTTCGATAATTATGTTTATTTTTTTTCTAAGTCTAGTAACTTGCAAAGTTGATGAGATTTAGTCCGAAATAGGGCTTTTTTACTCAATTCTCTGGCGACATTTTGAAAATTAACTGGAAAATGCCCACATGGCAACTATTTGGTTAATTTCACTACAAGAAAATATGATAGTAGTGACAAAATATCAAATGATAATTTAAAAGTTGTCAGTAAAAATATGTATTAAGTGACAATATTTTTCATCTTGTCACTATATAATTATCAGTGACAAAAAATTGTGTATAAAACTATCACTAAATACAATTAGTGACAACTTAGTGACAACACAATATAGTGATAACAATTGTTTATTGTCACAAGGTTGTCACTATACATGAGTCATTAATTGTATTTAGTGACAACTTTGTGCACATTTTTTTGTCACTAATAACAATTTTTACAAAATAATAGTAATTATTAAAATCATAAAATTCATTATTGCAACACAATACGCATTCTTGTCACTAAATATATATAATTAGCGACAATATTAAAATTATCACTTGATTTTTTTGTCGCTAATCTTTTATTTTCTTGTAGTGTTTCTGGCAATTTATACATGTGTATACAACCACATGTAATGACACATGACCATTAATGCTGACTGAATATTATTTAAAATATCATAATTCAAAAAAAAGATATAAAATATTAATTGAGTATAAAAATTATATTTTATTAATTAATTTTTAATAATTATTTAGTTAAATATATTTTATCAATTAATTTTTTCTTAATTTTCTTTTAATGATATTTAATTTAATTAATTAAAATATATTTTTTTTTCTTGTAAGTACCGCGACGCCGCCGCCCCTACAGAGGAGGGCACGGTGCCGCATGCACCCTCCTAAACTCTAGGCCACGACGTAGCTCAAATCTATTATGGTCTTGGCGACGACACCCTCAACGCCATCGCCCCTTATGCGGGGCCGCCGAGGGGGTGGGGAAGAGGGTAGGCGGCGGGAAAGGGGAGGAAGGGTAGGCGGCGGCATTCTGGGTCTGGGGGGTGGGGGGTTAATTTATTTATTTTTTTAAATAATAATTTTATTTTTGTAAATTATAAGTATATATATAATAATTCAAGTTAAAATCCACCTCATTTCAATTGCCTCATAGGCAAAATTCTCAAAATATGTCTAATTGGCATGTCATGTAATATTTCCTGCCAAGAAAGCAAAAATCGACCACCGAAGGACTAAATCTCATCAATTTCGCAAGTACTAGACTTAGAAAAAAATGGGCATAGCTACCGGACTAAAATTAATATTGGGCATACTTAACGGACTAAAAAAATATTTTTTCCTTTTTGCAGAAGATGTTAAATAATAGGGGTTAAATACAATTTACTCCTGTAATATTATAAATGAGCAAATTATCTCCATATGAAAAAACAATAACAATTTACCTTCCCGTATTCTTTAAAATTGAGTAATTTACCTTCCTGTTTAAGGAGGTAAATTGCTCCATTTTAAAAAATACGAAAATGTAATAGATTCATTTTTAAAAAATACAAAGAAATAAATTGATATTTTATTTTTTATAAGGAGATAATTTACGCATTTACAATATCTAAGGAATTACTTGCATTTTTCCCTAAACAATAGCCTCTCTTTGGCCTATATTACGGCACTTGTGCTAGTGCGTGCACGTAGCTAGCACATCCAAGTTGAGGTGATACACGTTTAAAGAAAAGTTTAGGTCTGCATGTGTACATATATAGGTTAGCACTTAGCCGTAAATTGAACCGGTAATAAATTTGTATTGAATACTTAGTGTCGAAGTGTTCGCCTTTGTTCAAAAGCCATAGCCATATTCTATAGGAATTCTATTTAAAAGTCTTAATATGTCGGATATCTCAAGATGATTTATGAGCGCAACAGACATAAACATTAGTCTCGAAATTCATGACTCATTAATCGGTGATGCAATTTAAAATTATATAAAATATTTAAAATTCGATCAATATATATATATATATATATATATTGTGCATGTCAATCTTATGCACGTACAATAAATTGTCTTTTTATTAGATGGAGCGAATAGTAGGTATTCAAATTCATTTATGTAATTAGATTTAAGGGTAAATTACGTCTACCTCCCTTGCGATTTGTTATAATTACAAATGTCTCCTTGTTATTTGAAAAATTATAAATACCACCCTGATGTTTGTATTTTTTAACCAAATGCTTGAAATTGACCATTTTGTCCTTAAATTTTTTATAAGAATTGTAGAAAAATCACCCGAGGCAAATTGCGTGATTCCTCCTCTGTGTAAAAAACTTAAAAAACCTCTCCCTACGCATTGTAGTTCAAAACTTTTTAAAAATTAAATAAAAAATAATTTAGTGCATAGGGGCATTTTGGACAGTTTACCCATAAAAAATAGATGAAAATGGATTATTTGTTAGATGGTTACAAACCTCAGGGGGTATTTATAATTTCTCAAGCAAAGATGGGGCATTTATAATTATGTCAAACCTTAAGGAAACTAGATGTAATTTATCCTTAGATTTAATTTTAACAGGCTGGGCGTTGAAGCAATTTAATCTTTATATTTATAATATGATTTGTGTATTATTATTTTTTTAAAATATCAATTATGTGTAAACTGTGGGTAGGACAGCTCATTCAAAGTGTGCTTCCAACTGAAGAACCATGCCTCTAGATAAAACTTAAAAGTGCCTCTTGTAACGTAAATTTCGTGTTTTTGAATTTACTGAAATAAATGAATATTACAAATGAATATTTAGGTTTAATTGTTTATTTTATGGGTGTAAAATTTTTATTTGAGACCTTTGATTTTTCACTTTAAAAATGCAAGCTTTCACTTGGCAACCTCGGAGGTGAAACTTAACGGTTAATCTCCTTCGACGTTAATTTGGATCTTAAATAACGTTAATTCGATGGTCTTTTTACTTATTTCTGAATTAAACGCTAAAAACTTGAAACGTTTAACTTGAACTTTGGGTATTTTTTGGTGGAATTGTAGCTTTAATCTTCCGTCAAAGTGGATTTGTGTCTTTCAACTTATTTTCGAATCAAATGAAAATTTCTTGATCTCTGTTTTTGCATTTAATTTGTATATGATTCTATGTTTATTAGTTGGTGTCGAGGCCTATAAAAGGACTTGTAATGTTATTCAAGTAAATAGAGAATGAACAATTTAAAATAAAAAGATTGTTAGATATACTCTCATTCTCTTCTTTCAAAAATGTGGAAATACAATTGAATCCACCATTGTTTCAAACAAAGTGGTAGCAAAAGTCTTGTTACAATGACTACAAAAACTACTAATATCTCTTCCAATATCCCATTCTTAACGAAAATAATTATGATCAATGCCTAATGTTTAACAGGATATCGATGTTTTTGTTTTTTAAGCGAATTACATGATTCATCAATATCTCAATAAGTTGAGTAATATATTTGATGTGGCTTGTGACTCGACCGATGTCTCATTGCATGATGTATTGTCCGCTCTAGCTTCATCTGAGCCTTACGATTTTATTCTAAGAAAGCATCTCGATAGAGAAATGAGATTGGAGCTTATAAGCTACTCGAGTTCCTCGTCTACGTACAATCAATATGGCTCCGCTTGCCTATATTCAACCCTCCCAAAAGAAGGGTTTGGGATGGGCACATGGTCTCGTTCCCACAAATGGTGCTAAATGATGTGGCTTGCGACTCAATCTATTTTCCGTTGCATGAGGTATTGTCCGTTCTAGCTTCATATGAGCCTCACGATTTTCTCCTGAAAAGATATTTTGCTAAAAAGAGGAGGCTTTGAAGCTTATAGGTCACCCAAGCATCTTTTCTACAACCGGTGTGGGGCGTTTGACTTATCAATGTTGGTTCAATAAATACATCAATATAACTAAGAACAACGAAACATAGTACACTCATATGTAGACTCAAATTCATGATCTCAAACTTATTATGATATCTGAACCTTAATCATTAGGCTAAAACATTAAGGGCACGTGCCATCACTGTTAAGGAATAAAAATCAATGCTTAACAGGATTAGTATTTTAGAATTGTTGTATATTACAACATCAAAGTATGGGCGAAAATTTCATTTTGTATCCTCTATTTCAAATTATATATCTCATAATATGTTCTGATATTAAAAGTGTCACTAGAAATTATATACTAAGTTAAAATAATTTTGCTCTTGTCACAATATAATTATTATTGAATCAAATTACACATAAAGCTATTATTAGAAACAATTACAAACACTTCTATATATAATGTGATAATTTTATACATGATATTTTGACACTAATTATTGTTAGAGAGTATTTTTATACAAATATTATCACCATTAAAACTGTAAAAAAAAAATAAAGTTAAGCAATATTTCCTAATTAGATAATTCCTCATTAAATTAAAAACTATAAATCAAAAATTATTGGGGCAAGAAATTAAATTCACGAAAAAACTACTATGAATGCGTTTTCATCCAGACGCACGTCTCTTATTTTAACTTAATCAAACATCAACCAAGACAAGAACACAACTGATAATGTCTGAATCACAACGTATGATTTTTATTTTAATGAGACCAAAACATTCGACCACAGCTAGCACTTGTTTCAAATTATGCCTCGTTGAGAAGATAAGCGTCGATTTGGTGGAGAAGCTCGATGACAAAACCCTTCAAGAGAGCTAGATCCGGGACTTGTTCACTTGCCGCTTCCATTTCAACTATGTATGTCACTAGAGCTCCATCACCCTTCTCACTCACATGAAATGTGGCTTTGTAGTTCTTCAAGTATTCCAACACATCCCCCTCTATAACACTATAAACCAGTGTTTTGTTCCCTTCATCCAAAGATTCAAGCCTTTGCTTTGTTACTGAATCTCCATATGCTTCTGCATCGGTGAACAGAATCAAGCATACATCGATTAAGCTTTGAATAGGGTCTTATTTTGATATGCTTGTACGCATGTTTATAGTAACAACACAACTGTATGGAGTGACAATACTTATTTGTTGTCGCTTTACGTACGTCATTTTTATGTACCTTTTTTTTTGTCACTAGTTCTTACTTGCGACAATTCTTATAATATACTTGTAAAATTATGAAATTCATTGTCGTAATAAAATAATTTTTTTAATACATATAATTAGTGATAATATTAAAAAATGTAATAATTTGGTACCTGTTTTCTTCATCAAAGCAACTGTGCCAACAGATATTCCGTCGCCTTCAAGAACCTCGCTTCTCTCGTACTTGTCAGGCGCAGCTTTGGAGAAGAGTGTCGTGTAATCTTTTATGGCGTTCCACAACTTTTCTGGTTTAGATTTCAATTCAACCTCCACTTCAACCTTGGATGCCATTGCTGGAATCAATCTAATTATGCAAGAAACTAAAGATGTTTGAACAAATGTGATGTTTGAAGGTCCTAGCGCAAGCATGTATAAATAGGCAGATTTTTAGCTTTAACTAATACAATTGATATGGGTAGAATGAATTATCATAGACTTAGCTGCGAAATACATTTATTATGAATTTATCATTCTTGCTGTAAAGACCTTGTTTGTTCTGGACTAGCGCAGGCAAAGACTTAAATGCATTTTTAGTCTTATAATTATATCACGTCAGTATTTTAGTCTTTTATTTTATTAGAGTTTGTAAAATAATCCTGTATCATTTTACTTTCTTAATTTAAGGACAGATTTAGCTGGAAAATTTAAAATCAGCTGTGACTATTTTGAACTCTAACAAATAAAGAACTAAAATGCAAAGTGGTATAAAATTATATTTAAGCCAACAAGCAAATCTAGTAATACAGTTTAATTCATCTCTAATGTGAAATAAGAACACATTCAATTTTTGTCATTTAAATATAGCCGCGCTAGCTAGCTATATTTTAAAAAAAAATTGGTGTTTAGTAGGTTTTAATTTTTGGCAACTTGAAGCCAAATTCCATGAGAGAAAATCATATAACTTAAGACCAACGGAAGATGTTGAGTTAAATCTGATGGTAGATAGGTTTTCAACTTCTTTATTGATTTTTGTCGTTCAACATCATGTATACATTACATAGTATATACTATCAGGAATTATGATATTAGTGACAAAATATCAAGTGACAGTTTTAAAGTTACGCTAAAAGTATATATTAAGTGTGACAAGAATTTTTATTTTGTCGTCATATAATTATTACTTAAAAATTGTGTATAAAGTTGTCACTAAAAGCAATTAGTGACACATATATAGTGACAACATGATATAGTAACAACTATTATTTGTTGTTACTAGATGGGCACTATAGATGTGTCATTAATTGCATTTAGTGATAATTTTGTGCACCTTTTTTTATCATTAATTCTTGCTGATAATATTTTTTACAAAATAATAGTAACTATTGAAATCATAAAATTCATTATTGTAATAAAATAAATATTCTAATCATTTAATATATATAATATTGTAAAATTGGTGACAACATTAAAAGTGTCACTTGATTTTTTTTTTTTGTCATTAATCTTGTACTTTTTTGTAGTGATAATGGGGTTGTAATTAGTTTTATTGGCACTAGCAATTCACGCATACGCGATGCGTGAGCAAATAAAAAAGTTGATAAAAATATTAAGGTATATTAATCAGTGTGTTTAAATTACGTACTTTGGTCAATTTTAGTACGTATATGATCTATTTTACATCAAATTTTAGTAGATCATTAATCATATATTTGTTAATTGTCTGATCTAAAATATTTTATAAAATTATAATTTACAAAAACACTTAATGGATGAGCATAATCTATTTATACTATATAGAAGAAAATATTGTTTTCCTCTATCACTTCTTTTCAAAAAAATTTGCCCTTCAAAACAAAGCTAAATTTTAAGTTGAATAAGTATATTTATTAGGATTTTCAAGGATAAATACACTTTTTTAATTTAAAATTCAGTTTTGTTTTGGCAGCCAAAATTTAAAAAAAGTGGTAAAAGTATGAGATAACCGCCATTATTAGAAGAAAACAACCTTTTGTTTTATAATAATACATATATATATATATATATATCATTAGAAGACTCTTGAAATTGTTAATATTTTATTTTAACGTGTTAGAAACATGTGATTATACGATAATTTCTGATTTGAAAACTTAAGATTCAATATATGATCGAATTAAAATAAAATGTATTTTCAGAAATTAGATATCATCAACCAGATAGCATTGATCTCGTACGATAAACTCCTAATTAATTTCAAAATAAGACTTCATGTTGCATAAATTGGATAAAAAGTAAATAAAATTAAATTAGTAAATTCACTTACTGTTTGATACAAATATATATGAAGCATATCAGTACTAACATTAAAAAAACAAGTTTCAATATGTATTAAAAGCCACTTACTACTACATAACATGTTTAGAGTTGATAAATCGATAAATTCCAAATAAAAAAAAGATGGTGAGAAATAAAATACTTCAAAGTATGTCTTTTTAACAGAAAGTTTGAATATTTTTTCAGATTAAGTAATTGTACATATAGCCCATGAAGATGCATTAAAGAATGGTGTTTGATACTATATGGAGAATAATATGCAGTTTTTTGTTAACACCAGATGAAGTTTAAGAGTAATAAATAAATATAAAAAAAAAAAAGAATCATAACTACCTCTGCATTATTGCTAACTTGATACTTTTAGCTTTTGTACTTTGCATTGTTGATCTTTACGTGTAAAACTGCAAATAAATAGCTTAGGAGTCTATATATAAATATAGAAGATAGCAGAAAAGGTAAAAAAAATAAAGAACATATTAATTATATGTTTCTTAATAAGACCAAATTCTGGAAAAATATATTAATATATTAGTTTGTGAGAGAGGTTTTAGACTTTTACTTGGATTTTAATTTGTAGAGGAAAAAAAAAAAGAAATGAAAAAGATGGTGCGGGAACATGGGTGGTTATGGCAAGAGCGTATATTTGGTAGTTTGTAAAATTGGTATGAGAACTACCAAGAAGATGGTGAATTTTCATTTTTATCCTCCACAAATAATTAATTCATTTTATAGAAAGAAATCAACAAATGTATTTTAAGAAAAGCAAAGGAAAATTCTTGTAAAAACACATAAATAACTTTCATATTAGACACAAAAGAAGGTTTCTTTTTATAATTAGTATAGATTATAATAAACTAGAGAATACACAGTATTAATCCTGAAAATGACTCTTGTGAAATCATTATCCAATCCAAGTTGGTATAAAAAAGAAAAAATAACATATATAACTCATATCAAAGCTACTTGCTCGTTGGAAAGAATGCACGAGGAAAAATACCCTGCAATTATTATTAACAAATACAAAAAATTTGATTTGATTAAATTGAAAGTGATTACATGATACGTGTATATAGTTCAGGAACATAACTAATTTGAAGTGGTTAAACTTGATTCGAGCATTTTTTTTTATTTGTTTAAACGCAATATCCTATTCTTCAAGAACAATAGTCTCCATATATGAATGGGTAAATTAGAGTCACGTCTTTTGAAATTTGATATAATTATAAATATCTTTTTTGAAAATTTATAAAGACCTCCTGATTTTAATGTCCGTCTATAACAAGCCCATTTTGTTAGCCTTCATTAGGTTTTCATCTAATTATTATGGCGAACTAACCAAAATAGCCTTTTAGATTATGAATTATAATTTTATATATATTTTTTTTAATTTTTTAAAATATTATTATGGACTAATATGGCCTATGGATTATTTACTTTACTCATCCTTAATTTTTTTTTTTTTACATTTTTTGGAAGAAGAAAGAAGTTCATCAAGGGTAAAGTAGTAATTTTCACCTCACCATCTAGGGCCTACATAATTATTTTTTATTTGACAGCATGTTTGTAATTTTTCAAAATAATGAAAGATATTTATAATTATGTCAAAATTAAAAAGTAGCTATAATTTACAGTAGATAATAATACCGATGGAGGGGTGATTTTTTTCAAAAGTTTTGCACCAACAAACTACTCAGTCTTGTGGATCATCATCCATCAAACATATAATCCACCTGATTTAATGATGGTGAGTGTTGTTTAGGTGGATGATTTTCACCTAAACATCGCTATCTCCAAAAATTTCATCATATTCACTCTCTGCATATGTATCCCACTAATTACCTAGCAAAATTAAATGCAAAACTGATATAGAAGATTCAAAAATGAGAAAAATTATAAATCAACAGGACCAGAAACTATAGTTTATGTGAGTGTTGTAATAACAGTGTTGATGGATTAATCTTAACAAATAAAATCCCTTTTAAGGATATCTTTTTCCTAACATAGACTTCATGACACAACACGAAGATCCAACTTCTTTCAGACAAATTCATCGTTCTGGAACATTCTTGCCTACATTAATCAAACCCATACATTAAACGATCACGTTTTTGCTTTGGATTTACCTGCTCTTCTCTTGATCAAATCTAACATAATCTCATTCCAAGTATCGATGGGTCCAGGTAAACACCAATGCACACAATCATTCTGCACACGCTGAGGAACCCCATTGGCAAATGGGAAGGGGTGCATGTACGGTCCAGGATGCCCATCAGCTCTCAACACAGCCAATTCACTGATATCCAGTGCTTCTATCCTCACCCTATTCCCATACTCCTTAGCCTTTGATTTTGCTTCTTCCACTTGTTCCACTCCAACTCTCCTCATTTCTGCATCCATAATTTTAAGACCTTTCTCACTTCCCTTGTAAGGCAGAGTCTTGGAGCAAGCCCCTAACATGTCCCATTCCCCTTCGAAATGCGCTGGCGAAAACGTTGCCAGAAAGACTGAAATCGCACTCCCACTAGGGCCTTTCCTCTGAATCACGCTTTCAAATGCTGTCCTCAATGCCTTGCCGAAAACATCATAGAATCCAATCTCAGTGCAGTTGTCCAAAGCATGACAGCCTAAGACTGAGTCTCCATAGTGGTAAACTGCACGATGCAAGTACCAATGGCCAGCAGAGAAAACAAGCATGTCTATATCCTTCAAATCTGCTGCCCACCTTTCATCCACAGCTTCCAAATACAGTGTGTTGAAGCTCCCCTCATTTTCCTTCTCAATCCCTTTGACAAGAAAAGGTGACCAGTAGATTGAGACGTTCAGATTGTGAGAAGGGAACCGCCATTTTCTGAACTTGTTGTCTTCTCCATTTGTGTAGTAAAGGTCTGGTTTGGAGACAGTGGACAACATGCAAAGCAGTGATTCAAGCTGATTTCTTGCCAAGGAGTCCCCGACAAAGGCAATGTGTTTGTTTCTGAGGAGTTTAAGGAAAGTTTGGGGCTGAAACCTGGGGAGTTGGCATTGTCTGGGCTTCCATCTCCAGTATAGATAATCTCTGTCGGGCCTGCCAGAAACCATGCAGTTCTGGCCTTGTTTGATTGTCTCACAAATGCTGCCATTGTACAAAGGGCCCAACTTATCTCGCACCCATTCTCCTTTGCTGTAATCGCACGTAGACCTCTTTACGACGCTCTTTTTATCCAAAACCTCTGCCAAGAACAAGAAATAACATGAGCATTAAAATACGTACAGAATCTTGAAAACAAAAACCTAAACAAATGACATATATATATATACCTTTAGATGAAGGGATGAGAACGTGGTTGTTTGAAGGAGAAAGATTAGTGGGAGTGAAAGAGAAGGGACTGAAATAAAAGTGAAGGAAGAGCAATGGGAGAAGGGCATACAAAGAATATTTTAAGAAAAGCTTCTTGGAGAAAGAGTAATGAAGATCATTGAATGGATTCTTTGATGCCATTTCATCTTTCTGTCCTTTTTGTCTTCCCAATCTAAAAATTGATCAACAGAGATCAAAGAGAGAGAGGGAGAGAGAGATGTTGAAGCAGAGAAGTTTGTGGGGGAGGATGATTTAGTCAAAGTGAAAGTGATCTCGAGAAGCCCATGCTCCATTGTATATGGTTGGCCAACTAAGTGGATCATGTGAGTATTGGTGGTGAGACTTTTGGGGATTGCACTTGTCTTCAGCCCCGTCCTCAGACTTTGCCATTTTCGTCTTTTTGACTTCTTTGCAAACAATGAACAGGGTTAATTATTGGGTAAATTGCAATTTACTCCCTGTATTTTTTGAAATATTTTAAAAAACCCTTTGATAAAAAAATTATCATTTGACCTCCCCGTGATACTAAAAATAGGGCAAAAAGACCCCCTTTGTCTGGCTGTGTAATACGCTTGTATGCAACTGGTGTAGTCATTTTTGCCTGTGTATCCTAATTATAATATCTTTATATATTTATAGGTTTTTAATGTATACATATTTTTAAAATATAATAATATAAAAAAATATTAATTCAATTTATACATATACAAATATACCAAAAAAAATTAAAAAAAGGGGGAAAAAACCCTCTCATCTTTGTAAAATAATAATTTTTGTAAAATAAATATTGTTACAAAAATAATTAAATTTGGGCCACTCATTTAAATTATATTAAATATAGACCATTGATTTATTCACTTAAATTTGAATGGTGTTTAACATAGTGAAGGGGTATTTTTGTTATTGCACTTGCAAAATAACATTCAAATTTATTAGGGAGGCAGTGTGCTATATTTCTAAAATCATAAGGAGGTAAAATGGTAATTATTTTATCACATGGGCTTTTTTTAAATATTTTAAAATACAGAGGGTAAATTGCAATATACCCGTTAATTATTGAATGAGTAGTTGGAGGCCAAACCCGTTACATTTCCTTATTATTACTTTTTTTTTCTTTTTTTAAATATTAGGATAATTCTATCGTTATATGGAAAAGGTATAAATAAAATACTTGACCGAAAATAGTTTGTATTTCTAGTTGTTTAAGAAAAAAAAAATAAATTGCCGATTGACAAAAATTAGGACTATGGTTGTATTTGTTTCTGCATGCTATAATTAACTGGTGATTCCTTCCATTTACGTGGAATCTGAATTCAGAATCAGTAGTTATGAAGCATCATATGATTGGCAAACACCCCAATTTAGTATGTTTGTCGAGTTTATGTAGGTAAAACTTCATTTTTAGAGACTCAAATGTGAATTTCATGAGCAACAAAAAGTTTTAATTACTCACGTGTGTGTCACATTGTCTTCACATTATCAATTCATCGTCTAGAAAATTTCAGTACACACGTGGAAAATTTCGATAAATATCATCAATTTTATAACTTATAGGACTAAGAAAATAAAAAATACAATTACAAGATAAATTTAATATTGAGTAAATTTAACAAACAAAAAATATAAATTTTTCCTTATTTTAAAGATAATGGGTCAATTTTTTCTTCAATTTACCTAATGCGAACACAAAAACTGCTTATATTCACGTTTTACCTACGTACATAAAGTCGGCAAACATACTAGATTGGGGTGTTTGCAATAACTCTTTGGAATAATTACACTCCCTACACCTGAGGTTGGTATAATTACATAGACCTCCTGTGATTTGGAAAATTACTTCTAGTACCTCTAAGGTTTGCTTTTATCTGACAAATAGGTCCATTCGCTGGTCAAAATTCACTGAATTTGTTGATATTAATAAAAAAAATTGAATGAAAATTGATATACCCCCAATTGACTTATTAATAATTTATTGCAGACCAAACAAATCCTTTATGACTAAATTACCGTTATAACAATGAAGATATACCTCCTTGCGTGCATTAACATGTGATGATATATAAGGATAGTTTGGTTATAAAAAAATTTCGTTGACCTACAGTAAGTCAGTAATAAGTTAATCGCTGGTAAATATCACCTTTAATTCAAATTATTTTGTTGCTAATATCAACAAATTCGGTGAATTTTAACTAACAAATGGACCTATTTATCAGACAAAGCAAACCTCATGAGTATTAAATATAATTTGCTGAATCACAAAAGTTTATGTGTAATTTATAGCAAATCTTAAGGGAGGGGAGTATAATTATTCCTAACTCTTTTGTTTTGTGATGAGAATAAATTGTAAGGAAAACTAAAAGTTGGGCAATAGCAAAAATTGGGGGAGATTTATATAACGTGAGAAACAAAAGAGAAAATGAATGAAAAAATTGAAGCTGAAATGTTTTAAAAAATAGATAAGTATTTAGATTTTATCATTAAATTCCAAAATTCCAAGTTGTCTATAGCTTTTGATTTAAATTGATTTAATTTATACATTTCAAAAATAATATATATATATATATATTATTAAGGGATAATTATACCCCTCCCATGAGGTTTGGTGTAATTACACGTAGATCCCTTATGGTTTGAGAAATTACATATAGTATCCATGAGGTTTGCGTCTGTCTAACAAATAGGTCCATTCGTTAGTCAAAATTCACCGAATTTGTTGATATTAACAAAAAAATTTAATAGAAATCGATATTTACCCTTGATTAACTTAGGTCAAATAAATTATTTATGACTAAAATACCCTTATAACGGTGATGATATACCGTCTCACATGCTTTAACGTGTGAAGATATATTAGGGTAGTTGGATCATAAAAAAGATTCGTTTGACCTACAATAAGTCAGTAATAAGTTAATCGATGGTAAATATTGATTATTATTAAGATTTTTTTGCTAATACCAACAAATTCGGTGAATTTTGACAACGGGGGAACCTATTTGTTAGATTTAAGCAAAATTCAGATGTACTAGATGTAATTTTTCAAACTGCAGGGAGTTTACGTGTAATTACATCAAATTTCAGGAGATGGGGGTGTAATTATCCCTATTTTTAATAATAAGCTCGGAAACATTGAACGGCGGCACAGTAACCCAGATCTCGAACCGCCGATTATAACTCGTTAACGACCCCCCGACTGCCGGCATCCCGATTAACTTAACTCTTAATGTCGCGCTTAACGTAATGCCTAGATAAAGATTAGTGAAGTTGAGGAGTCGTAAATCGCCACTCCACTGTAGCCTGGAGTCGTGTCTCCGCACTTTATCTGAGCCCGTTTCTGGCCCAAAAAGTCATTAATTGATCTGCATTTCTTACAAAAGGCTTACAATACAGGCCTTATTATAGAATTGGCGGGTCAGTTGGCTGACCATATTTGCAGATATTATTACATTGGAGCATCAATAACATCATTCATGCGTACCATGAAGTTGGACTTTCTTTTCCGACCATTTACTTAAGGTATCCTTTTTCAAAAAATATTAATAAAATGAGGGCAACAACACTGAGAATTTAGTCTTTAATTTCCACTCTACTATATTTGAATTTTTGCGAATATATCAAACATCTGAACGAACAAATAGTATAAGCTTGGTCATGTCAGCATGATGGCACCAAGAAACAACTTCTTGTTTCTTAAATATTCTTGAAATAAAATGGATCTAATCATCTCTGGCAGTTATCATCTCTGTCAGGAAGAATTTTTGTTCAAATCAAGTTTGGCCGATAGAGCGAGTGTAATACATTTGCTATGTGATTTATCTTTTTTCTTGAACTGTATATCAATTACATAACAATTACAATGCACTTATCATATAATTGGTTCAAATTTGATCAAATCAGGTTTGAACTAGAATTTCTCCTTTATCAGTAGGCAAAGAGACAAATTTTCACAAGGACAAGGGGCGAGAAGTTGATTAATAAAGCTCAAAATTACATGGCCAACCACTAATTTAACACTATGGTAAGGCAACTAATGTCATCCCAATTATCAAACTTTAATGTCTGCAAAAATTCAGGCAACCACGCAAATTGCTACGAAATCATCCTCATCATTTAGGAGGCAAGAAAACCAATTCCAACCAAGTGTTGGATCCCCATTGGTCGGTCTCGCAGACATGTTCTTGCCTAACCAATAATTTTGATCAAAGATTCCCAATGTTTTTCTTTTTTTCCCTAACGTTTGCATGAAATTGAAATATCAATTGTCATATTGTGGAAAAAGTGAAGAAAAGGTGAGGGCTTTTTTGATCGTTCATGCATTTATTTTTCCCGTTGGTACAAAGTGTAGAGAAGTCCGTGTGATGAGGTGCATAGTGTTTTGAGTGGTAAGTAGGGTGAAGTGTTGAAAAGGGATGTCAAATTGTCCCATAACTTCTTACCTTTTCTTTTCAGGTTTAATACAATTTATTTTCATGTAATATTGCAAATAAGCAAATTATTCTCAATGAAAATAAAATAGCAATTTATCTCATTAGACAGTGAGGTAAATTGCTCCATTTTAAAAAACACAAAGAAGTAAATTAGTATTTTATTTTTTATAGGGAAATAATTTACTCATTTGCAATATCACAGAGAGGTTGCTTGTATTTTTTCCATTTCTTTTTGCTTAAATGAACTAAGTTTTCGACATGAAAGGTGCGGATATTTATGTTGCCACTAGACTACATTGTGGATAGGGGTGTTGATTTGGCTGATTGTTTTTCATTTTTCGTTTTTCTTCAACCTTTGTTTTTTTCTCGAATTATGCCAAAAAGCGAGGGTATTTGCAAAAATTATATTCCAAGAATCAGATCGTGATAGTTTTTGAACGTCATGATCAATTAGAATTTTGCTCATGAACCAATCAAGTAGTCAATTTTCATCATACCAATTGAGATTTTAATTTTTATTTTAATAAGGTTTGTGCTAGGGGTAAGAGATTAATTAATTAATATGTCCCACACTCAAGATTAAAATGCTAAAAATTTTGTGTATCATAGTAATGTTAAACCGAATGTAACTTGTAATTATACATGAAACATTAGCATATAATGTTTTAGGTTAAATTACCCAATGAATGTAATAAAATTGTTACCATCAAATAATTGGAATTTATAAAAAAAAAAAAAATCATTTGTAGAATATACACATTTTCAACCCCTATCTAGCTAGCCTAACATGATAGGACCCAAGTCCAATTTCATACCTGTCCACACCTAACTTGAATATATACTTATCATACAACTAAAAATAAATAAAATTCTCCTGCATATGTTATATATATATATATAATATGATATTAAATTTCTGAAATATGTGTATACAATTGATAACATGGGACAATCTTTAGAATCTTTCCTCGAGCTGATCGCCCTGCAACTTGACCACCACACTCTGATTACAAAGTAATCACAATAATTATTTTCAGATCAGATGATAATCATAACTTGGTAAAAACCATAAAAGTTGCAATTTCTTTGGATTTGCTTTTAATACATGACCTAAGTCTGTCTAATTATTTTTCAATTGTTTTATGTCACGCCAAAATGTGTCATCACCTTGCTTTTCCATCTAGCCCTACGCCCCCTTCCACATAATTAAACATAGATTCTTCTTAGGTTAATTTAAATATGGGCAAATTACAGCTACCTCTCCTGAAATTTGACATAAGTACAAATACTCTCTCATTGTCTGAAAAATTACAAATACCTCCCTACGATTTTTAATCGTCTAACAAATAAGTCATTTTCATCCATTTTTATCGGTGAACTGACCAAAATACCCTTATGCATTTTATTTATTTTTAAAAATTCTTTGAATTTATTTGGATTATAATGCGCATGGAGGTTCTTAAGATTTTTTTACACAGATGAATTAATAATGCAATTTTTCTCGACTGATTTTTCTACAATTTAACAAAAAAAAAATCAATGGCAAAATGGTCAATTTCAGGCTTTTTGTTGAAAATTACAAACTTCAAGGGAGTATTTGTAATTTTTTAAACAATTATGGGGTATTTATAATTATGCCAACTCATGAAAAGTAACTGTAATTTACCCTATAAGTATTTATCATTTCCTTGTTACTACAGTCCTCGCTTCTTTAATTTATTTCATCTGAATTATATCATGAGTTGAAATAAATAAGCCGTAAACCTAGTATGTGATTCTAATATCTGAGTTTTATCGTATTATATACATATATATATGAAACAAAAATACGAGGAAATAAAATAAAAGATGGATTAAATTTAATACAACTTCTGTTTACAACATATATATATATACATAAGTGACATCAAACTCCCTTGTCCTCTTCTTTCCCATCCATACTGTCTTGATGACCTTCTGATCAAACACTTTGAGAATTTATTAATTCTTCTTGCCTTTGGACATTCTTTTCTAATGTTTATGTTTCCTGCTGTTGAGAAAGGAGAGTTCCATCTGTTAGGTGCAGAGGTGTGTAAGCATGATGAAAATAGAATGTTTTTAATTAATCCCACAAACAAACAAACAGGCCCTAACAATTGATGTTGCCCCCACACAGTACAAATCCGAAGAAACAAACCTAGATTTTGAAAATCCCCTCAATTTAAAAAAGGGCTGTCCCAACAGTAGAAAACTGAGGCTCTCACTCTCAGCATTTAATATTAATTGGCTGGCCTTAACAACCATTTAATAGAAATGGTTGTTGTCTTGTCCCAACTTAAGGCCATGTTTGAACACGAAAATAGTCCAATTCATCATTTAATGTTTTTGGAACCAACAATCCCAACACCTCACATGGCTTACATATTCTCACATTTATTTCATTACATTGTTTTTTCCCTTTTTTTTAATAAAAAAAATATAGTATCGTCAGCTCCAATCACTATCATAGATCAGAACACACATTTAAAATTACAATTCAAATTGTGGGCCGATTATTTTACATATTACTTATCAACATAGTCCTCACATTAACAGATAAAATCGATTACACGGTTTTCTAACAACATGGAAGGACTTGTTCTTGTTAAATGAGTAACAAGCTATTGTCATAATTTTCTTACATGTATTGTTGAAGTCTCTTCAAAACCTAGCTGGCTAGGGTTTCCAGTTCTTTAAGGTAATAGAGAAAAAAAAAAAAAAAAAGAAAGAAATTGATTTACAAAAGTCAAAGGTATTCCTTAAGATTTAAGACATGTGTACGAATCAAATTGGGAAGAATCAATTGCACATAACCCAAAGTAATTAATGTTTGGAAATCGCTTTGCGTTTAAGATCTCCTAAGTTTCGGAAGTAGAGTTAATTACCCCGAGTAAGAAACGAAGAGTTAATCAGAGGTGTAGCCGACTTGGTCAGAGATTATTCTCCAGATTATTTTTGATCCCATAATTTAAGTCATTTGATTTTTTATTCTTTAATTTTTTTAAGTAATATTTTGATCCTATACTTTTTTAATTTTCGCAATTGTTCACTTCTGCCGGCGAGAAGAGTGAACTCAGACAAATAAATGACTGAAATCATGAAAATTTAAAAAATACAGAACCAAAATGCTAACCTGAAAAGTTAAAAGATAAAAACATCAGATCACCTAAATTATGGCTACTAAATTAATTAATCAATTAATTGTTAATAATTATTAGAACTAATTTGAATAGTTTTTCCACATCATTTCCCACACGCTCGCATTAAAAGTGGTTTTAATGAAGCGTGCATGTTAATAAAGCGAAGCTTCTTAATTATGCACATATTCATGTTGCTCTATGAGTTATAAATACAAATACCACTAGATGTTGTTGCCTTGGCCGTTTATGGATTTTATTGAATTCTTTTTTTAATATCAACAAATTTAATAAATTTTAAGTAAAAAAATAATTTATTTGTCAGACAGAAATAAATATCAAGAGTATTATAAAAAATTTATGTGTAATTACCTTAAATTTCATGAAGGTCAATTTAATTATCCCTAATAATAATAAGTAATTTTGATTTACGCAGCCGGCCTCAAGTAACACTGTAATTTTTTCTCTGAAAATATTGTATGGGCAAAAGCTTAACTAGGTTTATTATATTTAAAATTGACCTTGATTTTTCTCTTTTTTTCTTACATTTATTGATGAAATTAATTCTCTCTTAATAGGTTGAACGATGCTAAAAAACAAAAAAAAAAATTAAATTGATTTTAGGTGCTGATGATGCAATATGTGACATGTTGTTCCCTTCAAATATATGTTAATTATTCAGTTAATTTTGAAACAAAGGGGAAATAATGCAGGGAAAATTTTTGTTCGGACCAGACTTGATCGAACCAAACTAAATATAGAACAAGTGTGGTACACTTGCTATGTAATCGGTCACTTTTCCTGAACTATACACTAATCACACGGCAAGTATATTGCACTTGCCATATAATTGATTCAAATTTGGTCGAGTTCTGTCCGAACCAGAATTTCTCATAATGTAGACACCAAAGAGTTGACCCGATGTTTCCAATGTAACAGATATGTCTAAAACTAGCACTTCTCATATGGGAACTCAAACACAACAAAAATATTAGATAAATACAACATACATACGTACAACGGACATAATTATTTGGCCGGTTCTAAACAAATGTGAAAATGACTCAATTCTTCAACATCATGTTTTCACCTGCACATATTTCTTTTCCAAAGCCTGGAAAGCAATATAAAAATAGCCCTCAAATGGCTTCAAACATAGTTAAAGTGTTAGATTTCTTTGACTCTTGACTTGCAGCATGGCAAAATATAAGAAAGATCAGCGCCCAAGAAATAATTTAAGTACCTTAATTATAACAAAATCGTCGATCATTAGCTCCCTTAAATCTGAATCTTGACCGCGTCGACACAGTCCTCCAAGATCACCACCTTTGAAGGCTAACCACATGGCGGTCTCACGAGAATCTGATCAAGAAACACACCGCCGGCCCCCATGACACTATAATATAAACGAAAAAATTTCATCAAGTATTAAGCATCGATATCGTGTAATAATAGTATAAAAAAGCATTAGTAGTACATGGTATAATAATGAAAGTGCAAAAGGAATTCCCAATAAAGTATAAAATGTGTGATTTAGTATAACTGGAGTGACGGCAATTTAAATCATGGTGGTGGGCACTCAGAAAGGGACCATCAGTTTCACCTCACCACCTTCCTTCTTCCCTTATCTATCTCATTACTAATTTCCCCATCATCATCATCTTCTTCTTCTCTCCCTCACAAACATTCCTAACAGAACAAAAAGAAAGAGATGGGGAATTGCCAGGCAGTGGATGCAGCAGCATTAGTTATACAACATCCAAGTGGGAAGCAGGAGAGGATGTATTGGCCGGTTGCGGCCAGTGAGGTGATGAAAATGAATCCAGGGCACTATGTCTCTCTCATAATTCCGTTACCGGTTTCTGGTGAAAGCCAAGATAATAATTCAGATGATAACAAGACGGTGCGGTTCACTCGTGTTAAGCTTCTCCGCCCGAGTGATACTTTAGTTCTTGGCAGGGCCTATCGGCTTGTCACCACTCAAGGTTCGGCCTTTCTGCACGTACTGGCTTCCTGTTTTACTACTACTTGCAAGAAGTTTTTGGTCTGACAGTTGTGGGATTTTGTTGCAGAGGTTATGAAAGTGCTTAGAGCAAAGAAGCATGCAAAAATGAAGAAACGCCAGTCAGAATCAGGGGAAACTTTGCAGATGAATTCAGAAAAGAAGAGTACCAGTTCTGAGTGTGAGGCTGGGAAGTCTGCGTCACAGAACAACAATCAGGTAAATCGTCGGCCATTCGAAATCTCCAATAGGGATTTCTGTTTTATCTGCTTCTGCAAAATTAGAAGGGAGAGAATGTGAGATCATAATATATAATCAAGAGGGCCACAGATATGATTGTACTAAGTGTAGATTAGCAGTATTCAGACCAGATAAGAATGGCATTTCCTCGGAAAAATGAAGTCACCATTTTAGTTTGTTTGCTCCTATAACTCAAAATACGACGATGCATAATGGAGAGGGTGGAACCCACTATTCAGACCACAGAATTTCATTCGTTTCGACAGTAAATTCAGAACTTTATTTTAGTGCGTTATAGGATCAGTCATCTTTCTGGCACTCAAAATTTCACCAGACTGTCGGAACATTTCAAGAATTATCTTCTTTTAAATGATACTGATGAACATATTGACAATTTGCAGGCCGCAAGACCTGACAGACATAAGCTGAGATCAGGATCGACAAATTTTGCTGCAGGAAGGCCAAAATCATGGCGGCCATCTTTAAACAGCATTTCAGAGTCTGGAAGCTGAGATAGTCAATGTAAGAGAGAGCAATTTTCTGCAACGTTGTCAACCACAAAACATTCAACTTGAGAAATGTTTCCTTTGTATAGCTAATAGGAGAGACTGGTAAAGTAGAGTCTCTTTCTTGACTAATACATTTTTCCTAGTGAAATTTGAACATCCCAACACATCTTCCTTTGCATTCTCCACCGACCCACCAACCGCAAGATAGGTGAGGATAGGTATACAGTATGTGGGCATCATCTGCCTGATCTGGAGTTCCAATCTTCCCAATCCTGATCGACGTAATCTTGTGCCCACAATAACGATGCTCGAGCAGCTAACGGTGCTCCAGGAAGATTTTTCTCCTTGAGAGCCACCATCATATCCGTAAAAGGCTCGATCAATAATGTTCCAGGTCCTCCATAATCTTTGTGTAGGAATTCACTGAATATCTAATGTCACAATTAAAACAGGTTAGTTTCAGGCAATTAACCTTAACTTCAACTATATCATCCATCAATTCAGAAGTACCAAGAAGATAGATGTTTTGAAAAGCACAATGCCAGCACAGGAAAGGTCAAAAAGCTGTTTCAATGGTTAAAACATGTTATTCTTTTTTTCTAAGGAAAAGGAAGATATTTTGAGGACAAAAACCATTGTTTTGCTACTTCTGACAATCCGCAACATGGACTATGATGATTAGACCAAGCAAGCATAGAAGAGTAATGCAAGATTCATGTGAAGGCTTGTGCATAATATCACAACCTTCTATTTGGGGAACGGACAACCAGAATCTTCCAACGTCCGGGAGATTAAGTAAACATTAAAGAATCATATAATCACATGGAAAAAGCTTGATACGAAGTCAGCCTTTTCCTTCAGAGGTCAGTGTTGTATATTATAACATAAGAAAACCAGCTTAGTAAGGACTAAGATTCTCCTGATTTCACAATGTCATAAAACCAGACAAACTCGAAAACAATTCATATAGTAACTATTACATGACTACGAGCAGATTCACCAACTTGTGCTAAACTGATCAAATCAGAGAGAAAAGATTACTAAAACATCAATATAGTGGCCAATGAAGCTACAATGCAGAGAGGCAAAGTCAAAGAAAACAAAACCAGGAGCAATAACACTTGTATCAAGTTGCCAATTGAAGCAACACTAACATTTGAATGGGAAATAGCAATTTTTGTCCCTTTGGTACGGGATTCTCACTTTTGGTCTCATAAGTTACGAGACCAAAAGCGAGAATTCCGTTACCAATTGCACTAAAAGTGTAAAGGCCCTAAGGGCCGTACTAAGCACGTGGCGTTTTTAATTAAAATATCTAATAAAAAGTAACCATGAGATCAAAAATACTATTTTCTAGAGTTACTAGACCAAAAATGAGAATCCCGCATCCAGCTGGACCAAAACCGAAAAGAAACCCAAGTCACAATAGAAAAGTGTTGTTTATCACGTATGAATAGAAGTTTCACCGAGTAATTTCTACTTAAAATAAGAGTTCAACCCAAAAATTCATAGTAAAATCTACAACTAGCAACTCAGACATAGCTGATTAAACCGAATAATATATTACGTAACCCACAAATAATTTCACAAGAAATCCATAGAAAATTACCTCGGCACAGACATTGACAACCGTATGAAGATCATTTCCAAAGGTCTCTTTTTCTTTGGACAGTTTCTTCAGCAATTCAGCTCTGAACTTCTGCGTCTCCTGTAATTTTTCCAGAAACACATAATTACTGGAAAGAGAAGTGGTTATCATTTAAAAAATACAATCTTAAGAGAGAGAAAGAGAGAGAAGAAATCCCATTATTGACTTACAGCTGAAGCAAATTGAGGAATGGGGTCAGGATAAACGTACTCCCGGGATGGGATAGCCTTTGGAGGTCTTGAGAAAGTCTCTCGGGTGTAAAAGAGCGGAGGCCTTCGCAGGATGAGAGAAGCACTGCGCAGGATAGCACAATCGGCGATAGCCTTTCTGGCGGGAACCGCCGTGGGTGAGCGGAAGATAAGGTTACCGAGTGGTGCTGACGCCATTTGGTGGCTAGCGTACGCCGGGGTGCGACTGTTGAAATTTGGACTTCTTAATAGATAGGCCAGGCACACTTGGATGATCAATATATTCCTCATTCCTATGTAAGGCCCATTACATATTAACCACAAATTTCATAAACGGGCCGTACCCAGAACTTGACCCAAATAATTGGGCTGGATACAGCTCTTTTGGGCCCCTAGAATCTTGATATCTTGGGACTTGGGCTAATGAAATTTCTGTGGATCTGGGTCTAACTTTACAAACCCAATGGAAGAATCTTGGACTAACAACGTTATGTAGTTTTGACCCCTAGCTTTGGGATTCACCCAATTTTCTTCACGGCCCATAACAAACAACACCTAATCTCGTGAGATCCGTTTACTTTACATTATTGGGTTGTATAAATAGTTCCATACGCCCAAATAAGGTATTTACTTTGCATTATGGAAGCCTGTCTTCAATCCAAAAGCTCGGTATTGATTACTATTTGGGTTGAATAACTCAATTCACCAAATAACCTAAATAAACATCGTATAATTAATACAATATTTTTTTTTATCCTATCACTCAAATAACTCATATTGCAAAGTAAACAGGCATAAAGGAGTGAAAATACAATCCACGAGTTCGAGCGTTAGAAGAAGAGTTGGGGAACCAATTTTCATCATCCTCTTAAATGAAGAAAAGAACAAAAGATTAACAATAAATTATCCACGACACAAACTTAGAGATGGACACAACCAATTAATCATATTTACAAGGTCATATATATTATTATATATTACTTCTTGATGGGGGAAAATGCAAGCAGTTCCCCTGTGATATTATAAATGAGCAAATCAATTCCCTATGAAAAATAAAATAGCAATTTATCTTTCTGTATTTTTTAAAATAAAGCAATTTACCTCCCTGTGCACAATTTACCTTGTGTAGGTAAATTCTTCCATTTTAAAGAACACATGAGATAAATTACTATTATTTTTTCATAAAAAGATAATTTATTCATTTGCAATATCACGTGGTGGTAAATTGCATTAAACCACTCGTTGATGTAGCAAAGAAGAAAGATGGAATAAGATGAAAATGTGAGAGTGTACAGATTTGCTTTCCAATTCCTGCAATTAATTCTGTATTGGGAATTTAATTAATTAAGAGAGAGCCCATCAAATCTTGAAATTCTGTGCATACTTTCCTAATCTTCCTTTTCGGCCTTTTCTGCTCAGTTAAACACTTTTATTGATGTGATGATGAAGTAATCATACTTGCTGTGAAAACCTAATTGCTCACTCTTATTACTTCCATGTTTTGCTCTTTCCGCATTAGGACAGCTTGGAACTTAAAACATCAATTATTAATCTTCATGTAAAAGTTATTACACTTCTTGTGTCAATCTGATAATCCTACGCATATCCAAAAACAATCATAGTATAAAATCTCAAAAGCAGACAATTTTGTGCTTCAAACCAGCCCCAAAGGTATTCACTATTTGCTTTTCTGATTAAGACAAGAGGGCAAAAAATAATGCAGATCATGTGGTGTGAAGATCAAAAAATATATATTTATTGAGTTGATGATTGTAGAGATGACTCTTTTGTCTCCACTCTTTGGCAAGAATGGAGGTCCAGCCACAGTCACAAAGCAATAAAGAAAAGAAAACATCGCCATTTCCACGCTCCCCTCCATTTACACCCCCCCTCTTGCCTTTGTCACTCCCTTTTTCAGCCACTTTTGATGCTTGTAAATCGGCATCCTAAGAGAAAAATCATGAGTTGGAAAGACGCAAATTAAAGATATCGATGCACCCTTTGGTGCGATCTGTACCCCGTGACCTGTGACATGAGGTATTGATGATGATATGCTGGCCAACTTGTTCCATGTCGGTCACAGATAATTAAGGAGCCCGTTAGGCCTTTTCTTCTTATCGAAACGTCTTTTTAGGACAAAATTATTTGTATCATGGGGTACAGATCGCGTCGAGCGGATATATTTGGTTTGTTTTATGTTGTATTGTCCTAAAATGAGAATGAAATGGGGAGGGTGGACAAAGGGTGCATGGGGGAAATGAATGAAAGTGTTGCTGTCTTGCATTATGAAATCTAATGAAAATGTGTAAGAATACTGGCAAAACTGTGAGAATGATTCCAACTTTTGAATTCTTTTAGTCCAATGTCCAATCACTACTCTTTTTGTCTTACAACACAAAAAATAAGGATCAAAAGCTGAGGTTTATAGGGTCTGTCTTTCTTTTTATCTTCAATTAAAGCTGTGAATTTTCTGTTTAAAAGAGAGTGTGACTCAAGATTTAACGCTCCCCTATACCCCTCCAGCCACTTTCTTGGTCACACAAGAATATATAGCTCTTTAGGCTTCAGTGGGGAGAGGGAGACCATTAATCTAAGTGTAAATATCTACCATCTTATTTTATTTTATTTTTTCCATAGAATAAGACTTTAAAGAACTAAATAAATTATATAGTGAAGTGTGTTTAAATTAAAAGGTTAGTTCATATCCAATCCAAATAAGAAAATATCCAATTGTGCTTTGGTAAGTTTGGAATCTCCAAACATGACTTAAAAGGTAAGAAACAATAAGAATTACTGGGAAGGTCCCGAATGTAGCCCTCATATCACTCATATACCAAGTCAGCGATGTTGTAAAGGAAGAATAGTAAAGCTCGTAAGAGGCTATATGGTATGAAAAGTTGTACCTGGGATATGAAGGGTTAGAATTTATAGATTTTTTGAATTGTACGACTTTACATGAACCACAAACTCATAAATGATTAGGTGGTTACCATGAGTTTATACATACTCAGATTAGAGTCGGAGACAAGTGTGATACACTTGCTACATAATTGGTCACTTTTCATGAACTGTACACCAATCACACGGCAAATACATTGCAGTTGTCATGTGATTAGTTCAGGTTTGACCGAGTCAGGTCCGAATTAGAATTTTCCAAGAAGCATTGGGCGCATTTGTGTAAATCCCACAACCTTGAATTAGCCCCAACATCACATATAATGAGTGTCGATATACTTTTTACGTGATTGATCACTTTTTTATTTAGTTATACACCAATTATCAAATGACAAGTATAACGGGACTTGTTTAATGATTCAACCTTAATTATTTATGTGGCTGAGTGTAGCTTGACTCAGAATTTTCCCTTCAGTGATTGCCACCAAGATTTCGTATTGTTAGAACCACATGGATTAATATCAATCACACGATCCAAATCATTTGTCTGAATTTTTCTTCACAATTTTCTTTGGTAGGTGTTAGGTGTACTCAATTCTGTAGTACATTATTGTTATTAGTTGCATGATTGACACACTAAAGCATGTCGTACGTATAAGATGTGCATGGATTTTTACTTTTTTTTAACTAATTATAGATTACAAGAAAAACATATGGTTTTAGTACAAGCACACGAAATATTACAACATATGCATGTTACCTAAAATTAAAGCAACATACATTAACAAGATTTTTAATACAAAAATACTTCAAAATTGTCCAACTTTTTTCTTATTTATGGAACATATTTATAGCACGGACAGAAGTTTTTGCATTTTGGCGTCCAGTATTTTTTGCATTTTGGCGTTTTAATCTTTATCTTTCTAGGTTAGTAAATAGGTCCTGTAGTTTTTTAATTTTTCGCGATTTGGTCCCTCAATCACCGGAGTTTACAAATGTTACCGGAAAAGTTTTTAAATCTGGGGTTTTTGTTCTCATTGGTCAAATTACTGCCCGCATGGAATTAAATTTTCGTCCTATATCTTTTATATTTTGATGTTTTAGTTCTTCACCTTTCTAGCTTAGCAAATAGGTGATTTTGGTCCATTAAATTGACCAATGGGAACAAATGCCTCAAATTAAAAAAAACCGGATATTTGCAAACTCCGGCGACTAAAGAACCAAAAATGCAAAAAATTAAAAAGTTACATGACTTATTTGCTACCCTAAAAAGATAAAAGACTAAAATGCCAAAATGCAAAAGATACAGGACAAAAATTATATTTAACCCAGCACACGAAATATTACAACATATGCATGTTACCTAAAATTAAAGCAACACACATCAACAAGATTTTTAATGCAAAAATACTTCAAAATTGTCCCAACTTTTTTCTTATTTATGGAACATATTTATAGCACGGACAGAAGGTGAGTTGTAAATTAATAGACAGCCTCAATCTACGGGTTTGTTTTCAAAGTAAAAGAAGCAGACATTAATTGAGGATGCCCGTCGAAGTAGGTAATGTATAAACTGTACTAAGGAAATTAAATTTTGTCAAAACATCATAGTCATTTTTTCCTCAGATATGGACCACCAAACCAGCTGTTGGTTTAATGTCCAAGATACTTGATGAAGATGATTGATTTAGTCCTCTTGTACCGTACTTTGTACCTCCCCTGGTTTTTGGGATACAATTAAACAAGAATTTACAGGTTATCAAGGTGTTTGTTTACGAAGCTTAACTGAATTGGCGAAATTGAGCCTCCATGATCCCAGAGGTCATGGGTTCGGATCTCCTACGTGGGATGATATTATTACTACTGTATAATAGGTATTAGTTGTAACTGTAATAGTTATGTGTTATTTATGTGATATTGTTGATTAGATTGTTGAAATTATATTTGTTCGATATTGATGTTCGACAAAAGTTGCTTGCAATCTCTTTACTTCAATTAATAAAAATTCATCGCTTCTAATAAAAAAAAAAGTATTTTATGGGGTTGAGATTTTACAACCTAGGGTATTTGGTATTAAATGGCAGGAACCTTGTTTTGTTTAACTAAACATGACAAATTTTATGAAAAATATGTAATTTTCGTCCTATAAGTGCGAATGTAGCATTTTCAATCCACTTGAAATTCATTTGACAATAAATTACAATTATGGACATTCGTAGTCGAAAAATGCTAATTTGACAAAAAAATGTTCCCCTTTGTTGTCGTCAAGTAAACGCACATGACTTTTTTTGACCAAATTTATAATTTCTAATAACAAAAGTTTTCAGTGTACTATTTTTTTTAAATTATTGTCCTTAATTACCAGGATGAATTTTAAATATATCATAAGTGCTAACCCTCTATCCTTGCACGATGGAAATTGCAATTTTTCTGAGAATGAAAATGGGTACAAGCCTTTTTAATTAATGGTATATATAAATAAAGGTTTCCAATTAATTGTGTAGTTGATAGTTGAAAAAATCATACTGTTTACAATTTTAATTGACAACATATTTAGGAGTGTACTGACGCTAGTTATGTGTGGTAACATCATATCTATATTATTATAAATAAAAAATTGGCGTACTATTTTTTAAATGATTAAACTTACCCTTTGAGTAATTTCTTCCTTAAAAAAATTATCTATACAAATAATAAAAAGGAAAGATCTTCTACATTTATAAATGGTGGTTATTGACATCGTTGGATCATTTTTTTGTGAAGTCAAAAATGCCCTTCAATCGATAAAATAACTAACTTATTCAACTTCTCAAGTTTTACTTTAACTTAATTGCAAATTAGTATATTTATATACCGTATTCTTATTTATAATATATTTTAACGCGTAAAAAATTATTTATTATATGCATGCGAGGATGACGTGCCACGACAGCTAGTTGATTAGAAAAGTAACTTTGTTGTTTTTTGTCCTCAATCCACTACTCCACGTTTCTCTCACCTCATTTTATGTTTCTCTTCTTACTATATTTTTTTATTTTCATTCTTTCACAATTTCTTCGTAGGAACTGCGTGCGGCAATAATATATATATATATATATATATATATATATATTTATATATATCGACATATGCTACATGTCAAAATGCAACTGAACGGTCAATGTTTGGCCATCGCAGAGAGGGTCACGAATCTATCAAGATTCAAGTCTCAAATTGCGTACAATTTTCACGAGCACAAGGTCCCCGTCCTTTCTAGAACTCGTACCCTATTCGTTTTACCAATTAGGCCATTTATATTTTAAAAAATATATTTTCACTAAAACTATCATCACATCTTAATTGCTATGATTAATTAAAATATATATTTTGCCAATAATGCAAGTTTATTTATTATGCATGAATAAATAATTATATTACATAGTGGGAATATTATTGAATTAAATATTTAATTTTTCTATTACTATATAATATTTTAACAATATAAATGACTAATATGTGTAAAAATTTAAATATGAGATGTACTAATTGAAATAAATTATTATTTTTTTGGAGAAATAATTATCATTATCAAAATACAAGTTCAAATATTAACCGAAAATAGTATCTGTTTTAACACATGTGGACAAAATGGTATTTAATCAATTAAATTTATTTTATAAGTGATTTGTTTCCCAAACACTACCCACTTTTGATTTTACTACAATTTCCAACTTCCACAAAAGTCACTTTTCTAAAAGTAGAATCTCATTAAGTCGAGTACGGAGAAATTCTAACCCAGACCGAATTTGGACGGACCTGAATCAACTATATAGCAAATGTAATACATTTATCATATGATTAGAGTACAGTTCAAGAAAAATGATCAATCACATGATATATTTGATTTGTGATTGATTTGATTCGATCAGCCAAACTTAATTCAAGTAAGATTGTTTCGTGTATTACGTACTTGGATGGGCCAAATGAAAAAGTTATAGTTATTGAGAGTTAGAAGGTTAGGTTTTTGGGGGATGTTGTAACTTGTGTTGATTGGGGGATGGGGGAAGGGTAGAGGAAGAGGCATAAATGTTTGAAATGAGGGTGAGATCAGTGCCAGTGGACAGCAGATGGGTCAGGTCACGAGAAGGGAACTGGTTAAGGAGTCATATTCACTGATTGAATCAGTCTTTTATTGCTTGAGGGACCAACTCCCAGTCCCTTCATCACCGCCCATCATCCATTGCCCTTCACAAAGTTTTCTTCTTAAATGCCTTTTTATATATACTGATTAATAAAACAAATGGCTAAGCTACAAAATTTTCATTGTCAATCACGTGCACTGCACAGACCCCGGATCAATGGGGTCACTTCCTCAGGGTGGTGGGAGAAAACTAAGAACTAAGAATTGAATTTCCTGTGTCTATTAAATAAACAATGCCTGATATTTTTATTTTATTACATCCAAATACAACACTCATTTGGAAAAAGAGTATACATCATAAATTATGAGAAGGCCCCAAAGACCTTCCTCTGTGGTTACAAGAAAGAGACTTTTCTCTCATTTCAAACAAAAACCAAAAGATTATTAAAAGAAAAATAGTGTCACATGCATCCGTTACACGCGCACACTACTGACAACACACACTGTATTAGAAAAAAATAATAATATATATATGTCCAAGTGTATAGTTAGGACAAATTAAAGAAAAACAAAGGGACATTAATTTCCCGCCAAAAAAGCACACATGCACACGTGTATACCACACTATATGCGCGCATACACATCACTCAACAACCCATAAGGTGTTCATGGAGCCACGAACCTAATTATAATTATATTTCCTCCTCCTCCTCTTCTCTTTTTCTTCATCACTTACTCCATTTGTGAATGGGGAGCGCTTGTATTGTATAGTAGCAATGATGGTAGCCTACTCCAAGTATTTCATGAACATCTTAACATCGCCAAACTTCATTGATTTTTCCAACCCTTCTTTCTGGACCCACCAATCGCTTTCCCTTTTATTCAACAATCAATGCTACAATTGAAGTCAATCACTCTCCACTTCATAACCATTCATACTCCATGATTCCACTACTATTAATAACATTTTATTCAATTCTCACACCAAAATAGGAGTAATATATGTACCAAAACCCTTTCCCTTGGGAATCTGCAAACCCATTCATGGATGGCAATATGCCCACCAAGAAAGGTTGTAATGAAATCTCCCATACCTTTTGTGCACCCATTCATTATGTCTATTTACTTATCTACATTCACTCGTGTCGATTCTTATCTCATTGTACCCTCCGAGGAATAATATTGAGGATTCTAGACAACTTTGCACCACTATTTTTTTTTTCTTTTTTTTACTCTTAATTTAATCAGAGTTTCCTTTCTCATCGTCGGACCACAAAGTATTATTTAACTTCCTTCTTTTATAAGACGAGGAGAAGGAGAATGACGAGGATGATGACGACGATGGTGATGAAGAAGAACTCGGAGGAGTAGTACTCGCCCGAGATATTACTCGGAGCTGCGGTAAAACCTTTGGCCGCGACTTTGGCTTAATACTGAAAATGATTTGTCGAATCAATTGGTGGCAACTCGATATATTGTCCTGCAAAATAAGGGGTTTTTCTATCCAAGTTGGCAAATATTTCTTGTTAAACGTACAATAACTTAATTCATGATTTTCTTTTAATTCTTACTTTGTGGAGTCCATCACACCATGACTCAGCATGTTGAGCAGTGATGAAAGAGAAATTCGGCAGATCATTTGCAGCACAAAGTATTGTTGCAGCAGCAATGCTAGACGGTCGATATTCAAGGAAGCTGGTCTCTGTTGATATTAAGAAAAAGGTATATATTTCAAGTCAAAATTTAAGCTAAATTATAGAATTAATTAATGCAGGATGAGAAATAAATATAATTAGCTTCTAAAGATCAGTACCTTGAATGGTTGAGAGAATAATATTTCTGGCCCTTGACGTAAGGAACTCAGTAAAAGTTCCAGTTGGGTCAATCTTGAGTGCGAAAAAACAGAGATAGGAAAATGGAGAAATAGATCGGAGTCTCCAATCCAACACCCTCAGAACAAGAAGTTCCATTCTTTGTATAGTTCTTGGTTCAAAAATAAATTTTGCACCTTCAACCTAATAATTAAAGTAAGAAAATTATCCATTAATTAAAACCCTGATGATTTTCATTTTCAAGCGACCCACTTCACTAAATAAATATTTTCAAAATAAATCACAAATTAAAGTACCTGAAGATCCAGAAGGGAAGGAACCAGAGGTTCCTCCATCTTAGCAGCTAATGACAAGCATGCAACGGACAATAGTTGCAGTGGCCATCCACTCATTTTCTGCAATTATTTTAAGATGTATGAGGAAGAATACAAAATCTCATTGACAAATACATATATACATTATTAAAACAGGAATAAAACAACAAAGGATTAGTTGTGTTAAAATGCAATAAAACCCAATTATTAACAAATAATTAATGATATATATACCCATCGGAATGCATGCATTAATCTGAGGTTGTTAGGGACCAAAAGAGACAGATGGACCTTCCTAACATATACTTTTAGAGAAGATAATGTTGCTTATATATATACATTATCAACAAGCATGCTAATTAATAGTTCTATTCGTCATCATTCACATATTTCCTTCACATTATATATATGCTGTTGTACATAAATATCAAGGACTATTAATATGAGGAAAAAGGGGTACAATAAACAAATTCTTCGCCAAGTCATCTCAATTAATTATAATAATATTGGATTAGTGGTAAGTTTATGTCAATTCAAGTCTCCAGCTTTTTTGCCTTTAATTCATGGAACCGCGCCCTTTATTACATGTATTCCATTAGGCGCATAGAAATAATTAAACACAAGGATGGAGATGATGTTAAAGTGTTTAATAAATGATGGTATCTATATCACTATCTATTATGACCAATTAAAGTTAAGGCCTTATATATAAATGATTCATAAATGGGACTTTTTTTTCTAGGTAAAATCGCAATTTACAACTTTTGCAGTTTAGTTTAGTCAGAACTCGTAAAGCTTAAATTAATAAACATCCACTAATGATAATTAAATTAAGGTCCTTTTCTGTTGTTTTTAAAAGTCAATAACGAAAATGATTTTGAAATGACCTGCAGAAGGGTAAAAAGGAGTGCATTAGAATCAGCATAAGATACTTTTTTTGTCCATATATATTAATGAACGTCTTGATCTGACATTAATTGACATATACGGTGTCATTAGCTAC
This sequence comes from Sesamum alatum, assembly GCA_034509735.1. NCBI lineage: Eukaryota > Viridiplantae > Streptophyta > Magnoliopsida > Lamiales > Pedaliaceae > Sesamum > Sesamum alatum. The sequence continues at coordinate 35,309,901 of JACGWO010000007.1, read as the reverse complement.
TTAATAAGAAAAATTAAGAAATTAAACAATCCTAATTAATTTTTACGATTTAGGAGTTGAAAAATAAAATAAATGTATACAGGGTGATATTATCTTACTGGTAAGTGATGGGAGTGAAGAAAACGATCAAAATAGTTGACTGAGAGATACGCCGTTAATGGATGAAAACCGTAGTATCGTTGCACCTGCAAAAGAAACGAGAATCCGTCAACTGTGCCGTTAAGTATGCAGCTTCGCACGAATCACTGTTTCATCGCCGTCTATGAGTCACTCTGCCGAATCCATTAAAAGTCACTCCTGTAGAAGCAGGCGCACACTAGGAATACCATGCTAAAGTGCGCCAGTATATGATATCTTAAGTGACTTTAACTTGTCCAAGGGCCTCATTTACGATTTATCAAAGTAACAAACAGTTCACTCTTTTCCTAGCTCATATATTCAAGGTGAAGTTAGCCGCCTGCGCATGATAGAGAAAACACGAATCATGAACCAGAATCCGGAAGAAAATAGTTTACCTTGAAAATCCATGCAACAGATTCCCCTCTGAGAGACGAATCAATCGGTTGATGAGTGGAGCGCGAGCTAATTCCGGCTGGATCTCTCTCGTCTTCCAAGAGTCCGGCGATGGATTCCTCAACTTCCGCCGGCGGAGATTCGAGGTCCGATGAATATTCAGACGAGAAATCTCCACCGCCGGAGAAGATAATAGTGGATGAGTCCTCGCCGCATAAAAGGTCGGAGAAGCAGTCGGAGCACGAAACTGACATGGCGAATTTGACCGCCGACGAAGATCGCTCTTCATTCTCTTCCGATCATTTTAACGAATTTTCGGCTTCAAATATTGCCGGAGATAGGTCGGAACATACGTCGGAAATCGTGCGTGTGGAGAGAGTGTGTGAGAAAGTGTGGGGACTGTAGGTCTTGCTCGGTTTAGATTCACTTCTCTTTGGATATATAAATAGTTAACAAACATAGGGCTATTTTATTTTATTTTATTTTATTTTTTCCTGTCATTTATTTATGATTTTCTATGTTCTGAATTTTTATTTTTGAGTGCCAAATATCTCGAAAATTAACCTAATTAAATTTGCGAGTGAATCAAATAAATAAATAAGTGCTAGCTATTGAAGTACACTGAATATGTATGTGTAATCTAAAATCTTATTATTTTTACTTAATTATATGAAAGAAAAAAAAAATGATCAAAATGATAATTTTTTAATTTTTTTTCTTAATTTAAAATGTGCCTGAATAGAGCAATATTGTCCACATAAAATATTAAAAAAACTAATCATTTTGTCTAGACTATTATAATTAATGGATTTTTGTCCGTCAAGATACTTATTTTAACCCCTCGAACTTATAAATAGTATATGTATTATACCAATTTAGAAATTATTGAAGTTTCTACTACTTCGACAATAATAAGTAAGTAGGAGTCTACCCAATACCTCAACTCGTGCCCAATAAGGCATTGCTTGAGTGGTGAGATTGAGCCCTTATGAGTTTGAGTCTTATAAACGTGGATAAAATAGTCTACTTTCAAATCTTAATAGTAGTGTCATGTTAATTTTTTTACTTTAAATATATTAATTAATTTAAAAATATTGATATATTAAATTAGTATTTTAATTTGCATGTACAGACATAGCAATAAATAATATAAATAAACCTCAACTCGCGAGTACATAACATTTTCAAGAAGAAAATGGTTGTTTGAAGACTTTCAACCTAGGTCAAATTAATTAATCCTGAAAGAGTGATTAATTAACCTACTATGCCAAATTATACGGGAGCCAATTAATCTTTCACGTGCATAAAATATTTTTAAATTTACAGATATAATTTGAAATTAACATACACAATGTAGACACATAAAGTAAAATACCAAATCATATATCAATTAAATCTATTGAAGATGAATAGGAAAACTAATTATGGTGTTGTAAATGTTATATTCTATTTTCTAAACTTTAGAGGCATTTGTGTCAGTCATTCATACACTCCATGTACAAAATATCAGGGATAGCACGTGTTTAACCCTCTGAATGGATTCCAAACAATCTCCAAGTCTAAATCAATTTCAGATTGAAACTTCTTGTTAAATTTAAAAGCAAAGTGATTATTTTTAAATTATTACTAATTACATATATATAATAAAAAATAGTAATGATATTTATATTACTATTACATATAATAAACGTAATTATCACTTTTATTAGTTGCAAAAATATGAGTTGGTAACAATGCTAATCAAACATACAGGTTAAAATATAGTAATGACAAAAGGAAAACTACTTTAATTATATTAGCGTCGTTAGATTGGGTCACAAAAAACATAGAATAGGCATAAATTGAAGCATCCATACCCATTGTTTCAGCTTTTGGTGGCGCGTGGACATGATTTGACTACTTAAACTCACCCAAAAAAGTTGTAAACAGTTCGATATAGGGAATGACATCGAGGTATTATTGAAATGTTAAGATTGAGTCGATGAGGCCTAGTTTAGTTGGAAAATTTGAGACCTCATGATTTTAGAGGTCATGGATTCGAATTTCTGTGTGCGTTGATATTTTCTACTTTATAGTAGGTATGATTTGCTGCTGTAATAGCTAGGTGTTGGTTTATGTGATATTATTGATCTGATTGTTTGTAATTATCTATGTTCGATATTGATAGCCGACATGACTGAATGTAATCACTTTATTTTCGATTAATAAAATTCATCACTTTCAATTCTAAAAGAAATGTTAGGATTGAAGTTTCACAATCCAAAGACTGTGATTACGAGTCTAAACAACGTGTTTATAATAGCTTGTTATTTTTTGTCCGGTTTGAATTACTAATATATTAAAATTTAAATGCGTTGAATGATATAATGAATCGTATGGTATAAAAAAAAAGTTGATATAGAAAATGTCAATAATATTCAGTTGTTTAAACAAGATAAATTACGGTCACTTTTTCCGATATTTCATATAGTTACAAATATATCTTCATCGTTTAAAAAATTACAAGTTTGCCCCCTCATTTTAACGTCGATCTAACAACGAGCCCATTCTATTAGCCTCCGTTAGGTTTTCATTCAAAATTTGTGGGCAATGAACTAAAATGCCCTATTGGATTATGAATAATAATTTTATATATTTTTTAATTTTTTTTTAAAAAAAATATGGACTAATATGCCATATAGAGTATTTATTTTACTCACTCTCATATTTTTTTTTACATTTTTAAAATATTTTTTTTTAAGTTAAGCAAGAATAAAATAGTAATTTCCACCTCCACGTCTAGGAACTAAATTAATATTTTCTATTCGATGAGAGTATTTATATTTTTTTAGACAACGAGAAAATATTCATAATTATGTTAAACATTTGAAATAATAACTGTAATTTACCTATTAGATAATAATTAATCTATGACACAATCTCTCGTATCCTTGGCATAAATATACAAATCCGAGAGTTAAAGTTGTACATGAACCTTCCTTTTCTTTTTTCCTTCAACATTCATGATATGAGCGGACGATGCCGTCCAAGTCCCTTTCCAGACAATTTTGCCCAAATAGTTGCAAGTAATTATAACGGGTTAAATGCAATTTACCCATCTGATAATGCAAATGAGAAAAATTCCACTTATGAATAAATTATCAAATTATGCCCCTATATTTTGGGAAATGAAATAAATTACATCTTATAAACAGAAAATACAAGGGTAATTTACTTTATTTTGCATATCATAAAGGATAATTTATTAACTTTTTTTTTTGGGTTCATTTTTTATATCACCGATAGTAAATTGTATTTAACCCTTAATTATGAACTTGTAATGGTTGTTAACTTTTAAGTTTACCAAAATATTGAGACAAACAGGATGAGTTAGGTAAAACCCTACAAAATCTTGTTTTGACATGATTTGACTTCTTGTTATTGGTAATTGGCTAATTTTCTCATTATAAGAACATCTTAAAATAAAAATAAATATAAAATCTCGTCTTACCACCTAAACCGAATCAAAGAAAACAGGGGCTTCTTGTAGGGACATTACGAGCAAGTATTTCTCCTCCTACGGACAACCCATTCAATAAATACTCATAATTAATGTGTCAACTGCTGTTAGCCTACTAGCACGTACTACTACTACTATTTTGTCACGTCAATTGATTTCAAATCAACTATCCCTCTTCCTCATGTAATGTATATATCGCAATATCATCATCATCTTCATCATATTAAATAAAAAGATACCACCAAATATTATTATTATTAGGGATAATTACACATTCCTTGAGGTACATAGTAATTATACATAGATCTCCTGTAATTTGAAAAATTATATACAATGAGCCTAAAGTTTGCATCTGTTTAACAAATAGGTCTCTCGTTAGTCAAAATTCATCGAATTTGTTGATATGATCAGCAAAAAGACTGATTGAAAATCGATATTTACCATCGATTGACCTATTACTGAATTATTGTAGATCAAATAATTTTTTTTTAATATCAAACTATCCTTATACATCTTCACACGTTGATGCATGTGAGTAGATATGTCTTCATCATCATAAATGTTGTTTAGTCAGAAAAAATTTGTTTGATTTATAATAAGTTGGTAATAAGTCAATCGAGGATAAATATCGATCTTTATTCAATTTTTTTGTTAATAATAAATAATTCGGTGAATTTTGATTGACGGGATGACCTATTTGTTAGATGAAAATAAACCTCAGGGGTATTAAATATAATTTTTCAAAGCACAGAGGGTCTGCATGTAATTACACTAAATCTCATGTGGGGGGGGCGTAATTATCCCTTATTATTATTATTATTATTATTATTATTATTATTATTATTACAACAATAATTTAATAACAGATAAATAAATAAAAATGGTCCTGGTTTCCTTCTTTAAAACCAAATAAACAACATTCCGACACCATAATAACTATTTTGGACATAAAAAAGGGAACCAGAAAGAAAAGAAAAATATTGTTATAAATATTGTATTTAATTTCGAACCAAAAAGGGGACAAGTTTTATGTTTTTTCCAACTAAAAAGACTACTATTAAAATAGAAGCAATAATGGGAAAAAGTAATGCAAGACACGCTTTTAGGAATTTATTTATTTATTATATATATTTATACTTAAATAAAAGTGCATATATTATTCTCACATATTAATTAATTATTGCATTCATTTTATATACACACATTAAATGCACATGGGGGGGTGCTTGACTTATCTGCAAGGAACTAAATTTTCACCAAAATAAAAGCGCTATTCACATCTTGCTCGCACGATTTTTTAACTACGCAAATGCATTATCTAGAAATGCGACCCTATTCAACCCTCATCAATTTGTTCAAGACAACGATGGATTTGACCTCATCATGTTTTAAATAAGAACGGAATTGAATTCATATATAATTACAAAAATAGGTTATGAAATTTTCATATTTTGGTTCCGAGAGGGTTAAGTGCAACGTATCACTGCAACCTATGTTTGAACCTATCGAAGCTAACATTTTCCTATATATCTTTCCACGTAGTTAAATATATATATATATATATATATATTTTTAATTGGAAACGATGAATTTTATTAATCGAAAGTAAAGTGATTAGATTCAGTCATATCGGTTATTAATATCGAACGGAGACAATTACAAACAATCAAATCAATAATAATATATAAGCTAACATTCAGCTATTACAACTGCAAATCATACCTACTATACAGTAGAAATAACATCAACCCACACAGGGGTTCGAACCCATAACCCTTAAAATTATGGGGTCTGAGCCTCGCCAACTAAATTAGGCCTCTTCGACCATGTAGTTAAATAAGTTGTTCGTACTCTATAAGATGCACCCTCTTTATTTTTTCCTTCTTGTTGAGCATAAGGTAATTATATTAATTATCTTGAATTTCGGGCAAGGATTGATAATTTATAACCTCGTAATACATCCTAAAATTAAATTATCAACTAGTGAAATCATAGACATTGAGACTCAAAAATTTGCCACCAAACTCATAGCACGATGATGGTGATGATGGTAAGAAGCATGTTGGAAATCCATTACTGCAATGGAAAAATATATATATAATCTTAGTCAACATCCCATGAACATAGCATTGTTGCCCATCCTGAGGATGAGATATGGGGTTATGTTGGATTTGGAGTGTGTTTCTCTATTTATAGTATTTTGTTTAAACTTGGGCTCTTCAACAACCCTAAATGGGGAAATTTTTTATTCAGAACATGTTTAATCGAACTAAATCAATCACATGTCACGACTGTTATATGGTTGATCATTTTTCTTGAACTATACACCAATCACACGATAAGTGCATTACACTTGTCATATAACTGATTTAGATCTGACCAAATTCAATTCGGATTAAATTTTTACCCTCAATAGGTCTATATGTATCATGTATAATGTTTTGCCACATTGCATGTCCATTTATTGTTTATGTGTAGTTCTAAGTGGAACATCATTTTCATTCTCTCTTTATTAATGTTTCTTCCTTTCTATCTTTCAACATTCTCTCATTATTTTAACTTGTCATGGTGAATATTAGATATTGCACATATAGTGTTTGCTATTTTACTTTATTTTTTTCTTGCATTATTTTCCTTTTCCATTGTAGGCAAAGGGAAAGTAGCAAGTTGCCTTTAAATTATTTCCACGCATGTACTTTGCACACGAATTTCTTATAATAAAAATAGGAGAAAAGCGACAATCTCCTCAATAACAGTTCATAATTTTTTTTTAAAACATCAATAAGTGTAATTTATGTCATAATTCAGATCCAAAATCTGATATATTTCAATAAGTACAATTGCATGATAACTTGTAGAAGCAAAAAGATTAGTATAATTCGGTACAAAATAATATGAATTTAAATAAATTGGAGTTTGCTTGATTTGGTCGATATACATTAATTCGTCATGTAGGATTAATGAGTGCCCTAATGGCTCATTTGCGATCAAAATAATTAAATTTTATCGAGATTTGGCCTAAGCTAGTTGTTGCATTTCAATTATCCATGTAAGAATATATATATATATATATATATTTAAGGAGGTGGATATAGGACGAATGATTAATTTCACATTCCAATATGCCAACCCTAAATCATAATTAATTTGTAGGCTGTCAATTGTGTATTCGGCCTTCATCCAAAGTCACTTTAGGTATATAATTAGTTTAAACATCGGATTATTGACTTCCCGCTCCGCTCATCGATTCTTTTGTTGACTCTCTATCATCTACATACAATGCTACTCATCATACCTATATATGTCACTTGCAAATTACTATAATTTGTGTGCAATCCACTAGGGTAAATTACATTTTTGTTCCCATAAGTGAATTTGTTTTCAATTTTAGTCCCACAATGTTTACTATTCGCGAATTACGTCTCATAAGTGGATTTTTTTTTTTCCCAATTTTGAGGACTCATTGGGGATTTCTGTTAATTAAGTTAACGGAAGTTGGAACTCCGTTAAGTGGACCAATTTTGGAGAGAAATTAACCATCCTTCAACCACTTTTGGAGGGAAATTAACCCACTTCTGTTTGTTCTTATAAGAACTCATTTATTTCTTATTTTTTTCATATTTACCAACAAGCAAAACCTAATATGGCTGCAATTTCTTTATATATAATATATTTCTATTTTCATTTGTACAAATTAAATTTTTAGGTAAAAAAAAAAAACAGAAATACAAATACAAAAAGTAGAACAACAATTACTAAAACATAAATTGCATTTATAGAACTTTGATGTTCAATTACTAGCACCAGAAATTCAGTATAGGATTTCTATTTTTTGTATTTTTTTCAACTTAAAAATTTAATTTGTACAAATAAAAATAGAAAGATATTATATATAAAGAAATTGCAGCCATTTTATGTTTTTTTTGTTGGTAAATATAGAAAAAATAAGAAATAAATGAGTTCTTATAAGAACAAGAAGAAGTGGGTTAATTTTGCTCCGAAGTGGTTGAAGGATGGTCAATTTCCCTCCAAAATCGGTCCACTTAACGGAGATCCAACTTCCGTTAACTTCATTAACGGAAATCCCCAATGAGTCCTCAAATTGAAAAAAAAAATCCACTTATGGGACATAATTCGCGAATGGTAGACATTATGGGGCTAAAATTGAAAACATGTTCACTTATGAGACCAAAAATGTAATTTACCCCAATCCACTACCACTTGAGCGGTAAGTTCAACCAATACCGAGCAATGATCTCTTAATCTAGTGGTTAAGGTTGTCCTTTAGGGGACGCCCCAATAGTTTGAGACTCATTATTTCATTGTGGAGATATTGAGTTCAAAACCTATTGGATGCATGTGTGAGTGGGTGCGTGCATGGAAAAAAAAAAAAGAAAAAAAAACTTAGTGGTTAAGGTTGAGCTCGTATGACTTTAGGGGTCATGGGTACTAAACCGACAAATACGTGGATGATAGTCTACTATATAGTAGGTATTGTTTGTATACTCACTACAAAAAATACGGGAATTGAAATGGTAACAGGAACGGTTTTTTTAATTTTTGAAACGGTAAATAGTTCACCGGAATCTTTTGGACTGAAATTAGGAACGGTTGGACCGTTCCTATTAATTTGTATTACAATTAGCACGACTGTGACGTCATCAATGGTTTACCATTCCACAACTGTTCCTAGAACCGTTCCTATTTGGAACGGTAACTGGAACGGTCGTCTCTATCTGTTCCTATTCCCGCATTTTTTGTGGTGACTGTAATAATAAGGTGTTGTTTAGATTTAATTTATGTGATATTATTGATCATGGTATGATTTTGTAATTGTCTCTGTTAGATATTGATATTCGACACGACTGATTGTAATCGATTTACTTCAGTTAATAATATTCATCGCTTTCATTTCAAAAGAAAAAAAAAGTCCAGCCAATAAGGTCTTGCTCAACTTGTAAGACTGAACTCTTACAACCAAAAGGTTGTGAGTTTGAATCCCACGAATATGAGTGTATATCTATTTAATACATGAGTTTGAATCCCATGTATTAAATCAATTTTAATTTTTGTTTTTAGAAAAAGGAAAGAGGTAAGTCCATCACTCCGCTTTCTCTATTAACTCTTCATCGGTATTATAAAAATGTTACACATTTGAAGAACTTGTCAACATTCAACAAATTAAATCCATTTTTCTAAAACAAATGCAGAATTATACGTATATTTTAATTTGTAGTTACAACTACATTACAGAAATAAAAAAGAAATCATGATTTGGCATTATATATAGTGATTATAATTAATTAATGTAAATTGTGTGATTATGTATCTGCCAAAGATACATAGACAATACAGAACTTTATAAGAGAAGGCCGAAAATCTTGTCTTTTTAGGAAACAGAATATTATTTGTATCTAATGACAGTTTAGTATGTAAACATGACCAAGAACCAAGAAGATCAGAACAAAGACTTCCTAGTATATATATTCAACTGATACCCCAGTCTGCTGGATTGCTGATGTTCAATTTGCTGTCGGGCACAACTCTGTCTTAACTCACAACCTCTTCCAGAAATTCTCATTTAATTGAGAAGTGTAAGTATGATTACAAAGTATAGAGATAAAAATAAATAAGTAAATACATAAATTATTAGATACTACTATAAAGTACGTATAAAGATAGGGTAAGTTACATTTTTGGTCCCATAAATAGACCTATTTCTAATTTTGGTCTCATACTGTACATAATTAACATATTGTATTTCATATGTACATTTTTTTTTTAATTTCAGGACACAAAGGGGATTTTCCTTAAATACTTAACGATTGATGGTAATTCCGTTAAGTGGTTGTAAATTTGGAGGGGAAATTGGTGGGAAAGACTTTTTTTTTTTCCCTTCATATAAATAGTTTATTATTGTAATGGGTTATAATGTATGAATATTAATGCAATGTATATTATATATGTTATTATGTTAATAATGCCTAAATTTTGATTAAATTCATAAATAAAAACAACAATATTAGAACCAAATTCAAAATTTTCAGAAACATAAATTGCATTAAAAAAAAGTTGGATGTTGATCAACAATTACAAAATGTACATTTGGTTCCAATATTTTATAATTGTTGATCAACATCCATTTTTTTTAATGCAGTCTATATTTCCAAAATTTTTGAATTTGGTTCCGACTATTGCAGTTCTTATTTCTGAATTTAATAAAAAATTAGCATTATTAACATAACAATATATATAATTTACATTACATTAAAATTCATTACATTATAATCTATTACAAACAGTAAGTTATTATACGAAGAAAAAGAAGGAACAAGCCTTCCCACCAATTTTTTCCTCCAAATTTTCAGCTACTTAACGAAATTAGCATCAACCATTAAGTATGTAAATGAAATCTCATTTGTATCCTGAAATTGAAAAAAAAAAAAATACACACCCAAAATAAAATATGTTAACTATAAACAGTATGAGACCAAAAATGTAATAATGTAATTCACCCTATGTAGATACTAGTTTTTTTTTTTTTTCTTTCTTTTTATTTTTGTTTGTTGTCTTGTCCCATTGACATTAGTATGACCGTTCATAAATAAATTATTATAATTCCTGGGTTAAAACCAAATGATAATATCAGGTATTCATATATTTATACCCCTGATTTATGATATGTTTACATAAATCACCTCTGTTTTTAGCATAATTATATAAATTATTCCTAATAGTTAAAAGATAGGATTAGTTTATGTAACGACGATGACGTTTTTGAGGGTGTACGGGTAATTTTTTAAAAAGCAGAGTGATTATATAACTAATATCGACGTTTCTGGTGGGTATATATATAATTATCCAAAAAATAGGAATAACTTACGTAAACAGTAATTATCTCATAATAATATGGATGGTTAGTTCTGTGATAGCAGGCGTTTTCAATTTCACACGAACATTGAATCAAAGAACACAACATGATTATAATTTGGCAATATAATAGTATTATATACTCTATCTATCCCAATAAAGATAATGACCATAGTGTTTTTTTTTTGTTTTTTTTTTGGAAATGATTATTATGTAATTTACATCAATATTAATAAATTGATAAATATATCGATTCGATTAATAAACTCACATTAAGTAAAACAAATTACTTATTACAATAAATTACTAATATGAAGTAAAATAAATACTCACGCATTCTGTGCGACTTAAATCCATAACCTCAAGTTTATTCATAACCCTCAATCTTTAAATACTAGGGTAAAACATCATAGGTATAATGAAGATAGTGCTAGACATCGCAATTCTTGCCAAAAAAAATAGAAAATGACATCTTTCAATGTATAGTGAAGTTACTCTAAGTGGAATTAAGCTTAGATGTAACGAGACTTGGAATAGGGAACAACTGTTTAGGACCAAACTTGTCGAATATATTTAGAGGGACCATTATTTTCGTTGATTGTAATTAATTGGAAAAAAAAAAAGTGGGGATCGAAATAGTTTTAAGTCAACGCAAACTGAACTATCCACAATGACATTTTATTCTTCCATTCAATACTCATACCCATGAGTATTTTAGAATCTAAGCTCTATCCATATCCAAAGTACTTATTTCAGTGGGTATGGGTACGGATCTGAGTTTAATATAAAATTATTGGATCCGAATCTGGATATTAATTATTATAATGGATCTGAGTGTAGATATTATCTGCTCATTGACAGATCTAATTCAAAGAATGCAACATTGAGCTTACCCAGTGATGTTGTTGTTATTTGATTAGGTGAGTAAACCGAAAAATTACTCTTGATACAAGTAATACTCCCAAGTTTTATTTTGTATAAAATTTTTTTTTGGCTGTGTGTTTTTAGTATTTTGTATTTTATATATAAATGAGTTTGGTGAGGTATATGAATTTATGGTGTATTTTATATATAAAAAATTATTTAAATATTCTTATAAATAATTTAGTATTATTGATATATCCATCACCCGTAGATTGTTTTACTTATTCGAATTCATTGTGATCTAATAAAGTTGAATTTCTTTAATTGAAATGACATCTATGCTTTTGTTCATAAAATTTAAATAAAATTAATGACTATCCTCCAAGGGAATATAACTCTTTTTTTTTAAATTTTTTTTTTTGATTTTTAATTAATATATTTATTTACTTTTTAAAAGAAAATATATCTATTTAAACAATCAAATCTCAGAGTTGGGGACTGTATAATCGGTCTGGCTTGTTTTTCCAGGAAAACATGAAAATTCGAAACCCGAACCAACATAAATGCAACCGGGCTTCAATTGGACCCGAATCCGAACTTAATTGGACCTCCATTATAGTTGGAATTGGGCTATATCTTTAGCCCAGTTTCCTGAAATCAAAAGTCACACACTTATTCTGAAAAACTGAGTCTAAACACGCAAACACTCTCACCTGAACCCGAAGCCCCTGGACACAGTGACAGTAAGAGTAAGGGTTTTGCAGTTCACTGGACTATGTGTACGCTTACATCATTGTGCTTGAGTCTAGCATTTAGGTATATTTGATGATTCGTCTGCGTTTCCTTTGATTGGGTTGTGATTTTTCTTTCTTGTTATGATTTGCCTGCTCAACTAGTATTTGATTTTTTGTGTTTTTGTGCTGAATGTTGCGATTATTTGAGCTGCTTGAGGTGATGGATGTTCCAGTCCTTTGAATTCTGTTTGGAATGTGGGGTTTTTCTTCTGTTTATGTGTTTAAGCTGATGGGATGTTCTCATTCTTTGAAAGTTGTTCGAAAAGCTTGCTGCTTCAATTGAAGATATGAAAATTGAAGTGTAGTGTAGGCTAATATAATCTTTTGGTTCCCCATTGTTGAAAAAGTCCTTTATGCTTTCTTTTGCTATCTTTTATTGTTCTGTTAATGAAATTGATGGAGTAGTAAGATGAGAATATTTCAGATAGTCAAGGTTGGAAGATGGTGGTTAGATCGATTAACTGCTGTTGTTTGTTTTCTGGATGCATTGAAAGATTCGGCTAATGGAAGTTTCAGAGTGATCGGATAGAAATGCTGCTTAACAAGGCTAATATTGTATCTTTTTTCTAATTCATTATATGAATTTCTTGATGAGTGAAGAATACAAATATCATTTTCAGGAAATCGGGGGAATAGTTGGGACTTGGGACAGAACTGTGACGAATGATCAGTTTGTTTCATGCATGTTGTTCAACTATACTATCAGGGGCAGGCAGTCTTGTTTCCAAGAGGCCGTCTTGCGGGTACTTTTATCCTTCATGGAAAACAAGCTTCCAACATTCAGGTGTTAGAGCAGTAAACTTGGAGTTGTTGCTGACAAGATTTCGAGTTCAGTACTATTCTTCAAAAAAGTCTGGTGGAGGGACTTCTCGGAAGACGAAACGTGATCCTAAACCACCAATGAAGGACGACAAGGAAGCATTCTTTGTTGTTCGCAAGGGTGACCTTATTGGTGTTTACAAAAGCTTAAGTGATTGTCAGGCTCAAGTTGGAACCTCGGTGATTACTCGTTATCTAATTTTGACATGTGAATTTCCTTTGTTTCCTTTTTAATATGAATGTATGTTCTTGTCATGATTCATGAAAGCTTCTGAACCCCTGATTTTCTGTGCTTTCTAAAATTGTTGCTCGCTCTGGTTCACTTTGAATTGCATCCCCTCCTATTGTTTTAATTCTTTATCTTCTTTGTTTTTCTATGTGTTAATGTGAGGCTTAGGATTTTCTTAGAAATTCCATCTTTAATTTCCAACATGTCATTTTTCTATGAGTTGAGTCTCTCACACCTGCCCCCTGCTATTGCGGTGTTTATTTCTTCGGGGAGTTTTTCCGATTGTTATGCATTTGACCTATCTAAAGTGGTTTTATCTTGCAAACGTTACTTGTTAAATTGTTTCTTAGTCATGATTGACGTATGAAAGCTGGTGTTTCCTATGATGTTATATTTTCATATACTGCCCCTTTATTTCATTTTGTTTCTGATGGAAAAATAAATTATAATTGGTGTTCACTATCAAATAACTCAACTCTTGTCCTTTTTTCCTGGCAGATTCGCGATCCTCCTGTTAGTGTGTACAAAGGTTGCTCCATGCCGAAGGACACAGAGAAGTATCTTCTTTCTTGTGGGCTTCAAAATGCTCTATACTGCATAAGAGCTTCTGATGTAACTGGAGAACTTTTTGGTACTCTTGAGGCATGTCCTTTGCAGGTCAGCTGATAATCATATTGGGGATAAGGATATCCATTCTCAATTTTAATTGATCTCCAAATATAAGCATAGAATGTCTGGCTTCACTCACCTATATTTCTGGGCTCTCTATAGAAGAGTCGCACTCTTTGTTTATACTGGTTGTAGATTCAATTTTAGTTTGTTTTATTGTGAGTCTGACATACTCAATGCTACTCAAAAGTACTAAGTGAACACATGCATTGTGAAGCGAACAATAAACTCTTTTCTACATATGCTATGAAACTTACGTGATCTTGTTCATATCTCTTTTTCATTTGTTGTATTTATTTTCACAATTTACAAGCATCTCATTTATCACATAGCAGCCTTCTTCTTCTAGAGGTGAAACATCTATTGAGCCCATTGCGAAGAAGAGGTCACAGGGAGCTTCATTGTCAGATTGTGGGGTAAGAGATCAGTATCATGTCTCCTTCATTTCAGTTGAATAGAATTTTTCTGTATCATAGTTTCTAAATACTCCATAATCAAGTACCGTTTACGACTGGGTACATAGAAAACGTAGATGAATACCGCCTCTTCAACATATGTAAGCAGAAAAATATTGATAAGAAAGAACTTTCCACCTCTTGTGGAGTGTCAGAGTGAATCAAATCCAAGGGAAGTTTCAATATTGTTATAGCACCTCCATCACGTCCCAACTCTCTTCAAAATAAAAGAAGGAAACATTGGAAAAAACCTACCACTAGCTTCATGAACAGAAATAGGAATTTATTGTTCTCTGCTGCATTAGTTTGAGAATTTGTCAAGACTCAAGTTTCCATTTGCTGTCTATGGTCTATGAAGAGTCACAGAGTCAACAAAAATTCCGCTGTTGGTTATATGCACTTATAGAGTTGATCAGAATCAATCAGTTAGTATGGTGGTTCGTAGTTGGGTTCGTTATAAACTAATCCGTTCTTTGTGTAGTTAAGGAGTAAAAGTCTCCCCACCCTATGAAATAATCTTCAACTGCAACTGAGTTAAATCGTAAAATTAACCTTTACAATATATCCTGGAAGATTCAGGCAGCAAGTGTCTGAAAGAGATGAAGCCAACTTTGCATGCTAGAAACCTGATCCTTGTAGTACTTATCAGCGATCCTGTACTCTTGAGTTCGACGGTGCTTCAAAAGGAAATCCTGGACAAGCTGGGGCAGGAGCTATAGTACGGTCTGATGATGGAAGTTCGGTAAGCATTGTGCTTCTTTTTGAGAGGTTGTGTATCTTCTCTGGGCTGGTTATAACTTATATCTTGCAACATTTTTCACGTGTTAGATTTGTAGGTTGCGTGAAGGCCTAGGAATAGCGACCAATAATGTTGCTGAATACCGTGCCTTTATATTAGGATTGAAATATGCACTTGGAAAAGGTTTTACAAATGTTCGAGTTCGGGGTGACTCAAAGCTTGTTTGCATGCAGGTATATAGCACACATTCTTGTGACCTCCAACTTCACTTTGTTCCTATCAATTACCGTTTGAAACGATAAATTTCTCTATCTCTCCCGTCATAATTAATGGTTCATGTGCTTGAGTGTGCCTCGTATTTATCAATTGATAGCAGTCTTGAACATTTCTCTAGCGTATTTATTGGGTAAACCTGAATTTTATGAACAGATTCAAGGTCTGTGGAAGGTTAAAAACCAGAACATCTTCACCTTGTATGAGGAGGCAAAGAAATTGAAGGACATGTTTCTTTCATTCCAAATTATTCACATTCTGAGGGTAAGCATCTACAAAATGCGACCAAATGTGTAATTTTTTGTCTATTTACTGCTTCATTCTCCTTAACAATTCCTAGTATCATTCACATTACCAAACTTTCTAACTTCAACATGTTATTTTCTCCTCAAAGGACTTAAACTCCGAGGCTGATGCTCAGGCTAACTTGGCCGTCAATCTTTCCGGTTAGAGCTTCTCCTTATCTTGTCTAGTCACTAAAACTGTATCTATGAGTTCACTTGAATCTGTATACCAATGCAGAAGGACAGATTCAGCAGGAGATCGATAAGTAGCTCTTTTGTTGGGTCGGTTGGTCGTCGCTGTGAAGACACATGAAGTATATACATTGGCAAATTGTAGCTCGTTTTTGCTAAGTCCATGTTTGTCCTTCAGACATATTCTCTGGTGAATGATACAGTTTTGCAATTTTTGAACATTTAATTTGGCTGTAAAATTGCATAGGCCGTTGAATGGTAGTTCTGTTCGACGTTCAAGGTATCAATGTTATCCAGCCAATACAGCGTAGTTCTTCGAGGGAGAGTCTACTGAATACCATTTTATGTACATTTTCAGTTCTTGTAATGGGACAACGATGGCCTCCTTTACCATTCTGATGGAATAGTGTATTTTTTTCTCTTTTTATTTTCATTCTAGTCGCAGATTAATTAAATTATTATTATTTAATTGTGGATTACTCATTTTCAAGTATAATCACATACGTATAAAATCCACACACAGAAAGTAAACTGCCCCTAGAAGATGTAAATGTTTCTCAAAACAATTAAGGGTAAATTACAATGATCTCTTCTGAGATTTGGTATAATATGGATATTTTTTTGTTGTTTCAAAAATTATAAACATCTCTCCGAGATTTGTAATCGTCTAATAAATAATTCATTTTTATGAGTGAACTGACCAAAACGTCCTTATACAAATTGAATTATCTTTTAAAATTTTCTAAATTTTTTTGGACAAAAAGTTGCAGGGAGAGATTTTTTACATTTTTTACACAGAAGAGTAACAATGTCATTTATCGGGTGACTTTTTTACAATTTTTTTTAAAAAAGTTCAAGGGCAAAATGGACTATTTCAGGCCCTTGGTAAAAAATTACAAACCTCAATGGGGTATTTATAATTTTTGAAATAATGAAAGAGTATCCGTAATTATGTTAAACTTCAGGAAAGATCATTGTAATTCACCCAATAATAAATGATGATGATAGGAGCATTTCATTTAGAAAAGTAGTTTAAGATTAAAGGAGTCATAAATTAAGATGAAATTCCCATACAATACATATTAAACCCAATATTTATATTAATATAAAAACAAAAGTAACTTTTCACTCGCTTAACCTGGAACCGCATGCACCACGCAGAAAAGATTACATAAAGTTGACATTAGACTCGTCCAACCTGTAAACACAAATCGATCTGATTCATTAATTAATTATCCATGAATTTAATTAATTCAAAAAAAAAAACAACAGAAAATTGCATGTAGTCATGCTTGTTAATTTGCGGTCACGTTAATTATCTGTAGGCACGATCTTCCCCCAGGACATTACCTCTTCTCACGATCATCAAAAAAGTCAGCCGCCTTTTCTTGAAATTAAAATTGGAAAAAAAAAAGGTCAACCCCCTCCGCCAACGTCCTGATTTCCAGCACATACTTATGATTAAACAAAAAAAGATGTTAACAAATTAATAAATCCCATAATTAGTAAATCATCATCAAATTGTACCAATTCGACAATACAAAAAGTCGCCAACGGCCTTATTTTTGCATTAAGAGCCTCCCCTAGGCAGACTGTTATATTATTCTCGACTCGGATCGAATTTTTTATTGCAAAATTTATTCAATCTCCTACGTGATCAGAATGATAGTACAACTCGCCATATTGGGTCGTACAAGCATGGCCAGGTCAAATACAATAATTATTTAGCAAAAATTGCATATAAATAGATCGTCGTGTCCAAGCATTAATATTCAAGAACTGAAAATAAGCCCACCCAAGACTTAGAAATTCACTA
The DNA here is from genome assembly GCA_034509735.1 of Sesamum alatum. NCBI lineage: Eukaryota > Viridiplantae > Streptophyta > Magnoliopsida > Lamiales > Pedaliaceae > Sesamum > Sesamum alatum. The sequence goes on along the minus strand of JACGWO010000007.1, from coordinate 35,291,885 downwards.
CTCAAAGGGAAGGGTCGATGGCTTTTCGGTTCGTTGCATATTTGGTTTGCATTGTTTCTGTTGCCGCCGTTGTGGCGGCTCATGAGGGCCATGACCACCACATGAACATGGCTCCATCACCGTCGCCTGCAGCTCCCCCGCCGCCCTCTGCTGCCTTGGGTTCTTCTCCATCAGTGGTGGTTGGATTCTTGGCTCTGCTGGTTTCCTTCTTCGCAGTGATGGGAAAAAGGCTTTGAGTTTTTTCGAGATTTCTTTCATTTTGATTTGTTTATATGTGCTTGTTGTTGTCTTCTGCTTCGATTATTAATTTCTTCGACTTTTCCTTGTATTGATCTTCGATCGTTGTCGTTTCGTGTAGCCATATTTTCGTGTATTTTTCATCCTGTACTTGTTGCAGTCTAATAACGCTTATTGTTGATCATGGGATCGTGTCCAAATTTCCAATCAACGGTGAGATGAGTTTGGCGTACTAGTTGATCTTATAATTAGTTTTCAAACTCAATTATGGTGACGGGGCTTTGAGTTTAGATCAAAATACACGAACACTATTTGTTTTTTTTGTACAAATTAACAGTTATATCTCCTGAAATTATAGTTGTAACTACAACTATACACGTCCTCTATTCAGAAGCAAAAACTACACAAATATCCCTGAAAAACATTACATTAAGACCCCTTAAAGTGTATAAATATAATTTTGCGAAAGATAAGGATTGTTTGTGCATTTTGGCCACTTTAGAAGATGTCAAAGTAATTTACCCAAATATTATTTATAAATCGTGATTGTTTGGTAACTTTAAATATGATTGTTCAAACTCAATAATCCGACATTTAGTAAAAGTTAAAATTTAAATTTTTAGAACAACTATCATTTTATAAAATCAAATAAATATGAATGAATCATTTTAAAATCAATTATTGAAAAGTGAGGTTGAATTCACCCTAACAATATTGTAAACTTGTGGATTTTGAATTGGCATTCTTTAATCAAACATATCAATATGCTTCAGCCACTTGTTAAGCAAGTTGAAAATACCACATTTTCACATCATTTATCGACAATAGAAAGTATCTTAGTCAATTATATATTAGTGAAATATCTTGATACAATGATGCAACTTAGCGTTGTATTAAAATAATTAGTATAGTGTCCAATCTATATCTATACTCTATATAAATGTGTGAATATTCAAGTTGTTTGTTATCCATTGTAAAAAGACAAATATACTCTCATTTAAATATTATTAGTTATTATATTACAAATTATGGAATTTTTAACAATTTAGAATTCTAAATGTTCTAAACCTCCTCCATATAAATTTAGGATAAAAAACCTAAATCGTGAATTATGAATGAATCTAATAACATATAATTTTAATAACCTGCTTCTAATCGTGAATCATGAATAAACCTAATTACACAGATTTGTCACGCATTAAATTTTAATAATATTCACAGAAAATTATTATAAAAATAGTTATAAAAAAAGTAAAATTCTATAAGAAAAATATTTAAGAGTCTTAGTTGCTCGAAACTACTTAGAGAATGAATAACATATTCAACTAAAAAATATTAATATGTTAAATAATATTTCAACATAATTGCTTTGCTAGAAGATTGTTAATTATATTAAGAAAGTTTTAATTTACTATAAATAAACTACACATGAATAATATATAAAATATTGATCTAAACTTAAATATTTATACTATTATAAAAGAAAACCCATTTGACGTACCAACTTTAGAATGCCCCATTTTATCCTTCCATTTGTTTTATTTCTTTAAAAAAATTGCCCATAATAGTAATTTTAATACTTTTTAATAAATTTACTAAAATACCTTTTAAACTTCCTTAGCCCACTATCTCATGATAGCTAACTAACTAACCAATAAAATTATTAATAATTTATAAGTCTTTTAAATAATTTTGCACACGCATTGAGTGTGCTGTGTGCCTAGTGTATATATATATATATATATATATAATAACAAATACATATAAAAATTTAATTATAAATTAAAATTGAGATATGGATATGATATTAATATTAAATTGAAATTGCTTGTGAAAATTCAACTATTGAGTGAATCTCTTAGTACTTGATTTTATTAGTATTAGATAATTCTGAATACTTTACATTTACATCTCTTGTTTGTTTATATTAATTAATAGAATAAAAGTGTTACAACAACAAATGTGACATAAAAAAATTAAGTTGTAACATAATATATTTTTGAATAAGAAATAGATTATACCAATCGGTGCATATGAAAATAAAGATTAAGAAGTTAAACTAAAAACATATAGAATTAAAAATGGCAATATAAAGGAAAAAAATAAAATTTTATACAATAATATTTCAAAATTTAGAAGGTAATAAATTATGTAAATAATACTTTAACAATATTTAAAAGTTGACACAAATATAATTAACATTAGGATCTTACAATATAAAATATTGGTAATATTGTCTAATTAAATTATATTTTTATAATTATTATCAATAAATAATTAATTTGTAATCATTTAGTATCAATAAATTAAAAAATCAACACATTCAAAATATAGTAAAAAAAACATATTACATACACAGACATAATATAGCATAATTAAATAATAGCAAAGAGACACAATAAAACCTACGAATAAAAATTGATAAATTTTAATAAAATGAAATTTCTTCTAAGATGGAATAACGAATAAGTATCAAAATCTAATTACAAATAAAAATTATCAATCTGATTAAATTAGAAGTGCTATTGAAAATTTAAAAAAGAGCAAACTATTAATTTTATTTCAATATTAATAGGCTAAAAACACCATGTCCCCCTCCCCCTGCAACCCCAAGATATTGACATTGAAAAAGAGTATAAATAGTAATGTAATAAATAATTTAATTTAAAACTTTAGCTTATTGAGTAGTAAATTAACTAACATAATTATAGGTCCTAACGAGACATATATAACTATTTTTATGCTTTAAAAGATGCATAAAAATTATAACATTTGATCCTCTTGTATTATTATACACTTAACACCCATATGGTATTTTCTTTTGAATATCCAGAGGGAACGGTGTTATGAAACCAAAATTACTACTTTTTAATATTTACGGGATCGAAAGTGAGAATCCCAAAATTAATGGACCAAAGTAAAATGGAAAGGACCTAAGTTATAGACTGAAAAATGCTATTTCCACTTATGAAAAGTACGAAAAGTCAAATGGTGAGTAAATATGAACACAATAACAATTAAAAGTATAAAATTTTGAAATAATTATATACTAACACATTAGTACAATTAAATTTTCATATTAAGAAAATTAATAAATTTTGAGAAATACACTTAGTATAATAAAATAATAAATACTAACTAAGTTAATTATGTTGAAATTAGAAAAAAAAAAAAGATGATAAATAAATAAGCCGATGACATTAATATATTTTTCCAATAATAAATTTATAAAAATAACTTAAAAGTTTTAAAAGCATGAGTACTAAAGAGAATAAAAATTGATATATGAATAGAATATTATTAAATTAAAATTGCTTATGAAAATTCAACTATTGAGTGAATCTCTTTCACTTGAATTTTTTAGTATTAGATAATTTTGAATGTTTTACTTTTACATCTATTGTTTCTTTTATAAAGGTGAAAAATAAAATTTTACACAATAATATTTCAAAATTTAGAAGTTAATAAAGCACGTAAATAATGCTTTGACAATATAAAAATATTGATACTGAAATATCATTAACATACATTATAGGATCTTACAATACAAATATTGGTACTAGGGTCCAATTTGATTATAGTTTGATAACAATAGTCAATACATAATTAGTTTGTAATAGTACTGTCTACAAATTAAAAATAAATGACAATCAAATATGATAGTAAAAGAAAAAACATACAACACACATACAAAATGTTACAAAAAATAAAACAACAGAAAACGTGGATAATAAAACCTACAAATAAAATTGATCAATTTATTTTATTAAATTGAAATTTCTTCTATCCAATATAAGGAACTTTGACTAATTATTTTTATTTTAATGTTAATTTTTCGAATATCACTATTTTATATTTTCATATTAATTGGTTTGATAGATAATAATGAAATAATCATTAGTGAATGTACGAAATACAAAATTTCAATTTTGGGGAATATCTTTTTATTCAGTAGTACCAATTAAATTTAGAAAGTGAATTACAAATAATAAAATTAAATAGTTTTCTTATCAATTTTAATAATTATTATCAATTTTTAAAAAATATAATTGTATAATACTAATATTTCAATGAAAAGAATATGAATAATATCATGAACTTAACATAAATGATATATTTATTTTCAAAAATATATTTGTACACGTGCATTGCACGTCATGCTTTCTAGTCATTCTAAAAACTTGATGTAACATATTTTCTGATTTGCCAGTCCGATGTTTTTAAAGCAGGCATTTAATCCTCTTCAACTAATTATGATCAAATACCAAAAGAATCATACTATGTCAACTTCGAGAGACAAAGGACTTGACGACTCTTCCTAATGGAATATTGGTTGATATTGAGTTAGTTTAAAATTAAAATAAATATAAAAATAAAAAAAAAATAGTTATATTTACACAAACTACTCTTGTGTTTGCGTAATTACAAAAATCATCCATGATAATCAAAAAACAAAGTTAATTTATGTAATGTTATTGACGTTTTTGAAATATATGCATAATTTTCCAAAAGGTATGAATAATATGTATAAATGAAATTGATATTTCTATTGGGTGTATGTGTAATGACGTACTTAGGCGGTTGTTAGTCTAACACTATTTCGATACTTCCCAGAAGATGATGAGTTTGAACCCTTTGCTAGTGTAGTTAATGAATCGTCACTTCTGTAATAAAATAGACCTAGTTTGAGTTGCAGGTTGTAGCTTAACTCGCTCTCAAAATCATGGAGCTCCATTTGCCTCACAAAAAACAAAGGAGGATTGGGAATTCGGAATTTCTCAGATTTTAACAAAGCTCTTGTGTCCAAACTATCTTGGGAAATCTTTCAAAAATCCAACAAATTGTGGTGTCGTGTTTTGTCTGCGAAATATTTTCGTAATGAGGCTGAATTTCTGTCTTGTGTGCAGGCAAGGGATGATTCATGGGTATGAAAAGATGTGGTGAAGTGTGCAAAGATTATCAAGTTAGGTGCCTGCATGTCCATTTCACTCGCATCTGGGAGGATCCATGGGTTCCAACATTGCCGAATTTTTTCCCAAAGCCAAGAACAGATCAAACTCCTACTTGGCCAACCTACGTTGGAGACATTTCTGAGCAGGAAACGCTGACTTGGAAAACAGATCTCTTGCAGCAGATTTGCTCTGATGATACAGTAACAGAAATTCAACGGATTCAAATTCCAAATTCTGTGGAACCAACACGTCCGTTTTGGGCCCCCTCCAAGTCAAGGAAGTTCACAGCCAAAGCGGCTTTTAAGCTATCTAAAATAACCAACTGACTGTTAGCCAGAAAGACGAAACCATCGGAAGACGTACCTGGAACCTTGAGCTGCACAATAGGTTAAAAGTTTTCATTTGGCGTACCCTGTTTGATACATTTGCCTACTCGAGGTAAGATTGGTCAATTCGTCCAGATTAATGAAACTGAGTGTCTCCTTTGTCAATGTCAGGTGGAGGACGCACAACACATCTTTTTGAGGTGCCTATTCTCGGAGAAATTGTGGATGCTCTCTAAGTGGCAAGTGAGGCTCCATCCTTTGTCGCACTTGCCACTTAGAGAGTGGTTTCTCATCATTTCGGAACCAAATTCTACCTTTTTCCCCGAGGGCTGCAACTAGAAAGAATTTATCACTGCATGGGCACTGACATTGGAGCTCCCGTGGAAGGAGAGAAATGAGCGCTACCATGGCAAAGAGGCGAAATCCCCAGAAGCAATTGCTCGTATCATCCGTGCTAATTCATCCAGGTATTTTGAGGCTTACGCGTCAAGTAAGGCTTGCTCCCTTTCAAACTGTGCTTGGTCGCTGCCCCCTCAGGACTGGATCAAATTCAATTCAGACATTGTTCTTAAGGAAAACAAATGCTTTGCTGCTATTGTTGCCCGTGACCACCAATGCTCTCTGATTCATGCTGAATCCTCTAAGATTGACCTTACTGATGCCAACCTGGGTGAACTCCGTGCTATTCGAATTGCGACCGAAAGAGCCTATCAATGGGGCTTTGTTAAAGCTTAACTCGTTCTCTCTCTCTCTCCTCTTTTTTTTTTTTTTTTCCTAGGATAAATCGCACTTTGATGGATTGTCAGATAGCGGTTAGACAAGAAATCCTAGAAGTTTGTAAGGACACATGCTTACACACCGAGGACATGCGAATCTATCACTATATTGGACATAATGAGTTCATACAATAAATAATTTTTAAAACATGTAACCATTATGATATAAACTGCCATGTTAAGTGTATATGTTTTACTTAAAGAAAACAAAAGACACAAGTTTCTATTAATAATTAGCCACATACCAAAATGACAAGATTTAACAAATTTCATGCACTCTCACATTGGGTATAAATGTGATGAGACAAAACTCATTTTACTATTACTGAAACTGCAAAATTCCTGCTCCGTCCCACACAAAAAAGGAAAAGCTAAAATGAAAGAACGACAGTTAAAACCTTGCTGGGTATACTAGTTTAGCAAAGTTTAACAAAGTCTAGCACAAACAGCCTCTATAGCTGAAAGACTAGATAGACAGACAAACTGCTTAAACGACAACATCGACGCGTTCAAACTCAATCAAGGACAGATTGTTACTTTCATCCACAGAGAAACTGGCAGCGTCACCAACTTCGACACGGCCTGTTCGGTCCACAGCTAGCCTCATTGACCCCTTGAACATGTCAACTTTGGCATTTGAAATGACAAGAGTGCTGCCCTCTTTCGCCAGGTCGACTAACGAAGAAACCAAATAATCAATGTTAGCATGGAAGAATTCAAAATTACTCATTCTCAAGACAGGATAACACCACCACTCATGAGTTCAAGGATCATTCTGAAGATATTACTTTCATGTAACATGGTTCTTGCATAGTTAAAAGTGGAAGCAATTGAACCCTGGTATAAAATGCACATCCTGCAATTTACCCCCAATGACAAGATAGGATCATTCTTTAACAATTGGATCACTAGATATCAAGCACCAAGCAACTCTAGATGCTATTAACATCCAATCCTAAAACAAATGTAATCAGTAATACCCCACTTGTTACTGAATCATGTTCAGAGAATGTCGCCTAATTCTGTGATTCAAATTCATTGAGTTTTAAGTCTATGCAGCAAAAAATTGCTACAATGTTGAGTGGCACAATGGATTCACTTGTCAAGGAGAATCAGAAAAGATGGGTTTAGATGGAAGATTGTGGTATTGCTCACATCTTGTAACTTGTTTGTGTCTACATACAAGAATGTGCAATCACACAATTGATAGAGATTGAGAAAGGAAGAGTGCTTAGTAACTGCTCAAAACATTTTCAAGTCCAATCAACTACCAGTACCATTTCTCCACACATCATTTATGTGAACCACGCATGCATGACTTCCCAGAGATTATAAACCGCAATAATCAGACAGGGATGAAATCAATAGAAACTAATCGAGAGGGTAGTACAATTAATGCAAAATCACTGAGAAACTAACAATAGTGAAATTAACTCCTTAGTAATCCGATATAGAAATTAAAGCAAGATATGCATTTCATAAGAAACAGAAAAAATCAACTTGTAGGATCCATATAGTAAAAGGACACCTCAAAATTATGAAAGAAAATGTGCTAACCTTGATCATTTCTTGCGGTAAAAATGATCATTCCTGTCTCATCTCCCACTAAGCATTCAGCAAATCGTCCTTGAGTTCGACCTCTTTGCACTACCGTCTTTGCATCAACAACCTTTACAGTTAAATTAAGCCCAGTATCTAATGGGCGGAGCTGGTTGACCTTGGTGAATTGCTTCTTCTGGTCAGCCATCTCCTATCTGCGATGTAAAAAAACAAAATTATGTTTGATATGAGACTTAAAAAATATTCAATATACTTTAGAATGACTTATGATATGCAATAAATCGGACAGAAGATCTACAGTCGCAGAGAGAAAATGTTGACATGCAAATAAATTTCAGAATTAAAAACCACAAGAATGAACTAGGAAAAACTCAAGGTCTCCAGCTAAATGTAGACAAAGTTAGATTCTTCTGCTTTGAGTTAACGATCTCAACAATATTTTAAGTTCCTGAGAAGCCAGAATTGGTATATTTAACCTAATTCCGTTCTTTGTTTTCAATTTTTTTTACTTAAATCCATAATTTGAAATCGGCAGTTCCGATTGATAATACCAGATCGTAACTCGTTACAATCAACGATTCAACAGACATTTCCAATTCTATGTATGAAAAGAAAATAAAAAAAAGGAAATAAATCGAAAATCAATGCTTCCACACCAAATCCACAAAAAAAAAAAAAAGGAAAGAAAAAGAAAACAAAAAAAGTAAAGAAAAGAAAAACACGAATCAGTGTGGATCTTTGGAAAATCCGATCTCAGGACTGAGATGCATTCATCAACTTATGAGCAGATCGACCATTGTTATCATGCAGATCAAATAAATAGCAAAAACTCTTTTAAAAAAATAAAATAACAAAAATCAATAGGAATTCTGAAAATTAAAGCGAGGAATTTAGAGGTAGCCGACCTGAATCTGTGCAGAGGTAATCACGAAAATACTATTAGGGCAAATAAACAGAGAGTCGTATGGAGATTTTAAGGAACTAGTGTCGTAGATTGGGGAGGGACTCTGGGTAATAGCTTCGTGAAGGTGTACTGTGAATGCGTAGGTCTCCCTCCACCGAAATACTTCTCCTTTTTATATCAGCAATCCATTTTTCAAATTTCCTTTTCCTTTTTCAGACAGAAATTTCCTTTTTCGTTGACTATTATTTTCCTTTCCTTTAGTGATAATTTTCATAACATAACAAGTTAAAAACCTTTTATGACTGTTGATAATATTAATAAAAATTAATTATAATTAATTTATTTCAATTAATAATATTACAAATACTAGAATAAATTAATAATATTACAAATACTAGAATTCCTAAACTATTATTGAATTTGGTTCAACTATTAATAATGTGATGATAGTAAAGACGTTAAGAAGACTAGTCATATTTGGGCCAAGACAAGCTGGGCACAGATCCAGCCCATCACCAATACTACTTCAATTTTGCCTCCCTTTCTATCAATGTTGTATCACGGCCCAAAATAAAATATTCTCAATATTGTAAATGATCATAATTTAAGACTCATATTAAATCAATATTATATCTAACAGTTAAATAAAATCAATATAAAATTTAATCAACATTTTTCAAATATACACAGTCAGATAAAATCAACACAAAATTTAAGTTTTAATTATAATTAATTAACATTTATCATGATTTTAGTTATGATCAAAGTTTGGTAAAATCTACTGAAACAACAACTTACATTTATTGTTCAAATTAATTAGTATTCTACATGATAGTTTACTTCTGGACATGATAATAATAAAAATCATATTTATTCTGATGTATATAGAATTTACTCGTCAATAAAAAATACAAAATTTAAAGAATTCAAGATTTACTCATTGGTTTCCAACTTGTACTTACTATCAATAGAATTTGGTATGTTGATTTTGTGAAGAAATTTGGCCATCGTATTATTGATGTAGCAAGTGACCCACATCAGTTGCAGATGAAAAGTTTGAGTGACTTATAAGTCCCAATGCTTTTTCTTTCTAGTGAGGCATATTTTCAGAACAAAACCGTGAGGTTCATACAGAGCCAAAGCGAATAATATCTCGCGCAATGGAGTGACGATCAAGTTGCAAGCCGCATCATTTGCCGCGTCTGTGGAAATGAGGTCATGTGCTCGTCCCAAGCCCTTGTTTGGGGTTGATGATGTAGTAAGTATCCCACATCGGTTGCAGACGAAGAGTTTGACGTGACTTACAAGTCCCAATGTTTCCTCTCCCTAGTGAGATGTCTTTTTAGGACAAAATCGTGAGGCTCATACAGAGTCAAGACGGACAATACCTCGCGCAACGGAGTGCCAATCAAGTCGCAAGCCGCATTAATTATTTTAATTATTCTGAGGTGTTTATAAATCGACGATATTTTATTTATTTGGAACTACAATATCGGGCTGCAGTGATCATGGAAACTGAGTAGGCAAGAAAACGCAAATGTGGCGTGGATTGTTGCTCCGACAGGAAGCACATCCTCGTCAACGGTGTAATAAGGACTGTGAGGTGGATAAACTGATCCAGCCTTGTCGTTGCTCACTCCCAGCAGCAAAAACGTCCCGGCAATTCTTTCCAGGTAAACTGCAAAATCTTCACTCCCCATGAAATGAGGAGCTAATAATGTGTTTTCATCTCCGACAACCATCCTGGAAACTTGTTCAACATGTTTGTATATTCTCTCGTCGTTTATGGTTGGGGGAAGGGTGGGATGATCTTTCCCGTCGAATTCGATGTCAGCCGAGCAACGGTGGACTGCCGCTTGCCTGTCTATGACCTAATGATGATCACAAGCAATAAAAAGTCTTTTGAATTTCACAATTATTAATAGTGATTGATCTTTTATGACACTTTTATGTCATATATTAAGTATCACATGATATGTAGTTTTTTTAATTAAAAATATAATTAAATTATTTTACATAAAAAAATATAATTTTGATCTACTAATATAGAGGTGGTGGCAGTTTCAGACCAATTTGAGATTTGCAATAAACGACTGTAATTTATGAATTAAAATGACAATTTTTGTCTAAACAAAATCCTAATTTCGCTGGAAATTTCAAAATTCTCAATTTCTATTTTCTAAGTGTCACGTGCAAGTCATGTGACAAATTCCAAACAAATTAGAGTTTGTTGCACTAAAATTGTCATTTTTCATAAATTACAGCCTTTTATTTCAAATCTCAAATTGGTTTCGATTGAAATTATCACCAGTCTATGTTAGTAGACCAAAATTTTATTATGGGCAGACCAAAATAGCAGTAGAAAATAATGCAATTTTGGTCCATTAGCATAGAGGTAGTGACAGTTCAATTCAGGCCAATTCGAGATTTGCAATAAAGGACTATACTTTATGAAAAATAAAAATTTCGATCCAACAAATCCTAATTTGACTTGAAAGTTTAAGAAATACACAATCACCGGTATCACGTACAGGCCACGCGATAAAATCTGTCCAAATTTGAATTTTTTGGATCCACATTGCCTTTTTCATAAATTATTTAATTGCAAATCTTGAACTGACTTGAACTAAAATTGATACCACACCATATTAGTGGACCAAAATTATATTTTTTTTCTATATTATATTTGAAAGGTATAGTCACATACAATGGTATTATTTAACATAAAAATATGATAGAAGATATCACGCTCCGACAACAATGCTGAGGAAACAACATATCAGTTACCTCTTCTATTCTTTCCCTTAGTGCACAGAAGCTTTCTCTGCCAAAAGCCCTGAAAGTACCCGCAATAGTGGCTGATTCAGGAATGACAGTAAATCCACTTCCCCCACGAACGACAGTCACGGAAACCACCTAAGACAATTCACATGTCCACTCTTTATTCATTACATAGAACAATTTCAAACTCACTAAGACCAAAACTAGATAACGTACGTACCTGAGAGTCCATAGGGTCCATCTCCCTGGAAACAATACTCTGCAAGCTAATGACAGACGCCGAAGCAGCCAAAATTGGATCGACAGAGTGGTGTGGCGCAGCTGCGTGCCCTCCCTTCCCTCTTATCACAGCCTTAAAGCTTCCACAACCGGCCAGAAACTGTCCAGGCCGAGACGCTACCGTTCCACTAGGATACTTATGGACCGTGTGCAGTCCAAGTATCGCGCTAACGTTCTCTAGCACGCCTTCTCGGATCATTTCTTTTGCTCCTTCTCCGTTTTCCTCAGCTGGTTGAAATATCAGGATTACGGTTCCCTGAGATGAACAATTGTTTTGTTTAGGCTTATTAGTAGAATTGATGTTTGACAAATGTTCATATTTGTGGTGTAATTAGTTCTTACATGTAAATAGTTGCTGAGTTGTTGTAATATTTTTGCAGCACCTAGGAGCATTGCTACGTGTGCGTCGTGCCCACAGGCGTGCATTTTGCCGTCTACTTGGCTCTTGTGCTCCCACTCCCTCATCTCCTACATGATAATATTACAATTCATCATCACTGAAAAAAATTTAATTTTAGCTTTTCCTTGAGAAATAAGAATCGTCAAATCATCAAATAATGAGGCTGGAGCAGCAAAACTAAGAGACTGCAACCAATTCTATCTAGACTGCTACTCCTAATTTAGATCAAATGTATTTTTGGTCTTGTAAATATTGGCTTTACCATTTTGGTGATGTAACTTATTAGGGGTAGCAATTTAGTTATTCGTTTTCAATTTCATGATTTCATGATAAAAAATTTCAGAATTTTCAAAGTTGTTCGGAAAGTACATGATCATAATGCCTGATAACTATAATTACAAGACTAAAAATGCAATTAAACCGGCTAATTAATTTAGGAAATCTTGAGTTCAGTTTGGAAATAAAAAGGAAAACCTGATCCGAATTTTCTGTGTGATAACCATGCAGTACGGATATGTATGTCGTATTAATTACAAATAGTTACTACTGCATCTTATATTAATATATATGCTTCATATGTATCTGACGACTGATAATTAAGTGCTTAAAATCCATTTCTTATACATATTTTATGCACATAAGATGTGTACGTGTGAAGTATAATATGAGATATATACAATATCAATATGCAATATTAAGATTCGAGCTATAATCTTTGTACAGTTAGTCTCCAATGTTGTCCAAATTAACAAGACCTAGTACTCAAAACCAAGTACATATTGTCTCATTACAGTAAAAGTGCTTAATTTGTCCTATATATTTTACTTGTAAGCAAACAAGTTGCAGCCGAAATTAGGCACTGACCTGAATCGGCAGTGCATCCATATCCGCCCTAAGAGCCACAAAGGGAGGAGAACCGGTACCAATGGCGGCCACCACACCAGTACGTGCCACCGGCCACCGGTATCTAACTCCCATTTTCTCCAATTCAAGCCTAACAAGAGCGCTTGTGTTAAATTCCTGGAAAGCAAGTTCTGGATTCTTGTGAATTTCTCTTCTTATGTTGTTCAACCAGTCCACCGTCGCCGCCTCATTAGCCAATTCTTTAACATAATCTGTCAAGGAGGAATTATGTTGGTGTAGAAATGGACTGAAGCAGTAGTGATCATCAGAACTGGAAGCAATCAGCTGCATAAATGGGAAGACAACATTGAATATCAGCAAAACTGAGAAATATTGGAAACTGAAAATACAAAAATAAAAATTATGGATGAAAAAGAAGTTCATATATATAGCAGCAACTGGGCAGGGCAGGCTGATCTTGAAAGAAGATTTATGGGGTTTCTTGCAAAGGGAACTAACTTATTTATATATGAAATGTACAATTATACAATATTATTGCCTAGACACTTTAAAAACTCTCGGTTTCATGTCGGGTAATGTTGAAATGTAGTTTTAAATACGACACTCACTTGGCTTGTTCGTGAATTAAATGCAAAGAAAATTACAACACTTTTCAATAACATATCGGGGACATGATTTGATGACTCGTTAGCTAAAGACACTATTGCATACACAAGAAGGAATCGATTTTTTATATATTTGAAAAGAAAAAATTATAAAATTAGTCATGTATGTATGGGGTGTGGCAAAGTTGGTCCCATAATTATGGATTGATAATTTAGTCCTTTATATTTTTAAATTTATAGCAATTTTGATCCTTTCAACCAAAAATCGTTGGAAATTAACAAATCAGATTGGGGCTTAGGGTTTCGGCATCCAAATAGACATCATTTACACAGTCAGGATCCTACGTGGAGCTGACATGGCTCACTGCCCACCAACACCTCACTATCGGCCACCACCTCACCATCACTGCAGGTGGTCGGAATTTTTTTTCCGGCGAGTCTCCAGCCACGCGCACCACCACTGAACTCGTCGTCTGACGCTGATTCCAACCATGCAATTCGTGTTTCAATTAGAGTTCAAACGCGCCCCCAATCGCCCGATTACAATCCTAGATCTATTTTCTCTCTCTCTTCTCGATTCGTCGACATCTGCCTACCCACTGTTTGAGACCACCACAAATCAATTCCCATCCTCCGGCGAGTCGATTGCACCCAGGCCCATCCATTTTCGTTCACTATTTGGCCGGTTCTCTCCATTGTCATTTTCGCTACTTTTTTCTCTGCTCCGCTACTGTTTTTCTGTCGTATCTTCGCCGCTAGCAACCATTTGGTCAGTGGACCACCACGACTGTGTCCGCCTCCCCATGATGCACATATCCCTCCGATCAATTTCCGTCAATGACGCCGTTCATGTCATGGGCCTCCTCATCTTCCTCCCATTTCTTTGTGAGGAGGAGGTGGAAAGAGGGTGTTTTTCTTCCGTCCATTTGGCCTGCCAAGCATCCACATAGGATGTCAAGTGTTTCAGTCAAGTCCAGTTGGCAGGTAAACCCTAATTCCCAATTTTTTCGGTTAATTTCCGACATGTTTTGGCCGAAAGGACTAAAATTACTACTAAACTGAAACTTATAGGATTAAAATTGCCAGTTTGATACGTATATGACTAATTTTGCCACCCCCTAATTTCGCAATTTTACCTATTTGAAAAAACAATATATATATAAATGAATAAGAAAAACAGATTGCTAAAAGTTAAAATTTTCTTACACTTACATGAAAACATAATGTTACCTACCTGATATAATCATGTAAACTCTTTTTTTTTTTTTTTTTTTTCTCTCTTTATCTATCTTGCACCACGAATCTTCTTTAATATTTATTTTTATATATTCTATCCACTAAAAAAAAATTTAATATTAGTTACACTTTTAATGATCATGGCTAAAAATCGTGGTAGATAACTATTATTAACTACGGTTAAATAAAAACCGATGCAAAAATTAGTTTTTCCACCATGAAAAACTTATTTGCCACGTCTTTTAGCCGTGGTAAAAACATTCGCCATGGCAAATATTTTCGCCACCCTTGCAAAAATCATAGCCGACAATCGTTGCGTGGCCGTGGCGAATGATTATTCGCTACGATCATTTGGTATTAACCATGGCAATTAATCACGATTAAATGTCATATTTTTTATAGTGATCCCAACGACTCTATAAATATGTCCCTAGCTGTCCATTTCCGTGTCTTGTCCCATCCATGGAAGCTGAGTGTGAATAGTTTGGGTTTTTGGACACAAAGAAAGTCAGAAACAATATGAAAATTAGTTTTAGGAAGAAAAACGTGCACAACTCATAATAAACCTGAAGATTTATGAACTTAGTTATGAACCAATATATATATAGACAGATATATTATCATCCTGATGTCATTTTGCAATATGCATATATAAGACCTTAATACTTCACAGTTTCACACAGTCTTGTCTGTAAGCCACTAAATCATGGACCCAACAAACATGATTGGGGAGAAAGAAGTTGAAGTAGTCATAATAAAAGCCACTCATATTGGAAGGGAGAGTGATGGAGCCCTGAAAATGAAATAGCAGTCACTTGCACACACGGCCTGCAGTGATGATATATGTTGAGTCTTCAATTTTCATCCACTCACTATTTTTCCCATGCACTCAACATGTCAACTACTGTTGCCTCCTCCTTTCTCTATTACTCTCCTATCATTTCTCTCCCTCTCTTTTTCTTTCTTTCCTTCCTACTCTTTTTTTTTTTTTGGTAAAACAAATATGAAATTTGACATAATTATAAGTATACTCTCATTGTTTGGAAAATTTTTAGTACCTTTTATATAAAAAATAATTGGCTACATTAGCTTTTTCGTTCCATAAAGAAGGGAGTTTTCTTTTTTAATCCGACATTTTACGAGATTTTCGTTTTGATCCCAGTTTTTAAAAAAAAATTGTCAACTTAGTCTCAAACCTTATTTGCTGTCAAGTTTTAACAAAAGAAGGGGGAATACATTTACTCAGGTTGCTACAAGTGAAATTGATTGTTTTGCCCTTTTTGGAGGCAAGAATTGGCCCCAAAAAAATGGCAAGCCTCTACAAAAGGAGGTGCTTCCATTGTACTTGTGTGCAAGAGGAATGGGGGTTGTGGCTTCTTCGCTTGGGAGACAATCCCTTGTGCGCACGGTATGTGTTATTATTCCGACTGCTTGACCTACACTTAGAAATATATATATATATATATATATATGCTAAAAATTGTGGTACGCAGTATCTGCGTGCATAATTTTTAGTAATGCTTTTTATTTTATTGAAACTCATAATTTATTCCTATATATTAAAATTTATCACTTCTTTACAACTTCATATACAAAAACTCTCTGATAACTTTTTTTTTTAATGCATTAATTATCAATACATATTTACTCGAATTAATTTAACAATTAAAACTTTGTACAGTATATGTTATATTGATAACAATTATTATATATACATGCAACACAAATACTAATTACTATGTTATCTATAATTCAATTAACAATAAACTTAAACAAAATGGGAGTAAATTTTATTTTTGAATACATGTAATTGCATAGAATTATTTTTCTAAAGGAACTTAATTGGGTAGTTAATTCAATTACATGAGTTGGTAAGTTGGAGGGTATTTTTGGCATTATAATAATTTGGTGTAGTGGTATAAAAACTACCACTTTGTGTCTATAAGACCCATTCTCTTTATAATATATTATATTATATATATATATATATATATGCACAACTGACAACAACATTACTTGAAAAAACAAAAAAATAAAAACACTACACTTTTTCAGCAAAAAACGAGAACAACGACTACAAAAATCAACCTAATTTCAAACCAAATCCAACCATTAATATACAACAAAAATCCAGCCATTATCTTTACAACCAGAGAAAATATAAAACCATAAAAAATCAAAACTTTAAACATAGAAAATCAACACCTACCATAGTTAGGGTTTTCCCAACTCAATGAGATGGTTGGAGCCACAAAGACATCGTCGCGAGTCTATCAATATTCACTATCCTCACTTGAGTTCTTGTGTTTTCTTTCAAATCAAACCATCAATCTCGAACTATTTGGAAGAAAATGACTGAGAAAATTTTTAGGGTTCAAAGGGAGAGGAATGAGCAGACATTCGATTTGAGGCTGGATTCTACTCACAACTCACGTGGGTATCACATGTGTAACTTTACCCTCTAACATTAACAGTCGCTTAACGGATTTATCCATTCTTTTGTTAAACTTGACGCAAATAAGGTTTGGGACTAAGTTGGTAACTTTTGTTTAAAAAGTGGGATGAAAACATAAATCTTGTAAAGCGTGGGATTAAAAAGAACAAAATTCTTCTTTCTGGAACAAAAAAATAATTTAACCAAAATAATTATATACCCCTAGACAAGAAGGTGGACATTATATAAAAAAAACTTTGAAAAATGTAAAAAGAAAATGAGGTTGGGTAAATTAATAATCCATATGATATATTAGTCCATAAAAATATACCAGAAAATTATAATTCATAATTCAAACAGACATTTTGATCAATTTATAACAAAAAAATAGATAAAAACCTAAGAAAAACTAACAAACTTTACTGTTGTAATTATACAAATGTTAAAATTAGGGGATTGTCGACTTCATGGGAGGTGGATGTAATTTACTGTTTTTTTTTTCCCCTAAATTACTAAAAGTCTCTTCTCCAAACTTTCTATGTTTAATGTTGATAAAGTGAAGCTTAGGGCTCAGAGTTTATAATGAATATATATATATATATATATATATATATAAATTTAGATGAGTTCATTATTTATTATTATTTAAGGTGCAGGTAAATGTTGTATATATTTATGGACCGCGGCTAAGGAAATACGGATAGCTATAAATATGAGCGATGAAAAATGTGTGTGGGATCGGACACTCCGTCCTAGGTTGAGGAAGTCAAACGCGCATTTTGAATCAAACACGTCTTTATGAATTAGGAGACCCATCTCAATTTTCTGATTCATCAAAATTAAATAATTTTAATGCCCTTGTCTCTATTATTCAGCTTTTTTTCTCAACACTTTCTCCACAGCATTCAATATCGGATCCATCTTCTATCCCATATCAATGTAACTGAATATATATACTTTTTTTTTTATACAGGATGTATTTCATACATCATTATGCACATTCAAATTCTAGAACTGATTCAATGCATGAATAATTTACAAATAAAAATTCTCAAAATTTAGACTAACAATTGCATTTAAATGGAAAAAAAAATCACAAACAATTATAAAGTAGACATATATGTATATTTGTAGGACTGGAACTGGCAACTTTTGTAATGCCTCAACCTATGATTCTAAGAATATATAGTAAATGTTGGGTTTAGGGATAACTCTCGATTTAAAAACATCTTGGAAGCTCTTTAATTCTAACATCTAATAAACAAAAAATAAACTCGTAATTTTATTGGTACTTCACTTTTACCCTTCATATAATTGACGTTTTTTCAATGAGCAAAATTATCCATTTATATGACTTCAGTCCCATATTTTACGGGATTTTTAAAATAGTCCCAAAATGAGGAAAAACTCGACATATTTAGTCCTATGTTTTACGTTAAAATGGTCTCAAAATTGAATAAATTTGACAAATTTAGTCTCATAAATCCCCTAATGTCGAGAACTAAATGTATCATTTTGAAAATTCCGTAAAACAGAGAACTAATTATAAATGTGTTGAGTTTTCTCAAATTTAAAACTATTTTAAAAAAATCATAAAGCAGAGGACTAGTGTGTTGAATCTTTTTCTTATGGAGCAAAAAATATAATTTTTTCCTACTATTAGACTACCTACCTACATCTTAAGACTCAAATTTGATTGTAAGCCCTCAATCTCACCGATTAATAAGGCCTCGTTGGCCTTTTATGAGGAATTCACATATATTATTCTGTCATCAATATGATACTCCCGAAATTTCTAATTTGGCCCAAATTAATAGAAGCCCAATACTGGAGGAAACTAAAGCACGGCCCAGCCCAATCCACCAATTTAGGGCCTGGCCTCGTACCACAGACTCGTGGGTTGTCTATTTGCTATCTTCTCACAATTGATCCATGGAAAACATATAAATAAACATAAGGGTTAATTACACTAACCTCCTCTACTAATATGGGAATATACAAATTCGTCCCTCTTATTATTAAAATTATATAAACTTCCCTTTCAAATATAGTCACCTTACAAATTGCCCCTTCTGTTAATCAACTTAATGGATTTTGCTGATGTCATGAAAAAATGGGGTTAAACTTCCTATAATACTCTCAACCCGAATAACTCTATTTTTTATGACTTAAATACCCTTTAGAAGTAATTTGTTATTTTTAAATTTAAAAAGAGTGTATACTTGTAACTTTTAGTATATTATTTTATAATATATATTTTATATCACATATTGTGTATGTGTAGGTTGTGACGTTAATTTTTATTCTTAACAATCATTAAAACTTGTAAATTTTGTTGAAATTATATTATTTTATAGAAAATAAAGCTTATATTTTGAAAAAAAAATACATGAAAATATTTTGGTCCACTTCTATTTTCAAATTTATTGAATTATTTTTAGTTTTATACATGAGGACAAAATGGTCATTTAAGCATATATCGTTAAATTTGACTAACACATGTTAGTTAGAGGGGGCAATTTGTAATTTTTATAGTAAGAGGGGAAAATTTGTATATTCCTATAATAATAGGGGAGGTCAGTGTAATTAACCTTAAAAATAATAGTTTCAAGGTATATTTCCCACGCTAGCTATAGATATGTTTAGATTAATTGATTAAGACATGCACCAATTGAAAATCGATATATATTTATAAGAAGGGTTTTTTTTTTATTAAGAACATTGTAGTAAAAAATAATACTAAATTTTTTACATCATTTGAACGTGTTGTTATATTTAAATATTCGAGATGTTTACATATTAATATTTTTGCAATTTAGGACTAATGAAGTTTCTTTTTCGTATAATTATGTACCTGTCGATGGTCACTAGCACTTAAAATATAATTACATCATCTGTAATACTAATTCTTACCAATTTTTTTCCCCAGAAATTAAGGTGGCAACGTCAGACAATTAGTGACTGCTTAACAGAAAGCCTAACATATATTATTGGAATTTGTCTTTCATGTGGAAAATTAATGCGTATACACGTTTTTCAGCATTTTATTTCTTCAGAAATAAAAAATGAAATGGTCAAATTTCTTATAATAGTTCGTAATTCATACAAAATGGCCTCACTTTGAAGAGAAAACATGAGCTGATATGAGGCTTAGACAATTGGCAAAATTAACACCTTGTAACCATAAGGTCACATGTTAAATCCACTAGCGTGTTGGAATTGTTTTACTTTAAATTTTAAGTGTAATTGTTAATTAGTTAGTGATATTTAATTCAGATAATTAATATATTA
Source organism: Sesamum alatum (assembly GCA_034509735.1). Classification (NCBI taxonomy): domain Eukaryota; kingdom Viridiplantae; phylum Streptophyta; class Magnoliopsida; order Lamiales; family Pedaliaceae; genus Sesamum; species Sesamum alatum. The sequence goes on along the minus strand of JACGWO010000007.1, from coordinate 35,271,240 downwards.
ATTTTTATAATTGTTAGTAGAAAACAAGAACTCTATTGTGGTATATTAGAATAATAATGATTTTTCGCCACAATTAATTACTGTGATAAAAAAAAAAGAATTATGACAAATACAAATTAACAATGGTTCTGCAACAGCTATTAGCTGTTGTTTGTGCAAATGAGGCCAAAACATTTTCCATAGCTAAAATCATGATAAATGTTTGGCTATAGCAAAAAATAAAAAGTAAAAAAACTCATGATAACTATTGATTAATTGTGATAAAAGTTTAAGTTTTCACATTGATTTTGTATGACAGTGGTTAATAGTATCAATTTATTATAACGATTTTTAATCGTAGTCATTTATAGTGTAGCGAAAAATCAATTCTTTTGTAAGGTAACGAAAGCTTTGCATTATCATCATTTTAAAATTCATTAAGGAGAAGATACATTTTGGGCAATTTTTGCAGCTTACTTTAATTAAAAGATGAATTAATCATGATCATGACCTAATCAAATATAATTGGTATATATAACATGGGTGGTATAAATCAAAAGAAGAATCGAGTGTGGTTCAGCGCACCTACTCCTAGAAACTATAGTTAAATTTTGGTAAAATTGCACATTTTAGTCACATAGTACAGGGTTTCAATATATTTAATCATTCGCTTTACGGAATTCTTAAAATGACCTAAATTAAAAAAATTTGATAAATTTAATTTTCTACTTCACGAAATTTTCAAAATGGTCCCAAAATTGAGACTCAATACATTTAATCTTATGTTTCACAAAATTTATAGGACTAAATGTGTCAAGTTTTTTTAATTTTGAATCATTTTAAAAATCTCGTAAAATATAAGACTTAAAGTATTGAATCCCTTACGGATCCTATGAAACTAAAAGTGTAATTTCGCATCTAATAAAAAAGGTGAAAACAAACATCAATGCTCTAGTAAAAAATTAAGTAAAAAAGTATATATTATATGCATATATATCCCTTAAGTAGTTGAGATATTTCAAATGCAAGAACATTATAATAAACCTAACCCTAACTGAAGATCCAAACTTTTTCTACTACAACTCTTCTTTGAATTCGGCAAAGACGAAGACTTGCAGCTCATGAGAACCCTCGACTTCTCTCTCGATCTGTCCATCTGCGTTAGACTAAACTTGTTCGCATCATGTTTAAACGCGACGCGATCTGCTTCAGGTAGATCGTCGTCCCATCTCAAGACATCAGAACCATTCGTGTTGGGATCCGGACCATAGGGACCGAAACTGATGATCTGATTAGGCGATGGATCATAGATCCATGCAGGACTAACGTTAGAACCATAATAATCGAAAGAATTGTTAACGCTCTTATGAGTATTGTAATAGGGCTGAATGTAATAATTGATGCTGGCCTTTCTTGCTTGAATCTGAAGCCTCTTTTTCCTCATCCTCTCTTTCTTGTGGGCGTTCTGGTGACCCCCCAATGCCTGTGAGTTTGCAAACACTTTGAAACAGTACTCGCACTCAAACTTCTTCTCCTCCGCTGCCACCCGATCTCCGTCCGCCGAGCCCGGTTTCTCCGTCACGGTGGAAGAAGCCGACGAGTTGATGCTTTCTTCGCCTACTTCCGGCAACCCCTTATCCGTCTCAAAAGACGAGGGATCGAGCTCGATTCCGAAGAGTTTAAGCTTCTTCTCGGTGCTGGATTCTCTTACACGAGACATACAATTTCCTGCCATATTTTTTTGTCTAAGTGATGTTCTGATTGAGCTCTGCCTGTCTTCCTACATATATATATAGGAAAGCCTGTTGGTTTTTGACTATGCATTTGTAATTAAAGACAAGAACAGTTGTACTATAATCATCAACCAACAGCATAAACGTACCAAAGGTCAATAAAAAAGGATAAAGGGAATAAATAGTCAGAATAGGCCAATTGTCTCATGCAATATTGGTTCTAATTTAATATAATACTCGTTATCATCACACGCAATACTTAAATGCATACAGTTAAATTGATATAATAGAGATTTTTTTTTAAAAGTAAAAGCAATGAATATTAACTAAATCGATTACAATCAGCCCTGACGACTATCAATCTATAATAGAAATTACAATTACAATAATCATACATTGATCAACAATATCATATAAATTAATCTAAACAACCCCTTACTATTACAGTATACAAACAATCCTACTATACAGTAGACTATCATTCCACGTATTGGTGGGGTTCAAACCCATGACTTCTAAGATCATGGGATTTCAACCTTAAATGTAAAAAATTGGAGCAACTGAGGTATAAGAATAATAATAGATAAACGGTTAAAAGATGACATGAACTGTAGTTCTGTTGAAGAGATGACTCTTTTGTTTTTATATTAGTATAATTATATTACATAAATAAATGAAGTAGATATACTATACACAATTTTTTTTCTCTCAAAAGAGGATTCTGTGTGAATTATAAATTGTAAGAATTTCCTTTGTTTATAAGCATTTAAAATAATAAAAATTCATGCAATTTAATACAAATATTATTCCATGCTTACAAAGGAGGACATATGTTAGAAACGACTATATATAATATAATATAAATGGAGATGACAAAAGTCAAAAGCAAGATATGGGGATGTGAGGAAGGCAATCTAGCTTTGCAACGAATTAATCTACCTCACTCTATTAATTATATAAAAATCACTACTTTAATTGATTTGAATGACCAACTAATTGTTAGTGGATTCATGTATATGTATCATTACTCTTTACCCAAACTTATAATAATAAATATTAAAAAATCAACAGAATAAACAAATATCTTTAGGTGCCTAATCCCATCTCCTACAGTGCTAATTAATCATCTTCATACGATCTTTAGTCCTCGAGACCTGTCTGATAATTCAGTACTTAGACAGTGTCTGACTAAGCTTATAAGCTCCAAAAATTTATTTGATAATTTCTTTTAAAGACCTTATAAGATCTAAAAATAGATGTTTTGGATTTTATAAGTTTAAAAAAAAAAAGTTAACATTTTCAATTTTTTTTAAAATATTTTATAAACTTTATAAAATTAATATGTCATACGAATAAAAATATCATCATTCACACACACACAAACAGACACACTCTCTCTCTCCACACCCTTACAAACATACATATGCACACAGTACAAATACACGCTCTCTCTCTCTCTCTCACACACACACACAAACACAGACACAGGCGCACACACTCTCAAGAATTTGAAAGAATTTTATTACTATTTAATTCTTTTTACATTTTAAAAATGCTTCATTATTAAATAAAAATTATTATTGTTAAAAAAAATAAGATTTTTATTGATATTATATTTACTGAAAAAATATAAATTCAAGACATTATAAATTATAAGACTAGAAATAGTCATTTCATAAACAAAGAAAACATAAAAAATATATCTATATTAATATTCGGCTAACATGAATGTACATATATATTATTTTTATTCAAAACTTTAGCTCATAATCCCTTTTTTTTTTCTGTAAAAACACACTTATTTAATAAATTTTATTTGAAGTTAAACTAACATGTAGTATTTATGAAATTATTTTAAAGATATTTAAATACAAAATATGTCAAGAAACAACAACTTATTTGATTTTAATAGTATCATGTTATTTTTTGTCATTTCAATAAAAAGACCTTATCATGCCAAACACCCTAACATCTTATACGATGTGAAAATATCTCATAAGTTTTAACATCTTATTTTATTCAAACGCTTTAAGAACTTATTTTTATAATAAGATCCAAAATCTAATAAGCTCGTAAAACCTCTTATAAAATGTAGAAACTTATAAGACGTTTTTAAAAAGTTTAGCCAAACACCCTCTTAATCGAAGGTTCGTTCATTGCAATTATATCTACATATATGGACAATCCTAATTCGGAGCGGATTTGGACAGACCTAAATAATTAAATTATATGGTAAGTGCAATAAACTTGTTGTGTGATTGATGTAGTTCAAGAATAGTGATCAATCACGTGACAAGCATCACATTTATTATGCAATTGATTTAATTCAATCGTATCTAATTTAAATAAGAATTTCCCAATATATATATCTCCACGCAACTACCATGTATGTAAAATTATAAACTAAAAGAAACATATATAGTAATGACTTAAACATATATTTAATTTTTATATTGGCCATTTATTCCGAACGTCGCATTAAAAAATGATTATAAAGGAGATTAGTTGCTAAACAAATTTAGGAAAATTAAGAAGTGGGCAATGATGTATGCAAATTAATATAGTAATTATAATTTATAATAAGGGTGTTGGACCAGATCTAGGCATATCTTCTTAGAGCCTATTATTTTATAACACGGCCCGAAAGAGCATATGTTTAAGGTGAACCCAGTCATCATCATTTAGTATTAAAAAACTACATTTATTGTTGGACAGTTGTTGAAAATTCGCTTGCTCCACTAATTTTAACTTTGTTGGATTTAATGTAGTAAACTGTACTAGATTTTTGCTGTTTTAATTCTAAATATTTATATATTCCAATTGTCTGGGGGGCTATATGTGTAGCATCACCAATATATAAATCATCGCATTCTCATCATGAATTCCCACTCCTTTTTATTTATTTATTTTTTTTATTTTTTTTAAAAAAATCATCTTCTTGTTTCTAGTTTATTAATTACAATTTGCTTTCTTGGTTTGGGACAAGAATTCTAATTAGGCATGCTAGGAACTATGAACATGCATTTGGTTTCTGATCGGTCTGTATTAACATATATATAGTGGAGATTTGTTGTGGGCAATCTTGAGAAGATCGGATTATGGTGGCTGGGTCGGTGGTTTAATCATACTTTATTGATTTAGTACTCATCTCGACGTTCATTATTAAAAAAAAAATTTAAAAAAAAAGATTATTTTCTATACTTAAATTACTACGATTGATAAATCATGAAAAAATCCATACTATATATTACGATCAAATAAAATCAATGTAAAAATTTAAGTTTTATCATAGTTAATCATTATTTGTCACAATTTTACATAACATTTGCCATAATTTTTTGTTGCAGCTAATGCTTTGGCCCAACTTAAAGAAACAAAGCTAATCAGTCGTGGTCCAATGATCTCTTGGCCTAGTGGTTAAAGCTGAGGTCCCTAGGTCATGGGTTCAAACCTTTACCAATGCGTGAGATGATAGACTGTATTGTAGGATTGTTTGTAAATGTAATAGTTGTGGTTGTTTAGATTTAATTTATGTGATATTGTATTTTTAATCAATGTATGATTGTTGTAATTATCTCTATTAGAGATTGATAGTCGACAAGGTTGATTGTAATCGATTTAGTTCAATTAATAATATTCATCGCTTTCACTTCATGAAAAATACAGTCGTGGTTAATAACACTAGACAAAAAAATTACTATTGGCTATATTTTTAATGATTATTAGCTATTATAACTATTTACTACGGCTAAAAGAAACCAATGCAAAAATTAGTTTTTCCACCATAAAAAACTTATTTGTCACGGTTAAGAGTTATGGAAAAAACATTTGCAATGGCTTCTAACCATGAAAAATGTTTTAGCCACCCTCACAAAAATCATTGCCGACAATCGTTGCGTACCCATGATCAATGATTATTGGCTACGGTTATTTAGTATTAATTATCACAATTAACCATAGTTAAATATTATATTTCTTATAGTAATTAACCATATAAAATGCCATATTTCTTCTACTACTTTAAAGAGTTTTGAAACTTTTTTTAGAGTTATGTGAGGAATATTAAATGAATATCAAGTATAACACATTATCCCAACATAAAATGACAATATGAATATATTTTAGTTCTTCTTATTTGATATTTTTTTACATTTAATTCAATGTATTCTACCTCTCTCGGGCATGATCGGACAACAAAAGAAAGAGCAATAAGAACCCATGAATTTGATTGGTTCCTACAACAAATTATGGCCCAAACATTTTTTTAGGAAAAATAAATAAATAAAAACGTAATGCACTTTATTTTATTATTAAAAAGCCAATATAAAATATGGATTTTCTCAAATCTCTGACCCCCCCAATTTTCAGAAAGATTCGAGTTTGATCTCTAGTTGTTTTAATGAAATCATCTAACTCGTGTCACTTAAAATTCAAATTTAATTAATGATATTGCAAACAACTTTTGTAAAAGTAAAGCAAAGACGACATTTTGCAAAGAAAGCCAAATTTGAATTAGCTACCAATCACATCATAAAATAAGAATATGTTTTAATTATCCGTAGAGAATCTTTAATAATAAAGAATTAGGGAACAAACGTTTTATATTTCGGATATGGAGGTTGCAATGCCAAATTAAAGCATGCTAATTAATTATGGTTCGACGCTTAATGATTTGTCCTACTTTAGGACAATTCAAATTTTCAAACACATACATATAATTCCATTTTTGACTAAATAAATTTATTCAAGTATTTTCTAAATTAACACTTTGAAGCTTAAGCGATGTTAATTGCATTAGTAATTCATAAACAGTCCGAAGCCCAAGAATACACTATTTTATAACAGTGAGAACGTAAATAAAGACAAAAGTAATAAATTTAAATCAAGTTGTACTTCACCTACGAATCCTAAGATTTATTCATCTTTATAAATCCACACCATACATGATGTGAGATATGTTGTCAACGGCATACAAGTTTTTGACCTATCATCATTGTCCAATCCCAAAATCCATTAAAAAATTTGATTGGTCAAAATCATTATTATAGGAGAAAAAAGGTTAAAAAATGTTTATTATTTTTAACTATACAAAATCAATTAAATTGTAAGTTTTCTAATGTTGCATTTGAATTGAAGGATTTGAAATTATGAATTCCAAATTCTTTATAACATATTATTTAAATTTGTTTGAATAATTTTAAATTCTTTAATTTTAATTTGAAACTATATTTGATTGAATATTAATGAATTTTAATTTTTTTTTAAATAAAATCATTGAAATTCTTTTTCCAATTTTTTCCTCAAATTAAAATCCATCAGGCTGGATGCACCATGAATCCTGACGTCTTTTACATTCTCTTTACCCTTTGTGGTAAGACGTGTGGGCCTTTGTAGAACTGGGTCGGTTAATTTTGGTCATGGTTTGGCACGTGGGTTGGCCCATTAACATGATAAGAGTTACACCATTATTCCCAATCTTAACTTTAGAGTTCTTAATTCATTCTCATAAGTCACTGTTAAAAAAAAAAATTCATTCTCATAAGTCAGCATTATAAGAATGTAGTGTTATAAACTTAGAAAAATTTTAAGTTTATTGGCCTTTCACTCCTAATTATATATGAGAAAAACAAGAATAAAATTCTCTCCAAAACTACTAATTTTATATTCAAAAGCTCTCCTACAAATGAATTACATGGTGGTATTTATAGGCCACCAAAATATTGTTACAAATTAAAATATTAAATAAATGTAATTACAACATAATGGGGGATTACAAAAGGTTAGAGAATTTATGGGGCAAACACCAAGGGGTGTGTGCATTCATACATAATAATAATATGTACTTACAATATTTACAATATTCCCCCTTGAATGCACACATCTTATTATATACATCCTGCCTCGTTAAAAACCTTGCCTGGAAAAATCCAATGGGACAAAAACCAAGGCTAAGGAAAAGAGTGCAGTTGTATAATCTCCCCTCAATTCGGGCAAATATCTTTCAGATGTCGCATGCTAATATTATGTACGAGCTGCTTGAACACTTTTGTTGGTAATGACTTCGTAAATAAATCTGCTAAGTTCTGACTTGATGGAATTTGTTTAACATCAACTTTGCCTTCCACTTGAAGCTCATGAGTGGAGAAAAATTTTGGCGATATGTGCTTGGTTCTGTCACCTTTAATATATCCTTCTTGGATTTTGGCGATACAAGCCGCATTATCTTCATATATTACTGTGGGACGTTTCTCAATTGATTCTAGTCCACATGATTCATGAACATATTGTATCAGTGACCTAAGCCATACACATTCACGTCCAGCCTCATATAGTGCAATTAACTCTGCATGATTAGACGAGGTGGCTACCAAAGTTTGTTTGATTGAAAGCCATGAAATAGCCGTTCCGCCATACATAAATAAATATCCAGATTGAGATATAGCTTTATGCGGATCAGACAAATATCCCGCATCTGAATAACCAACTAAATTGGTTGCTTTGGCATCATTATGCCATTCAAAATATAGTCCTATATCACTTGTTCCACGCAAGTAGCACATAATGTGTTTGACACCATTCCAGTGTCTCTTTGTTGGGGTTGAACTATATCTTGCTAGTAGATTAATTGAAAAAGCTATATCTGATCGGGTATTATTAGCAAGATACATCAATGCACCGATTGCACTGCGATATGGTACTTCTGGACCCAAAATCTCATCATTATCTGCTCGAGGACGGAAAGGATTCTTTTTAACGTCAAGTGATCAAACTACCATAGGTGTACTTAACGGATGAGCGTTGTTCATATGAAAACGCTTAAGGATCTTTTCTGTATAGTTTGATCGATGAATGAAAATTCCACCTTTAGTATGTTCGAACTGCAGGCCGAGACAATACTTTATAGTACCCAAATCTTTCATCTCAAACTCACTTTTTAAGTAATCAGCTGCATGTCGAATCTCTTCAGGAGATCCAACGATATTCAAATAATCAACATACACAGCTATGATTACAAATTCCGACTTTGTCCTCTTTATGAATAAACATGGACTTATTTGATTATTACAAAACCCTTTATTTATTAAATACTCACTAAGACGATTGTACCACATACGTCCTCATTGTTTAAGTCCATACAAGAACGTTTTTAATTTGATGGAGTACATATGACGGGGTTTTGACTTCAATACTTCAGGCATTTTCAATCATTTTGGGATTCTCATGTATATATCTATATCCAATGACCCATTCAGATATGCAGTGACCACATCCATGAGCTGCCTTTGCAGTTTGTTCAATTACTACTAAACTGATTAGAAACCTAAGTGTGGTTGCATCCACTACAGGTGAATACGTTTCAGTATAATCAATTCTTGACTTTTGAGTAAAACCTTGGGCCACAAGTCTAGCTTTATACCGTACAACTTCATTTCGTCCATTTCTTTTTCATACAAACACCCACTTATAGCCAACTGGCTTGACACCTTTTGGTGTTGGAGCTATAGGTCCAAATACTTCTCGCTTATTCAGTGAGTCAGGCTCAACTTATATTGCCTCCTTCCAACTTTTCCAATCATTTCGATGTCTACATTCCTCCATAGTTTGAGGATCGTTATCATCTTCGTCCATAATTTCGACGACTACAGAATAAGTAAAAATCTCATCGATTTCAACTTCACTTCTATACCAACCGAAACTATTGTGAGCATAATTAATAGACATCTCATTGTGTTCAAATTCTTTAGGTAAAATCACTTCAGGGATTTTATCCTTAGAGACATTACCAGTGGCCACATCAATATTATTATTAATTGAGACAACATTTCTTTCATTTACATCTTTAGAGCCAAGTGGTCTATCACGCTTCCGGCGTATTTGTGACTCAGATGCCTTTGATTGATTTAGAGTCGCTTCAGGGACTTCTAAACGAGCTGGAGCATTTTCAGCTAGAATATGTGATTTTGTGACCCTTTTGGTATCTGTAAATGCATCTGGTAGCCTATTCGCAACACTTTGCAAATGTATGATCCGTTGAACTTCAAGTTCAGTGTCATTCGTCCTCGGATCCATAAAAGACATAGATGTTACATCCCATGCAATATCTTTCTTTAGAATTCCCTTATCTTCTCCCCTTAAAGCTGGGAATACTGTCTCATCAAAATGACAATCTAAGTACCTAGCAGTAAGTTGTTCACCGATCATTGGTTCAAGGTACTTAATAATTGATAGGGACTCAAACCCAACATAAATTCCCAGTCTCCTTTGTGGTCCCATTTTAGTTCGTTGAGGAGGAGGTATCGGGACATACACTGTGCAGCCAAATACTTTTAAATGAGAAATATTTGGTTCTCTTCCAGAGACCAATTGTAATGGAAAAAATTTGTGGTAAGCGGTGGGTCTAAGTCGAATTAAACTCGCTGCATGCAAAATTGCATGACCCCATGCCGATGAAGGCAATTTCGACCGCATCAGCAATGGTCTAGCTATTAGCTGTAACCGCTTAATTAACGACTCAGCCAGGCCGTTTTGAGTATGTACATGAGCAACTGGATGCTCCACAGTTATCCCAATGGATTGACAATAATCATTGAAGGACTTAGAAGTAAATTCTCCCGTATTATCTAACTTGATCCTTTTAATAGGATAATCAGGAAAATGAGCTCTCAATTTAATAATTTGAGCTAGAAGTCTGGCAAATGCAACATTTCATGTTGATAGCAAGCTTACATGTGACCAACGTGTTGATGCATCAATTAACACCATAAAGTACTTAAATGGTCCACATGACAGTGTTATTGGTCCACATATGTGTCCTTGAATTTGTTCAAGAAACATGGGGGATTCTAAATTCACTTTTGTCGTAGACGGCTTTGTAATTAATTTCCTAAGAGAACAAGTCGCACATGAAAATCACTTTTAGTAAGGAACTTCAGGTCCTTTAGTGGGTGTCCATGTGAATTTTCAATGATCCTATGCATCATTGTTTTTCCTAGATGACCAAGTCATCATGCCACAAAGTAAAATACTTTGATCGACTAACTTCGGGTTAGTGATACTATGTGTTTCAATGGAGCTTATCACTGTGCCATATAAACCAGGTGTATATGTTCTTATCCTTTCTAAGACTTGCTTCTGGCCAGTCTTAAATGATGTAAGGCATAAATATTCGATGCCATCTTTATTCATGGTTTCAATATGAAAACTATTTTGTCGAATATCCTTGAAACTCCTATGTTCCTTTGTGATTTACTAGAATATAAGGCATCATTTATGGAATCTTGTTCCTTCAGGTAACAAGATAGTGGTTCTTCCGGAGCCTTCAATAAGATTACTAACACCTGAAATAGTACTCACGTTGGTTTTTGTCATTAACAATTTTGAGAGAAATTTCTCGTTTCTTAGAATCGTATGCGTAGTGGCACTATCAACAAGACAATGCTCCTTGTCATTGAGATTTGTAATGGCTTGATTCATTTTATATAAAGCAAATAAACATAGAATAAGTAAAGCAAATACTTCATTCATAAAACGTAAAAGCATTACAATGATAAAAGAAATATCAAAACATACTAAAATAAACATTACTGAATAACAAGAAACTATGCCAATAACACATGCATATCTAATCACTAATCATGTTGAAATCCTCAGGAATGTCTCCAAACTTTAGAGGAAGCTCAGGGAGATCTTTGTCATCATTTTCAATGGACTGAAAAAAATCAGATGCATCTATGTGGGTATTGTCTGAGATTCCTGCCACAGCAAAATTAGTCTCAACTTCTTTACCCTTCGCTTTCAGAGAAGCCTGGTACAATTTAACTAGGTGTTGTGCCGTACGACAGGTTCGAGACCAATGTCCAGACATTCCACGTCTATGGCAAATATCTCCATTTATAGGTTTCTCTAGTTGATTCATTGCCTTGTTCCCATTGTTTTTCTGAATGCTGGGATTAATCCATGTATTACCACGACTACGATCATTACCACGGCCACGATCGCCACGATCACGTCCATTAGAATGGCCGCGTGGTGAGCCATGGTGTCGACCACGCCCCTTTCTCGAAGAAGTAGCATTTGCTTCAGGAAATGCAACTGAATTTTCTGGGAGTGGTTTAGAACCAGCGGGTCGTGTCTGATGATTATTCAACAAAAGTTGATTATTTTCTTTTGCAACAAGTAGGCATGAGATCAACTCTGAGTAGATTGTGAACCCACGTTCCTTGTACTGCTGCTGGAGTACAAGGTTAGATGCATGAAAAGTAGAAAATATTTTTTCTAACATTTGTTCATCTGACACATCTTCTCCACATAATCGAAGTTTTGATACAATTCGAAACATCTCAGAATTGTATTCAGGGACTGTTTTGAAATCTTGCAATCTCAATTGTATCCACTCATATCTTGCACATGGTAGTATTACAGTCTTTTGATGGTCAAATCGATCTTTTAAACTCTTCCAGAGTTCAAAAGGGCTTTTAACTGTCAGATATTGAGACTTCAGGCTCTCGTGAAGCTGATGACGAAGCAAAATCATTGCTTTAGCACGGTCTTGTTCAGAAGCATTAGTATTTTCTGTTAATGTTTCTCCCAAGTTATTAGTCGCCAAATGCAATTCGGCGTCAATGACCCATGATAGATAGTTTATTCCAGAAACGTCAAGAGCAATGAAATCCAATTTCGTGAGATTGGCCATTTAACTACAGTAAGTTAATATGCACTTTAGCAAAATATTCAACATATACATGTAAGTGGAATCAAATGTATTATACATACATATGAACTAAAAGTGACATAAAAGTTATTAACTATATTAAAAGTTAAGTTGATTTAAATATCAAAGAATCGAATACTTTTAAATAAATAAATGAAGAAGCTTCGGGCTTCTCAAATCAAGCTTTTATCTCAAATCACTTCAAGTGAAAAATCAATAGTTATGTTTTAATCATCGCTTCGGGGATGATAGTACAAATAATTGGTATCGAATATTTCACTTACTGCTGGAGGTAATTTACTCATTACTCACTTCGGGAAGTAATGGAATTTTATAAAACACATCCACTTCAGGGGATGAAATCAAGAATTATATGCCTAATTCCGGAAACAATATCAATTATGATAAATCCATTATTTTATACATCCACTGCTGGGGACAATAAAATGTATAGAATATGATTATTCATATCTAATTATTGAATATACAAGAATAAAAATAACTAGATATTGTAGAAGTAAACATATAAGGAATAAGAATTATACGTATAAAAAATTGACATTTTACCTTGATTGAGCGTAACGTCGTACTGATAACGTGTTATAAACTTAGAAAAATTCTAAGTTTATTGGCCTTTCACTCCTAACTATATATGAGAAAGACATGCATAAAATTCTCTTCAAAACTACTAATGTTATATTTCAAAAGCTCTCCTACAAATGAATTACATGGTGGTATTTATAGGCCACCAAAATGTTGTTACAAACTAAAATATTAAATAAATATAATTACAGCATAATGGGAGATTACAAAATGTTAGAGATATTATGGGGAAAGTACCAAGGAGTGTGTGCATTCATACATAATAATAATATGTACTTATAATATTTACAATATGTTGCTCTTTTTTTTTTTAAATGAAGCAATCAATTATTATTTACAAAAATATCTACTATTAAGTTGAACAACAACTTATGTTGGCTGAGTTCGAACTCATAATTTTAAGAGTCATGATGTACCAGTTTCTTCAATTGAGTTAGGCCTCATTGGCGTATTATAAGAATGGCAATAAGACGTGCGACAGTAATTATGACTACGGCGATGTGTCAAAATAAAATTTTAGTTGTATCTATACTAATATAAAAAAAAATCGGGAAAAAAAAAATTTTGTACCCTAACTTGGCTCTGGTTCAATTTTAGTACACTAACTTTGGTAATTATCACATTTTTTACATTATGTTGCAATTTTACTTCAATTAAGTCCAATTGACCGGAATTTGCTGACGTGGCCAATTTTTGCTTATGTGTCCGGCGAAATTAACCACGTCAGCACATGACGTGGCCGGCGACTGACGTGGCGGGATGACTTGGATGTATTTTCATCCATAAGGATGAATTTTAGTACACTAACTTTAGCATGGTTTAATTTTAGTCCAACAACTTTGAATGAGGTGAAATTAAGTCCCCTGTCATTGTGTCTAGGGGTTGTCACTACCCATTTATATTTATATTATAAAAAAAATTAAATATAAGTGTACCGCTGAAAACGGTACACTTATATATTTATGACTGGTTGCTAGTTGCGAGTTGCACTCACGACCAACCCTCAAATTTTTTTAAATTTGTTAATTCTTTATAATTATTAGTTATAGTTAAAATAATAATTATTAATACTTAATTAGATATAATTAATTAATAATAATTTGATAATTGTTAATATAGCTATTAATTAATTAATTAGAGAATAATAAATTTAATAATATAGTTGTTAATATTAATTAATTTGATATATATATATTAATTATTGAAAATTTGATAATATAGTTGTTAATCATAATTTAAAAAATAGATAATTATATATTTTACAATTATTAATAATTTGATAATATATTTGTTAATTATTTATAATTATTAATAGAGTTGATATTATTATAGCCGAGATCTTTTCCTTTTCACACTTATCAGTTCAGTTGGATCATCTATTTTTTAAACTATGATTAACAACTATATTATCGAATTTCTAATAATTAATCTATATCAAATTAATTAATATTAACAATTATATTATTAAATTAATTAAAATTATCTTAATAATATTACATTCCGTACGAAAAAAATAAAAATATTATATCATTATTATAATTATTATTCTGTACTTAAATTTAACCTCATTCAAAGTTATTGGACTAAAATTAAACCATGCTAAAGTTAGTGTACTAAAATTCATCCTTATGAAAGAAAATACATCCAAGTCATCCCGCCACGTCAGCCGCCTGCCACGTCATGTGCTGACGTGGTTAATTTCACCGGACACGTCAGCAAAAATTGGCCACGTCAGCAAATTCCGGTCAATTGACCGGAAAATTGGAACAAAAACCCTCAATTGGACTTAATTGAAGCAAAATTGCAACATAATGTATAAAATGTGATAATTATCAAAGTTAGTGTACTAAAATTGAACGAGAGCCAAGTTAGTGTACTAAAAAAAGTTTTTTCCCAAAAAAATCACTTTTCACTCGTAAATAATAATTTGTGATATTGTTACATTTTCTTATTGTATTAATAATACTCTTAAGATGGTTCCTTTTTTCCTTATTTATTTATTTAATTTATCGTATCCTATTTGGTGGCTTTCTTAGAAGCAAGGCAATTAATCACTCTTACTAATGATATAGGTGTTAACCAACCTGACCAACCAAGAAAAAGAAGTCGTGCTTATTTCAATCATAAAAAGTTATTTGCTCTTGTAACAAAAATTGGATACATTTTGGGGAAAATCAAACTTTCATCCAAGAAGAGAAGCAAATGAAAGACTTTCATAAAAGTTTTCGTAGAATCAAGAATGAAGTTTAACATGTTGGTTTGTATATTTTATTTTATTTACAATATATTTTAAAGAGTGAAAGGTTATCTATCATATGCATGCAAGTACAGTATATCACGTCAGCTAGTATTATATATTGATTATTATGTTAATTGATGTTTACATTTGTATTAACTATTCTTTTTATTATATTATAAAAAATACAATTAGCTCATTATATAATTTAAAAATCAATTCGATTTTTTTTTTTGTTTTCAAAAATTGACCACATTCAATTCCAAGTAGAATTCAGCACGGGTCTCCTGACAAGTAGTATAATATAGGAGCGGGGATTGAATATATATATATATATATATATATATATCTTTATATATATTAGGAGTTGGGGTGGTAACTAATTTGAGTCAGCAGGCACAATCATTTCTTCGTAGAAATCTATCATTGCAAGGGACAAGGAATGACCCCTATAACAGTTTTCATCACAGACACGACAACGAAATTGACTATTTTCATGCATGCAACAGCAAAAAATGCTTCTGAAACCGATCAAATTGTGTTCCCCTATATCCGTGTCCTTCTTGACAATGTTTAAATTATATTTAATTGATTCGAATCAATTAAATGATAAGTATAATTTTATATATTTATTATGTTATTAATTATTTTTTAGATTAATTACACTTCGATTTCTTGTGAAAATGTAAAATTATATTTTTCTTCAAAATTTTTTGAAATTATATTTGCACCCTTTTAAAAAAAAATCGTTTACACCTAACTCTAATTTCATTAGGGTTTAGATGGAAAATGTTGACTTCAGCAAAAAAAATTACGTAAATTTTTTAATTTTACGAATATTTCTATATATATTTTTATATATATAAGGGAATAAATGTACTACGGGAAAATTGTATTTTACGTCCCATAATTTACACTGTTTACAATTTTGGTCCCATTAATTTTTGACGTAGCAATTTTAGTCCCATAAGTCCAAAAACGTTGCAATTTTAGTCTTATTGACAAAATCCATTAAATTTTAATGGAAGGAGCATGTGCATGGCATGTGCTCCATTAAGTCCATAAGTCACATCTAATGAAACATTTCAATTTTAGTCTCATAAGTCCACAAACGTTACAATTTTAGTCCCATGCACGTGCTCCTTCCGTTAAAATTTTAACGGATTTCGTCAATGGGACTAAAATTGCAATGTTTGTGGACTTATGGGACTAAAATTGCTACGTAAAAAATTAATGGGACCAAAATCGCAAACGGTGTAAGTTATGGGACGTAAAATACAATTTTTCCAATGTACTACATATATATATATATAGACTGAGGTTAACATCATTACATATTTCCCTTATATGTATAAGATTATTTCATTAGAGTGTTAAATGAAGGGTAAATTGAAAATTTAGTTTTTTTTTTTTTTTTTTTTTTTTTTTGCTGAAATCATCATTTTTCTGTTCAAATTCTAACAAAAGAGGGTCAGGTGTAACTGGTGAATTTTTGAAAGGATGTAAATGTAATTATTGAACTTTTTAGAGTCAAAGTGTAATTTCACATTTTCAGAGGAGGCATAAACGTAATTAACCTTCTTTTTTTAAAAGCACAGATCAATCATATGGCAAAAATTAATACACAGTACAATATTATTAGTTCAAGTTTCAACGAACATATAGTCTGAATTAGGAATCTGCATTAAGAATTTCAGTGATTTTGTTAGTATACGAAATCAACAATTTTGTGCTAAAATACAATTATTGACTAATATATTACTTTCATTGAAAAAAAATGCAGAAGAAATCCGCGAATTATTTTTTTATATACTATCATTTATAAGGTTGAGAACTTCTCTTTAGCGAAAATTGAAAAAATAATCCTGAATTAGAAATAATATTCAAGGTTGAATTTTAACTTGCAGAAGAAACAAATTATGAGAATTTTCGGTATAATATTGATAGTGCTAGAAAACTCAAAATTACTAAAATGTCCTCAAGCTGTCAAGGAATTTATAAAAATGCCATCAATGAAAATTGACGGCGATTACTCGAAGGTGGTTACAGAAGTAGTGGGGGATGCCAAATTATCAAGGCGCCTTTAGCAATTAGATCCAGGCCGTTGGATTGAGGGTAGTTGAGGGACGATATCGTACTTTCATCTCATATAATTTACTATAAATAGGAGGAGAAATCCATTTGTGAAGGGATGTGAAAT
Source organism: Sesamum alatum (assembly GCA_034509735.1). NCBI lineage: Eukaryota > Viridiplantae > Streptophyta > Magnoliopsida > Lamiales > Pedaliaceae > Sesamum > Sesamum alatum. The sequence goes on along the minus strand of JACGWO010000007.1, from coordinate 35,253,778 downwards.
TCATTTATAGAAATCGATCTTTCTACTTTCTACTTTTGCATTACCTCGCGTCACTTCGACTTAACATGTTTAGACTAATCATCTCCTGAATCACTCACCGTCGAATATATTACAGTCGAAGTACAGGATTAATCACAATGTTATTAGACTAGCTTCATCAAGGAGCTATATACAGAACAAAATATAAATTAAAGGCAACAAAAAATTCATTTCTCATGACCATATAATATAAGCAATTTACGTCATGATTAAATTTATCAGAAACTATATATCTATACTACATATAATTGAAGAGGGGTGAATTAGTGTCTCAATTATTTTGAATTGTCAATTTTAATATTTAATTTAATTTATTAATTTATTTATTAACTTCCCATCCACCCACTATTCAAAACCCCCACCCCCACTATCTCCAACTATAAAATTACCTTTGTAAATATTTAGTGTTAGCTATTTTTATTTTTCTTTCTCCCAATTCAAAATTTTCTCTTTCAAAATTATATATTTTAACTTAGTTATTTTTATATTATTGTTTTGTCTTAACATTTATTTAATTTCTCATTCAATATTATATTTATTTTGCTTTATTTATGAACAAAACTAATTAAATATTTTTACACACACATCGAGTGTGTCACATACCCCTAGTATATATAATTCTATCAGATTGATTATCATTATCTGAGAAATAATTAACTTCATGAGAATGATCATCAATAATTCATTTCATACGGAAAGAACATATATGGAAGATTCTGAAACAAATTAGGTTTGGCCAAATCAAACTAATTACAGAGCAAGTGTAATACACTTGTCATGTGATTGATCACTTTTCCTGAATCATACACTAATTACACGAGAAGTATATTATACTTATCATATAATTGGTTTAGGTACGATCAAATCCAATTTGAGTTAGAATTTCCCCAACATATACATATACACGAAATTGTTACCATAATTTAACGAGAGAAATTCTTGATCATGACAAATTAACTTAACAAAATCTAAAAGAAACTAACATTAAACCCTAGCTAGTCCCGATTCAAGAAAGCCATGAATCTCGATCTCCCATAAACTCAACTGATCATCAGAAGAAATATTTGTCACAAATCTTGATCAGTGTTCAAGATCCACATTTACTTGACATCCTTAATTATATATATAGAAACCCCCAAATCCTGTAATAACACATGAGTCTTGTTTCAATAATACAATCAGGAACTATATTTAACATAGCAATGGAAAAACTAGAAAACACACAAATCACCTGAATATCTTCACTGCCTTAACCAAATAAAAAGTCTTGCAAAAATTAAAACAAAGACAACACACAGATCACAAACATCTTAATAATCAATTATGTAAAAACCCTTCAACTCTACTGCCGGATAGGGATTAAATATCAGTTTTGATCTGGAGCGTACGTGAACAATCGGACCGTCATGCTTCAATTCCCTGGAGAGAAAAGATGAGAGGAAGATGGCTAGCCTCTGTTGCAAGAAGATGATGAGGAAAACAAGGTAGGGTTTTGTGTTTCTTCTTCCAGCTGAATGAAGTTGTCGTAATTAGGTGTTTTACACTTCATAATTTCCGACCCTCTTTCGCTTTCTTTTCCGGGGTGGTGGTCTGAAGAGGTCGGCGGTTGGCGGTGGATGAGATGGTGGTGGGATTGGGATTGGGATTGGGATTGGGTGGGTGGGAAAGAGGGTCATGTAGTGATGATGAAAGTGAGGGAATAATGATGAAGTGTTGTTGCTCACCTCTGAGGATACCATTATTGCTCTATGTGTTTTTCCCGGTTAACGAAGTCACTACTATGTCTATCTATATACAACTATACACACACAAAAAAATAAAAATAAAAATAAAAAGTAAAAACTATGTACACTCACCTCAAAAATACAACTATCATCGAGGTGTGTAGTTTTGTGTAATCTTTTCTGATAAAAATATCTTTATAAGTGTGAAGATGTACCCTTCACATGTATTAGTGTGTGAAAATATATATGGGTAATTTAGTAAAAAATGTTTATTTGACTTGCAATAGGTCAATAATAAGTTAATTGCAGGTAAATACTGATTTTTATTCAACTTTTTTACTCATATCAGCAAATTCGATGAATTTTGACTACAGAGTGATCTATTTGTTGGATAAATACAAACATCATGGTTATTAGATACAAATTTTCAATTCAATGGGATTTACGTGTAATTACACTCAATTTAAATGGAGGATAGTGTAATTATCCCATTTTGTAATTATGTATTTTTCTTTTTTTATAACTAGTCAAGATTTAAAGGGTGTTTGGCTGAGCTTATAAGGTCATCAAAATATCTCATAAGATGTTTGAGGTCTTATAATTTTTTGAAAACCGTTTAGCAATTTTCTTTTATGAAAAGCTTATAAAAATTTATATATAATAAGATGTTTTGAATCTTATAATTAAAAAAAAAAAAAAAAAAAACAAGATAACTTTATCCAACTTTTTTTAAACATTATATAAGTTGTTTAATTTTAACAACCAATAGACAAAAAACACTTATAATTTTATTAGTATTTTAATTTTATCCTTCATATAATCGACGCTTTTTCTCCTAAATTAAAGCAAAATAATGTATTTGTATGATTTTAAATGTTATGTGATGACTTTTGTTATTACTACAGTATGAAGCGTTTGTTATGCCAAGCACTCTAATTAACATCTTATAACTTTTGACATTTTATTCATCTAAAAACTTTAAGAGTCGCTAGAAAACAAATTATAATTGGTTATATTTTTAATGACTAGGCTAAAAATTATGGTAAATAATTATTATTAAATACGATAAATAAAAATCGATGGAAAAACTAGCTTTTCCATCATGAAAAAATTATTTCCATCATGGCTTTTAGTCATGGCAAATGTTTTAGCTACTATCACAAAAATCACGATCGACAACCGTTGCGTGGTCCTAGTCAATGACTATTTGATATAATCATTTAATATTAACCATTACAATTAACCACAATTAAACGTTATATATTTGTTACCGTACGTGAATTTTGTTTTAAAATAAGATTTACATTTTTAAACTTTTAAAAACATGATGTAAAAATTTACATGATGTTTCAAATAAGCTACGCCAAACCCCCTCTTAACTGTCGTCTGTCTTAAAATGATATATATTTTATTAGGAAGAAGGGAATTTTTTAAGTTATAATATGTTTTTAAACTCACACGCCTTCGGTCAATATTGTGTGATAATTAGTACACGTAACACATTTACCATAAAAATATTTAAAAAAAATGTTCTGTTAATTTTTCTAAGATAATTCGTAATTGTTTGTTAAATACTTGTGTCCGTTGCACCATACTTCGATGAAAGAGATAATTCCATAAGAATAATAATTTGCTTTAGTATTACAAACAAAGTACTTGTACAAACATTTTCCAATTTCAGGAGGGAGGGAACTTTAAAAAGAGAAAAGAGGAAAAACAATAAATGTGATTGACTTAACCACACGTATTGCTCGTATCGTTATAAATATTTTTTAACTGTATATCAATCATATAATATGTATATTAAATTTATTATATAATTTATTTAAATTTAATCAGATATTATACTGTCCAAATTGCGTAAGTTACTCTCAACTCTTTGTAGTTTATCCAGTGAAATCACTTTTTTCCCTCTATTTTGACTCTCTAAAAGCTACCACTTTTTCTATTATTCTCCGTTATTTCTCTTGTCTTTATGCTTTATAGTTCGACTTTTATCATAAGATTAATCATAGTCAGCCGCATGAATATCACGTCCTCCCTCATACCTCATAATAATCCACTCTCTCAAAAATAATATTTCAATGACTGTTAAATACAAAAACATTAAATATAACTACACAATAAATAAGAAACTTATATTTCCCCTTATCGCTTTTGATAAATCCTTTTCTCTTATGTATTTTCAATGTCAAGAATTTTGATTTAATAATAATAATAATAATAATAATAATAATAATAATAATAATTATGGCTTTGGTGAAAGTGAAATTGATTTTAATAAAATAGAAAGTCGTAGTGGTGGTGTCAACTCATGCATGCTTATTCCAATTGCAATCATTATATATGGTATCTTAGTGTACTAAAGGCACAGTCAAATCGTGACTTTTTTCCCCACTCTCTGTGTATATCGGACGAGTACTTGTGATTATTTTTGTTACTCGTATGTATCATATTAAATTAGTTATTATATCATAAGTATAAATTTGTTATCAATTAGTTTGAATTTAATAAAATTCAATGTGCGACTGATTCAGGTCGGAAATGTAATCTCTCTTGAGGTTCTAATCCATGATCTTGTAATGAATCGCCAGATGCTAAGTGGTTTTGAGAAGATAAAAGTACGTTAGGCAGGCCAGGATGATTCTCAACGAAATTCTTCTGATGCTTAAGTCAGCTCAAGTTCGAGATCGTAAATAGTAATTGCAGTAGAATGTAATTAATATGTCTTACCATAACTGTAGCGGAATGCGGATATTTATAAGGCCAAATGTACTCACATATCTGGTCCACATTACGTCATCTCAAATTCTTAAGTTGTCAAACGATGTAGGGCCTAATCCAGGGTCTTTGGATTGGGTCCTCAATCAGGTTGCCGGTGCAGGTCAAGTACGTAACTCAACCCGACTAATAAATGCATGAATCTAGGCCCGAGACGTCATTTTGACTCTTTTTAAGGGTTATTTATGTTTTTTCTCAATAAATAAGTTATATCCCCGTCAGGGTTAGAGTTTCCTTTTTCTTGACAATGGTGTCATGTAATGGGTTCAAAGAAAACAAGGCCCAAATGCCCTGCAGCTACAGCTAGGTACCAAATCCTCCATTGGCCTAATTGTCATTTGAGCTTAATTAATTAATGAAAATAAACCAAAAAGTGTTAGTCGAGTTATGTTAAAACATGATCAAATTAAGAATATTATAAACTTCCAACAAATTTAAAATCACTGTAATTAAAAATCAAAACATAACATATAAGCAATTCATTAATTTTATAGGAATATATGATATTTATGTGTAGGATTGTAATTTGACTAGGGTTCCATCAATATGAATAGTTAGCCTTAAATAATAAATAAATGAGGTTGATTAATATCTCATTCCAGATCTAGAAAGTGGTGCATGGATTACCTACCTCTTTCAAATGCTGATTGATAATTCTCTCAGTCTCAACCCTTTAATCAAAAAGCTATAAATTGCACCATTTCTCAAGATGGAAAGTGGGAAAATATATTCTTCTGTGACTGCCCACTTTTACTTTTCTCCACATATTCATCAGAAAAAACCTACGAACACTCGTGCTTTCTGACATTGATTCTAGGTAATGAATTACTCTTAATTACAATCTCTTGATTATGGTGCATTTTACACTTCTCTCTCTCTCTCTCTCTCTCTCTCTCTCGTTCTGCAAGAGGGAAATGATGTCGTTTCATTAATTTCAAATCATGATGTGGAGAAAATTGTTGGAGTTTCCTCTAGCTGTCAATTGTTTTAAGGTACTATATTTTTCCTTTTCGAATGTTTTATAAGGTGATAAAATTGTGATGTTTTGCTGCTTTTTTTGCATGAGTGCACCTTATCTTCTGGACACTATATATTCAGTACAAGAACATGCATGTCTGATTTATGTTTTGTTCCTTTCTACATTAAATTTCTCACATCAGCTGAATCAAAAGTCTGAATGTTAGTAGAATTAATAGGAAGAAAGAAAATATATATGATTGGAGGTCAATAAAGTCTTCCTCGATAACCAAATTTTTTGTATCATATGTTGAACTAATTTACTATCTAAGGTACTGCACAGACTCATAATACATTACATATGTTTATTGAGTTATTTATATTGATATTTCACTTCTTTCAATCATATTAAAATGATGTACATTCATGAATGAGTTCCATTTCAATTTTGCTTCATGGGAATATATTTGGATCAATCCTACCCACAAAAAAAAAAGAAAAGGTAATTGTAGTTATCTTTCCTGAGGTTTTCTATAGCTATAAATACACCTTGTTGTTCGAAAATTTACAAATACCTCTCAAATGAAAAATAATTATGTAGCCCTTAAACGATGAGGTGGAAATTACTACTTTACGTGTGAAAAAATATGAAAAAATCTGAGGGTGGATAAAGTACATAATCCGTAGCGCATATTAGTCCATAAAAATATTTTAAAAAATTATAAAAAAATATATAAAATTATAATTTATAATTCAAAAGAATGTTTTTGTCAGTTCACCATAAAAAATAGATGAAGATCTAACATGGGCTAACAAATTAAGCTTGTTAGATAGGCATTAAAATCAAGAGATATTCATAATTTTCTAAATAATAAAAAGGTATTCGTAATTATATCAAATTTTAGGAAAGCATAATTTATCCGAATAAAATGAAAAATTTTATCATATTTACATATTTCTCAAATTTTTAAGAGTGGTTTGATAGATATAAAAGTTGGACTATTGAACCCCACATCAATACACGTAGCAAAGTAAATACTACGTTTCCAGCTTTAATTGGTCCTTTTAATTGACTTATCAGCTTATTAAGAAAAAATGTAGGTCTCTGCTAGTACTAGTCCTATGTATTAATGTCTATCCTTTTACACACTGGGGGCCAACAAGGTTGCCCGAGAGTGAGTTTGGGCCCCAATTCATTCATAACCCGACAAATTTCATAAGTCATGATTGGGCCCCGCCCCACTTAAGACATGCACACCAAAACCAAATTGGGTCAAACACTGGATGCAAATGGGTTGATCTTTAACATGTGTTTGGTCCAGTTGAAAGTGGATACATCTGATCCGATAATGAAAAGATCCAGGATCCGATATAAATGGAGTGATCGGTCCTCTAAACTACACTTGCAATGACTTCGTCTGATATTTAGTATAATTACGAATACCCTTTTGTTATTTTAAAAATTATAAATAGGCCCTTTGAGGTTTGTAACCGTCTAACAAATAATTCATGTTCATCCATTTTTATGAGTGAACTGACCAAGATGCCCTATGCAAATTGAATTAATTTTTTATAATTTTTTAATTTTTTTGGAAAAATATGCGTAGGGAGAGGCTTTTTACGCAGATGAGCAATAATATAGTTTGATCGACTCATTTTTTTATAATTTAAAAAAAAATCAAGGCAAAATTGACCATTTCAAGCCCTTGATTACAAGTTACAAACATCAAGCGGTATTAATTTGTAAGTTTTGAAGCAACGATGGCGTATCCATAATTATGTCAACCTTAGGAGAGGTCATTGTAATTCACCCTTTTCTTTATTACTGATAATTTGTGACATAGTCTATGGGGTAAAATGCTTTTTTGGTCCCGTAACATTAGGGCATTATTTGTTTTGGTACCACAACTTAGGTAGGTGGTTGTTTTAGTCCCATCAAACACGTTTTTCAGTTTTTTTTGTCCAAAAATATCATGTGCAACTTAGGTAGGTTGCTGTTTTAGTCCCATAAAACACATTTTTTAGTTTTCTTTTGTCCCAAATGTAGGTGACTGTTTTAGTCCCATAAAACATATTTTTCAGATTTTTTGGTCCCAAAATGTCATGTGTTGGGACCAAAAAAACTGAAAAGCGTATTTTATGAGACTAAAACAGCCACCTACATAAGTTGTGGTACCAAAACAAATAATGCCCTAGTTTTACGGGACCAGAAAATCATTTTGCCCCAGTCTATGTGTGTAACTTCTATAATACTATTTAAAATGAAAATATTAATTTATAACAAATTATTTTTTAATAAAGTAGATACAAAATAATAAGTTAATATTAAGTTTATAAGAAAATGGTGACCAAAAAAAGATGATTTTTTTTAAAAAAAAATAACTATTAGAATATGATAGGAATGTGGAAAGTTAGAGGACAAAAGAAAACAAAATTAAGTATAAAAAAAAGATCAAAAAATAAAAAGATACCAAAGAGGTGTTACCCCTTAATAATAATAATAATAATAATAATAATAATAATAATAATAATAATAATAATAATAATAATAATATATAGATTACAGAGGTGCATCAATTATAAAATCGTCAACCATTTTAAATATCAAAGTTTTGGTTCAGTTTTACTTTCTTTTTTCCTTAAAAATATATTAGGTTAGAAATTGTGATTTGAATTTCTTAGAATCTTTTACCAATTTAACCATAATTTATTTGGAGGATTAAATCAGACCCACTAGACTTTTAAAAGCAACGCGATCTCCCAGTATTTTTGTTTATAGTTTTTGCATAATAATAAGCTTCTATGTTAAAAGTTCAGGAATAGCATTATTCTTTTATTTTTAATGTTTTTTCTTGATAGTATTTTCATAAACGGTAGAAATATACAATTAACACTCTATTCGATTGCGAATCCCAAATAATAATAAACGCAAATTCAATTCTTCAAAATTATAATAATCAACGCTTTAATTTGTTTGCTGCTGCTTTTTGCAATTTATAACTTGCTTAAAAAATTACTCTAATGAAATAAAATCTTGGAATCTCTCATCAACCCAATATTAATAAATAATAATAAAAAAAAATTCACAATTTATGAAATATTAATATGTATTAGAATTCTAGATGATGGGGCATGTGGATTTCATCTCTAAACTCTAACAGCCGTAGAAATAAAGTGAAAAATAGGAATGCTAGGCGTTTACTACTCATGATGAGTCGATGACGCTGGAGAAATAATCTGTGATGTTGGGAGGAAATTAGGTGGCAAGATTTCCATAATTGTTTATATTAAATCTGGTACACTTGTTCTTTTCACATCAAACCCATAAAATGAAATTTGTTTTTGCACTAAGAAATGTCCATAATCAGCCAGACATCCTTTGTTTTAGGATAATGTCTGAGGTCCAAAACTGATGATGCAATATGGGTTTTAATTATATATTTTATGTCATTGATTAGGCACCATAGCTTTTCGTGTAAACGTTAATCCCTTCAAAGTGAATATTTATGAATGACTTTTTAACTACCGTTTCTTTTTTACGTGGACCATTAACGCGATAACACGAGTAATAAAAAGGTGGATTATTTTATTAATCAATTATATATGATAATTAATTTAGGTGTAATTTGATGAATTTTGCTCCATATATGTCTCCAAAAGTTCGATTTGTGAGAAATTAATGATTAGAAAATTGCAGATTTTGTTAAAGGAAAAAGGGCAAGAACACCGGACAATAATGTTTGTACAGTGGGAGTTGGAATTGTCACTTTTCAGCCTGATCAACTCCTGCCCACTTGAATTAATCTACTCAATCTAATCTTTGAACATGAAAAGAAATATGACTTCAGCTCATTTATTGCTCATGGATTAAAATCATGATAAATAATTATTATTAATTACGATTAAATAAAAATTAATGTAAATACAATGCTTATCCACCATGAAAACGATTTTTTCCATGACTTTTAGCCATGATAAATGCGTTAGACGCGCTCATAAAAACTACGGCCAGACACACTCGTAAAAACTACGGTCAACAACCGTTGCGTAGTCATGATTATTGACTATCATGATTAAAATATTATATTTCTTCTAATAGGTTCATTTATAACATAACAAATAATCTATTGTTTGTAGTACCGGAAATTAACTTCACAATCCATAATTAATTAATTAATACAAGATTTTAGTTTTAAAGAAGAAGATTTGTTGTCAATGAGTTTAGCGATGAAATTTAGATGTCAGGACCGTAAGATTTTCAATTCGAATCCGAGTAAGTGTAAATTTTTATTTGCCTTTATAATAATTCTTCTAAGTTATTATTAATCATTGAGTTGCTAATACTATGTCGTTGATAATTTTTACTAGTAATTGTTATTAAGTATTATTAGTTATTAAGTATTGAGATCATGGTTCATGACAAGCTGTTAATAAAAAATAGTAATGATTAGATGATATATGTAAACAGATATAATTAAATAAAGAAAAGGATCCCAGTAGGTGACTGATCTCTGACCTAAAAGTTTTCCTCTGATGCAGGAAGCTTGAGATAGTATATAAATTTCACTGATAATATCATTGACTTCTCCAAACCTGCTGTGGTAAAAACATGTCTAATTCTATGTACATGCATCATTGTCTATATCTGCTACATATTCAAGGATTTGATTTCTCGTATTTCTCCGAAAATCTTAGTGGATTTTTATATGTTGTAAAACTGTCCGCAGAATGAGTTTTAATTTATTAGCTGTAGGAAATTACTTAAAGATCGATGGTCTGTGCGTGTGGTACTGTGAGAATGAATTAGACGCCTCGTCTTCCTTGAAGTCAAATCTGCCATGATAACCCCAGCTACTTTTATATAGTACGCAGATGGGAAAATTGCTTTTTTTTTTTTCCTATATTTTAGGGTTTTTTTTATTTGGTCATATTTGTTGCATTTGTCTCACATTTAATTTCGTTTGTCAATTTTTTCTCAAATTTGGTTCCAAACAGTTTTTTTCGTCAAATTGTTAATCGAGTCGTCAAGTCTGTTATTGGGACAAGACTCTGCCACTGTTGACGGTTCCGTAACCATTTGATGGAAAATGCTGTATGAGATCAACTTTGAGAAAAAAATTGATCAAATGAGACTAAATGTGAGACAAATACCACAAATGAGATCAAATTAAAAAAAATCCTAAAATATGGGACAAAAAATGAAATTTTCCCAATGCAGATTTCAAAAGAAGTGCCTCCTTTTTCAAGTTGTTTGGTCTAAAATCATGCATCATAATCGAGGAATTAAGGTTTCAGATTACATGGACAGAAAATCAAGAAAACTATTATTCAATTCATATTTTGCCGAATTAAACCAATTATAGAATAAATGTGACACAATTATTATGTGATTGATTACTTTCACTAAACTGTATACTAATCACACAGCGAACAACAAATATATTACACTTGTCATATAATTGATTTAAGTTCAAGTCCAACTAAATTCAATTTTGAATTGGAATTTTCCGAAAACCAATCACTTCCGACAATAGGAAAAGAGGACTGGTTCGGATCCATAGTTAACCTTGAAATTCAAGAATCCAACAGGATAACGCAGTTGGGTTCAAACAAACCTGCCATTAATTCAATCATTACAATCTATTAAGCTTTTTTCTCTGTAAAATTCTCGGGCACTGATACAATACAACACCTCACTCTTCCAAGTTTGAAATCTCTAAATTCCAAAACTAAAAAAAAAAAAAAAAAAAGAAAAAATTGGGACCTTCTTCAATTTCTATATATGTACAAGAGTAGTGTATCCTCATCCAACGAAGAAAATATATAGAACTTAGAAGTCAGAAGGGAACAAAAATTTGCCAAACCTTAATATCAAAATCCAGACTTCCACTGTAAATCATGTAAGAATTGCCTGAATCATTATTACAACTCTGGTTATTATCCAAAGCTGCTGTCAAACATTTGACGGGGCTTCTGTGCCCTTCAAACACTGCCAAACAAGAATAACTCTTCCCGCTCCCTTTCCTCCAAATTCTCACCGTCTTGTCGGCTGATCCACTGCACAATAAATCCGACACAACGGCCAAACACAAAATAGCCTTCTTATGCCCTCTCAGCGCCCCCGCCACCGTCAGGTGGGCGCCGCCGCCGTCGTCCTTCTCCCACACAATTATTGACCTGTCGCAGGCGCCGGAATATAGAACAGAACCGTCAGTGCTTAAGGCCAAAGCGTTCACAGCAGATTTATGCTTTTCCAGTGTGGAAACAAGCGAATGTTTCTTCTCTCCATCGGGTTTTTTCCAAATCTTGATTGTTTTATCCGCGGAGCCCGTGTAGACGACCCCGTCGTTGGACACGACGACGGCGTTTATCGCGTCGTCGTGCGCATTCTGCACTGATTCTATGCACTTGAAATCAGAAGTTCGCCACACTTTGAGGGTTCTGTCCCACGAAACAGAATAGAGTAAAGAGCCATCTCTTGATAAAACAAGAGCAGAAACCGTGTCCACATGATGAACCCACGTCGACTTCTTGTGCCGGCGCACTTGGACATAGTTTTTCGCAGAGAAAAGCCTCATGCAACGGTCGTTCACGGTCGGTAACGTTGTAATAAGCTTGTATTTCTGGTGGGGTGTGGAGTTAGCAATTCTCCAGACGCGGATTTTGTGATCGTGGTGCGCCGTGAAGAGCTTGTCGCCTAAGACTACTATGGATTTCACGGCGCTGTAGCCTTCTGAAACAATGTAATTCTGGGATAAAGAAGAGGGGTTACGATCCCACACGCGGATTTCACCGTTGGAACCGCCGCTGTAGAGGTTCTTTCCGGCGAGAGCGAGGGAGAATACATAGGAAGAGTGGCCCTTGAGAGTGGCTAAGCAGCGGTAGCGGGCGGCGGAGGAGGTGGCGTGATCCAGGGCCTGGAAATGGGGTGTGAGTGAAGGAACTGAAGGGAGGCTTGATTGTGAAGTAAGGGATGAGTTTGAAGATGAATCAGAATGGAGATTGGCATGTGGTTGGTCGGAATCTTGGTGTTTGTCGCAATGACAAGGCAAAGGACATGGGAGAAACCTTCCCATTTTCTAGTTCTTGTTCTTGAGAGATAGAAAATGGAGGGTTGAAGAATGCTTTTGTTGAAACTATATTTAAAAGTTGATTATGAGAGCTGATGAAATCTGAACGAAACATGTTTATAAAGAATCAACACCTAGGGGAGGGGGTGGGGTGGGGTGGCGTGGGAGGGGTAGGAAGGCGTATTTTAGCATTGCGGGGCCTTGTAGCGAAGTATAAAGAATTTCAATCTTCCTTTAATTGAAGGCTTGTGGAGTAGGGTGGGGGGGGGGGGGGGACGTGATTATGAAATGACTTGAAAAAAATAAATTCCCACATGTAATTAACTATTATTACATGACTTGTTGCTCTCACAATAAGATTGTTCTGATCAATTCATACTAAAAAATACCTCAAAGAGTTCATATATATATATTTTTTTTATATATTTTGGTTCGTTCCAATATCATTCAGAGATGTATATTTCTGAAATATTTTAAGAATATTATTTCGAATTAAAAGTATGCATAAAGCTAAAATATTTTTGAATAAAATGAGTTGCAAAAATCTGATCAATTGAATTAATAAGTGGACGTCGAAATTAGAGTTAAAGGTTAATACACAATATTTGAAAATGAGGTTTATCTAAAAAGTATTTCGAAAAAAATATTTTTCAAGAAATGTTTCAAACTAATTTTCATTAACTACAAGAAATATGACATTTAACTACGATTAATTACCATGGTTAATATAAAATTAGCAGTAGCGAATAGTCATTGACCACGGCTAAGTAACGGTTGTCGGTCGTGATTTTTGCGAGGGTGGCTAAAACATTTGTCATGGTTAAAAGCCATGGCTAATATTTTTACCATGACTCTTAGCCGTGGTAAATAATTTTTTTGTGGTGAAAAGCTAGTTTTTGCAACGGTTTTTATTTAACTGTAGTTAATAATAGTTATTTACTATGATTTTTTGCCATAGTCATTAAAAATATAGCTAATAATAATTTTTTTTCTAGTGATTTGGGAAAATAAAAAGATTTTAGGAAAACAAAAATTGCAAAAATGTTCCTAGCCCCTAGTTTCATCCAACAATATAATACAATCTATTACAATATTATATGCTGCGCATGGATCGAATTTTCCCATACGAAATTTATCCCATTTTTTACTCCATTCAATATACACACGTCATGTGTATAAAATATTTTTTAAAATAAAATAAATGATGTCATCCTTATACACATAGCAAAATATGCGTTGAATTGAGTAGAAAATGAAGAAAAATTCTTGTCCGAATCAGGTTTGGTGAACCAAATCAATCACAGAACAAGCATGATATACTTGTTATATGATTGATCATTTTCCCTAAATTATACACCAATCACACGACAAATGTATTATACTCACCGTATAATTGGTTCAGGTCTCACCAAACCGAATCCAAACTAAAATTTCCATAAAATAAAATAAAATTTACAACAAAAGAAAATTCAATCAGTGTTGCGTAACAATATAGTACAACAATTCTTCTAATGTAATTAGGGTTAAGTTGGATATTTCATATATTATGGGCCAGGGCGTGGGGGCGCATTTTAGCACCACCAAAAAGTGAAGATTGGGATATGGCCAATGGGACCAAAGGAACTGTTGAACATGTAGAGTGGAGTCAGATTGGATAGAAAGGGTTGCGTCAGTTTTGCATGGCCATGGACACAAATAATATGATGCATTACTCACAATTTATATTACATAATAATAATAATAATAATAATCTTATTGCACTACTCCCTCTTTATTGCATTCTTAATTCTTTTCTTGTTTTTAGGACCACTTGCACTTTGAGATAAAACCAGATACTTCCATATCATGGAATGGGCTGGATGCAACTAATTATTTTACCCCTAATGTCTGATCCATTATCATATATATCATCATGTTCACATCAATTTGCAGTCAAAAACATCTGTTTTGTTTTTATTGCTTGTTTTAATTGTGCACATATTCTGCTCATGACCCTACCACTAATCACTTCTTTACCATCTAGGGTTGGTATTCATTTGGTAAAGTTACTCATTTGATGATCATGCCTATTGTTATCCTAAGGATTGTTTGAGACCTATGGTGAAAATTCTAGATAAGTTTTAAGTAATTATTACTATTGTTTATTAGGATGATTAAAGTAGAATGGGAATATTTGAAGTTGCCAAATAATTAACCCCTTTATTTGGGGTGAAAATTTTCCTGTCACAACTTTGTTGTTATACACCGGTGTTACATCCATGCATTTATTATATGCAATCTTATTTTAAAATTATAATTTTGTGTGATAATTACACTGTCCAACTCCCCTTAAATTTAATGTTATTATACGTAGATTTTCTATAGTTAATTTGAGAAATTACATTTAATGTCCCTGATGTTTGCCTAATAAATAGATACTTGTTTGTTAAAATCCATCGAATTTGCAGACATTAGTAAAAAAAAATTGAATGAAATTTCATATTTACCCTCGATTGACTTATTACTGACTTATTGTAGGTCAAACAAATCTTTTCTGACAAAACTATATACCTTTATAAAGGTGTATATATACTTCCTCATATGCAATAGCGTGTGAAGATGTATAAGGATAGTTTGATTAGAAAAAAATTAATTTAACATACAATCGGTGGAAAATATGAATTTTCATTTAAATTTTTCACTAATATTATCAAATTTTGTGAATTTTGAGTAATAGGAGGGTCATTTGTTATACGGAAACAAACACCAAAAATATTAAATGTAATTTTTCAAATCACAAGGTTCTATATGTAATTACAATAATTCTCAGCAAAAGGCAGTGTAATCACCCTAATTTAATGTGATTATATGTTTAATTTTCAAAATGATCACGTGCCAATCACATATTGATGTGATGACATCAATATGTAACACCGAGGTGTGACCGAAGATTCCTGCTGTTTTATTTTTGCCAAATGACAATGAGGATCCTAATCACATCGCTACTACATTTTCAATTGGACAGTTCAAATCTCCTTTCAATTAATATATACGCGTAAACGGGTATGGAATTCATGTTAATTGTATATTTCAAAAAATATTTTGTAAATGTGTATTTTGATGTACCATGTAAAATACAAAAAATATAATATTATTTTATAATAGAAGACTCTAACTATAAATAGTTAAAACTTGTTTATTCACTTGAATCCTGAACTTTCAAGAATTTCCCCAAAATACTTGGATATTTTTTGGGCAAAACCTGCTACTAGCTACTTTGCAATTGTATATTATAATGACCTGTTGCTTATATTGGTCACTAATTTTGTAAGTTTCCTTTTCTTTTCTAATGATGTGAGCGAGCCGGGGGACCAAATTATATTGCCTTTTCTAGTTTACTTTTAACACAAATTATCGAATATTAATTAAGAAAGAATGTTTTGTGCTAATTGATAAGGTGATATGACAGATTGATTTAATTTAAAGTGGAAAAAAAGGTAGACCTACCCGTACGAGTAGATACACATATATATAGGTGGATGATCAATGATCATGTGTGTTTTTTCTCTGACCAATTGCATGGCTGATGGCTCTTTGTAGTTCTGAAACCCCATATGGTAAACAGTAACAGGCAATATGGATAGGGGGCACCAAACAACATTAAGAAAAACAAACCAAATCCTAACATCCTTTTCACATATCAGATTAAGTACTAACATATTTCAAATTGAGGTTTTTTGCTGATAATATAACTACATGTCTTGATATCACCAACAGTGAACACATTTGTTTACCAATCCCATGTTAGAAATCGACAGATTATAAAATTATAATTTGATCCTGATAAAAGTGCTTTGTGAGTTACATTCACGTTCAGTTTGGATGTAATGTTGAGTTATGCTCGACACTCTAGTATCTTAATCAACGGTTAATGAACCCTTATTTCAATCATAATTTATCTTGATAAAAATGTTTTGCCAGTTAGATTCACAACTAATAAGTCTGGATGTAGTGTTGGGTTAGGCTCCACATTCTAACATCTATGTCAATCCCTGGGGTTAATGAACCCTTGTTGGAATATAATTAACTTCCTCATTCACACGTTTCTCTTTGAGAGTCCATTACCCCTCCAACTCTATTGAACCCTAACTATGACTGCAGGCCGCTGGCGCCGCCTGATCGACAGCGGACGTTCCTTGCAACCCTTACCCGCGATGCACCGGCCGATGACAGGGAGCCGTTATCCCCGAGGAAGAGCGGGGGAGTTGATGCACCGTGGTACTAGAGAACTCATCAACCCACTCGCTCGAGAAAAAAGACCCTATCTAGCCGTTGCCAGAGTTGGTGGTCCGTCCACGTATACGGATTGTCATTAAACCCAACATTGATTAGCCCACTTTCGAAGATATGGCCTCGTTAAACTCCTCGATAGAGTGGTGAACCTGATAACCCCCATTGGACCGTTCCTCCACCGAGATCACCGAGTTGAAATCCCTAAAACTGTACGCACAATTGTTGGCTCTCGGCCCTTATCAATGGGGCCCCGAGTTGTTTCTTCAAGTCGACTAGAGTACTGTGGCAGGGGGACTCGCTCGCCTACACTTTTTTGTCCTCACTTGCGAATTTCTGTCACGTAGACTGAACCGCCTATTTGCCGCCAACCCTTCTCTTGCATTCAAAGGAAGCGAGGGTATCTCCCATCTTGCCTACATGGACAATATCCTGATTTTTGCCAACTCCAAGGAAAGTACCCTTCAGTTCCTGATGAATTTCCTACAGCATTTCGAGATGGCTTCAGGCCAATGCATTAGCGCGAAGAGCTCTTTTATGGTTTCCCCTAAAACACCACTAAGGATCAAGTGGCAAATTAAACGATTAACGCGGTATGTGTTGAAACCTTTCACATTCACCTAATTCGGAGAACCAATTTATGTTGGCCGGTGTAAATTGGAATACTATAACCATGTCATTACGCTGATGGCGGCGAAAATCGGTGAGTGGGAGAAGAAATATCTGTCGCATGGAGGTTGTTTTCAGCTCATCAATCTGGACTGTTCTCGATGTCAATTCACCTGTTGGCTGTCAGTAAGCCATCGAAAGGGGTCCTTGTTCGTATTGAACGAATGCTCAACAAGTTTTTTGGGGCATCACGGCACAATCAAATGCTTGCACTAGTCTTCATGGAACCGAATTTGCTTCCCTATTGAGGAAGGGGGCTTGGGCATAAGGAGCCTCTCAGACACAGTAGCGGTGTTTTCTCTCAAGCTTTGGCGGCGCTCCTGAACGAGTTCTTCTCTTTGGGCCAAGATTTTGCAGTAAAAATATTGTAATCGCTCATGTGCCGCCTTGAATCTACTCCACTGGATCATCGCAATGGCACCGCCTGCAGTTTGTTTATGAGGTGGCAAAAAGGCAAATTTTCTGGGTTGTCGGTGCAAGTGATTTGTGCTTTTGGCACAACAACTATTTAGGGGAAAGCACTTTAGCTAAGTTGGCCCAACCTCTATTCCCGTCGCACGAGAGGGTGTCTTATTACTGACAGAATGGGGAATGGGATTTAGCCAAGCTGAAACAGATGCTGCCCCTCAATTTGGCCTTGGTTGTCGCTGCCACGCCTTTTGACCTCGAATATGTCGACAAACCATGCTGGAGAGGGCAACCTGATGGATGCTTAACCATCAAGTCAACCTGGAACTTGTTGCGCACGAAGGCGGTAAAACAACCACTATTCCACGACCTGTGGCACCCAACGATGTTGCCGTCGTTGAGTATTTTTGCATGGAGCCTAACTCACATTTTCATGCCTATATATGAGCGGCTGAGACAGAAAGGTATGCACATTGTGTGTAAATGTTTATGCTGTGAACAATGTGAAACACTCCAACAACTATTCCTCAATGGCTGGCCTGTGAGGGAAGTATGGACCTTCTTTGGGGATTTTTTTTAACTTGGCACCACCTACCACTCAGTTCATCACCAACATGTTGCACTATTGAAGACTTTCCTCGTCTTTTGCCACCAAATGTCACATATGAATCCTAGTTCCCTTACTCGTGTTTTAGTTCACTTGGAGAATGAGAAACAAACCAAAGTTTGAGGGGGTGTGGTTCACGCCTTCAGCCATCATCAGACGAGTGGCCGCGTACTTAAGGAGGTTGTATAAGGCAAATAGGTTTACCTCAGAGCAGTAGAAAGGCGACTCCCTTGTGGCCACCAAATTGGGTTTCTTCTTTGAGAAGCCGCCCGCAATGGTTCTAAAGGTGGTTCCCTGGAGGCCACCGAGCAAAGGAGTGGCAACCCGGGCGCATCTGGAGCCGGTGGTCTCATACGGGATTATCAAGGTCGTATGGTGTTGGGGTGTGTAGATTTCTTGGGGGACCAAACTAATATATACGCAGAATTGTTCGCGGTCTTCCAAGGCCAACAACTTGTACGGGAAGCGGGTGGCTCCAAGGTTTGGGTGGAGCTCGACGCTAAGGCGGTATTACACCTCATCCGGAAGGGAGACGAACACTGACAACTGCAACCTTTGCTCACGAAGTTGCGAATCCTTCAATGACAACTGGAGATTTCCTTCACCCATATTTATCGAGAAACCAATAAGCCGGCGGAACTCTTAGCAAATTTGGCCTGCCAAACCAAGACATCAAAAGATCATTACACAACCTCGAGGAGAGTTGAGTTGTCTAATTAAGTTAGATAATTGCTACCCATGCTTTCGCTTTCGATAGGTAATATTCTTTTGTAAATTGAGTAGTACTCCTCATTTACGTTTCGAGTTCAAAGTGTACATTTGCCTTTTTTATGGGTATACAAGGGTAGGGGTCCAGGCCAAACCCCTCGCCTAGACACCGATGGATTTTCTTAAAAGAAAAAAATAACAATGAACCCATGTTGGCTTAATTATGTACTTAAACAAAATTTTCAATTGAAATTCTTAATAATATATCTCTTATTCTTTTTCATGAGGAAAATTAAAAAATAATGAATATATAAGCAACTACTTCAAGATGACCCGACATAATTGTTGACGCTCTTCTTCATCTGGATAAGCTTGTTTATACTGATGTTTTGGGAATGAGGAAAGGAACTATGTTATTGTTGGCTAATAAAACTTTCTTCTCGTCTTATTCCTATTGAACTTTCTAGAACTCCACACCATAATTAAAAATGATTAAACTAAAAGAGTGGAAGAGAACGAATTTAGGTAGTTCTTTTGTTGAAGTTGTGGTCCGTTCTCTAGAAACGAATGTTAGTGAATATGCCATCATTTCTTTTTGTCTTTTTTTTTCTTTTTAAGATAATAAATAAAAGAAATTAAATCAAATTTTGTGGACTTTTGTGTCAATATTTTATTTTGTTGAAAAATGAAAGATGGAGTAGGCAATGGAATCGTACATGCATGGTTGGATGAGAGTGTCAATATCAACGTAGCCAAACTCCATCAGTTCACACTAAGATCACATGGTGTATATAATAGGATTGTTTATATACTGTAACAGTAAGAGATTGTTTAGATTTATATTATGTGATAGAATTAATCAATGTGTGATTGTTGTAATTGTCTCTATTAAAAATTGATAGTCAACAGTACTGATTGTAATCAATTTAATTTAATTAACAATATTCATCTTTTTCATTTAAAAAAAAATCTAGTGCACTATTTCCTTCGAATTAATGGACATATCCAACCATTTTTTTTTCCAGTTTAGAAGTGAATAAATTTCTGGCCAAATACCGTACAAGTCTTATGTGTTTTGATAACCTAGTTAAAAAATTTCTTCTATTTTAAAATAAACCAAAAAGGAAAAACCTCCTTTGTTTTCTTAAGCTCACTTATCCCCCTCCGCTAAATTCATCCAACGACGTTAATTTTTTTTATCAAATAACTGTTATGCCCTTTTCATTACATATTATTTTATATTTTAATGACCATTAAATCTTCTTTTATTATTTTAAAGCTATCACATATAATCAATTAATTTCAATCATTAGATTTTAAAAAAACTAAAGGCTTGAATTTAACAAATTATTAAACTTATATTATATATAAAAAAAATTATTAAAAAAATATTGTTTTATACACATAAACTAACAAAAAAATCATTTTATTAGGGGGTGGCGTTCTCCGCAGATGGGCCCCGATAAAAAAAAAGGAGGCAACGTCATAAGTTATCTTGACCTAACAACCTTATTGTAGTCAACATTTAATTTGCCAAACATAATACACCTATATAAAGTAAAAATTAAACTCCATGTCCCCAGTGGATCATAGTCAACTACTCCTAATTAATCTATAATACACTCGTAAAAATGACATTCTTTAAGTTCTCATAGAAATTTGAACTAATAATATTCATGTGAAAAATTAATAATTTAGCCATTAGACGACCGCATGTATGACTGAATGTTATTTATATCTCTTTTGTAAGGATTATTTACGTGTGATTTTTTTTTTTTTGTTAGGATTAAATTATATTGACATGAATGATTTTGTTGTGATTCGGGTATAATGTGACGATCCCTTCAAGGTCTAGAGTTGCGATCTCAATAAATTCCAAGATGTGAGGTTAGATCCTTGAGAAAAGAAAAGCACGTTAAGCTAGTCGGGATGGTTCCAAGTTAAGACCTTTCAATGTTTAAGTCAACTCAAGTTTGAGATGATAATATACCAGCTGGAGTATTAAATATGGTAGAAAAAGTAATAAATGTGTCCTTTGATAAATGCAGTGTTGGGTATATTTATAGAGGCAAATGTACCCACTTACTTGGTTCATGTGGCATCATCTCAAGGCATAAGCTGTCAGAGAAGCCATAGTGTAGATTTTGGATCCATGGAGCGGGTCGCTAGGCAGGTCGGATTCCGCGATCTAGCCCGAAGTAAAGAGACACGGATCTTGGATAAATAGGACATTTTTTCAATTGTCTAGGGTAATTTTGTCATTTAATCATGTATATGTAATAATTCCCCTGTCATGCTGTAAGGAGCAAATTTAATCATTTGCATGAAATTATTTTGGATTTTTAAGTTGATTTTTCTTTAAAATTTATATTAATAGGTGAGCTTAATTTAAATAGGAGATATAGGATCATTTAGTATGTATGGCTCTAAAAGTGGTTCAATCTAGTGAAATTAAATTAGAGTTTCTATGAGTATGAAAGTATTTTGTTTATTATTTTCTTTGAATTACTGTTCGGATGAATAAAAAGTTATTAATGTGATGTTTGTAATAAAGAAAATCCCCAATAGATTTTAGTAATTAGATAAGAAATTGTATAAGGATAGATAACTGAAAACGTGTTAATTGTACTGAAGGGTATTATTGATCTGGATGCCTATATATGAAGGTAATAGGCTAAAGTATTTATAGAGGGCCGTAAGTTGGAGGAAGTCCTTGTTACATATTTCGAATTCCCTGCGTGGGATGATTTGTCTCTACTGCATAGTAAGTTTATTTATTTCTACTGTATAGTAGGTTATTTATTACTGTAATAGCAAGATGTTAGTATATATGATATTGTCGATAGGAATATTGTATTTGTCTCTGTCTGTTATTGATACTGATAGAATTGATTGTACTCGCTTCGCTTTATTTCAATTAATAAAATTCATCGCTTCCAACTCAAAAAACTGATGTAAAATGTATCTTGAAAGCTCATACAAATATCGCGGTAAAATTACACTTTTAGTTCTATAGGATAGGCGGTTCAACATATTTAATTTTATATTTTACAGAATTTTCAAAATGATTTCAAAATCGAAAAAATTACACATTTGATCCTCAATGGTCCCAAATTGAGAAAATTTGACATATTTTTAGTCCTCTACTTTACGGGATTTACATGACTAAATATGTCGAATTTTCTCAATTTATGGGTCATATTGAAAATCCCATAAAGCATAAGACTAAATGTATCAAGTTTTTCTAATTTTATAAGCATTTTAAAAATCTCATAAAGTATAGGAATAAAAATATTGAACCATCTATTCAATGGGACTAAAACTATAATTTCACCAAATATTGCTCATGTAATCAAAACTCGTGTAAAAGTTACAACCATAATCCAGACAATTTTATAAGAACTTATATGTTCCCAGAGTACTCGTATCCTAGTGGTTGGATAATTCCAAGCCTTGCTAACAGAAGTAGTATGTCAAGTTGAATACTAATTAAACATTATCTTTCTTTTTGATGGTTTTATTAATATTTTAACATTACCATAACATATTCATTGGCCTTTGGTATTTAAATATAACGAATGAAAATAAATTATATTTATTTGAAAAAAAAAGGAAAAGAAAAAATTTGCTAGAGAATTCGAGTGGAGTTTTTTTTTCGCTATATTAACATAATTACATCAAAATTTTAATAAATTGAACAATACGCCAGTTTAAATTAATAAATCAATATAACTAAATTCAATTAAATAAATTATAATAAACTCATATTAAATAATATAAATACTTGTGCGTTCAATCGAATTTGAACCTATCGATTCAATTATTTATAAAATCTCAATTTTAACGTATAAATTGAGACATCATTGGTTGAATGGAGCCAAATTACTAATAAGGAAATCGAAGAAAGTTGGAGGATAAAGGGCGGTGGAGAGTGAGTGGATTGAAGCTCAAACGAAGGAAACAAAGTCCGGGTGATATTAGAAGCTGTTTCCTCAAAATAAGAAAGAAGGTGGAACATTTACTTCACTCTTACCCCAAACTAGGCCCATATCATATCCCATCAATCGCCTCACTTACGTGGCCTATATGCAACTCAACACTAGGGATATTACAGTCATTACACCAAAAATGTCATTGACTATTAGGATTTTAGTTAAAAAGTTTTTTTTTTTTTTTTTTTTTAAATGAATTCATTTGTGTCGTGATTAAGTAAGCGTACCTTGCTTAACTATAGAGTAGAATTAATAGATCTGTTAATGGACCCAACTTGCTCAAACCTAGGCATATTATGATAGATTTTGACTCAGACCTAGACTCATAATTTAAATCAAATTCAGACCCAAATTTAGACCCATTAAATGAATGGGCTGAGTCAGGTAATATATAGGGGTGGTAACTGGGCTAGTTTGAGTGGACACGGGACCCGTCCCGTCAACTCTGGGAAGGACTCGGAACCCACCCGTCCCGCGCCGATTATTTTTTATCTTCACCCGGGGTCTAACACGGTAAACCCGGTTGCTTTTAATTTTCTCATTTGTTTTATATTTTTTAAAAAAAAATTAATGTACCAATTACAAATAAAATTATTTATGATCTAACCCAAATTCAAGTCGAAAAAGATTTTCAAATACAAATAAAATTATTCATAATAAAACAACTCAAACAATTCATATCGACTATAAATTAGTAACAACTTCTTCATCTTCATCATCGTTAATATTATGGGATTTTTAACTTATCAATTGTTGAACAAGTACCTAACAATAAATAAATTAAGTGATATAATATTTTGTTAGTGCTTATTTTATCATGATAAAGTAAAAGAAATATATATGTATATATAAATGGGGTGGGTCTGGGGCAGGTCCTTAAGAACTCGGGACCTGCTCCACCTTCAATTTTTTGGATCCAGATACGCCCCATTAGGGGCGGGTCCGTAGCGAGTTTTGTCAGGTCCAAGTTGAATTGTCACCCCCTAGTAATATAATCATTATTACCCATACCTAATTCTTCCCCCAAATTTCTGAGCACACTCTCCTGAGAACTCTCTCAACTCTCACAGAGGAGAACTCTCTTCTCACACTCTAACCCACCACCATTGCAAGAGTCCCTGCTCTCCAAACTTGTTGCCTCCGCCATTGCAAGCGCCGCTCCCTTTGTCGCTTGAAGCGCCGCCCTTCTACCCCTTGAGTTAGGTCATCAATCTCAATATGGCAAACCTACAACTCTCACACACAAGCTCAACAAACTTGCGGCACCTTTCCCTTACTCAAATTCAAGAGTTCTGAAAATTTCCATCAAATGGCGCTATATGTGTTTTATATAACGATCAATTTTTTGAGTTGAAAAAGAATTTGAAGTTTTTGTAAATGGAGTTTTGGGTTTCTTTTGAAGTGGAGACTGGGGAATTACTGCAGATTTTGTGTTTAACTAAAACTAAAAAATTTCTTCAACTGCCCGATTTTTTCTTTGCAATCACTGTTTATTGGAACTTCACCTTGTTCTTCCCACATGTACTTTTCTTTTCTACTAAACTGATGGAGAAAATTGGTGGCTTCATAGTTTCCCCCTCCAAGAAATATGTTACAGGTTGCTATTTTTGGGTGATTGTGATTTTTGTCTTTTATTCTTTTCTGTTGAAATCAAGAGGATGAATATTTTGACGTACTGATTGTTTTCATCTTTCTTTTAAAAAGATATTTCATAAGAGAAGGAACTATTGATTTTTTCCCACAAGATTTTGAGTGTGCAAAGGTTGTTTTGAGATAATTTCAAAATTGGAGCTTGAACATATCGAAAAGAAGAACATTGGATATATGTATTTTATAGGCCTTTCCTTTCTTTTAAAAAATAATAAAAAAAAGAACCAGGTTGGAGCCGGACCCGACTCCAAAAGGCGGATCTAGCATAATATATTTGGGTCCTGGACCCATCGGATCTCAGACCCATTAGATTTTGGCCTATACACTAATTATTGCATTGGGTACTTTTTATGGTATGGACCTGTATATGATAAAATTCTACCCATTGAGAGGCCTAAAATTAAAAGCATAATCTTTGTTGTGGAGAGCAGCCTGAAAATTGAAAACACTTATCTAAAATGGTTTGGGCCTACGGCCCATGGTTTATGGACCTCGGATATTTCTTTTGGTGGATGACCCATGAGCCATAGAGCCCAGATATGCAAGCATATTGTTTGTATTGCTTAAATGAATGGCCAAAATATAAATAAGAAACAAATTACACATTTAAACTATAGGATAGTGAAAAGACCTGTTCAATTTTCTATTTTAAATTATGTTGTTTATTCTATTTCAATAAATATATGTATACCATATATATAAAATCTTTCTTTAAAATCTTTATAGGTTTTATAGGGAAAATTGCAATTTTCGTCCTAACTTAGAGAGAATGGCAATTTTGGTCCCATCTGGCAGGAAAACCCCAATTTTAAATGTTATGTTTCCGGCACATGCGTTTCTCTGGCCAAAAAGGGACCAAAATTGCCAATTATTCAAAGTTACAGGACTACCTTGCGAAAATCAATTTGTGCAGGACCAAAATTGCCACCTTTAAATTACATGATGAAAATTATAAATTTCTATTTTTAGTCCTTTATTCGGCATTGCCCTCGGCACACCCTATGGTAGGGGGATGTTGATCTGCGGGGTTTGAAAATTATATTTTTATGGCTTTAATTTTTTAAATTATAGACTTTATTAATTTATTTTCTCTGAGTGGGGTAAAAAATAGGTGAATATTTAGTAAACAATAATATTTTTATAGTCTACTTATTCAACACTACAATCGTCAAACCCTTATTGCAGGCATGATAACTTGTGAAGTTTGAAAATTATTTTTTCAAGGCTCTAATTTTTCGATTAAAAGGTATTAATAATCTATTTTCTTTATGACAGAAAAGTGAAATTTTCAGCACAAAAAAAATATGAGTTTTTGTAGTCTATTTATTCAGCACTTCTCTTAACATACCCATGCTGGGGGCATATTGATCTACAGTGCTTGAAAATTAAATTTTCATCGCTCTAATTTTTTGAAGTATGAACTTTATTCACTTATTTTCTCTCAAAAGCGTAAAAATAGATAAATTCGTAGTAAAAATAATACTTTTATAGTTTATTTTTCCAACACAACCTTCATCAAATCTCATGTTGGTGGCATGTTGATTTACGAAGCTCGAAAAATATATTTTTAAGACTCTAATTTTTCAATTGTAGACATTATTAATTTATTTATGAGTAAAAAAAATGGAGTTTTCGACAAACAATACTATTTTTTAAGGGAAAAATTACAAATTTCATCCTGTATCTTATGGGGTGGCAATTTTGGTCCTGTACGAATTGATTTTTGAAATTCAGTTCTGTAACTTTGAAATTTTGACAATTTTGGTAACATCTGGCCAGAAAAACTCCAATTGGCAAGGTCACGTGTCTGACACATGCGCTTTTCTGGCAAAAAAGGACCAAAATTGCCAAATTTTTAAAATTACAGGACTAAATTACAAAAAATAATTCGTATAGGACCAAAATTGTCACACCTCATAAGTTACAGAACAAAAATTGCAATTTTTCCACTTTTATATGTTAAACTGAATAAAAAATATAATAGAATTTAAAATTGAAAACTCTATCCAATGAAAAAGAAGTAAGAACAGAGAATTTTTCCCTTTTTGCCTGTTTGGGAAAATAATATCTCCATCAACCAAAAAAGGAAAAAGAAAGAGTCTAACGACAAAATATGTGAAAAAAAATCTAAATTAATAATCCAACAACCAATAAGAAAGCAGCTTCCCATAACCAATAGTCCACGCGACTAGCCCCACTCGTATCCCTCTCCCCTCTCGGAGTCAAACTTGAGACCGACCCGTTATAATTCGGGTTTGACCCGTAAAGCTCTTGGATCCCCATAATATCGTCATCCGCAAGCTCCACTTTTCGGATACCCGACGAAATACTCGGGTACATAATCGCCTCCTCAACCGAACTATGACCCAACCCGAGTAGATGCCCGATTTCGTGAACCGCGACCGACTCCAAATCCACAGCCGACAGCGGTGCGCCATTCAGAAAGTCGCCGTCAATCACCCAGTTCTCCTCCCCGTCGAAATGGCACCTGCCGGCCGGCGGCGAAAACGCGTGCGCCAACGTACCCAAAACTCCGTCGAACGGCTCGCCGTCTCCGTGCTCCCCACTCAAGAACCCGATCCTAATATTCGCTCTGTTGAAAGACGAGATCTCCGTAAAAGTCAATGTCGTCACCTCGGACCACCGCTCGAACGCCCGTGAGAACACGGTCTTGACCACATCGGAGAGCTGGTTCTCCGGCAAGAACGCGTAGGTGAGTTCACTCTTGCTTGGCGGCCAGCGCGGCCTGTTGGGGAAGAAGGAGTAATGCGCCACCGTGTGAATCGTAGAGTTGGCACTGGCGGGTTTGCCTGAATGCATTGCGGAAGTGCCGTTGACGATGTCCGGATTGCCGCATCGGGGCACCACGATACGCTTCAAAGTCGGTGCGTCGATTTGGCCGGTGGCATTGAGGTTGAAGTTGAGCTGGTACGTTTTGACGGCGATTTCCAGGGAGTCATCAAATTCATCGGAGAAATCAGAGTAAGAAGTGTTGAGGTAGCCGAAGTACTGGAAATACTTCTTCAGTTTAGCTAACCCGTCGGCTTTCTGACCCTTTTTGCAGCCGACGAGGTTGCTGAAAGCGGACCAGATTGTCGTGTTCGGAATTAACGAAGATGGGATTGAAGTAATGTTGGGGAAGAAATGAGCAGAAATTGGAGTGAGATTAATGGAAATAATGAGTAGAGCTATGGAGATTAGGCTTAGTGAGAATTTCATTGTATCTTGGGAGTGAGAGAGATGAATGAATTGGAAAATGGAAATTGAAGTGGATCGAGCTTATAATGAGAGTTTGATTTTTCTTTGGTTTCTTGCAGCATAGTACAGAAACTTGGTTGGATGTAACATGGGAGAGAGAGTTTGGTCCGGAATCACGACTTTGTCGCCCTTAAGAATATCGAGATATTAGAATGATTCCTTGGCAAGTTCTTCTCCATTTCTCTTGCCACTGTTGATTTTGATGTATTAGTCTAAATAAAAAAATTAATATAAGATAATATATTATTTATTTTTATATATAAGATCATGTATGATTATAGGGTTTTATATTAATTACTGTTACACTTCTATAATTTATACCATTAAAGTTGGTGGTATAAGTTATCATGTAATTTATACAGCAATAAATATACGGGGTAAAAGTCCATCTTACCCTCAAATAATAGTGGAGTAGGTGTCATTGATGTGCTAATGGGTAATTTTGTCATCCAATACAAGTAAATACAACAAAGTAAACACTTCACGGATTTTATCAGAATTTTATGATACATATAAGTAAATACCTTACAATTATTTTTTTATCATTCATTTAATTCAAAATAATCTTATCACTCGTTTAATTCTATCTCAAAGTAAACGAGCCTTACCGCAGTAATGTTTTCTTATTTAATTTAAATGTTTGTTGTTTTCATTTGTTCCTATTTGGTTATTGGTTCTAAGATGTACTAAGTCAACTGGCCCTAAAGACTTCCCACTTGTTTAGTAATTTTAATCCCATGACTGTCTCATAAGCTGAACAATTAATATTACTAGTATATGGCATATTTAAATGTGTGTGCATAATTAATTTAAATTTTTTAAAAATAATTATTTTTTTAAAATAAATGAATTAGATTAAAAATATTGAAAAATACATAAAAAAGAGAAAATAATGAAAGAAAATGAGAGAAGAAAAAGGACGTGGAAGTTGAGAAGAGAAAAAAAATAAAAAGTTGAGAAAAGAAAAAAAATATTAAAAAATAGAAAAATGGCAGACCAAATTTGGGAGAAACACCAAAGAGGTATTCTCCCTTAATATAATAGTATAGATAGTATAGATTAAGCCCAGATTATAGTATAGATTAAGCCCAGATTATAGTTAAGTTTGTGTCATAAGTTTGTTTTTCTATTAAGTAACATAAAAGAATCAGCAGTTCACAAATTTTGAGCAACGAGATATTAATCCATAAACTATGATCAAGGATCGAAGGATTTTTGAAATAAATTTAAAAATATATCAACCTTCATGACCCGAAAAAGAATAACAATTTTGACTTGAACGAATCCTAAAAATAAAACTGATGGAGGAAATAAATCACTCCAAATAAGGTAAGTAAAATACTCCCAAGAAGGAAGGTCCAAGGTCAAACTTACCAAGTTAGCGTAACGCAACAAGTTACTGAAATAATCCCAGTCAACAAATCACAACCATGTAACGGGATAGGTGAGAGATAAGGAAACAATTTATCTCTACCTACCCTAAAAAGCGTAAATCCCTATTTGTATAATTACCTCGTGTTCTCTTATTTAAGGAAAATTTTCTCGCTTGTAATAACTCAAGTGTAAACGTGTTGAATCGCCAAATCCAGACCATACAAGGGATGTGATTTGTTGGCTTAATCATAATCAACCACCATAAGAGTAATAAAGTCTTCCGGTCTATCAAATGAACTATTTTTTTTACTCTAACATATTTATATTTTTATATTTTTTTACGTTTTGATCTGATATAAATAAATCTTTCTCTTTTTATGCTAAAAAAAATATTTATATTTTTAATTAATTAAAAGTAAAATTATATTGATGTGGGCCAATACGCATATGGGCTAAGGGGGGCGACTAGGTCTGTCCCAAAGAGTAAGCTTGGTTAGGCCCAAAGAGATAAGGCCCAGATGCGGCCTAATTTCAGTGAAATCCCACGGTAATAGGGATGAACAACACGTGTTGCAATCCCAAACAATACCATGTGGCGTCGGTACATTGGGGGGAGAGCATAAAAACTCATCATTTATGAAGATTTTAGATATCTAATCTCCTCATTATCTTATAACAAGTTTTGTTTTTTAGACCCTCCGATCTACCCCTTTCTAATTTGATCGTTAGAATGCTAATGCTAGACTCAAGTCGGGCCACTCCTTATTGTGCAAATTTTCAAGTTATTTCCAGCCAATTATCCGCTTGAATTCAACCGTACGATCCCAAAGATGTCGACCTGCGACCAAGTCTACCAAATGGTAATGAGTAAAAAAGAAAAAAAGAGCGTCTCAATTTCTCATGTAAAGAATTTATAATTGACTTTTGATCTAAGCTACAAACTGATGTTCCTCATGCAAATTTTTAAAATTGTTACGTGTTCGATTTCTAACACTATTTCAGTATCAACACTTATTGTAATTCACGGATTGCACCCACATAGATGGTGAGAGAATGAGAGTCCAAAACTTGTTTGTTATTGTCCAAATAAAATAGAATTCTCTGTTTTAAAGAATTCCATGCCTAGGACACTAAATTAACAAGGAAGGATCCTAAACCAATATACATATATATATATATATATACGAAAAATTGCTGAAAATTAATTCAACAGCAGATTGAGAAAAAATATTTTTTGAAGACAAATTCAAGCTCAAGAATATAAATTCAGATCTTACTTGACACGAAATGAATTGAACAGGCTTAAGATTAGAATCATTTGAAATAAAAAATTTTATTTTATTTGTACAATGATAATTAGGTCTTGGACTCTCGTTCTCTCATCATTTACATTGTTGCAATCCATGAGTAGCAATAGAGACTGCAACACAAAGTTGCAATAGGCAATCCCGTGCCAAATTAATAAAGATCGATCCGAGAATAAGGTCCAGTGCATTAAATGCAATATAAATCACTTACTTGACTGGCTTGTTGAGGAGTATTTATAGGCAGATCACCTAATCGAATCACATCAAAGTGACATAATCCTCTGACAGACGTTATTTAACAAAATAAACAATTAAATTTAACAATAAAATTATTGGATCTGATCAAGTTGGGTTGGGTTGGCCCGCTCCCTCTGACCCAAAACGAAAATGTATGGACCTTAAAGTGTTTGGCTATTACTCCCTTTCCTAAATGAACTGTGGGATCCACATCAAGTATAATAATTGAATATAAGTTCAATACAGTTTATTTTCCTGGGATATTGTAAATCAAAAGATTACCTTTTATGAAAAAAAATATCAATTTACATCATTGTATTCTTTAAAATGGAGAATCATACTTCTGTTTAGGGAGATAAATTGCTCTATTTTAAAAAACACGGAAATATAAATTAATTCATATAAAAAGCACAAGGAGGTAAATTATTGTTTTACTTTTTATAAGAGGGTAATTTGCACATTTGTAATATTACAGAAAATTGCTTGCATTTTTTCCAATTGAATATTCTATAAAATATTGATCTAATCATAGAAAAAAAGTTAGTCCCCGAGCAAAACCAGTTAATACTTTTACTTCCAAGCACACTTAATTTGAGTGGGAAAACATAGATACATAGAAAACG